>CM038674.1:626751208-627351208 GCA_021605145.1 Aegilops bicornis
GCGATTTTTACGGCGTTAGGCAGCGCGAGGCAGCGTCCCGTGCGGCGGGTGTAGCCACCATGCCCGCAAGGTATGCCCTAAAAGCAATAATAAAGTTGTTATTTATATATCCTTATATCATGATAAATGTTTATTATTCATGCTAGAATTGTATTATCCGAAACTTAGTACATGTTTGAATACATAGACAATACTGGTGTCCCTAGTATTGCCTCTACTTGACTAGCTCGTTAATTAAAGATGGTTATGTTTCCACGACCATAAATATGCGTTGTCATTTGATGAGCAGGATCACATCATTGGGGAATGATGTGATGGACAAGACCATCTGTTAGCTTAGCATTATGATCGTTTAGTTTTATTGCTGTTGCTTTCTTCTTGGCTTATACATATTCCTGCGACTATGAGATTATACAGCTCCGAGATAAGGAAGGAACACCTTGTGTGCTATCAAGCGTCCTAGCGTAAGCTGGGTGATTATAAAGATGCTCTACGTTGTCTCGGAAGGTGTTTGTTGAGTTGGCATAGATCAAGATTAGGATTTATCACTCTGCGTGTCGGAGAGGGTATCTACAGGCCCTCTTGGCCAATACACATCACTATAAGCCTTGCAAACAATGTGACTAAAGGGTTAATTACTGGATGATGCATTACGAATGAGTAATAGAGACTTGCGTGTGAAGATTGAACTGATATATAATAATACTGAGCGATCAGATCTCAGGCAAGTAACATACCGATGACAAAGGGAATGAAGTATATTTGTTATGTCGTTTGACCAATAAAGATCTTTATAGAATATGTAGGACCAATATGAGCATCCGAGTTCCGCTATTGGTTATTGACGGAGATGGCTATCTCGGTCATGTCTACCGGTTCACCGAACCCATAAGGTCCGCACGCTTAACGTTCGATGACAATTTAAACTTTTATGCAGTTATGTGTTTTGGTGACGAAGTTTTGGCCCCAGATCCTGGATGAGATCACAGACATGTGAATAGTCTCAGAGTAGTCCGGTAGGAATTGATATATTGGAAGGTTATATCACGGACCAAGGAATAGTTCCGAAGAGGTTAGAGGATTTAACCAGTCACCAGGGGGCTATCGGAACCCCCTTGAAAGTTAATAGGGCCTAATGGGCCATAGTGGAGAGAGGAGGAAGGCCATAGAAGGAGGCGCGCGCCTCCCCACCTTAAATCCTAATTGGGACGGGGGTGGGGGAGGCCCCCGCCTCGCTTCTACCTCTCCCCCCTTTCCGTTTCCTCCTCTCTGTTGGAAAGAAGGGGGGCGAATCCTACTAGGAGTGGAGTCCTAGTAGGACTCCCCCCTTGGCGCGCCCCTCCTGGCCGCCGGCCTCCTCCTCCCCTCCTTTATATCTCTGATGAGGGGCACCCCCAAAGGCTGTGATTATTCTCTTAGCACGTGTGCAGTGCCCCCTCCACCAGTTTACTCCTGGGGTCATAGCGTCGTAGTGCTTAGGCGAAGCCCCTTACGAGATCACATCACCATCACCGTCGCCACATTGTCGTGCTTGGCCCAGACTCTCCCTCAACCCTCTACTAGATCAAGAGTTGAAGGGCGTCATCGAATGAATTTGTCTTGAACATGGAGGTGTCGTCACGATTACTTGGATCAGTTGGATCCTTGGCGTTCGACTACATCAACCGCATTAACCTAGCAACTTCCGCTTTTAGTCTCACAGTGCGTGGACCACACTCTTCCCGTCTCATTGCTAACCTGCATCTCCTAGATAGATCTTGCATGGTCATAGGAATTTTTTGAAATTTCGTACTACATTCCCCAAAAGTGGCATCCGAGCCGAGGACTATGCGTAGATGATATGCACGAGTAGAACACAATGAGTTGTGGGGCGATAATAGTCCTTCTACTTACCGTAACGTCTTATTTCGATTCGGTAGTATTGTTGGATGAAGCGGCCCGGACCAACATTACATGACCACGTTCATGAGACCGGTTCTACCGGCGTGCTTAGCCGCGCTGGTGGTTGAAAGCGGGTGTCTGTTTCTCCAACTTTAGTTGAATCGAATTTTACTATGTCAGGTCCTTGTTGAAGGTTAAAGCGACACACTTAATGAAGAATCGTTGTGGTTTGATGATACATAGGTAGAACGGTTCTTGTTGGAAATACCCGTAAGCGACCACGTAAAACTTGCAACAACAAAGTAGAGGGGCGTATAACTTGTTTTTGCGGGGCGTATTGTGATATGATATGGTCGAGCGTGATGAGATATAAATTGTTGTATGAGATGATCATGTTTTGTAAAAGTTATCGATAATTGGCATGAGCCTTATGGTTATCGTTTTATTGTATGAAATGCAAGTAAGCCATGTAATTGCTTTATTTTATCACTAAGCGTAGCTTAATGATGCGTGGAAGCAATAGTTGGCGAGGCGATGATACATCTCCAATGTATCTATAATTTTTTATTGTCCCATGCTATTATATTATCAATCTTGGATGTTTTATAATCATTTTATATCATTTTTGGTACTAACCTATTGACATAGTGCCAAGTAACCGATTTGTTGTTTTTACTGCATGTTTTTTTTACGCCATGAGAAATCAATGCAAAACAGAGTCCAAATAAACAAAACTTTATGGAGATTTTTTTTGGACGGAGAAGACACATAATAGGCCACTGGCTGCGCTTTGGGGTGCTCGAGGAGAAGCACAGCCCACCGAGGCGCCGGGAGGCCCAGCGCCACAGTGGGATTGTGCCCACCTCGAGGCGCCGAGAGGTGTTGTTTATGTTGTGTTGCTTGTGGTTCTCCATCAGGTTACGATAAACTTGGTTTTCACATCCGAGAAATACCTCTTGCTGCTGTGCTTTGCATCATCCCTTCCTCTTTAGGGAAATACCAACGAAGCTTCGCGTTTACATTAGAGCGACAAGCGACACTAGGGATGGAGATCAAGGTGTCAAATAGCTAGTGGGCGATGGCGGAGATCATGACGTCAAGCTTTGGAGATGGGAGATCAAAGGAAGCACGAGATGATGATGGCCCATATCATGTCACATATTTTGATTGCACCGGATATGGCCTCGGAACCTTCAGAGACCGGAGAAGGTCGAGCGTGGAATTCATATATTAGATATGGATTCTTCAGCATAGTGATAAGTTCACTCATTGAAAACTACTCCATCTCACGCGTGATGATCGGACATGGTTTTAGTTGATATGGATCACGTGATCATTTAGATAACTAGAGGGATGTCAAATCTAAGTGGGAGTTCTTAAGTACATATTATTAATTGAACTTTAATTTTATCATGAACATGAGTACACTGATAGTTTTTTTGCATATCTATGTTGTTTGTAGATCAATGGGCTGCGTGCTACCGTTCCTTGAATTCTTTAATGCGTTCCTAGAGAAAGCTAAGTTGAAAGATGACTGTAAGCAACTTCACATCACGCGACCGGGTCCCGTGAATTCTGGAGGATTATCCTCATTGCTACGGAAGAATTAAATCACCGGAAGCACCAGCTTTGGGTGCAAAGACTCCATTGTAGGAGCAACTCCGGACGTTATGAGCGTGCAGCGAGCAAAGCTCATGGCTACTTCAATACCAGTTCAAGTGCCATCCTTTACGGCTTGGAATCGGGACTTCAAAGACGTTTTGAGCGTCCACAGGGCATATGAGATGTCTCCAGAGTTGAAGTTAATATTTCAAAGCAAATGCCCAAGTTGAAAGATAAGTGAAGTATCCAACAAGTTCTATAAATTGCAAAATGGAGGAGAATAGTTACATTACGTGAACACATACTCGGAATGTATGATGGTATCGTAACCACCTCTGACTCCATCACGGGAGTTAATCTTCACGATGATAGTGGTATTGGCATGTAGTTCTTTCAATCACTACCACCAAGCTATAAAGGGCTTTGTGGATGGACTATAATATGCAAGTGGATGGAAAAGACAATTCCCGAGCTCTTGGCGATGCTAAAATCTGTGGAGGTGAGAAATCAAGAAGGAGCATCAAGTGTTGATGGTTACCGCACCACTAGTTTCAAGAGAAAATGGGAAAAGGGAAGAAGGAACTTACGGAAGAACATTCTAGCAGAGATTCTTTGCTCAAGAGGAAAAAGAAGCCCAGAAGTCCGGACCCTAAGCACGAAGGCGGGTGCTTCTCTTGCCAAAGGGACTAGTCCTTTGGAAGTGGAATCGCCTTTAAGTATTTAAGCGGAACAAGAAGGATGGCAAAGTGAAAGGTATATTTGATATACATGTTATTGATGTGTATCTTTACTTGCTCGTGAGTAAGCGCTACCGGTATTGGCCAATTACTGAGTTCACATTGCTGGGTTTCATATTTGCAACTCGAAATAGGGCCTTTGATTAAACAAAAGATTGGCTAAGGGCGAAGGAGTAACGATGCGCTGCCGGAAATGGTTCCAAGGTCGTATGTGATCGCTGGGTCGACACGCTACCTCTACATCTCTCACCGTCGGGATTAGTTTTTAGACACGAATAATTGTTATTTGGTGATAGCGTTGAGCATGAACATTATATCGAGGGATCTTGTTTGATGTGAGACGTGTTTATTCATTTAAATACTGTAAAGGATAACCGTGGTTGTTCTATTTATATGAGTAATATCTTTTATGGTCATGCACCCTTGATGAGTGGTCTATTTTTTTGTTGAATCTCGATCGTGCGATCGACACATATCCATAATATTGAAGCCAAAAGATGCAAAGTTAATAATGATAGTGCAACTTATTTGTGCGGGCACTTCTATTTAGGTCATTATTGGTGTAAAGCGTATGAAGAAACTCCATGCTGATGGGATTTTGGAATCACTTGATTATGAATCACTTGATGCTTGGGTAAAACCAGCATGTCTCATGGGTACAGATGACTAAGACTCCGCTTCTTCCTTGAGCAATTGAGCGAGCAACCGACTTATTAAAAATAATACATCTTGATGTATGCGGTCCGATGAGTGTTTGAGGGCTTACTACATGGTGGGGTATCGTTATTTTCTAACCCTTCATACAGATGATTTGAGCAGATAAGGGTATATCTACTTAATGTAAACATAAGTTTGAAACATTTGAAAAGTTCAAAAGAATTTTAGAGTGAAGTAGAAAATCATCGTAACAAGAAATAATAAAGTTTCTACGATACCGATCATTGGAGGTGAATATTTGAGTTATGACGTTTGGTCTTCATTTGAAACAATGTGAATAGTTTCACAACTCAGGCCACACTGGAACATCACGAAGCGTAATGGTGTTATATCCAAAGCGTTATAACCGTATTTCTTTATTAGATTATGAAAGTGCAATCTATGATGTCTCTTACCGATTTACCGCTATAGTTTTAGGGGGTTATGCTTTAGAGACGGCTGCATTCACGTTAAATAGGGCACCATCTAAATCCATTGGAGGCGAACACCATATGAGTTGTGGTTTAGCAAAGAAATCTAAGTTAAGTCATTTCTTTAAAGTTTGAGGCTGCGATACTTATGTGGAAAAGGCTTTAACCTCGAGTAAGCAAGCCCCGAACTCAAATCAAAGAAATGTGTCTTCGCAGGATACACCTAAAAGGGAAATTGTTAGGTACACCTTCTATCATAGATCGAAGGCAAGATATTCATTGTTAAGAATGGATCCTTTCTAGAGAAGGAGTTTCTCTCGAAAGAAGTGAGTGGGAGAGAAAGTAGAACTTGATGAGTGGTAATTGTGTCTTCTCGAATTGGAAAGTAGTTCATCACATAAATCAGTTCCAATGATTCCTACACCAATTAGTGAGGAATTTAATGTCGACGATCATTGAAACTTCAAATCAAGTTACATACCGAACCTCGAGGGTCAACCAGAAAGTAGGGTCTACACCGCAGTGGATACGATAATCCTGCTTACGGAAGTCATGTTACTTTAAGAACATACGACAGAACCTACGAACCTATGAGGAAGCGATGATGATCCCAGATTCTCGCAGAAATCGGCTTGAGGTTGCATGAAATCTGAGATGGGATCCATGTATGAGAACAAAGTATGGAATTTGGTTGACTTTCCCGAAGTGATCGGCAAGCTCATAGAGAAATGAATGGATCTCTTTCAAGAAGAAAGACTGATGTCGATGGTAATGTTATCGTCTACAAAGCTCGACTTTGTTGGCGTAAAGGTTTTGACAAGTTCAAGGAGTTGACTTACGATGGGATCCTTCTTACTTGCAAGTGAGCGTATGCTTAAGTCCTGGTCTTCGAATCATATTATGGCAATTACCGTGCATTTTTATGGTTATGAAATTTGGCAAATGTGGATGTCAAAACTGCATTCCTCAATGGATATATCTTAAAAAGAAGAGTTGTATATGATGGAACCGTAAGGTTTTGTCGATCCTAAAGGTTGCTAACAAAGTGTGCAAGCTCCGACCAATCCATTTATGGTGGACTGCAAGCCTCTAGGAGTTGGAATATACGCTTTGATAGTGTGTGATCAAAGCATATGGTTTTATACAAACTTATGGAGAAGCCTCGTATTTACAAGAAAGTGAGTGGGAGCTCAGTAGCATTTTCTAATATTATATATGAATGACATATTGTTGATTGGAAATAATACAAAATTTCCTGGATAGCATAAAAGGATACTTGAATAAGAATTCTTTTTCAATAGAAAGACCTCGGTGAAAGGCTGCTATATATTGGGGTATCCAAAGGTCTATAGAGATAGATCAAGACGGCTTAATTGGACTTTCTGACAAAAGCACATTACCTCTGATAAAGTTTTTGAAGAAGTTCAAAAACAAATCACCAAAGAAAGGGTTCTTACTTTTTTAGTATTTACAAGGTGTGAAGTTATAAGTAAGACGTAATGCCCGACCACACCGTAGAGAAGATAGAGAGAAATGAAAGTCATTCCCTATGCCTCAACCATGGGTTCTATCATGTATGAAATGTTGTGTACCAGATACGATGTGTGCCTTTGCTATAAGTTTAGCAGGAGGTACCAAAGTAATCCAGAGGTGGATCATCGACAATGGTCAAGAACATCCCGAAATAATTCGAAAAGGACTAAGGATATGTTTTCGTTTATGGAGGTGACAAAAGCAGCTTGTCGTAAATGGTTACGCCGGGAGTGCAAGCTTTTGACTTTCGATCCGGATGACTCTAAGTCGCATAAACCGGATAATGTGATTTATATTGAATGGTGGAGTTAAAAGTTAGTGCAGCTTCCAAAACAAAAGCGCCGCCATGCGGGACCTACGTGTGAAGCAGTAGAGGCCATAGGCTGCTTCGAAGCAGCAAATGAAGGAGCCTGCAGATGAAGGAGTTCATATATGATCTAGGTGTAATACCCATTGCACGCCGGGTCCATTAAAAATCTTTTGTGACAATACCGGAGCAATTGCTCTTGTGAAGGAATCCAGATTTCACAAGAGGTACTAAACACATCAAGAAAGATGCTTCGAAGCCATCCGTGATCAAGTCAAGGGAGAGGGAGACATAGAGATTTGCAGGTAAGTACATCTCACGGATCTCGAATGCTTGCACACTGATTGATCAAGCCTCTTCCACGAAAGCAAACATGATCATGACAGCAAAGACTCCATGGGTGTTGGAATCATTACTATGTAATCTAGATTACTGACTCTAGTGCAAGTGGGAGACTAAAGGAAATATGCCCTAAAGGCAATAATAAAGTTGTTATTTATATTTTCTTATATCATGATAAATGTTTATTATTCATGCTAGAATTGTATTAACCGGAAACTTAGTACATGTGTGGAATACATAGACAATACAGAGTGTCCTTAGTATGCCTTCCTCTACTTGCCTAGCCTTCGTTGAAAATCAAAGATGGTTATGTTTCGACCATAGACATGTGTTGTCATTTGATGAACAGGATCACATCATTAGAGAATGATGTGATGGACAAGACCCATCCAGATTAGCTTAGCATTATGATCATTAGTTTTATTGTTATTGCTTTCTTCATGAATTATACATATTCCTCCGACTATGAGATTATACAACTCCCAATAATCTTTGGAGGAACACCTTGTAAAGTGCTATCAAAGCGTCACAACGTAACTGGCTGATTATAAAGATGTAGCTTAAGCTGAGTTGGCATAGATCAATATTAGGGATTTGTCACTCCGTGTATCGGAGAAGTATCTCTGGGCCCTCTCGGTAATGCACATCACTATAAGCTCCCTTGCAAGGAAGTGTGACTAGAAGAAGAGTTAATTCACGGGATGATGCATTCACCGGAATGAGTAAAGAGGAGCTTTCCTGTAACTTGAAGATTTCGTTGAACTAGGCATGCAGAATCACAAACCGGCCCGAATAACTTCTGTGCAAGTAACATACCGATGACAAAGGGAATGAAGTGCACGTTGTTATGCGAGTTTGACCGGAGCAAAAGATCTTCGTGAGAATATGTAGGAACCAATATGTTGCATCCGTGTTCCATGCTTATTGGTTATTGACCGGAGATGTGTCTCTTGGTCATGTCTACATAGTTCTCAAACCACGTAGGAATTAATGCACGCTTAACGCCTCGATAACGCATTTGTTTTATGAGTTATGTGTTTTAGTGGACCAAAGTTTGTTCGAGTCCCTGATGAGATCACTTGGACATGACGAGGAGTCTCCAAATGGTCGAGAGGTAAATATTGATATATTGGAAGGTTATATACTGGACATCGGAATGGTTCCTAAGAAGTTCGGGGATTTATCAGAGTACCGCAAGCTATCGGAACCCCAAGGAAAGTTAATGGGCCCTAATGGGCTATAGTGGAGAAGAGGGAGGAAGGCCATGTAGAGGAGGCGGGCGCGCCCCCCGCCTAATCTCGAGATTGGACAAGGGGTGGGGCCCCTTTCTCTCTTCTCCCTCTCCCCTTCCCTTTACCCCTCTCCGTTGGAAGGAAGGGGGCCTAATCCTACCAGGATTGCAAGGGCCCCAGTAGGATTCTCCCCTGGCACACCCCTCCGGCTGCCCGGCCTCCTCCTCCTTTGTAGAGCACGGGGTGGGCACCCCAAAGGCACAACATTTATTATCTTAGCCGGAAGTCTGGTGCCCCCTCCACAGTTTACTCCTCCGCTCATAGCATCGTGAGTGCTTAGCGAAGCTCGGAAGGTGATCACATCACCATCACCGCCGCCACGCCCGTTGTCTTGTGGAACTCTCCCTCAACCTCTCATCGATCAAGAGTTCGAGGGACATCACGAGCTGGAACGCAGTGTCGAATACGGTGGTGCCGCACGACGCGTTGCAGCATGACTTGGATCAGTTGGATCGTGAAAGACGTCTTCCACTATGTCAACCGCTAACCTAACGCTTCCGCTTTCAAAGCCAGCTTCTACAAGGGTACGTGGACACACTCTTCCCGTCTTGTTGCTATGCATCTCCGAGATAGATCCTGCGTGATCGTAGGAATTTTTTTGAAATTGCATGTTATTTTCCCCAACACGGCAATGGACTCGGACGACGAGGAGGTTTTGTCGCGCTTTGGAGGAGGAAGCCGATGCCAACATCCAGGAAGAGGAACATCTCATGGTTCTCGCCACCCTCGCCTGTTCGCAGAAAGCAATGAAAAGCCATAGCGAGGTGGCTCCTGCCGGGCGTATGAAAGCAAAGAACCGGCATCGCCTAGAAGGCTACTGCATGCAGTTTACTCGACTACTTTGCCGACGCCTCCACTACACGGGCGACAAAGTATTGGCGCTTTTATCGGATGAGCTTAAAGCTTTTCTCAGATTGAGAATTCCATCCGGAGTTTGACGGCTAATTCAAGTGCAAGAAGGATTGCACCGGCAAACTTGGATTCATCTCAATCCGTATGCACGACAGCGATGAGGATGCTTGCATACGGAGCTCTCGGTGATTCACTCGACGACTGGGTGCATGGCCGAGTCCACCACCATTGAGTGTTTCTACAAGTTCTGCAGGCGCGGTGGTAGTGTTTGACTGCAATACTTGCAAACACCCAATGTGGAAGACACCGCCGGATCCCAGTACGATGAATGCAGCAAGAGGATTTCGGATGCTTGGAAGCATTGATCGCATGCATTGGAAATGGAAGAACTGCCCATTTGCTTGGTAGGGATGTACAAAGGCGCCAAAGGCGGTTGCAATGTGGTACTTGAGGCGGTGGCCACACAGACCTTCCGGATTTGGCACTCCTTCTTTGGTATGCCAGAACTCCACAATGACATCAACGTCTGCGGTTCTCCCATGTTCTTTGCTAAGCTTGTTGAAGGGCATTCTCCTCCAAAGGAACTTCGAGGTTAATGGGCGGCACTACAACAAGGTGTACTACGAAGCTGATGGCATCTATCCGAGATGGTTTACATTTCAGAAGACTATCTCAAACGTTGTGCCAGGAGGCAAGAAGTCCCACTTTGCCAAGGTTCAGGAGGCTTAAGGTGGAAGGATGTCGAGCGGCATTTGGTGTGCTCCAATCTCGATTCGCTTGTCCGGTACCCTGCCTCAGACTTGGTCGGAAGATCAAATGTGGGAGATCATGACTTGTTTGTCATCTTGCACAATATGATCAATGAGAGCGAAGCGGAAGAGCCGGTGTTTGACATCGAACCATACTACGTGCAGGTCCTCTTGCCAAAGTTGATCACTGGGCCACTGCAACCTGGACTGCCTACCTCAATATGCGTCAGAGATCCGAGACCCATAGGTGCATCAAGAACTGCAACAGTGATCTGGTGGAGCACCTATGGAGGATCAAGGGCGATGTTTAGCTCGACGTGTGATGAAATATGAGTTTTATTTGTTGAACTATATAATTTGTATTGAACTATTTGTTATTGCACTATTGTTGAATTATTTTATTTCTATTGATTTTCCGTGATGAACTATGTGATAAAAAATTATGTATGTTGAGAATTAAGTCGAACCATCACTAAATGGGCGATTCTTGCTGATATCGGGCCATTTTTCACCGAAACTGGAGTCGACATCGGCGCTGGGGACGACGGCTAGGTGTCCAACCACCCCTAGAGTCGATTATACTGTCGGCTCGCCTCAAAGTGCAATTTTTATGCCTCCTGGGGGGCCAACGGCTAGAGATGCTCTAAGAAGTCTAGGCTGTCCGCGAACCCTCATATTGAGGACAAATGTAACGTTGATATGAGGACTCATGGACGCGCCCGGTCAGTCTGCCACATAGGATGCGTCCCACCCCGAACCACCTTTTCTCTTTCTTTATTCATTATTAGTAGAATGCCCGCATGCTGTAACGGGCTACATTAGCGACTTATTTTTTTACCGCTATAAAGTGCTCTCCTTTTATTCTCTTCTTCCTTCCCCAAAATAAAAATGTTCCTAAAAAAACTAACAACGTTTCTCGAAGTGATATGTGAATTTATATATTTACAACCATACTAAAATATCAAGAAATAAAACATATTTATTGAATAACATTTCTACAACACATTCAATATGAATGTTATGGTGTCTGAAAAATTGGGAACAAATGAAATAGTGACTTACCACCAAAATCAATTTATATTTCAGAACATGGTTGTCCTACCTGCAAGAACTCTCTCTCCTTCCCTCCCTCTCTCAATCTCTTCTCTCTCCCTCACTCTCGATCTTTTTTCTAAGCACCTTGTAAAGGAGCCTAATACCCAACGGCGATGTGCCTCACACCATCCCACTGCTCCATTTACTTCTTCCTCGATCATGCATCTCATAAGTCCTAAAAATAAAACAACAAAGCATTCACTGCTTAGCTAATATGGAGTGCATTACCAAGCATAGCTTTTCTATTGATAGAAACGAGAGGAAGATGATATACATGCATTTATAGGATCCAAATGATACAATAATTATTGTAAATTTGTTTTTGTTAATATTCTTTCGTGAAACATACAAAATTCTATGCATCTTTGGATTAACCAAGAACGTTAGAGTGTGTGCATGGCTATTAGCCCACTCCACCTACAGATACAGTTACCTCTCAGTGTAGATTCATCTGACCATCGCATCCAAACTCACATGCTTGTTAGAAAAATATATCATTGAGCACCAATGGATTAGCCATGTTTGTTTGGGCTTTTACTTCTGCTTTGGAAGCTTCTTCACTTTGACAAAAAAGCCACAAAAAGTCCTAAATAGGGGCTTTTTGCTTTAGCTTTTGGCTTATGAATAAATATTGTTATATGATGGTATAAGCCAAAAGCCGAAGCAACAAGCACATATTTAGGTGCTTTTTTTGTTTTTTTTTGCCAAAGTGAAAAGTTGTCAAAGCAGAAGCAAAAGCCCAAACAAATAGGGCCTCGAGTGGCTCTTGATGTTAAGATCACCACAGAGTTTTTCCCTTTATGTCAGATGGAATAGAAGACAACCACCTGAGATTGAAGAGTTCATGAGATCAATAAGCTGCCCTAATTAAATCCACCTTACCAGCTTGAAGCATAATAGACACACCCAAGAAACTTGAAATATATTTTCTTTGTCACAGAGCAAGATAATGGGCCCAGGCTCGCAAGAAAAGCTGGCATGTGTGCTAATTTTGGAGCCTCTACACTGACTGCAGTAAGAAGTATGTATCATCTAACGAAAAGACAAGAAATCATAGTCCTATCAAGCAAAGTAAATAATGAATTCTAAAATAAATATAACTGGCAAAGGGATGAAACAAACAACCATTGTTCTAATTATACCGCAAGACAGTATGTCAATCTTAACTAAGATATTTGATCTACACTGATTGATCAGAGCAAAAGAGCCTCTCTCACTACCATTTCAAATATGAACCAGCTTATTACTAAGACATCTGATCCATGATTGATTGATCGACATGATCCAAAACTACAAATACTGGACAAACTATTTCACAAAAACAAAAGAAGTCATAGCTTGTAAATCTGAACGCACTACAAGCCTACAAAAAATCCATCTTAGGCTTTTTAAGACTTACTCACTGAGCCTATTGTTCCCATATCCTACGTAACTCCTAGACCTTTAGGAACCATAATGCTCGGTACTAACTACTCCTTCCGTAATGAAATATAAGAGCGTTTAGACCACTACTTTAGTAATCTAAATGCTCTTATATTTGTTTACAGAAGGGTAAAAAGGAGAATCTACAAAATTGTAACCAGTTGTTTCACTGCGAATGTCCGATACAAATGAAAGTGATGTACTATGACCTTTAGTATGGATACCCGAAAATGAAGGGAACAATGCAAGCTCATAAATATATATATCACGCCATGATAAATTTTATTTCAAAGAAATAATTATTGTTTAAACATCTAAACTTAATCGAATCCAAAAGGCCAAACGTTGATCTCCTCAACACCATTGTAAAGGAGGTTAACATCTCCCTTTGTCACCTGTTGGAAATATGCCCTAGAGGCAATAATAAATTGGTTATTATTATATTTCCTTGTTCATGATAATTGTCTATTGTTCATGCTATAATTGTATTAACTGAAACCGTAATACATGTGTGAATAAATAGATCGTAATATGTCCCTATTAAGCCTCTAGTTGACTAGCTCGTTGATCAATAGATGGTCGTGGTTTCTGACCATGGACATTGAGGTTATTGATAACGGGATCACATAATTGGAAGAATGATGTGATGGACAAGACCCAATCTTAAGCATAGCACAAGATCGTAGTAGTTCGCTTGCTAAAGCTTTTCTAATGTCAAGTATCATTCCCTTAGACCACTTAGATTGTGCAACTCTGGACACCGTAGGAATACTTTGGGTGTACCAAACGTCACAACGAATCGGGTGGCTATAAAGGTGTACTACAGGTATCTCCTGAAAGTGTCTGCTGAGTTGGCACGAATCGAGACCGGATTTGTCACTCTGTATGATGGAGAGGTATCTCTGAGCCCACTCGGTAATGCATCATCATAATGAGCTCAATGTGACTAAGGAGTTGGTCACGTGATCATGCGTTATGGAATGAGTAAAGAGACCTGCCAGTAACGAGATTGAACGAGGTATGGGGATACTGGCGATCGAATCTCGGGGAAGTAACATACAAATAGGCAAAGGGAATTGCATACGGGATTGATTGAATCCCCGACATCGTGGTTCATTCGATAAGATTATCATGGAACATGTGGGAGCCAACATGGGTATCCAGATCCCGCTGTTGGTTATTGATCGGAGATATGTCTCGGTCATGTCTACATGCCTCCTGAACCCATAGGGTCTACACACTTAAGGTTCGATGGCGACGCTTAGGGTTATAGGGAAAGTATATACGTGGTTACTGGAATGTTGTTCGGAGTCTCGGATGAGATCCCAGATGTCACGAGGAGTGCCGGAATGGTCCGGAGGTAAATAATGATATATGGGAAGTGAGGATTTGGACACCAGAAGTGTTCCGGGCATCACCAGTAATGTACCGGGACCACCGGAAGGGTTTTAGGGTCCACCGGGAGGGGCCACCAGCCTTCGGAGAGGCTTGCATGGGCCAAGAGTGGGAAGGGACCAGCCCCTAGTGGGCTGGGTGCGCCCCCACCAAGGCCCACATGCAACAAAAGGGGGAGAGGTGGGAAACCCTAGGCGCAGATGGGCCTAAGTCCCACCCTAGGGCGCCTCCTCTCTCCCCTCTTGGCCGCCTCCATCCCATCTAGGGCTACAGCCCCCCTAGGGTGGGAACCCCAGAGGGGCGCAGCCCCTCCCTCCTCCCATATGTAGTGGGGGTTTGGGGCTGCCACACGAAACTCTCTCTCTCTCTCTCTCTCTCTCTCTCTCTGCAGCCCTACCTCTCCACCTCGTCAGTTTTTGTAGTGCTTGGCGAAGCCCTCACTGGAGAACCATGCTGCTCCACCACCACCACACCGTCCCGCCGCTGCTAGAGTTGTCTTCCCCAACCTCTCCTCCTCCTTGGCCGGATCAAGGCGCTGGAGACATCATCGGGCTGCACGTGTGTTGAGCGCAGAGGCGCCTGCTGTTCAACGCTTAGATCGTAATCGATCATGATCTAAATCGCTATGCGGTACGACTCCACCAACCACGCTTCGGCAACGCTTCCGCTTAGCGATCTTCAAGGGTATGAAGATGCACTCCTCTCTCTCGCTGCTAGCATCTCCTAGATTGATCTTTGTGACATGTACGAAAATTTTGAATTATTGCTACGTTTCCCCAACAAAGGCATCATGAGCTAGGTCTATGCGTAGATTCTATGCATGAGTAGAACACAAAGTAGTTGTGGCGATGATTTGTTCAATTTGCTTACCGTTACTAGTCTTATCTTGATCCGGCGGCATTGTGGGATGAAGCGGCCCGGACCGACCTTACACGTACGCTTACGTGAGACTGGTTCCACCGACCGACATGCACTTGATGCATAAGGTGGCTAGCGGGTGTCTGTCTCTCCCACTTTAGTCAGATCAGATTCGAAGAAAAGGGTCCTTAGGAAGGGTAAATAGCAATTGGCATATCACTGTTGTGGCTTTTTATGCGTAGGGTAAATAGCAATTGGCATATCACCATTGTGGCTTTTATGAGGGAAGAAATGTTCTTGCTAGAAACCCATAGCAGCCACGTAAAACATGCAACAACCATTAGAGGACGCCTAACTTGTTTTTTGCAGGTATGCTATGTGATGTGATATGGCCAAAAGGATGTGATGAATGATATATGTGATGTATGAGATTGATCATGTTCTTGTAATAGGAATCACGACTTGCATGTCGATGAGTATGACAACCGGCAGGAGCCATAGGAGTTGTCTTAATCTATTGTATGATCTGTGTGTCATTGAAAACGCCATGTAATTACTTTACTTTATTGCTAACCGTTAGCCATAGTAGTAGAAGTAATAGTTGGCGTAGACAACTTCATGAAGACACGATGATGGAGATCATGGTGTCATGCGTCAGTGACGAAGGTGATCATGCCGCGCCCTCAAGATGGAGATCAAAGGCGCAAGATGGTAATGGCCATATCATGTCACTTTATGATTTGGATGTGATTTTGTCATGTTTACATCTTATTTGCTTAGAACGACCGTGAGTAGCATAAATAAGATGATCCTCACTAAAATTTCAAGAAAAGTGTTCCCCTAACTCAGGCACCATTGCGTAAGGTTCGTTGTTTCAAGCACCATGTGATGATCGGGTGTGATAGATTCTAACGTCAGATACAATGTGTGTAAGCCATATTTACACATGCAAAACACTTAGGTTGACTTGACAAGCCTAGCATGTATAGACATGGCCTTGGAACACGAGAGACCGGAAAGGTCTAACATGAGTCGATAGTAGATACGATCAACATGGAGATGTTCACCATTGATGACTAGTCCGTCTCACGTGATGATCAGACATGGCCTAGTCGATTTCGATCATGTATCACTTAGATGACTAGAGGGATGTCTATTTAAGTGGGAGTTCATTAAATAATTTGATTAGATGAACTTAATTATCATGAACTTAGTCTAAAATATATTTACAATATGTCTTGTAGATCAAATGGCCCACGCTAATGTTGCCCTCAACTTCAACGCGTTCCTAGAGAAAACCAAGCTGAAAGACGATGGTAGCAACTATACGGACTGGGTCCAAAACTTGAGGATCATCCTCATAGCTGCCAAGAAAGCATATGTACTTGAAGCACCGCTAGGAGAGACGCTGCTCATCGACTAGTCAATCCGCTTCCCGATAGAAGAAGAGTGTGCCCCAATCCCGAGACGCTTTCTCATGACCCCGCCCATTTACCATTGTCGTTATAGACTTCACTACGATGTTTATTGTCTCAGCATTTATTTATGTGTTGCAACTTACGCGTTGTACCCTAAGTTTGTGATATGAGTAAACTTTTTGGTTTCAGCTAATGGGAGTAATTTTTTTTAAACAACCCTTAGCAAATCTCGAGGACGAGCTTAAGGGGGGTAGTGTTGTAACACCCCAAAAATTTAACCATGATTTATTAATTAAAATTTTGCAGGAAATTAAATTTTTATTTTCTGGTTTTATCTTTTATTTTCAGATCACTTTGTCCCTCCTCAGTATTTCTGGAGTTTTTCCTTCTAGGTGGAAAAACTTTTCAAAAATGTTGTTGGACTTGTATATCTTCCCAAGACCATTTATGTTTATCTGGAATTATTTCTATAATTATTTTTCCTGGACTTTAATTCTTTTTAAAATGGTTTCTCATAAGCCTTAGAGCCTCTTTTGCACTACAACCCTTTAAATACTCCTTTAAAAATTCCACCAAAATTTGGGATGACATGTGAAGTTCCTAAATCACTTTTATGCAAAAACCTCTCTTAATCATTTGGGGATTTTGAGCCCTACCTCAAGTTTTCAAATCTGGATTAGTTTGTGGTTTGCACTACAACCTATTTAAATATTTCTTTAAAAATTTGGAGATGACAGAGATGCATATAATTCATTTTTATGCAAAAACCCTTTGAGGTTCTTGGAAAATTTGAGCAAATCATCCTCTTTTGCTCTCTGCCCAGCTTGGGCTTACTACAACTCTATTTTATTTTACTCTAGTGCCCATGATTCTTTTTCCTGCTTATAGACCACTCTACCAAACGCTTAAGTCCAGGAGATTAGACCCATTGATGCATTTTTGGCCCATGCAATAATGCCCTTTATTTTCTGTCTAGATTTGATTTTCTCAAAAACTTGCACTAACAAGTTTCTAGTTTTGCCCTAATAACCTTGCCATCATCACTTGTTTCTAAAGAGACTGTGATCTGGAGTTTTTGGCCACCCCAAGAGATGCCTAGATGACCATAGCATTCTGTCGTACACCTTGAGTGCATGAACAGAATTGGCATGAACCCTAGTTTGCATTTTGAACCTGCTTGCTTTGCCAAACCAGCTTGTCCACTAAGCTCCTAGCTACCCCTAACCTGCACTGCTAACTACTAGCCTTGCTCAAGCCCTCTAGCACACGATAGCATTACGTCGAGCACTGGGCGCGGCGTGCTCGCACCGCCGAGCTGCTGCTTTGCACGCGGCGCCTCGAGTCGCCGCTGGGTTCTGCCCTCGAACTTTGATCGCCAGAGGGCTATGCCTCGTCTCACCCACTGGCCAACCTGCCAGCCACCTGGCGCCTCTACAAGATCGCTGCCAGAGTTCTTGGCGGCACGTCAAGGCCCACAAAGAAGTTCTCGCCATGGACGGTGCCACCCGAGCCACCGCCCGCCAGCTGCCCCTGGAACAGCCCGAGCTCATCCACTCGCCCTGCCAAACCCCGCCAGCCATCGCCACGCACCCCTGGCTACAGAACGGTGGTTCGCCGGTGTTCTTATCCACGTCATGAAACCGACCTTTGTCCGCCTATAAAAGGAGCCCTCGAGCTCGCCCTGCACTGTGCCACCCTCATGTCATCCCCTTAGTGCTCCCTTAGCCGGCAATCGATGGAGGGAGGCCATCTTCCCCATTTTCGGTCACTTCGGCCGCTGCCACCCTCCGGTCCCGTTCATCGCAAGCAGAGCCTCCCCGGTCCATCCAGTGCCACCATCCTCTTCCCCTTGGCCACCCCACCTCTCAAACTTGATCGGAGCCACCAAGCTCGAGACACCAAATCCTCCCGGCCACCTCCGCCATGGAGCTGCTGGCCGGGCGACTCTTCGTCTCCCCACCAGCCTTTCGACCATCGGAGGACCGCTCGACCAGCGGATACATCTCGCCTTGGAACCCCGCTGAAGCCACTGTCGTCGACGGGCGATCACGGAGCCCTCGCCGCTTCGGACAGAGGAGAAGGAGGCGCGGCGATCGGTCAAATTCTGACCAAAGGGGCCTAAGGGACCCACTTGTCAAGGACTCCATGAGCCATCCACGCTGGCATAAGTGAAAGCGTAAACCTGCAGTACGCCCCCCGAACCGCTTTTCTTTTTCTCGCTTTTTATTTATTTATTAAAAACAGAATTTTGACTAAACTTTGACTGGCTATAAGTTTTTAAATATAATTCCAAACGATTTGATTCTTTTTCTGTTGTTTCTCAAATTTTGTCTAGTTTATTTTCATGTTTATTTGAAAATTTTCCAAACAACTTTTTTGTACTGTTTTGAAACTATGCATTGATTTGAATTTTCTTAAAATAGGATTTTGAAGAAGGAAGCAACTTTCAAAAAATGCACCCCACTTGCAAACTCTTGAAGGCAAGCATTCTGAACCCTGGCATAATATTGTTGTGTGTTGTTTGATACGGTTACAACACCACCTTAACACGAAGTATTCATTATTTTATGTGATGATATGATCATACTCATGAGTGCATAATGAATGTTCCTTGCTGTTGGAATTTGACATGCTTGTGATAGTAATCACCCTCGTATGCCTTTCATGCCTATCGGAAGGAATCCGGGAAAGCCTCTCATCTTGGGTAGACACGAGCTTGTCTCCAATCTTCGCCGAGACGGTTGTGTCCGTATGGCATAGTGAGGTATGAGGAGTGGTGATTCTGTCATTGGTTGAAACATATTTGTTATGCTAATTATGCAGGGAATACTTAAACCTCCTGAGTCGGCCGAGATCGAGTCTTGTTCCAAAGATAACCCCCATACTTGTTTCTGCATTTCACCACTTGTCCCTCGCCATAGGTAGGGTACGGTTCCGTAAGTTGTCAACCCTTTCTAGCACACACCGCATAGAGAGGCCATGGTGGAAGATACCGCTGCATCCGTAGGCATGCCACCTGGTCCAGAGGCATGGGTGTTTCGGTTGTAGCCGAGGGGTAGCTCCTAGTTTGCGCTTTGTTATAAATTTTGTGATCCCATGCTAATCGAGATTGTAGCCTCCCCACTTAGAGTTTTTCTTAACGAGTGTCGTGGGTGATTCCAGACACCGGTAAGTCAGGCTGGTGTGTGCGGTCAGGTGTGTTTTCAATTAAAAGACCGTAGACGAAATTAGTCCTGATGGACTAACGGAATCCGTTACTCGTGGGTAGAGTACACCCTCTGCAGAGATTACATCTATTCGAATAGCCGTGTCCATGGTTAAGGACTACAGTCTGGGATGGGTCAAGTGTCGGTCTTAGTGTCGGTCTTCGGAGGAAAAATTGCTAAACCAGAACATGGATCATGATGATTATGATTACTATTATTATGGACTAACCATTTACATTATTTGAATTATTTAATATCCACAGGATGGTTCTACCTCCTCGGATATTCACTGTGATCATTCTCTTATAAGCCCTTTATGTGGTGTCGCCAGACGCCTCGACTTGTTGGGGAACGAGTAATTTCAAAAATTTCTACGCATTAATGCAAGATCATGGTGATGCATAGCAACGAGGGGAGAGTGTATGTCCACGCATTCGTGAGACCGTAAGCGGAAGCGATCACAACGTAGAGGAAGTAGTCGACGCTCTCCTCGCGATCCTGCCGATCCCAGCTCCGCTACTCGGCACCTTCGAGTCGATGATGACGAGGAAGTAGTCAGACGCTCTCCTCGCGATCCAGCCGATCCCAGCGCCACATCTCGGCGCCTCCGAGTTCTTGGCACACGCTCAGCTCGATGACGCCCTCGGCTCCGATCCAAAGCAAAGCTCCGGGAGGGGAGTTCCACAAGACGAGGCGTGGTGACGATCTTGATGTTTCACTGCCGCAGGCTTCGCCTAAGCACCGCTACGATATGACCGAGGTGGAATATGGTGGAGGGGGGCACCGCACACGGCTAAGGAACGATCTCAAGGATCAACTTGTGTGTCCATGGGGTGCCCCTGCCCCCGTATATAAAGGAGTGGTGGAGGGGAGGGCCGGCCCTCTCTATGGCGCGCCCTAGGGGAGTCCTACTCCCACCGGGAGTAGGATTCCCCCTTTCCGAGTCCAACTAGGAACCCTTCCCTGTAGTAGGAGTAGGAGAGAAGGAAAGGGAAGGGAAAAGGAGAAGGAAGGAAGGGCGCCTTCCCTAGTCCAATTCGGACCAGACCAAGGGAAGGGGTGCGGCCACCCTTGAGGCCCTTTTCCTTCTTTCCCGTATGGCCCAATAAGGCCCAATACGTATTCCTGTAACTCTCCCAGATTCAAAAATACCGAATCATTCGAACCTTTCCGAACTCCGAATATAGTCGTCCAATATATCGATCTTTACGCCTCGACCATTTCGAGACTCCTCGTCATGTCCCCGATCTCATCCGGGACTAACTCCTTCGGTACATCAAAACTCATAAACTCATAATATAACCACATCGAAACCTTAAGCGCATGGACCCTACGGGTTCGAGAACTATGTAGACATGACCTAGAACTATTCTCGGTCAATAACCAATAGCGGGACCTGGATGCCCATATTGGCTCCTACATATTCTACGAAGATCTTTATCGTCAAACCGCATAACAACATACGTTGTTCCCTTTGTCATCGGTATGTTACTTGCCCGAGATTCGATCATCGGTATCCAATACCTAGTTCAATCTCGCCACCGCAAGTCTCTTTACTCGCTCAGTAATGCTTCATCCCGTAACCAACTCATTGGTCACATTGCTTGCAAGGCTTATAATGATGTGCATTACCGAGAGGGCCCAGAGATACCTCTCCGACAATCGGAGTGACAAAACCTAATCTCAAATACACCAACCCAACATGTACCTTTGGAGACACCTGTAGTACTCCTTTATAATCACCCAAGCCATGCCAGGACGCTTTGGTAGCACCCAAAGTGTTCCTCCGTAAACGGAGTTGCATAATCTCATAGTTACAGGAACATGTATAAGTCATGAAGAAAGCAATAGCAACATACTAAACGATCAAGTGCTAGGCTAACGGAATGGGTCATGTCAATCAGATCATTCTCCTAATGATGTGATCCCGTTAATCAAATGACAACTCATGTCTATGGTTAGGAAACATAACCATCTTCGATTAACGAGCTAGTCAAGTAGAGGCATACTAGTGACACTGCTTGTCTATATATTCACACATGTATTATGTTTCCGGTTAATACAATTCTAGCATGAATAATAAACATTTATCATGATGTAAGGAAATAAATAATAACTTTATTATTGCCTCTAGGGCATATTTCCTTCACGACTGTGGCATGCTTGTCATTTAAATTACTTATAAGCCCTTTATGTGGTGTCGCTCAGACGCCCGACTGTGGCATGCTTGTCATTTAAATTACTTATAAGCCCTTTATGTGGTGTCGCTCAGACGCCCGACTGTGGCATGCTTGTCATTTAAATTACTTATAAGCCCTTTATGTGGTGTCGCTCAGACGCCCGACTGTGGCATGCTTGTTATTTAAACTACTTATAAGCCCTTTATGTGGTATCGCTCAGACGCCCGACTGAGGCATGCTTTAAAATATTATCCTTTCGAGTATGCCGCCTGCATAATCCGATTGGTGCATTCTATTTCTACTCAATTATTGCATATTCATGTTGTATATGAATAACCTGCATGCGTGCATCATGGATTTTATTTTGTGACTGACGTTGTGATCATGAAATATTTCAGAGCATGATTATCATTCGTTATATTATACCTATGTTCATAATGTTTGCGAGTACATTCAAAAGTCCTCACTGGCTTGTCCCTGGCTATTGTCTTGGCCAGATTTCTTGCACGGAGAGGAGCATTGCGATGACAGCCCCGGAGCCTACGCAATGATGATAGCAGCCTCGTGAAGATAGGGAGTTATCCCGGTCAGCTGTTCCTCGTGGGAAATGGAGTCCCATAGATGCAGATGAACCACAAAACCGCTTCCGCCACCAACCACTAGAAACCTTGTGTTGTACTCATAGGCCGTAATGGTCTTGTACTACATATTATGTATTTTGCTTGAGTTTCAGATTAAGTTGGTGTCTCATCACCTAACAAAGAATCCTGGGGCTGGTGAGCACAAGGGCCATTTTCTGGGAAATTAATATCCTGGAAAACCGGTCGCTACAATATGAGATGTTCCAAGAGCTAAAAATGGTTTTCCAAGCTCATGCCCGGGTCGAGAGATATGAAGTCTCTGACAAGTTCTACAGTTGTAAGATGGAGGAAAACAGTTCTGTCAGCGAGGATATACTCAAAATGTCTGGGTTGAACAACCTCTTGTCTCATCTGGGAATTAATCTTCCAGATGACTCGGTCATTGACAGAATCCTCAAGTCGCTTCCACCTAGCTACATGAGCTTTGTGATGAACTATAATATGCAAGGGATGGAAAGACCATTCCTGAGTTATTTTCAATGCTGAAATCAGCGGAGGTGGAGATCAAAAAGGAACATCAAGTGTTGATGGTGAATAAGACCACTAGTTTCAAGAAAGGCAAGGGTAAGAAAAACTTCAAGAAGGACGGCAAGGGGGTTGCCGCGCCCGGTAAATCAAGTGCCGGGAAAAAGCCAAAGAATGGACCCAAGCCCGAGACTCAGTGCTTTTATTGCAAGGGAAATTGTCACTGGAAGCGGAACTGCCCCAAGTACTTAGCGGATAAGAAGGCCGGCAATGCCAAAGGTATATATTGTTGGGGATCGTTGCAGAAATTAAAAAATTTCTATGCATCACCAAGATCAATCTATGGAGATACTAGCAATGAGAGAGAGGGGAGTGCATCTTCATACCTTGAAGATCGCGATGCGAAGCTGCTTACAAGAACGCGGATGAGGGAGTCAGACCATGACGCATTCAAATCACGGATTATACGATCTAACGCCGAATGGACGGCGCCTCCGCGTTCAACACACGTACAGCCCGGGGATGTCTCCTCCTTCTTGATCCAGCAAGGGGAGAGGAGAAGTTGAGGGAGAACTCCGGCAGCACGACGGCGTGGTGGTGGAGCTTGCAGTTCTCCGGCAGGGCTTCGCCAGGCACTACTGAGCAGGAGGTGGAGTTGGAGAGGGGGAGGGTTGCGCCAAGGGCAAGGGGTAATGCTGCCCTCCCACCCCCCTCTATTTATAGGATGAAGGGTAGAGGGGGCCGGCCCCTCTAGATCCCATCTAGAGGGGGGCAGCCAAGAGGGGAGGCTTGCCCCCCAAGCAAGGTGGAGGCGCCCACCTCCCCTAGGGTTTCCAACCCTAGGTGCCTTGGGCCCTTGGGGAGGGGCACACCAGCCCCCTAGGGCTGGTTCCTCCCTTATTCATCCCATTAAGTCCCCGGGCAGGTGGCCCCACCCGTGGACCTCCGGACACCTTTCGGTGGTCCCAAGACAATACCGATAATCCTCAAACCATTCCAAATGACCTAAACCGGACTTCCCATATATAAATCTTCACCTCCGGACCATTCCGAACTCTCATGACGTCTGGGATCTCATCCAGACTCCCAACAACCTTCGGTAACCACATACAATTTCCCATAACAACTCTAGCGCCATCGAACCTTATGTGTAGACCTCACGGTTCGAGAATCATGTAGACATGACCGAGACAGTTCTTCGCCAATAACCAACAGCGGATCTGGATACCCATGTTGACTCCTACATGTTCCACGATGATCTCATCGGATGAACCACGATGTTGGGGATTCAATCAATCCCATATATAATTCCCTTTGTCAATCGGTATGTTACTTGGCCGAGATTCGATCGTTGGTATCCCAATACCTCATTCAATCTGCTATCGCAAGTCACTTTACTCGTCAGTAATGTGATGATCCCGTGACTAACTACTTAGTCACATTGAGCTCATTATGATGATGCATTACCGAAAGGGCCCAGAGATACCTCTCACATACACGGAGTGACAAATCCCGTCTCGCTTTGTGCTAACCCAATGAGACACTTTCTCTCGAGATAATTGTAGTGCACCTTTATAGCCACCCAGTTACGTTGTGATGTTTGGTACACCCAAAGCATTCCTACGGTATCCGGGAGTTGCACAATCTCATGGTCTAAGGAAATGATACTTGACATTAGAAAAGCTCTTTAGCAAACGAACTATACGATCTTGTGCTATGCTTAGGATTGGGTCTTGTCCATCACATCATTCTCCTAATGATGTGATCCCGTTATCAATGACATCCTATGTCCATGGTCGTGAAACCATAACCATCTATTGATGAACGAGCTAGTCAACTAGAGGCTCACTAGGGACATGTTGTGGTCTATGTATTCACACATGTATTACGGTTTCCAGTTAATACAATTATAGCATGAACAATAGACAATTATCATGAACAAGGAAATATAATAATAACTATTTTATTATTGCCTATAGGGCATATTTCCAACAGTCTCCCACTTGCACTAGAGTCAATAATCTAGTTCACATTACTATGTGATTGTAACGAATCCAACACCCTTGGTGTTTGATCATATCTCGCTTGTGAGAGAGGTTAGTAGTCAACGGGTCTGAACCTTTCAGATCCGTGTGTGCTTTAAAAATCTCTATGTCATCTTGTAGATGCAGCCACCATACGCTACTTGGAGCTATTCCAAATAACTGCTCTACTATGAGAATCTGGTTTATTACTCAGACTCATCCGGATTAGTGTCAAAGATTGCATCAACGTAACCCTTTACGACGAACTCTTTTACCACCTCCATAATCAAGAAAAATCCTTAGTCCACTAGTTACTAAGGATAAGTTTGACCACTGTCATGTGATCCATTCCTGGATCACTCTTGTACCCTTGATCGACTCATGGCAAGGCACACTCCAAAAGTGCGGTACAAAGATAGCATACCGTAGAACCCACGCCTAAAGCATAGGGACGACCTTCGCCCTTTCTCTCTCTTCTCTGTCGTGGTCAGGTCTTGAGTCTTACTCAATACTCATACCTTATAACACAGCCAAGAACTCCTTCTTTGCCAATCTATTTTGAACTCCTTCAAAATCTTGTCATGGTATGTATTCATTTGAAAGTACTATCAAGCGATTTTGATCTATCCTTATAGATCTTGATGCTCAATGTTCAAGTAGCTTAATCCAGGTTTTCATTGAAAAACTCCTTTCAAACAACCCTATATGCTTTCCAAAAATTCTACATCATTTTTGATCAACAATATGTCAACAACATATACTCATGAAATTCTATAGTGCTCCCATTCACTTCTTTGGAAATAAAAGTTTCTCATAAACTTTGTATAAACCCAAAATCTTTCATCATCTCATCAGAGTGTATGTTCCAACTCTGAGATGCTTACTCCAGTCCTTAGAAGGATTGCTGGAGCTTTGCATACTTGTTAGCATCTTATAGGATTGACAAAACCTTTCGGTTGTATCATATACAACCTTTCCTCAAGAAAATCGTCAAGGAAACAATGTTTTGACATCCTATCTGCAAGATTTCATAAACAATGCAAGAATCGCTAATATAATTCCAACAGACTCTTAGCATCGCTACGAGTGAGAAAGTCTCATCGTAGTCAACTCCTTGAACTTGTCGGAAAACATCTTAGAGACAAGTAGAGCTTTCTTAATGGTGACACTTACCATCATTGTCCGCCTTCCTTTAAAATCCATCTCAGACTCAATAGCATTACGACCATGAAGTAGTTCTTCCAAAGTATATACTTTGTATTCATACATGGATCCTCTCTCGGATTTTATGGCCTCGAGCCATTCGTCGGAATCCGGGCCCACCATTGCTTCTCCATAGCTCGTCGCTTCATTGTTGTCTAGCAACATGATCTCTAAGACAGATTACGTACCACTCAAGGCATCACTGCATCCTTGTCGACCTATGAGGTTTGGTAGTGACTTGATCTGAAGTTTCATGATCACTATCATAAGCTTCCACTTCAATTAGTGTAGGCGCCTATAGGAACAACTTCTTGTGCCCTACTACACACTAGTTGAAGTGATGGTTCAATAACCTCATCAAGTCTCCACCATCCTCCCACTCAATTCTTTCAAGAGAAACTTTTCCTCGAGAAAGGACCCGTTTCTGGAAACAATCACTTTTGCTTCGGATCTAAATTAGAGGTATACCCAACCGTTTTTGGGTGTCCTATGAAGATGCATTTTGTCCGCTTCGGGTTCGAGCTTATCAGGCAAAACTTTTCACATAAGCGTCACAACCCCAAACTTTTAAGAAATGACAGCTTAGGTTTCTCTAA
Organism: Aegilops bicornis; assembly: GCA_021605145.1. NCBI lineage: Eukaryota > Viridiplantae > Streptophyta > Magnoliopsida > Poales > Poaceae > Aegilops > Aegilops bicornis. Next base: position 626,778,134 of record CM038674.1, read on the forward strand.
ACCATAGTTCATACGGTTTCATCTCAACGGAATTACGTGGTACCCTATTTAAAGTGAATGCGGTTGTCTCTAATGCCTAACCCATAAACGATAGTGGTAATTCGATAAGAGACATCATGGTATGCACCATATCCAATAGGGTGCATTTATGATGTTTGGACACACCATCACACTATGGTGTTCCAAAGTGTATTAGTTATGAAACAATTTCCACAAGGTCTTAATTCTGTACCAAACTCGTAACTCAGATATTCATCTCTATGATCATATCATAGACATTTTATCCTCTTGCCACGATGATCTTCAACTTCACTCTGAAATTGCTTGAACTTTTCAATAATTCAGACTCGTGTTTCTTCAAGTAAATATACTTAGAATCTACTCAAATCATCTGTGAAGTAAGAGCATAACGATATTCATCAAGCGTGCCTCGGCACTCATTGGATTGCACACATCAAATGTATTACTTCCAACAAGTTGCTCTCTTGTTTCACCTCACCGAAAACGAGGCCTTCCAAATATCTTGCCCATGTGGTATGATTTGCATGTCTCAAGTGATTCAAAATCAAGTGAGTCCAAACGATCCATCGTATGGAGTTTCTTCATGCCTATATACCAATAGACATGGTTTGCATGTCTCAATCTTTTCAAAAGCGAGTGAGTCCAAAGATCCATCAACATGGAGCTTCTTCATGCTTTTATACCAAGATGACTCAAATGGCAAAGGCCACAAGTATGTGGTACTATCATTACTATCTTATATCTTTTGGCATGAACATGTGTATCACTACGATCGAGAATCAATAAACCATTCATTTTAGGTGCAAGACCGTTGAAGGTATTATTCAAATAAACAGAGTAACCATTATTCTCCTTAAATGAATAACCATATTATGTATAAACATAATCCAATCATGTCTATGCTCAACGCAAACACCAAATAACAATTATTTAGGTTTAACACCAATCTCGATGGTAGAGGGAGCATGCGATGCTTGATCACATCAACCTTGGAAACCCTTCCAACACACATCGTCATCTCACCTTTAGCTAGTCTCTGTTTATTCCGTAGCTCTTTTATTTCGAGTTACTAACACTTAGCAACCGAACCGTATCTTTATACTCTAGTGCTTCTAGGAGTAATAGTAAAGTACACATTTAATATCATGTATATCCAATTTACTTATGTTAACCTTGCCAGCCTTCTCATCTACCAAGTTTCTAGGGTAGTTCTGCTTCAAAGGACTGCTCCTCATTACGTAGCACTTAGTCTCGGTTTGGGTTCAACCTTGGGTTTCTTCACTAGAGCAGCAACTAATTTGCCGCTTCATGAAGTATCCCTTCTTGCCCTTGCCCTTCTTGAAACTAGTGGTTTTACTAACCATCAACAATTGATGCTCCTACTCGATTTCTACTTTCATGGTGTCAAACGTTGTGAATTGCTCAAGGATCATCATGTCTATCCTCGATATGTTATAGTTCATCACGAAGCTCTAATAGCTTGGTGGCAAAGGACTATGGAGAACCATCACTATCTCATCTGGAAGATTAACTCCCACTCGATTCAAGCGATTGTAGTAGTCAGACAATCTGAGCACATGCTCAACGATTGAGCTTTTCTCCCTTAGTTTGCAGGCTTAAGAAACTTGTCAGAGGTCTCATCCCTCTTGACGTGGGCACTAGTCTGAAATCCTAATTTCAGTCTTTGGAACATCTCATATGTTCTGTGATGTTTCAAAAAAGTCTTTGGCGCCTCAATTCTAAACCGTTAGCATTATGCACTGAACTATCACGTAGACATCAAAACGTATATGTCAGATGTTCGCAACATCCACAGATGATGCTCGAGGTTCAGCACACAGAGCGGTGCATCAAGGACATAAGCCTTCTGCGCAGCAATGAGGATAATCCTCAGTTTACGGACCCAGTCCGCATAATTGCTACTTTCAACTTTCAACTAAATTTTCTCTAGGAACACATCTTAAACAAGAGAACTAAAGCGCAAGCTACGACATAATTTGCAAAGACCTTTTGACTATGTTCATGATAATTAAGTTTATCCGGTTATTTAATGAACTCCCACTTAGATAGACATCCTCTAGTAATCTAAGTGATATATGATCCGAAAGTTAACTAGGCTGCGGTCCGATCGCCACGTGAGACGGACTAGTCATCATCGGTGAACATCTTTATGTTGATCGATCGCTATACGACTCATGTTCGACCTTCGGTCTCTTGTGTTCCGAGGCCATGTCTCGTACATGCTAGGCTCGTCAAGTCAACCTAAGTGTTTTGCATGTGTAAATCTGGCTTACACCTGTTTTATGCGTAATGTTAGAATCTATCACACCCGATCATCACGTGGTGCTTCAAACAACGAACCTTCGTGAACGGTGCATGCTTAGGGGGAACACTTTCTTGAAATTTTATGAGGGATCATTGAAAGCACAAGTGCTCCCTAGGTGATTTTCGTAATTAATGTCAACATATCTCTTGTTGGACTAACACTTTTATCTAGTATATTTTCAGATAAGTTCAACAATGAAGTGGCATGAACTAAAGGATGTGGAACCCCTTCAAGATGCAAAGAACAAAGGATTGGCTCAAGCTTCAAGCTCAAGACTCTACATTTTACATTTTAGTGATCCAAGATCACATTGAGTCTATAGGAAAAGCCAATACTATCAAGGAGGGATGAGGTGTTTCTTAATGAGGTTCTTGCTTCATAGTGCTTAGTGATATGCTCCAAAACCCTCAACTACTTTCCCACAACGACATATGACCTAAACCAAAAGTCAAACTCAGCCCCACCGATTCTTTCTATCCGTGCCACCGAAGTTCAGACGTCATAGCCACCGCCACGAGACCCTAGGAAAATCGGTCTCACTAATAGGGATCTCGGTCTCACCGAGATGGGATTGTAATCTCTCCGTATGTATCCATTATCAAAATTGGTTTCACCGAGTTTGTGTAATCGGTCCTACCGAGATTACAATGTAAACTCTCCGTCCTTTTCGTGAAGTTTCGGCCTCACCGAGATTAGCGAATTGGTCCCACCGAGTTTACCTGACCAACTCTCTGGTTAGCTTATTACCAAAATCGGTCTCACCGAGTTTGTGTAATCGGTCTCACCGAGATTACGTTATGCCCTAACCCTAACCATATTGGTCCTACCGAGTTGCATGTCGGTCCCACCGAAAACCCTAACGGTCACTATGTTTACTAAATCGATCTGACCGAGTTTCTTGATTCGGTCCCACCGAGATTGGTAAATTGTGTGTAACGGTTAGATTTTGTGTGGAGGCTATATATACCCCTTCACCTCCTCTTCATTCGTGGAGAGAGCCATCAGAACAAACCTACACTTCCAACTTACCATTTAAGAGAGAGAACCACCTACTCATGTGTTGAGACCAAGATATTCCATTCCTACCATATGAATCTTGATCTCTAGCCTTCCCTGTTGCTTTCCACTCAAATCTTCTTTCCACCAAATCCAAATCCTGTGAGAGAGAGTTGAGTGTTGGGGAGACTATCATTTGAAGCACAAGAGCAAGGAGTTCAAAGCATCAACACACCATTTGTTACTTCTTGGAGAGTGGTGTCTCCTAGATTGGCTAGGTGTCACTTGGGAGCCTCCAACAAGATTGTAGAGTTGAACCAAGGAGTTTGTAAGGGCAAGGAGATCGCCTACTTCGTGAAGATCTACCGCTAGTGAGGCAAGTCCTTTGTGGGCGACGACCGTGGTGGGATAGACAAGGTTGCTTCTTTGTGGACCCTTCTTGGGTGGAGCCCTCCGTGGACTCGTGCACCCATTACCCTTCGTGGGTTGAAGTCTCCATCAACGTGGATGTACGATAGCACCACCTATCGGAAACACGGCTCAAAAATCACCGTGTCTCCAAATTGCGTTTGAAATCTCCAAACCCTTCCCTTTACATTCTTACAATTTGCATGTTTTATTTTCCGCTGCTCATATACTCTTTGCGTGCTTGCTTGAATTGTGTTAAGATTGCTTGACTTGTACTAAGTTTGCTAAAATCTGCCAAAGACTAAAATTGGGAAAAGGTTAAGTTTTTATTTGGTCAAGTAGTCTAATCACCCCCCCTCTAGACATACTTCAAGATCCTACAAGTGGTATCAGAGCTTTGGTCTCCATTGCTTTGGTTTAATCACCATTGGAGGAAGATGGATGAGTCTACTTTGGGGAGTCTTAGACATAGAGTACCTATACTTGATGGAGAGTATTTTCATGAGTGGAAAAATGAGATGCTTGTAATTTTCAATCAATATCATTTGAACAAGTACACTGCCAGTCCTTGTGCACCTCATGTTGATCCTATGCATCCTACCCTTGATGAGTCGATTGACATGATTAGGAATGTTAGAACTGTTAATCTTATCATAGAGGCTTGCCTAGAAACTTGATTGGAAAACTGCCTACTCTTGAGTGTGCCTACACTATATGGAAATTTCTTGAGGAATGATTTCCTAATTATTCACTAAAAAATCTGGACGAAATTCTTCATAAGTCTATTGCATTGAGTAAGATAAATTCCAATGATTCCATGTTTGGTGATCGGCTGTTTGAGCTTACAAATCTTATGCGTACAAAGGAAATGTTGGAATTATTAGCGATATTATTTCCGAAGCTACTAGACTTCATAAAGGAGATCATTATCAAACTCATACTAATGAATCACCCTCACTAGGAATTGATCGACCGCATGACGATGTTGAACATGGATGCTACGATGAGGATGATGAATTTGATCTTGATGATGCAATGAGACACTTTGGTCTTATGGCAAATCTTCGGGGATATACGGCAGGAGGAAAGGAATGGGTTCTTGACAGTGGATGTACCGATCACATGACCGGAGATAAAGACATGTTTCATGAACTTGCTGAAAATGATGGTCCTCGAAAGTATGTCACTTTCGGTGACAACTCAAAGGGTAAGGTGGTTGGCCTCGATAAGGTGGCCATCTCACATGATAGCTCCATTCAAAATGTTATGCTCATTGAGTCTCTTGGCTACAACTTACTTTCAAAGATTCTAGACTTGCTAATTTCGGTTTCAATGTCCTATTTATCAAGTAGATTGCCAAGTGTTTTGTAGAGATAATCATAAAATGGTCTTTACCGTATACATAGAGGTGATCTTTACATTGTTGATTTCACTAAAAAGGCTCAACCTAGAACTTGCTTCATTGCTAAATCCTCTAAAGGTTGGTTATGGCATAGACGATTAGGTCACGTTGGCATGCGTAAATCTTGATAAGCTTATTAAAGGGAATCATATCCTTGGTGTTAACGATGTCATATTTGATAAGGATAGACTTTGCAAAGTGCTGTCAAGGTGTAAACAGGTTGGAGGAAGGCATCCCGTGAAGAACATCATGACCACAAGGAGACCACTTGAGCTACTTCACATGGATCTTTTTGGTCCCAATGCTTACAAAAGTCTCGGTGGAAATTCTTTTGGTCTAGTTATAGTTGATGATTTTTCAAGATTTACGTGGGTGTTCTTCTCGATGATAAATCGCAGGTCAAAAAGATCTTCAAAAACTTTGCCAGGAAGGCTCAAAATCAGTTTGAAGTAAAGATCAAGAAGGTTCGCACCGACAACGGAACGGAGTTCAAGAACGCAAATGTGGACACCTTTCTTGATGAAGAAGGGATTTCACATGAGTTCTCGGCTACGTACACACCTCAACAAAGTGGAGTTGTTGAGAGGAAGAACCGGACGCTCATCGAAATGGCAAGAACGATGCTTGATGAGTACAAGACGTCAAGCACTTTTGGGCAGAAGCGGTTGAGACAGCTTGTCATGCAACAAATCGCTTGTATCTTCACAAGCTACTCGGCAAGAAGACATCTGAGCTCCTCACCGTAACAAACCCCAAGTTGGATACTTACGAGTATTCGACTCAAAGTGCTACATTCTTGATAAGCATCGTCGTTCTAAATTTGCTCCTGTGTCTCATGAAGGTTTCCTACTTGGTTATGGCTCAAACTCTCACACTTACCGTGTCTACAACAGTTTCACCCGAAAGGTTGAAGAATCGGTAGATGTGAAGTTTGATGAATCTAACGGATCGCAAGTAGAGCAATTGCCAATTGATGTAGGAGACAAAGACCCCTCGGAAGCAATCCAAGACTTGTCTATTGGCAAGATTCGTCCAACGGAGGTAAAGGAGAGCAACTCGTCTGGCCCAAGTGGAAGCTTCTACTTCACGACAAGGTGAACCAAGAGTTGATACGGAAGCATCCACAAGTGGGACACACCAAGATGAAGAAAACGAGGAAGTACATCAAGAACGTCAACAACCTCCTTCTCCACCACGACAAGAGAACGACAACGCCAATAATGAAGAAGGCCAAGAAGAAGAACAAGATGAAGAAGATGTTCAACCAAGACCCAAGCAAAAGCTTTCACGAGTTCGAGCAAGGATTGCTAAAGACCATCCCGTCGAGCAAATCTACAATGATATCCAAACCGGGAGAATCACTCGCCTAAAACTCGCTTAGCTAACTTTTGTGAACACTATTCATTCATCTCTAGCATTGAACCTATGAAGGTTGAAGAAGCATTGAAGATCCGGATTGGATAAATGCTATGCATGAAGAGCTACACAACTTTGAGAGAAATCAAGTTTGGACATTGGTCGAGAAGCTCGACAACAACCACAATATCATCGGTACCAAATGGGTGTTTCTCAACAAGCAAGATGAAGATGGACAAGTAGTTCGCAACAAAGCACGTCTCGTCACCCAAGGGTACACACAAGTCGAAGGTATGGACTATGGTGAGACTTATGCTCCCGTTGATAGACTTGAATCCATTCACATATTACTTGCCTATGCTAATCACCATGATATCACCTTGTAACAAATGGACATCAAAAGTGCTTTTCTAAATGGTGAAATAGAGGAGGAAGTCTATGTTAAACAACCTCCCGGCTTTATCAATCCTAAGAAACCCAATCATGTCTACAAACTTCGCAAAGCTCTTTATGGTCTTAAACAAGCTCCTAGAGCTTGGTACAAATGCTTAACCAAGTTCCTTATTGAAAAAGGGTTTGAAATTGGGAAAATTGATTCTACACTTTTTACCAAAAGAGTTAATGCAGAATTATATGTATGCCAAATTTATGTCGGTGATATTATATTTGGATCAACTAACCCTCATTTTAGTGAGAAGTTTGGAAAGCTAATGTGAGAGAAGTTTGAGATGTCAATGATGAGTGAACTCAATTTTTTTTATTGGGTTGCAAATCAAGCAAACTAAGGAAGGTACTTTTGTCTCTCAAACGAAGTACACTAAGGACTTATTCAAGAAGTTCAATATGCAAGAATGCAAAGGTATGTCTACACCCATGCCTACTCGTGGACATCTTGATTTGACCAAGATGGTGAACCGTTGATCAAAAGTTTATCGCCTATGATTGGTTTATTGTTATGCCTATGTGCTTCACGTCCTGATATTATGCTAAGTGTGTGCATGTGTGCACGATATCAAGCTGCACCTAAAGAATGTCACCTTAAGGCCATGAAAAGGATAGTGAGATACTTAATTCATACGCCAAATTTTGGCATTTGGTATCTTAAGAGGGCTCTTTCAATCTTGTTGGCTACTCCGACTTGGACTATGCCAGAGACAAGGTTGATAGAAAGTCCACTTCGGGTACTTGTCAATTCCTTGGTAGATCTCTTGTGTCTTGGTCTTCCAAGAAACAAAACTCGGTATCCTTATCCACCGCCGAAGCGGAATACATAGCCGCTGGTTCATGTTGTGCTCAATTACTTTGGATGACCCAAACTCTTAAAGATTATGGGATGTATGTGAAACATGTTCCATTACTTTGTGACAATGAAAGTGCTATCAAGATCGCTCATAATCCCGTGCAACATTCTTGAACTAAGCATATTGAAGTTCATCATCATTTCATTCGAGATCATGTTGCCAAAGGGGACATTAATCTTAAGCATGTTCACACCGAAAAACAATTAGCGGACATTTTTACTAAACCTCTTGATGAGAAAGTGTTCTGCAGGTTGAGAGGAGAACTGAATATCATTGATGCTTCAAACTTGGAGTAGGAACTCCATTTGATACATGCAAGACATGAGCCTAAGACTAATCCTCGACATTTCTCTTATGATGAAAATCTTACGCCTTGGATGGATTTGCATCTTGCATGTTATCTAACCAAAGTGTAGGAACTTGGAGGAATCTAAATCTATGAGATTGCAACACACTCACACATTGAGCAATCCCTACATCTCCAAAAGTCTCTACTTAATGGTGGTTGAAGACAAGGAAGCACAAAACCATTCACACATATCCTTTGACAAATTCTATGTTGAGTTTCAAAATTGTCCTCTTGGATACACAAGTGCTCTTCCTTGCAACTAACCCATGTAGCAGGACGAACTCAAATTCCGAGTGGTGCTCTCAACTCTTGATGAGCTACATCAACCTCGAGAAGCCCACACAAGTTCAACTACATGAACGATCAACACCACCACCCAAGGTATGTTTTTCCATCTTAGAGAAGCTTTACTCCAAGTCATGAGATAAAGCAACTCGACAAGATGTGAATACAACAAGATGCTTAAACGAAAAGTGGTAACCCCATTTTGAGCTTAAACGATGAGTATGACCTATGATCAAGTGATCTCACTTGACTCCTAAGTCAATATACTCTAACATAGGTGACTTTGTCACCGACCAATTCTAGATGAAGTTCTCTCTCGTATTCTTTTCTGCGCTCTTGCATTTTTCTCTTGCATATTTGTTTCCCCTTTCAAAAAAAAACTTCATCTAGATTTCTTTTAAAAAAATCTCGTTTACTGTCTGTTCTGCATTTCCTGCATCCAATTCATTGCAAATCATTCAGATAATTCCTTGCAAATCCTTGTGAGATCTTACTTGTCTAGTGAGCTGAGGTGACAAGTGTTTTCTCTGTGATGAAATTGGTCCCACCGGTTTGTCATCTTCGGTCCCATCGAAACCTTTCGGTGCTACCGAAGTATACAACTCGGTGCTACCGATCTCACTACACGAAAAATAACCTGCCACTTATTTCAGTGATTATTTTGATCCAGCTCCACTTAATGAATCGTGTCCTCTATCAGCATCACGTTTTTCTTGCTGCTTTGACTTGTGACTCAAGGACCAAACACATGTGGCAACAAATCCAAAAGACCCTTCTTGGAAATTGATGTCAAAGGGGGAGAGAGAGATCACATCAAAAGCTTTATCTATAGAGAGAGATCACTTCAAAACTTTATCATATCTCTAGGGGGACTCAAAGGGAGAGTAATCTTCCATGATCCCAGATGCTTGGTGTTCAAGAGGAGAGATGTTACATGTCTTCTAGAGGGGAAAGACATGTTCATATGTGCTTAGTTGCTTTAGCTCTGTTCATTTACTTTCTTGAGCTCTGTTTTTCTGTTCCCTATCTTCTCCCAAAGATCCCATGCTAGATTCAGGGGGAGCAAGATACTCAAAGGGAAAGAAATTCTTTAAATTCACTGCATAACTTTATCTTTGGGGACATGTCTAATCCAATGTAGTACTTAGTACTCAATCTCTACATGTCATCCCAGTCTTGGTATTCTTGTGGTTTCTTCTTGTTTGCTCTAGCTAGTAGATGCATCTGTGTTATCTAACCCTATTTTCACAGGTTCACTCCATCCTAAGCCAACTCAAGACCACAAGGTAAGTATATGCATCACAGTCATGTGTATGAGAAATTCTTGCTGATGTACATACTGTTTGCAAGAAGGACTCATGAGCATGAAGGTACATTTCCCAAAATTCTTCGCTCTGATGCATATAGCCAAGATACATATAACACATTGCCTACTCTGTCATGATTATGCTTTCACATGCTCCTATATTCCACATTCACATGATTGCATACATGTAGGGGGAGCCAATGCTAGTTACGTGTCTTTCCAAAGCCTTTACCTATTATTCACTATATATATCCTCTATCTAAAGTTTTGATGTATGTTGTCATCAATTACCAAAAAGGGGGAGATTGAAAGCACAAGTGCTCCCTAGGTGATTTTGGTAATTAATGTCAACATATCTCTTGTTGGACTAACACTTTTATCTAGTATATTTTCAGATAAGTTCAACAATGAAGTGGCATGAACTAAAGGATGTGGAACCCCTTCGAGATGCAAAGGACAAAGGATTGGCTCAAGCTTCAAGCTCAAGACTCTACATTTTACATTTTAGTGATCCAAGATCACATTGAGTCTATAGGAAAAGCCAATACTATCAAGGAGGGATGAGGTGTTGCTTAATGAGGTTCTTGCTTCATAGTGCTTAGTGATATGCTCCAAAACCCTCAACTACTTTCCCACATCCACATATAACCTAAACCAAAAGTCAAACTTGGCCCCATCGATTCTTTCTATCCAGCGCCACCGAGTTCAGATGTCATAGCCACTGCCACAAACCCTAGGCAACCGGGTCTCACCGATAGGGATCTCAGTCTCACCGAGATGGGATTGTAATCTCTCTGCATGAAACCATTATCAAAATAGGTCTCATCGAGTATGTGTAATCGGTCCTACCGAGATTACAATGTAAACTCTCTGTTTCCTTTTCGTGAAGTTTCGGCCTCACCGAGATTAGCGAATCGGTCCCACCGAGTTTACCTGACCAACTCTCTGGTTAGCTGATTACCAAAATTGGTCTCACCGAGTTTGTGTAATCGGTCTCTCCGAGATTAAGTTATGCCCTAACCCTAACCATATCGGTCCTACCGAGTTGCATGTCGGTCCCATCGAAAACCCTAACAGTCACTAGGTTTACTAAATCGGTCTGACCGAGTGTCTTGATTCGGTCCCACCGAGATTGGTAAATTGTGTGTAACGGTTAGATTTTGTGTGGAGGCTATATATACCCCTACACCTCCTCTTCATTCGTGGAGAGAGCCATCGAACAAACCTACACTTCCAACTTACCATTTCGAGAGAGAACCACCTACTCATGTGTTGAGACCAAGATATTCCATTCCTACCATATGAATCTTGATCTCTAGCCTTCCCCAAGTTGCTTTCCACTCAAATCTTCTTTCCACCAAATCCAAATCCTGTGAGAGAGTTGAGTGTTGGGGAGACTATCATTTGAAGCACAAGAGCAAGGAGTTCATCATCAACACACCATTTGTTACTTCTTGGAGAGTGGTGTCTCCTAGATTGGCTAGGTGTCACTTGGGAGCCTCCGACAAGATTGTGGAGTTAAACCAAGGAGTTTGTAAGGGCAAGGAGATCGCCTACTGTGAAGATCTACCGCTAGTGAGGAAAGTCCTTCGTGGGCGACGGCCATGGTGGGATAGACAAGGTTGCTTCTTCATGGACCCTTCTTGGGTGGAGCCCCCGTGGACTCACAAGGCAGCTGCTACCCTTTGTGGGTTGAAGTCTCCATCAACGTGGATGTACGATAGCACCAATTTATCGGAACCACGGCTCAAAAATCACCGTGTCTCCAAATTGCGTTTGAAATCTCCAAACCCTTCCCTTTACATTCTTGCAAGTCGCATGCTTTATTTTCCGCTGCTCATATACTCTTTGCATGCTTGCTTGAATTGTGTTAAGATTGCTTGACTTGTACTAAGTTTGCTAAAATCTGCCAAAGACTAAAATTGGGAAAAGGTTAAGTTTTTATTTGGTCAAGTAGTCTAATAACCCCCCCCCCCTCTAGATATACTTCAAGATCCTACAATCATCCTATTTATGCTACCGTCGTTCTAAGCAAATAAGATGTAAACATGACAAACATCACATGCAAATCATAGAGTGACATGATATGGCCAATATCATCTCGCGCATTTGATCTTCATCTTTGAGGCGTGGCATGATCACCTTCGTCACCGGAATGAAACCATGATCTCCATCATCATGATCTCCATCATTGTGTCTTCATGAAGTTGTCTCGCCAACTATTACTTCTACTACTATGGCTAACGGTTAGCAATAAAGTAAAGTAATTACATGGCGTTTTAAATGACACGCAGGTCATACAATAAATTAAGACAACTCCTATGGCTCCTGCCGGTTGTCATACTCATCGACATGTAAGTCGTGATTCCTATTACAAGAACATGATCAATCTCATACATCACATATATCATTGATCACATTCTTTTGGCCAGATCACATCACATAGCATACCCTCGCAAAAACAAGTTAGACGCCCTCTAATTGTTGTTCCATGTTTTACGTGGCTGCTATGGGTTTCTAGCAAGAACATTTCTTACCTACGCAAAAGCCACACGGTGATATGCCAATTGCTATTTACCCTTCATCAGGACCCTTTTCATCGAATCCGATCTGACTAAAGTGGGAGAGACTGGCACCCGCTAGCCACCTTATGCAACAAGTGCATGTCACCGGTGGAACCCGTCTCACGTAAGCGTACGTGTAAGGTTGGTCCGGGCCGCTTCATCCCACGATGCTGCCAAATCAAGATAAGACTAGTAACGGTAAGCATATTGAACAAACCAATGCCCACAACTACTTGTGTTCTACTCGTGCATAGAATCTACGCAATAGACCTAACTCTGATACCACTGTTGGGGATCGTTGCAAAAATTAAAAAATTCTACGCATCACCAAGATCAATCATGGAGAGACTAGCAACGAGAGAGAGGGGAGTGCATCTTCATACCCTTGAAGATCACGATGCGGAAGCGTTACAAGAACGCGGATGAGGGAGTCGTACTCACGGCGATTCAAATCGCGGATGATTCGATCTAACGCCGAACGGACGGCGCCTCCGTGTTCAACACACGTACAGCCCGGGGATGTCTCCTCCTTCTTGATCCATCAAGGGGAGAGGAGAAGTTGAGGGAGAACTCCGGCACCACGACGGCGTGGTGGTGGAGCTTGCAGTTCTCCGGCAGGGCTTCGCCAAGCACTAATGAGGAGGAGGTGGAGTTGGAGAGGGGGGGTTGCGCCAGGGGCAAGGGATAATGCATCCATCCCACACCCCTCTATTTATACGATGAAGGGGAGAGAGGGTCGGCCCCTCTAGATCCCATCTAGAGGGGGCGGCGGCCAGGAGGAGGCTTGCCCCCAAGCAAGGTGGAGGCGCCTCCCTAGGGTTTCCAACCCTAGGCGCCTTGGGCCCTTGGGAGGCGCACCAGCCCACTAGGGGCTGGTTCCCTCCCATATTCAGCCCATTAAGTCCCCTGGGGCAGGTGGCCCCACCCGGTGGACCTCCGGACACCTTTTGGTGGTCCCGGTACAATACCGATAACCCCCGAAACGATTCTGACGACTGAAACTGGACTTCCCGTATATAAATCTTCTCCTCCGGACCATTCCGGAACTCCTCGTGACGTCCGGGATCTCATCCGGGACACCGAACAACCTTCGGTAACCACATACAATTTCCCATAACAACTCTAGCGTCACTGAACCTCAAGTGTGTAGACCCTACGGGTTCGGGAATCATGTAGACATGACCGAGACAGTTCTCCGGCCAATAACCAACAGTGGGATATGGCTACCCATGTTGACTCCCACATGTTCCACGATGATCTCATCGGATGAACCACTATGTCAGGGATTCAATCAATCTCGTATACAATTCCCTTTGTCAATCGGTATGTTACTTGCCCGAGATTCGGTCGTTGGTATCCCAATACCTCGTTCAATCTCATTACCGGCAAGTGATACGTCTCCAACGTATCTATAATTTTTGATTGCTCCATGCTACTTTATTTACTGTTTTGGACTATATTAGGCTTTATTTTCCACTTTTATATTATTTTTGGGACTAACCTATTAACCGGAGGCCCAGCCCAGAATTGTTGTTTTTTGCCTATTTTAGTGTTTCGAAGAAACAGAATATCAAACGGAGTCCAAACAGAATGAAACCTTCGAGAACGTGATTTTCTCACCGAACGTGATCCAGGAGACTTGGACCCTACTCCAAGAAGTGCCAGAGGCGGTCACGAGGGTGGAGCCCCCCCCCCCTGGGCGCGCCCCCTGCCTCGTGGCCCCTCTGTTGCTCCATCGACGTACTCCTTCCTCCTACATATACCTACGTACCTCACGATCAACACGGAGCCAAAACCTAATTCCACCGCCAAGAACTTTCTCTCAGATCCGCGAGATCCCATCTTGGGGCCTGTTCCGGAGTCTGACGGAGGGGGGCATCTACCACGGAGGGCTTCTACATCAACACCATAGCCTCTCCGATGAAGTGTGAGTAGTTTACTTGCACCTTTGGGTCCATAGCTAGTAGCTAGATGGCTTCTTCTCTCTTTGGATCTCAATACAATGTTCTCCCCTCTCTTGTGGAGATCTATTCGATGTAATCTTCTTTTTTGCAAAGTGTGTTTGTTGAGACCGATGAATTGTGGGTTTATGATCCAGCTTATCTATGAATAATATTTGAATCTTCTCTGAATTCTTTTATGTATGATTGAGTTATCTTTGCAAGTCTCTTTGAAATATCCGCTTTGGTTTGGCCAACTAGATTGGTAGTTCTTGCAATGGGAGAAGTGTTTAGCTTTGGGTTCAATCTTGCGGTGTCCTTACCAAGTGATGTAAAGGGTTGCAAGGCACGTATTGTATTTTTGCCATCGAGGATAACAAGATGAGGTTTTTATCATATTGCATGAATTTATCCCTCTACATCATGTCATCTTGCTTAAGGCATTACTCTGTTTTTAACTTAATACTCTAGATGCATGCTGGATAGCGGTCGATGAGTGGAGTAATAGTAGTAGATGCAGAATCGTTTCGATCTACTTGTTTTGGACGTGATGCCTATATACATGATCATACCTAGATAACATCATAATAATTCTCTTTTCTATCAATTGATCAACAGTAATTTGTTCACCCACCGTAGAATACTTATGCTCTTGAGAGAAGCCACTAGTGAAACCTATGGCCCCCGGGTCTATTCTCATCATATCAATCTCCATTACTTTATTACTTGCTTTGTTTTTACTTTGCCTTTTTATTTTTACTTTGCATCTATCTATCAAAAATACCAAAAATATTATTTATCATCTCTATCAGATCTCACCCTCGTAAGTGACCGTGAAGGGATTGACAACCCCTAATCGCGTTGGTTGCGAGTAGCTATCGTTTTGTGTAGGTACGAGGGACTCGTGCGTGATCTCCTACTGGATTGATACATTGGTTCTCAAAAACTGAGGGAAATACTTACGCTACTTTACTGCATCATCCTCTCCTCTTCGGAGAAATCCAACGTAGTGCTCAAGAGGTAGCAAAAATAATTTTTGGCACCGTTGCCGGGGAGTTTGCGCAAAAGTCAACCGTACCAAGTACCCATCACAATCTCTATCTCTCGCATTACATTATTTGCCTCTCGTTTTCCTCTCCCCCACTTCACCCTTGCCGTTGTATTCGCCCTCTCTTTCCCAATCTCCTCTCTTTTGCTTGTCTTTTTGTTTGATCATGTCTCCATATGCCTTCTATGTGCTTGCATCTTTGCTTGCTAAAAATATATTGATATGGATCCACTTAAAGTGTTCTACTTGGATCATCTTCGATCCTTATGCGCTCGTGCTGAAACCCCAACTAGCCTAGTTGATGGGAAATCTTTAGATGAGCATGCTCATTTTGTGCGGCCATCGCTTTGTCGAAAAAGGGAGACTCTTACGGTATCATATAAATAGTTTGCTATGCTATGCTTGGAATCTTTGTGAAATGTGTGATTTTACTTGTTGCTCTAAGAACCGTAAAAACACCTTCCCTACCTATGTGAGTTCAATGATAATGAAATCTTATCTTCTTATGCAAGGGGTGTTTATAGTTACTATGATATCGAACAAATTGAAGAATTTGTCATTTTTAAGGGTGCTTATGAAGTTGCTTCTTTGATTGAAAAGTATGATTTTACTCTCAACAAATCTCAAAATTCCGTCATACTTAAATATTGCAATGAAAACCTTGCTCATAATGTTTATGTCCAAGAATTTATTGAAAGAATGACCGTTGCTTTGGAAGAAAATAATGATATGCATGAATCTATAGATAACGATGATTCCGATGATTTGGTTGAAATATCCCTTGATGAACATGATGCTTGCTATTCTTGTGGCCATGATGCCAATATTTATGAAGACGAATTCGCAATAATTCCTTATGTTAAAAATGAGATTGTTGCTATTGCACCCATGCTTGATAGTTCCCTCGATGAAAAGCATGATTTCAATGATTTTACTATAAATTCTCTTGATGTCAATTGTGCTAATAATATGCAAAACCCTAAGCTTGGGGATGCTAGTTTTGCTATGTCTACTACTTGTTGCAATGATCATGATTGGGGTGATTCTTCTTGTGATTTTGAAAATTTCTTTAATCCCCATGATGAATATGAGATTGATAATATTGTTTGCAATAACATTGAAAGTGGGTTTGGAAGAGTGTCAACTTTAGATCCCACATATTTGGAGAATATTCAATCTTATGAAAATTTTGATAAAAGTGGGTTTGGAGAGGTCATAACTTTAGTTAATGATAATCCCACTATTTTGGAAGAGTGTCAACTTTGCATGCATGTGGATCGTGTTGAAAATATTGTATGTGATATCTATTTTGTTGAATTTGCCTATGATCCTACATGTAATTATTATGAGAGAGGAAAATATGGTTATAGAAATTTTCAAGTTACTAAATTACCTCTCGTTATGTTGACATTGCTATTCTTCCTTTCCGCTTCCTTGCATATGCTAGTTTTTGCTTGCTACGATAATTTGTTTGCCTATAATATGCCTATGAATAGGAAGTATGTTAGACTTAAGTGTGTTTGTCACATGTTTTATTATGCTCTCTTTGTGCCTCAATTCTTGTCTTTCTTGTGAGCATCATTGAATCTCAATGCCTAGCTAAGGGCGTTAAACGATAGCGCTTGTTGGGAGGCAACCCAATTTTATTTTTTGTTCTTTATTTTTGTTACTGTTTAGTGTTAAATTTTGTTTCTACTTTCTGTTTAGATGTGTTTTTATCTTTTAATTAGTGTTTGTGCCAAGTAGAACCTATAGGATAATCTATGATGATAGTTGATTTGATTCTGCTGAAAAACAGAAACTTTGCACTCACGAGAAAAACTTCAATAAATGACAGAAACATGATTTTGCATTGATTCTTTTTTCTGATGATCAATAAACAAATTGTCCAGTACTTCTTATTTTGGTAGAATTTTTAGAGTTCCAGAAGTTTGCGTTAGTTACAGATTGCTACAGACTGTTCTGTTTTTGACAGATTCTGTTTTTCGTGTGTTGTTTGCTTATTTCAATGCATCTATGGCTAATAAATTAGTTTATAAACCATAAGGAAGTTGGAATACAGTAGGTTTAACACCAATATAAATAAATAATGAGTTCATTACAGTACCTTAAAGTAGTCTTTTGTTTTCTTTCACTAACGGAGCTCACGAGATTTCTATTGAGTTTTGTGTTGTGAAGTTTTCAAGTTTTGGGTGAATTCTTTTGATGGATTATGGAACAAAGAGTGGCAAGAGCCTAAGCTTGGGTATGCCCATGGCACCCCCAAGATAATCCAAGGACACCAAAAATTCAAAGCTTGGGGATGCCCTGAAGGCATCCCTCTTTCGCCTACTTCCATCGGTAATTTACTTGGAGCTATATTTTTATTCACCACATGATATGTGTTTTGCTTGGAGCGTCTTGTATTATTTGCGTCTTTGCTTGTTAGTTTACCACAATCATCCTTGCTGTACACACCTTTTGAGAGAGCCATGCATGAATTGGAATTTGTTAGAATACTCTATGTGCTTCACTTATATCTTTTGAGCTTGATATTTTTGCTCTAGTACTTCACTTATATCTTTTAGAGCACGGTGGTGGATTTGTTTTAAAGAAACTATTGATCTCTCATGCTTCACTTAGATTATTTTGAGAGTCATTAATAGCATGGTAATTTGCTTAATGTTAATATACTTGGTATTCAAGATATGTGAAACTTTCTTTTGAGTGAATTGAATACTAAGATAAGTTTGATGCTTGATAATTGTTTTGAGATATGGAGGTGATAATATCAAAGTCGTGCTAGTTGGGTGATTATGAATTCAAAGAATGCTTGTGTTGAAGTTTGCAAGTCCCGTAGCATGCATGTATGGTTAAAGTTATGTAACAAATTTGAAACATGAAGTGTACCTGGCTTGTGCATCCTTATGAGTGGCGGTCAGGGACGAGCGATGGTCTTTTCCTACCAATCTATCCCACTAGGAGCATGCGCGTAGTACTTGATTTTTGATGACTTCTAAATTTTTTGCAATAAGTATATGAGTTCTTTTGACTAATATTGAGTCCATGGATTATACGCACTCTCACCTTTCTGCCTTTGCTCGCCTCTTCGGTACCGTGCATTGCCCTTTGTCACATTGAGAGTTGGTGCAAGCTTCGCCGGTGCATCCAAACCCCGTGATACGATACGCTCTATCACACATAAACCTCCTTATATCTTCCTCAAAACGGCCACCATACCTACCTATCATGGCATTTTCATAGCCATTCCGAGATACATTGCCATGCAACTTCCATCATCATCATCATGACATACATTACTTTTGTCATATTGCCATTGCATGATCATGTAGTTGACATCGTATTTGTGGCAAAGCCACCATGCATTATTTTTCATACATGTCACTCTTGATTCATTGCACCATCCCGGTACACCGCCGGGGGCATTCATATAGAGTCATATCTTGTTCTAAGTTTCGAGTTGTAATTCTTATGTTGTAATCAATAGAAGTGTGATGATCATCATTATTAGAGCATTGACCAAACAAAAAAAGAGAGAGAGAAAGGCCAAAAAAAAGAAAGGCCCAAAAAAGGGTAATGCTACTATCTCTTTTTCCACACTTGTGCTTCAAAGTAGCACCTTGTTCTTCATGTAGTGAGTCTCATATCTTGTGCTTCAAAGTAGCACCTTGTTCCTCATGTAGTGAGTCTCATAAAGTTGTCCTTTTCATACTAGTGGGAATTTTTCATTATAGAACTTGGCTTGTATATTCCTACGATGGGCTTCCTCAAATGCCCTAGGTCTTCATGAGCAAGCGAGTTGGATGCACACCCACTAGTTTTCTTTTGTTGAGCATTCATAGCTCTAGTGCATCCGTTGCATGGCAATCCCTACTCCTCATGTTGACATCAATTGATGGGCATCTCCATAGCCCGTTTATTAGCCTTGTCAATGTGAGACTTTCTCCTTTTTTGTCTTCTCCACACAATCCCCATCATCATATTCTATTCCACCCATAGTGCTATATCCATGGCTCGCGCTCATGTATTGCGTAAAGGTTGAAAATGTTTGAGATTATTTGAGTATGAAACAATTGCTTGGCTTGTCATCGGGGGTATAGAATTTGGGAACATCTTTGTGTGACGAAAATGAAGCATAGCCTAACTATATGATTTTGTAGGGATGAACTTTCTTTTGCCATGCTATTTTGAGAAGACATGATTGCTTTGATTAGTATGCTTGAAGTATTATTATTTTTGTGTCAATATGAACTTTTGTCTTGAATCTTTCGGATCTGAATATTCATATCACAATGAAGAAGATTTACATTGAAATTATGCCAAAGTATCACTCCGCATCAAAAATTCTTTTTATCATTTACCTACTCGAGGACGAGCAGGAATTAAGCTTGGGATGCCCGATACGTCTCCAACGTATCTATAATTTTGATTGCTCCATGCTACTTTATTTACTGTTTTGGACTATATTGGGCTTTATTTTCCACTTTTATATTATTTTTGGGACTAACCTATTAACCGGAGGCCCAGCCTGTAATTGTTGTTTTTTGCCTATTTCGTGTTTCAAGAAACAGAATATCAAACGGAGTCCAAACGGAATGAAACCTTCGACAACGTGATTTTCTTACCGAACGTGATCCAGGAGACTTGGACCCTACTCCAAGAAGTGCCAGAGGCAGTCACGAGGGTGGAGGGCGCACCCCCCCCCCTGGGCGCGCCCCCCTGCCTCGTGGGCCCTCTGTTGCTCCACCGACGTACTCCTTCCTCCTATATATACCTACGTACCCCCGTCAGATCAAATACGGAGCCAAAAACCTAATTCCACCGCCGCAACTTTCTGTATCCGCGAGATCCCGTCTTGGGGCCTGTTCCGGAGCTCCGTCGGAGGGGACATCTACCACGGAGGGCTTCTACATCAACACCATAGCCTCTCCGATGGAGTGTGAGTAGTTTACTTCAGACCTTCGGGTCCATAGCTAGTAGCTAGATGGCTTCTTCTCTTTTTGGATCTCAATACAATGTTCTCCCCTCTCTTGTGGAGATCTATTCGATGTAATCTTCTTTTTGCAAAGGCGTTTGTTGAGACCGATGAATTGTGGGTTTATGATCCAGCTTATCTATGAATAATATTTGAATCTTCTCTGAATTCTTTTATGTATGATTGAGTTATCTTTGCAAGTCTCTTTGAAATATCCGTTTGGTTTGGCCAACTAGATTGGTAGTTCTTGCAATGGGAGAAGTGTTTAGCTTTGGGTTCAATCTTGCGGTGTCCTTACCAAGTGATGTAAAGGGTTGCAAGGCACGTATTGTATTTTTGCCATCGAGGATAACAAGATGACGTTTTTATCATATTGCATGAATTTATCCCTCTACATCATGTCATCTTGCTTAAGGCATTACTCTGTTTTTAACTTAATACTCTAGATGCATGCTGGATAGCGGTCGATGAGTGGAGTAATAGTAGTAGATGCAGAATCGTTTCGTTCTACTTGTTTTGGACGTGATGCCTATATACATGATCATACCTAGATAACATCATGATAATTCGCTTTTCTATCAATTGGTCAACAGTAATTTGTTCACCCACCGTAGAATACTTATGCTCTTGAGAGAAGCCACTAGTGAAACCTATGGCCCCCGGGTCTATTCTCATCATATCAATATCCATTACTTTATTACTTGCTTTGTTTTTACTTTGCCTTTTTATTTTTACTTTGCATATCTATCAAAAATACCAAAAAATATTATTTATCATCTCTATCAAATCTCACCCTCGTAAGTGACCGTGAAGGGATTGACAACCCCTAATCGCGTTGGTTGCGAGTAGCTATTGTTTTGTGTAGGTACAAGGGACTCGTGCGTGATCTCCTACTGGATTGATATCTTGGTTCTCGAAAACTGAGGGAAATACTTACGCTACTTTACTGCATCATCCTCTCCTCTTCGGGGAAATCCAATGTAGTGCTCAAGAGGTAGCAGCAAGCCACTTTACTCGCTCCATAATGCATGATCCCATGACTAACTACTTAGTCACATTGAGCTCATTATGATGATGCATTACCGAGTGGGCCCAGATACCTCTCTCATACAGAGTGACAAATCCCAGCCTTGATTCGTGCCAACCCAATGCACCCTTTCGGAGATACCGTAGTGCACCTTTATAGCCACCCGCCATTTTGTGACGTTTGGTACACCCAAAGCATTCCTACGATATCCGGGAGTTGCACAATCTCATGGTCTAAGGAAATGATACTTGACATTAGAAAAGCTCTTTAGCAAACAAACTATACGATCTTGTGCTATGCTTAGGATTGGGTCTTGTCCATCACATCATTCTCCTAATGATGTGATCCCGTTATCAATGACATCCTATGTCCATGGTCAGGAAACCATAACCATCTATTGATCAATGAGCTAGTCAACTAGAGGCTCACTAGGGACATGTTGTGGTCTATGTATTCACACATGTATTACGGTTTCCAGTTAATACAATTATAGCATGAACAATAGACAATTATCATGAACAAGGAAATATAATAATAACCATTTTATTATTGCCTCTAGGGCATATTTCCAACATATATGATATACATGTTAGTGATGTGTACCTTACCAACACTCGTAGTAGCTCGTGGGTATTTGATACCGGTGTGATTGCTCATATTTGTAACTCAAAACAGGAGTTGTGGAATAAACGGAGACTGGCGAAGGACGAGGTGACGATGCGTGTCAGGAATGGTTCCAAGGTCGATGTGATCGCCGTCGGTATGCTACCTCTACATCTACCTTCGGGATTAGTTTTAAACCTCAATAATTCTTATTTAGTGCCAGCTTTGAGCATGAACATTGTATCTGGATCTCATTTAATGCGATATGGCTACTCATTTAAATCCGAGAATAATGGTTGTTCTATTTATATGAGAGATATGTTTTATGGTCATGCCCCGCTGGTCAATGGTTTATTTTTATTGGATCTCGAACGTGATGTTACACATATTCATAGTGTGAATGCCAAAAGATGTAAGGTTGATAATGATAGTCCCACATACTTGTGGCACTGCCGCCTTGGTCGCATTGGTGTCAAACGCATGAAGAAACTCCATGCAGATGGACTTCTGGAGTCTCTTGATTATGAATCATTTGACACGTGCGAACCATGCCTCATGGGAAAAATGACCAAGACTTCGTTCTCTGGAACAATGGAGCGAGCAACTAACTTGTTGGAAATCATACATACTGATGTGTGCGGTCCAATGAGCGTTGAGGCTCGTGGTGGTTATCTTATGTTCTCACCCTCATTGATGACTTAAGTAGATGTGGGTATGTCTACTTAATGAAACACAAGTCTGAGACTGATACGTCTCCAACGTATCTATAATTTTTTATTGTTCCATGCTATTATATTACCCGTTTTGGATGTTTATGGGCTTTACTTTACACATTTATATCATTTTTGGGACTAACCTACTAACCGGATGCCCAACCCGTATTGCTGTTTTTTTGCCTATTTTAGTATTTCGAAGAAAAGGAATATCAAACGGAGTCCAAACGGAATGAAACCTTCGGGAGCGTGATTTTTGGAACGAACATGATCCAGAGGACTAGGAGTGCAAGTCAAGAAGCAGTCAAGGCGGCCATGAAGGTGGAGGGCGCGCCCACCCTACAGCGCACGCCCCCCTATCTCGTGAGCCCCTCGGGTGGCCATCGACCTACTTCTTCCTCCTATATATACCCACGTACCCCCAAAACATCAAGGGAGCCCACGAAAAACTATTTCCACCGTCGTAACATTCTGTATCTGCGAGATCCCATCTTGGAGCCTTCGTCGGTGCTCCGCCGGAAGGGGGAATCGACCACGGAGGGCTTCTAAATCAACACCATAGCCCCTACTATGAGTTGTGAGTAGTTTACCACAGACCTTCGGGTCCATAGTTATTAGCTAGATGGCTTCTTCTCTCTTTTTGGATCTCAATACCATGTTCTCATCGATCTTCTTGGAGATCTATTCGATGTAACTCTTTTTGCGGTGTGTTTGTCGAGATCCGATGAATTGTGGGTTTATGATCAAGTTTATCTATGAGAAATATTTGAATCTCCTCTGAATTCTTTTATGTGTGATTAAGTTATCTTTGCAAGTCTCTTGAATTATCAGTTTGGTTTGGCCTACTAGATTGATCTTTCTTGCAATGGGAGAAGTGCTTAGCTTTGGGTTCAATCTTGCGGTGTCCTTTCCCAAAGGATGTTAGGGCAGCAAGGCACGTATTGTATTGTTGCCATCGAGGATAAAAAGGTGGGGTTTATATCATATTGCATGAGTTTATCCCTCTACATCATGTCATCTTTCTTAATGTGTTACTCCGTTCTTTATGAACTTAATACTCTAATTGCATGCTGGATAGCGGTCGATGTGTGGAGTAATAGTAGTAGATGCAGGCAGGAGTCGGTCTACTTGTCACGGATGTGATGCCTATATACATGATCATGCCTAGATAATCTCATAATTATTTGATTTTCTATCAATTGCTCGACAGTAATTTGTTCACCCACCGTAATACTTATGCTACCTTGAGAGAAGCCACTAGTGAAACATATGGCCCCCGGGTCTATCTTTTATCATATAAGCTTTCAATCTACTTTTATTTGCATCTTTAATTTTCCAATCTATAATATAAAAATATCAAAAATATATTTATCTTATCATACTATCTCTATCAGATCTCACTTTTGCAAGTGGCCGTGAAGGGATTGACAACCCCTTTATTGCGTCGGTTGCGAGTTCTTTGTTTGTTTGTGTAGGTGTGTGGGACTTTTGAGGAGCCTCCTACTGGATTGATACCTTGGTTCTCAAAAACTGAGGGAAATACTTACGCTACTATCGTTGCATCACCCTTTCCTCTTCAAGGAAAACCAACGCAAGCTCAATATGTAGCAAGAAGGATTTCTGGCGTCGTTGCCGGGGAGGTCTTCGCTCAAGTCAAGACATACCAAGTACCCATCACAAACTCATCTCCCTCGCATTTACATTATTTGCCATTTGCCTCTCGTTTTCCTCTCCCCCACTTCACCCTTGCCGTTTTATTTGCCCTCTCTTTCCCAATCTCCTCTCTCTTTCGTTTGCCTTTTACATTTGCTTGTGTGTTAGATTACTTGTCGCGATGGCGCAAGATAATACCAAATTGTGTGATTTCTCCAATACCAATAATAATGATTTACTTAGTAATTCGATTGCTCCTCTTAATGATGTTGAGTCTTGTGAAATCAATACCGCTTTGCTGAATCTTGTTATGAAAGATCAATTCACGCCTTCCTAGTGAAGATGCCGCTACCCATCTAAACAACTTTGTTGATTTGTGTGATATGCAAAAGAAGAAAGATACAGATAATGATATTGTTAAATTGAAGTTTTTTCCGTTTTCACTTAGAGATCGTGCTGAAGTTTGCTTTTCGTCTTTGCCTAAAAATAGTATTGATTCTTGGAACAAGTACAAAGATGCTTTTATCTCTAAATATTTTCCTCCCACTAAGATCATCACTCTTAGGAACGATATTATGAATTTTAAACAACTTGATCATGAGCATGTTTCCCAATCTTGGGAAAGAATAAAATTGATGATTCACAATTGCCTGCTCATGGTTTGAATTTATGGATGATCATACAAAAAATTTATGCCGGATTGAATTTTGCTTCTAGAAATCTTTTAGATTCGGTCGTGAGAGGCATGTTTATGGAAATCACTTTAGGAGATGCTACAAAACTCCTTGATAATATTATGGCTAATTATTCTCAATGGCACACCGAAAGATCTACTAGTAAAAAGAGTTCATGCTATAGAAGAAATTAATGTTTTGAGTGGAAAGATGGATGAACTTATGAAATTGTTTGCTAGTAAGAGTGCTTCTATTGATCCCAATGATATGCCTTTGTCTACCTTGATTGAGAATAATAATGAATCTATGGATGTGAATTTTTTTGGTAGGAATAGTTTCGGAAACAATGCTTATAGAGGAAACTTTAATCCTAGACCGTTCCCTAGTAATTCCTCTAATAATTATGGAAATTCCTACAATAATTCTTATGGTAATTTTAATAAGATGCCCTCCGATTTTGAGAATAGTGTGAAAGAATTTATGACCTCTCAAAAGAATTTTAATGCCTTGCTTGAAGAAAAATTGCTCAAAGTTGATGATTTGGCTAGGAACGTTGATAGACTCTCGCTTGATGTTGATTCTTTGAAACTTAGATCTACTTCTCCTAAGCATGATATAAATGAGTCTCTCAAAGCAATGAGAGTGTCCATTGATGAGTGCAAAGAAAGAACAGCTAGATTGCGTGCTAAGAAAGATTGCTTTGTAAAGGCGTGTTCTTCTAGTTTCCATGAAAATAATGATGAAGATCTTAAAGTTATTGATGTGTACCATATTAGATCTTTGTTTTGCAATATGAATCTTAATAATAATGGGACTGGAGATGAGTCAACTTTAGTAAAAAGGTGTCCCAATGATTCGGAGTTTTTAGATCTTGATGCTAAATTTGGTAAAAGTGGGATTGGAGAGGTCAAGACTTTAAATAGCATTGAACCCACTATCTTGAATTTCAAGGAATTTGATTATGATAATTGTTCTTTAGAAGGTTGTATTTCCTTGTTGCAATCTGTTGTGAATTCTCCTCATGCTTACAGTCAAAATAAAGCTTTTACCAAACATATTGTTGATGCCTTGATGCAATCTCTTGATGAAAAACTTAATTTGGAAGTTTCTATACCTAGAAAACTTAATGATGAGTGGGAACCTACTATAAAGATTAAAATTAAAGATCATGAGTGTTATGCTTTATGTGATTTGGGTGCTAGTGTTTCCACGATTCAAAACTTTATGTGATATTCTAGGTTTCCATGATCTTGATGATTGCTCTTTAAATTTGCACCTTATGGATTCCACCATTAAAAAGCCAATGGGAAGGATCAATGATGTTCTCATTGTTACAAATAGAAATTTTATGCCTGTAGATTTTATCGTTCTTGATATAGATTGCAATCTTTCTTGCCCTATTATTCTTGGTAGACCTTTCCTTAGAACGATTGGCGCGATTATTGATATGAAGGAAGGGAATATTAGATTCCAATTTACATTAAGGAAAGGCATGGAGCACTTTCCAAGAAAGAAAGTTAAATTACCTTATGAATCTATCATGCGAGCTACTTATGAATTGAGTGCCAAAGATGACACTACTTAGATCTATCATCGCTTTTATGCCTAACTAGGGGCGTTAAACGATGGCGCTAGTTGGGAGGCAACCCAATTTTATTTGTGTTTTTGTTTTTGTTTCTATTTACTAATAAATTTTGCATCTACCTTCTGTTTAGATGTGTTTTTATGTTTTAATTAGTGTTTGTGCCAAGTAGAACCTATAGGAAAACCTATGGTGATAGTTAATTTGATTCTGCTAAAAAACAGAAACTTTGCGCGCACGAAATTAGTTTTTTTAAATCACAGAAACGTGATTTTGCGTTGATTATTTTTTCTGTAGATCAATAGACAAATTTTCCAGGACTTCCTATTTTGGTAGGATTTTCATAGTTCCAGAAGTATTCGTGGGTTATGATTTCTCTGCATCGTTCTGCTTTTTGATGATTCTGTTTTTCGTGTGTTGTTTGCTTATTTTGATGCATCTATGGCTAGTATTAAGTGGTATGAACCATAGAGAACTTGAAATACAGTAGGTTTAACACCAATATAAATAAAGAATGAGTTCATACAGTACCTTATGTGGTGGTTTTGCTTTCTTTCACTAACGGAGCTTATGAGATTTCCTGTTGAGTTTTGTGTTGTGAAGTTTTCAAGTTTTGGGGAAAGATTTGATGGACTATGGAATAAGGAGTGGCAAAAGCCTACGCTTGGGGATGCCCATGGCACCCCAAGATATTCAAGAATAGCCAAAATCCTAAGCTTGGGGATGCCCCCGGAAGGCATCCCCTCTTTCGTCTTCGTTCATTGGTAACTTTACTTGGAGCTATATTTTTATTCGCCACATGATATGTGTTTTGCTTGGAGCGTCTTGTATGATATTAGTCTTTGCTTTTTAGTTTATCACAATCATCCTTGATGTACACACCTTTTGGGAGAATCCCACTTGATTAGAATTTACTAGAGTACTCTATGTGCTTCACTTATATCTTTTGAGCTAGATAGTATTTGCTCTAGTGCTTCACTTATATCTTTTAGAGCACGGTGGTGGTTTAATTTTGTAGAAATTGTTAGTCTCTCATGCTTCACTCATATTATTTTGAGAGTCTCTTAGAACAGCATGGTATTTGCTATGGTTATGAATTTGGTCCTAGAATGATGAGCATCCAAGTTGGGTATAATAAAACTATCATAGAAAGTGCATTAAACACTAGGATCAATTTGATGCTTGATAATTGTTTTGAGATATAAATGTGGTAATATTAGAGTCATGCTAGTGGATAATTATGAAATTGAGAAATACTTGTGTTGAAGTTGGCAAGTCCCGTAGCATGCACGTATGGTAAAAGTTGTGTGACAAATTTGTTGCATGAGGTGCTCTTTTGATTGCCTTCCTTATGAGTGGAGGTCGGGATCGCGCGATGGTTAAATCCTACCAACCCTTCCCCCAGGAGCATGCATAGTAGTACTTTGCTTCGAGGGCAAGTAAACTTTTGCAATAAGTATATGAGTTCTTTATGACTAATGTGAGTCATGGATATACGCACACTCACCCTTCCACTTTGCTAGCCTCTATTATACCGCGCAACTTTTGCCGGTATCATGCACCCATTATTTACCTTCCTCAAAACAGCCACCACACCTATCTATTATGGCATTTCCATAGCCATTCCGAGATATATTGCCATGCAACTTTCCACCGTTCTGTTATTATGACACGCTTCATCATTGTCATATTGCTCTTTGCATGATCATGTAGTTGACATCGTATTTGTGGCAAAGCCACCTTCATAATTTTCATACATGTTGCTCTTGATTCATTGCATATCCCTAAGACATCACGGAGGCATTCATATAGAGTCATATCTTGTTCTAGTTTTGAGTTGTAATTCTTGAGTTGTAAGTAAATAAAAGTGTGATGATCTTCATTATTAGAGCATTGTCCCAGTGAGGAAAGGATGATGGAGACTATGATTCCCCCACAAGCCGGGATGAGACTTCGGACTTTATAAAAAAAAGAAAAAAAGAGAAAGGCCAAAAAGAAAAGAAAAAGAGAAAGGCCAAAGAAAAAAAGAAAAAAAAAGAGAAAAGAGAAAAAAATAATGAGAGAAAAAGAGAGAAGGGACAATGCTACTATCCTTTTTACCACACTTGTGCTTCAAAGTAGCACCATGATCTTCATGATAGAGAGTCTCCTATGTTGTCACTTTCATATACTAAGTGGGAATTTTTCATTATAGAACTTGGCTTGTATATTCCAATGATGGGCTTCCTCAAAATACCCTAGGTCTTCGTGAGCAAGCAAGTTGGATGCACACCCACTTAGTTTCTTTTGTTGAGCTTTCATATATTTATAGCTCTAGTGCATCTGTTGCATGGCAATCCCTACTCACTCACATTGATATCTATTGATGGGCATCTCCATAGCCCGTTGATACGCCTAGTTGATGTGAGACTATCTTCTCCTTTTTTTGTTCTCACAACCACCACCCTATACCACCATAGTGCTATGTCCATGGCTTGCGCTCATGTATTGCGTAAGAGTTGAAAAAGCTGAAGTGCGTTAAAAAGTATGAACCAATTGCTTGGCTGAAACCGGGGTTGTTCATGATGGGAGTATTTTCTGTAATGAAAAAGAAGCATGGTCTAACTATATGATTTTGTAGGGATAAGCTTTCTTTGGCTATGCTATTTTGATAGGACATGATTATTTGTTAGTATGCTTTGAAGTATTATTATTTTTATGTTTTATAAGCTTTTATCTTGAATCATTTTAATCTGAACAATCATGTCACAATAAAGAAAATTACATTGAGAATTATGCTAGGTAGCATTCCACATCAAAAATTCTGTTTTTATCATTTACCTACTCGAGGACGAGCAGGAATTAAGCTTGGGGATGCTTGATACGTCTCCAACGTATCTATAATTTTTGATTGTTCCATGCTATTATATTACCCGTTTTGGATGTTTATGGGCTTTACTTTACACATTTATATCATTTTTGGGACCAACCTACTAAACGGAGGCCCAACCCGTATTGCTGTTTTTTTTTTGCCTATTTCAGTATTTCGAAGAAAAGGAATATCAAACGGAGTCCAAACGGAATGAAACCTTCGGGAGCGTGATTTTTGGAACGAACGTGATCCAGAGGACTTGGAGTGCAAGTCAAGAAGCAGTCGAGGCGGCCACGAGGGTGGAGGGCGCACCCACCCCTACAGGGCGCGCCCCCCTATCTCGTGGGCCCCTCGGGTGGCCACCGACCTACTTCTTCCTCCTATATATACCCACGTACCCCGAAAACATCAGGGGAGCCCACGAAAAACTATTTCCACCACCGTAACCTTCTATATCCGCGAGATCCCATCTTGGAGCCTTCGTTGGCGCTCCGCCGGAAGGGGGAATCGACCATGGAGGGCTTCTACATCAACACCATAGCCCCTCCGATGAGTTGTGAGTAGTTTACCACAGACCTTCGGGTCCATAGTTATTAGCTAGATGGCTTCTTCTCTCTTTTTGGATCTCAATACCATGTTCTCCTCGATCTTCTTGGAGATCTATTTGATGTAACTCTTTTTGCGGTGTGTTTGTCGAGATCTGATGAATTGTGGGTTTATGATCAAGTTTATCTATGAGAAATATTTGAATCTCCTCTGAATTCTTTTATGTGTGATTAAGTTATCTTTGCAAGTCTCTTCGAATTATCAGTTTGGTTTGGCATACCAGATTGAACTTTCTTGCAATGGGAGAAGTGCTTAGCTTTGGGTTCAATCTTGCGGTGTCCTTTCCCAGTGACAGCAGGGGCAGCAAGGCACGTATTGTATTGTTGCCATCGAGGATAAAAAGATGGGGTTTATATCATATTGCATGAGTTTATCCCTCTACATCATGTCATCTTTCTTAATGTGTTACTCCGTTCTTTATGAACTTAATACTCTAGATGCATCTTTGGATAGCGGTCGATGTGTGGAGTAATAGTAGTAGATGCGGCAGAGTCGGTCTACTTGTCACGGACGTGATGCCTATATACATGATCATGCCTAGATAATCTCATAATTATTCGCTTTTCTATCAATTGCTCGACAGTAATTTGTTCACTTACCGAAATACTTATGCTATCTTGAGAGAAGCCACTAGTGAAACCTATGGCCCCCGGGTCTATCTTTTATCATATAGGATTTCAATCTACTTTTGTTTTCATATTTACTTTTCCAATCTATATTATAAAAATACCAAAAATATATTTATCTTATCATACTATCTCTATCAGATCTCACTTTTGCAAGTGGTCGTGAAGGGATTGACAACCCCTGTATTGTGTTGGTTGCGAGTTCTTTGTTTGTTTGTGTAGGTGCGTGGGACTTTTAAGGAGCCTCCTACTGGATTGATACCTTAGTTCTCAAAAACTGAGGGAAATACTTACGCTACTATTGCTGCATCACCCTTTCCTCTTCAAGGAAAAACAACGCAAGCTCAAGACGTAGCAGAGACCTTTGAAAAGTTCAAAGAATTTCAGAGTGAGGTAGAGAATCAACATGACAAGAAAATAAAGCTCCTGCGATCAGATCATGGAGGAGAATACTTAAGTCACGAGTTTGGCACGCACTTAAGAAAATGTGAAATTGTTTCACAACTCACGCCGCCTGGAACACATCAAGGAAATGGTGTGTCCAAACGTCGTAATCGCACTCTATTGGATATGGTGCGATCTATGATGTCTCTTATCGATCTACCGCTATCATTTTGGGGCTATGCTTTAGAGACTGCCGCATCCATATGAATTATGGTTTGGGAAGAAACCTAAGTTGTTGTTTCTGAAAGTTTGGGGATGCAATGCTTATGTCAAGAAACTTCAACCTGAAAAGCTCGAACCCAAGTCGGAAAAATGTGTCTTCATAGGATACCCTAAGGAAACTATTGGGTATACCTTCTACCTCAGAGCCGAAGGCAAGATCTTTGTTGCCAAGAATGGATCCTTTCTAGAGAAAGAGTTCCTCTCGAAAGAAGTAAGTGGGAGGAAAGTAGAACTTGATGAGGTACTGCCTCTTGAACTGGAGAGTAGCGCAGCTCAGGAAGATGTTTCTGTGGTGCCTGCACCGACTAGAAAGGAAGTTAATGATGTTGATCATGAAACTTAAGCAAGCTACTGAACTTCGTAGGTCCTCGAGGACACGTTACGCACTGAGTGAATGCGGCAACCCTGTCCTAGAAATCATGTTGTTAGACAATGGTGAACCTTCGAACTATGAAGAAGCGATGGCGGGCCCGGATTCCAACAAATGGCTTGAGCCATGAAATCCAAGATAGGATCCCTGTATGAAAACAAAGTATGGACTTTGAATGACTTGCCCAATGATTGGCAAGCCATAGAGAATAAATGGATCTTTAAGAAGAAGACTGACGCGGATGGTAGTGTGACCATCTATAAGGCTCGGCTTGTCGCTAAGGGTTATCGACAAGTTCAAAGGGTTGACTACGATGAGACCTTCTCACCCGTAGCAAAGCTGAAGTCCGTCTGAATCATGTTAGCGATTGTCGCATTCTATGATTATGAGATATAACAAATGGACGTCAAAATGGCATTCCTTAATGGTTTCCTTAAGGAAGAATTATATATGATGCAGCCGGAAGGTTTTGTCGATCCTAAGAATGTTGACAAGGTATGCAAGCTCCAGCGCTCAATCTATGGGTTGGTGCAAGCATCTTGGAGTTGGAACATTCGCTTTAATGAGATGATCAAAGCGTTTGGTTTACGCAGACTTATGGAGAAGCCTATGTTTACAAGAAAGTGAGTGGGAGCTCTGTAGCATTTCTCATATTATATGTGGATGACATACTATTGATGGGAAATGATATAGAATTTTTGGAAAGCATAAAGGCCTACTTGAATAAGTGTTTTTCAATGAAGGACCTTGGATAAGTTGCTTACATATTAGGCATCAAGATCTATAGAGATAGATCGAGACGCCTCATTGGTCTTTCATAGAGCACATACCTTGACAAGATATTGAAGAAGTTCAATATGGATCAGTCCAAGAAGGGGTTCTTGCCTGTATTGCAAGGTGTGAGATTGAGCACGGCTCAATGCCCGACCTCGCCAGAAGATAGAGAAAAGATGAGTGTCATCCCCTATGCCTCAGCCATAGGGTCTATTATGTATGCCATGTTGTGTACCAGACCTGATGTGAACCTTGTCATAAGTTTGGTAGGAACGTACCAAAGTAACCCCGGCATGGAACACTGGACAGCGGTCAAGAATATCCTGAAGTACCTAAAAAGGACTAAGGATATGTTTCTTGTTTATGGAGGTGACAAAGAGCTCGTCGTAAAGAGTTACGTCGATGCTAGCTTCGACACAGATCTGGATGAGTCCAAGTCACAAACCTGATACATGTACATTTGAATGGAGGGGCAGTCAACTGGTGCAGTTGCAAGCAAAGCATCGTGGCGGGATCTACATGTGAAGCAGAGTACATAGCAGCCTCAGAGGCAGCACAGGAAGTAGCCTGGATGAAGGAGTTCATCACCGACCTAGAAGTTATTCCCAATGCGTCGGGCCCAATGACACTCTTCTCGTGACAACACCGGAGCTGTTGCCCTTGCCAAGGAGCCAGGTTTCACAAGAAGACCAGGCATATCAAGTTGCCGCTTCAACTCCATTCATGAATATATTCAAGATGGAGACATAGATATTTGTAAAGTGCATACGGATCTGAATGTCGCAGATCCATTGACTAAACCTCTTCCACGAGGAAAACATGATCAACACCAGAACTCTATGGGTGTTTGATTCATCACAATGTAACTAGATTATTGACTCTAGTGCAAGTGGAAGACTGTTGGAAATATGCCCTAGAGGCAATAATAAATTGGTTATTATTATATTTCCTTGTTCATGATAATTGTCTATTGTTCATGCTATAATTGTATTAACCGGAAACCGTATTACATGTGTGAATACATAGACCACAACATGTCCCTAGTGAGCCTCTAGTTGACTAGCTCGTTGATCAATAGATGGTTATGGTTTCCTGACCATGGACATTGGATGTCATTGATAACGGGATCACATCATTAGGAGAATGATGTGATGGACAAGACCCAATCCTAAGCCTAGCACAAGATCGTGTAGTTCGTATGCTAAAGATTTTCTAAATGTCAAGTGTCTTTTCCTTAGACCATGAGATTGTGCAACTCCCGGATACCGTAGGAATGCTTTGGGTGTACCAAACATCACAACGAATCGGGTGGCTATAAAGGTGCACTACGGGTATCTCCGAAAGTGTACATTGGGTTGGCACGAATCGAGGCTGGATTTGTCACTCCGTATGACGGAGAGGTATCTCTAGGCCCACTCGGTAATGCATCATCATAATGAGCTCAATGTGACTAAGGAGTTGGTCACGGGATCATGCGTTACGGAACGAGTAAAGAGACTTGCCGGTAACAAGATTGAACGAGGTATGGGGATACCGGCGATCGAATCTCGGGAAAGTAACATACCGATAGGCAAAGGGAATTGCATACGGGATTGATTGAATCCCCGAGATCGTGGTTCATCCGATAAGATCATCGTGGAACATGTGGGAGCCAACATGGGTATCCAGATCCCGCTGTTGGTTATTGACCGGAGAGATGTCTCGGTCATGTCTACATGCCTCCCGAACCCGTAGGGTCTACACACTTAAGGTTCGATAACGCTAGGGTTATAGGGAAAGTATATATGTGGTTACCGAATGTTGTTTGGAGTCCTGGATGAGATGCCGGACGTCACGAGGAGTTCCGGAATGGTCCGGAGGTAAAGAATGATATATAGGAAGTGAGGATTTGGACACCAGAAGTGTTCCGGGCATCACCGGTAATGTACCGTGACCACCAGAAGGGTTTCAGGGTCCACCAGGAGGGGCCACCAGCCCCGGAGGCTTGCATGGGCCAAGAGTGGGAAGGGACCAGGCCCTGAGTGGGCTGGTGCGCCTCCCACCAAGGCCCAAGGCGCAGCAAAAGGGGAGAGGGGGGAAACCCTAGGCGCAGATGGGCCTAAGGCCCACCCTAGGGCGCGCCCCCCTCTCTCCCCCTCTTGGCCTCCCCCTCCATCCCATCTAGGGCTGCCGCCCCCCCTAGGGTGGGAACACTAGAGGGGGCGCAGCCCCCTCCCCTTCTCCTATATATAGTGGGGTTTTGGGGTTTCCATACACGAAAGTCTCTCTTTCTCTCTCTCTTGGCGCAGCCCTACCTCTCCACCTCCTCATCTTTTGTAGTGCTTGGCGAAGCCCTGCTGGAGAACCACGCTGCTCCACCACCACCACGCCGTCGTGCTGCTGCTGGAGTTGTCTTCCCCAACCTCTCCCTCCTCCTTGCTAGATCAAGGTGCGGGAGACGTCACCGGGTTGCACGTGTGTTGAACGCGGAGGCACCGTTGTTTGGCGCTTAGATCGGAATCGACCGCGACCTGAATCGCTGCGTGTAAGACTCCACCAACCGTGTTCTTGCAACGCTTCCGCTTAGCGATCTTCAAGGGTATGAAGATGCACTCCCTGTCTCTCGTTGCTAGCATCTCCTAGATTGATCTTGGTGACACGTAGGAAAATTTTGAATTATTGCTACGTTCTCCAACATCACCAATGTAAAAAGAAGGGTGGAGGGGAGAGGGAAGGAAATAAGAATTATTACTTACTTGGTAATACATGTTTGGAAACAAATGTTCGTTACAATCTCTAGGACACACAGGAAAAAGGGAAGACTAAAATAAAAGAGTATTAGAGTGTGCCTTCCGCTGCATCATTTCCTATCCACTCCGGGTTGCAAAACTTATGAAGCTGAAGGTTAGATGAATAATTGTTCTATTATTAATGTTCATGCGAGAACAGTCTGCCAAAAATTAGAGAACATCGTGGTATAAGAATTTTGAATACATTTCAATGAAATCAAAAGAAAAGATGCTCTAGGACTGAAGTCAAAAGTGCAAGTTTTCACCGCAATGGAGAATAAAATTGACAAATAACTTATGAGAGAGGGAAGGACGACCACATAGATGAGACGACGATGATGGTCAGTTGGGGGATCAGTCCCGATGAGCCTTTGGTGACTACTAGCAGTGAGCCTAGGAGCAACTATGGTGCTCGTGGAGCCAGTCTGTCTGAGTCGGCACACGCGCCCGTCGAACCCATGCACAACTGCATGGTTTTGAGAGGGAGTGGTTAGTTGTACGCCACCGGAGCACTCCATGGTATAGAATAAATCGACCTCTTCCTCTCGCCCGAGCACATTACCTCATAACCTCGTCCTCCTTAATCATTTTTCCACGGTATTTGACAAGCACACAAAGGAGTCAGACATTTATAGGTCTAGTTTTTTAAAAATACTTGACATTTGGAAAGTAAGTATTCCACCTGGGTGCATCTATGAACCTTGCTAGTTTTGTTCACAAACCCCTGCCCGGTCAAAATTACATTACCACTGAATCTGGTAAGAAGAAAACAAGTTTAGTAAATGCAATGATGTGTGCATTAACATAATAACTCATTGATGTATATAGCTCTATGATCTCCAACAAGGAATGTGGGCATTCAATTGTCAAGGCTGCATTTCTTTCAGTTCTTTCGAAAGAACAACATGAACATTGCCTTTCAATGGGGAACAAAATAGAGTATGTTCTACAACTATTCACAAGCCCGTTTAGTTGTAGTAGCGACACAATGGGGAACTTTTCTGTTATTAGACACTTGCTCACGCAATTAATAGTCAAAAAGAAATGATGAAACAAATGCATTGGTGAATTACCTGAGGCATACTCCACATAAATGTATTTTTCTACAGAGCAATAAATATTGAAATGCACAATGTCGTCATCTATAGAGCAATATAGATTCCTCTTCACCTCCATAACGACTTCAATACAGCAAAATTGATACTCCCTCCAATCCGTATTACTTGTTGCTGAAATGGATGTATCTTAGATGTATGTCAATTATAGATGCATCTATTTCAGCGACAAGTAATTTAGATCGGAGGGACTATTCTACTTCCTTCTTTGATCTGCATGAAAGCATCCAAATTCAGAATTCCAATCTCCTACGATCTTAATTGTAACATACAATTTGGCCAAAACTATATGCACTACCCGAAACTACAAGATGCCCTGTCATTACCTTTATTGCATGCTTGACTGCATACTGAAACATGGGGCCAAATGGTAGCTCTAATCGTGGCAGTCCTTGTCAATTGTCATTCTACCACCGTTAGAAATATTGTTTGCTAGAGACAATCTCACCAGACAAAGCTGAAGATTTTTATTAAAACTCAGCTAGATGCCTTTCCCAAAATAGTTTTATTAAAACTCAACTAGATTTCAGTAACGGAGGCATAAATATGAGTACTGTCAGTGGAAGTCATATTCAGTACTTGATGGAGAATATCAATGTCATCTTTAGAAGAATTTGGCCACGTGTCTAATTTAATTACACGAACACCTATTTGCAGTGCCTTGATGATGAGAACATCACTACAGTCACTGATTAGCTAATTGCCAGTAAAACATGAGTACTGTCTGGTGTAATGAAATAGCGGGACAATGATGTATTGATGTCATGCTGGACCTGAGAACATGAGATTTACATCAAAATTCAGAATGGAGCTTGTAATAGCAGATAGTTGCTAGGAAAATAAATAAACAAATAGAGCAAATAACGGCCAGCAGAACATTAAAATAAAGTTACCCATCAAGTTTGGTACAAATCCAATTATTGAGGATAATGTCTGCAAATTCCATTTAGAGGACCTCAACCTCGGAATCATATGTTTCTTCCAGTTATGGAGAAGAAAGGCACATACTACAAAACTCATTTATGGAGCTAAACACTTGCTATATGCCAAGATGAGAAGATCAACACTTACTATATCAGGCTCTTCATTGTCATCTCATCCATGATAATCTGAACAACTGAGCTTCAGAAGCTCATAAGTATCTCCTAGATCGGTCAATCCTGTTGCAGGGCAAATTCAACAGTTAATTGCGTTATGTTTTCAGATACAATAGATAGATACATAAGATGCATCGTTATGTTGTACATAAATGAAGTATTACATGTTAGCAGTATAAGATGATGACGTTGTTCGTCCCAGATAGTTCCAATCGCTTTGATAGTTCCCATCTCTACCCATGTTTCTATGCATTTCGGATCACCATCTAAAATGTACTACCTGCAATTACATATTAAAGGACATAAGGTGGTTGCTCAATGTAAAGCACACAACATTTTCATGTCAAAAAATAATAAGGGCAGATACCGTTTAATACAGATTGTGACCATTCAAACTTCTAATCCTATAAGTGACTATAGACAAAGATTAGACGTAAAATGTAATGCAACTCATTTTGTTTAGTGTTTGAGAAAGAGAGTGTGATGAAGATTGTACCAAATCCGAAACGAAATGCAGCTCAATTGTGAAACATTGAGTATATGTAGTGTAGCAAAAGAGGACTCAGTTTTGTCTTTCATCTCAAACCCAACACTCACATCTCTTGCTGCATAATCTACCCATCACAGTGTAAGAGAACTGCCGTGGTTTGCACTCGTCAGAATGACCGTGGACAGATAATCCAACATTGGCGATGAATTGAACAGGCTGCAAGAGAGGTAAGGGTGGGCTGTAAGGGCAACCCGAACATGGTCACCCATTTCGGGTATATTTTGTAACCATACAGCACGAATGTCTTGATCATCATCATCACCCCTCATTTTTTTACCCAAAAAAAGGTTGCCTCTACACCCAAAGCAACATGACCATGATACCCATTACATGCATGCACACATGGAGCGATCAGGCTCAAGAGCATCTCATACCTACGATCTCTCAAGACGCCCCAGCCCCTGAGACGAGCCGCTGCCGAGATCCGAGATGACCTGCCACCGCCACCTCCCACTCGCTGGCCCTGTTTGGATCATGGGGTTAGAGCTAGTTTGGGTTAGTTGGGGGCTCAAATAACCCAAAAGTATCCAAACAGGAGGGTTAGAGTGGGTTAGTTCCATCTAACCCAATTATCCCGGTGGATAGGTGCTTATTTGGGTTAGAGTGGGTTAGAAAATAACTCTAACTCTAACTGTGTTAGAGTATCCAAACAGGGCCGCTGGCTGTTTTTTTGCTACGTGCGTGGGGAAGACGAAAAAACCAGTGGAGGAAGATAGACAAAAAAACAGATAAAGGTGGGAAGTGGGACAAAAAAACCCGGAACGGAGACCAAGTAAAAGATTAATTAATGTGATCGAGCGATTTATGGTAAGGTTAATTAATTTAAATTTGATCTTTAGAGATTGATCGTGATTGATTCTTTAACATAAAGGCATTACTAAATAACTTGCGTCAACATGGAAAGTCTTGATCCGTTTAGATTTTTTTTCTGTGAGAGTTGAGACCAAAATAAACCGGTGGGATGGTGGGAGGGGGACGAAAGAAACCAGCGAAAAAAACGGACGAAAGTGGTGGGACGAAGATAAACCGTGGATGCTATTCACCAACTCAGACATTAGGAGTAGAGATTTTCTTTCTCTCTCTTCATCTTCATCAATCACGTGCAACTGATCGGACATATGAGAAAAAATGAGGAGTATGGATGTATGAACGGACAAATAAGAGTTCAAAACGGATATGCCGGGCCACTGATCAGGCGCGTCCAGAGGTGCTTATGGGTCATATTTGCTAAGTCAGGTTGTAAATGCTCTTTCGGGCAAGAGTTGTATAGCATCTGCATTAGGTGAGATCAATTTTCAGGACACAAAACATGTTAAAAATTATGAAGACACTCATGTAATCTTTGATGTACAAGCTCAAAAAGTTTCAGCTCCTAATTCAAACTACACTTAGAGAATCAAAAAAGATAAAATCAGATGTGAATACTGCCAAAATCAGTGGTCGGCCGGCGTCCTCGCGTGTTGCCCCACTTACACATCATGGAGAATGAAGTTTTGGCTCTAGGGAGCGTGCGCCCTCGTGTGTAAACAAAAAATATCTCTACCTAATAATAAAGCACGTACAGTTTCTGCCCGTCTGTCGCACCAATTTGCAAAAAAAAACTAACGTTTTCATGAAATCAACCCGCAGTTCGGATTTAAGTCACACCGAGCCGTTATTTTTACAGTTTTTTGAACCCCCCTAACTTTTTAGGTATTCCATCCGCGGACCATATTTAAGTCAAACAAATGATTTTCTAAACCATCCATATCTTTTAAACCGTAACTCCGATTTAAACATGTTATATATGAAATTTGATTAGAAAAATATGTAGAATATGAATATAAGATTATTTTAATATGTTAAGTATTTATAAATATTATTTTGGAAGATATTTACTTCAAACAAATGGTTTTCTAAATTATACGTATCTTTTAAACCGTAACTCCGATTTTAATATGTTATATATGGAATTTGATTAGAAAAATGTGTGAAATCTGAATATGATGTTAATTTTACCTGTTAAAAAAATTTAAATATTGTTTTGGAAGCAAACTTATAACTATAGCGCATGATTCATTTTTCTTTCATACAGGCGGCGATCCGGATTGAAATAAACACCCACTATAATCATATAGGGAAAATAAAACATCAAGAACTACACATGCATACCTCTGAATACGTCGCAGGGAAAAACAACAGATTTCTCATCGCAAGTGTGAAAGAAAGCGAGAGGGAGGAGAGAGGGAGAGAGAGACGTCTTAGGATTAACCACATTCTAATACGTTTTGGTTTGTGTGAACACTAAGGCCACCGCCGGCGAGGGTGAGAAGAAGGATAAGCGGCAACACAAATATGATGCATCGCTAAAATAAAGGAGATGTGCCTAGGTCTTGAGTGATGGTTGTTCGGTTAAGAGTGTGTGTTGTGGCTTTTCTTCCGTTGCAACGCACGGGCTCTTTTCCTAGTATAGCAAATGTTTTTAAAAAGTTCTGAATTTTCTAGTGGATGTTCCTGTTAGCGTCACCAGCATCCTTGAAAAAATTTATGTGAGTGTTTCGCCGGTGAAAAAAAAAATTTAAGGTGACATTTTGAAGTAACTTTTTCTGTTTATTTTTTCCACATGCCAAAATGTTTAAACTTTTTTGCCTATAAATTTGGATGTAGCATTGGATGTGACAAAGTACACATCGAATTTTTGTTGAAGTTTTTTTGGCATTAAAAAAAAACACTTTCGCGCGCACGAGCGCGCGTTTCTGGGAGCATCAACGGATTTCCGGTTGCGATATCATTTGTTTTTCCAACTTGCTGATTGGGGTCAATTCGTACCCCGACCCAGATAATAACCTTCACACTGACAGGTGGGTCCTACCCGATTTACCCAGAGATAAAAAAGAGAGGAGAAATCTCACCTTATCTCGTATTCGCTCCGCTTTCCCGCGTCCGTCCACCGCGCCGATGCCTTCTCCTCCTCCTCCTCACACTCCACTCGCCGCACCGACCGCCGCCGTCTCCGTCACCTGCTCCTACCGGGAGGACGATGACGGCGCCGCCTCGTGGTCGCTCTCCTCCGGCGCACCCTCCTCCTCGCCGTCGTCGTCGCGGGGGCCCCGCCCGCCGCCGTACCGGCGGCTCCTCCACGACGAGGCGCGGCGCCTCCGCCAGGAGCGCCGCGGCCAGGGCGCCGGCGCCGAAACGCCCCGGTGGGTGCGCCGCACCGAGGGCCAGATGGCCCGGTACGTCGAGGACGACCGCGCCGGCCACGTCCACGGCCGCCACGTCGTCGCCGCAGCCCGCGCCGCACGCGCCACCGCGTCCCGCCCACCCGCCGGTGGGTCCACCATGCGGGAGGCCATGGCCTCCTTCGTCGCCAAGCTCACCTTCCGCGAGATGTGCGTCGTCCTCCGCGAGCAGCGCGGGTGGCGCCAGGCCCACGATTTCTTCTCGTGGATGAAGCTCCAGGTGCAGAACAAGATTTCCCACACAATCGCAGCATCTGAACCATTTTTTCTTCAAATTTTCCGTGATTTAATCCACCCCGATGCGATGTTGAGCTGAATCCTCAGCAATTTTGCTCCGTTTTGAGCTGAAAATTCTGAGCGCTAGTTGAAAAATTCTGATATATGTGTGTATAATCAACCTTGGTCCTCATCTGATTTTCTTGCAGCTGTGCTACGAGCCCAGCGTGGTCGCCTACACCATCCTCCTCAGGGCGTATGGCAATGCCAGCAAGATCGAGCTCGCCGAGGAGGCGTTCCTGGAGATGCTCGAGGCCGGCGTGGAGCCGGACGCGGTGGCGTGTGGCACCCTGCTGTGCGCGTACGCGCGCCGGGGGAGGCACGGCGACATGATGCTCTTCTACGCTGCAACACGCAGACGTTGCGTGGTGCCGCCCGTCTCCGCCTTCAACTTCATGCTCTCCTCCCTGCAGAAGCACAGGCTCCACGGCAAGGTGATCCACCTCTGGAAGCACATAATGGAAATGGAAGAAGCCAACAATGTGGTGCCAAATCACTTCACATACACAGTTGTGATCGGCTCATTTGTCAAGGAGGGTCTCCTGGAGGAGGCCATGGATGTCCTGGGGAAGATGAGGGCCTCCCGACTCATCCCAGAGGAGGCGACGTACAGTTGTCTGATCAGCTTGAGTTCCAGGCATGGCAGAGGGAGCAGGTTGTGATGCTCTATGAGGAGATGAGGGCTCATGGCATTGTCCCCAGCAACTTCACATGTGCATCCCTCCTGGCATTCTATGACAAGAGTGAGGACTACTCGAAGGCGCTCTCGCTCTTCTCGGAGATGGAAGCGAAGCAGGGTTGTCATTGATGAGGTCATCTATGGGATCCTCATTAGGATCTATGGTAAGACCGGGCTCTCTGACGATCATGGCGCACTTTCGAGGAAATCGACAGTGCGGGTCTTCTGAGTGATGAACAGACTTATGTGGCAATGGCTCAGGTTCACATGAATGCTCGCAACTATGATAAGGCATTGCAGGTTTTGGGTTTGATGAGGTCGAGGAATGTGAAGCCTTCATCGTTCTCTTCTGGCGCTCTTCTTGATTGCCATGTCGCGAGGGAAGACATAGCTGCAGCTGAAGATGTCTTCAGAGCTCTGTGCAAATATGGCCTTCCTGATGTGTTCTGCTGCAATGACCTACTGAGATTATATGTCAAGCTGGGCCAGCTAGAGAAGGCAAGTGCATTCATTCTGAAGATGAGAAAAGAAGATATCCAGCTTGATGAGGCCCTCTGCATGACTGTAATGGAAGTTTGCTGCAAAAGTGGGATGATCGCCGATGCGGATAACATACTGAAAGAGATGAATAATGGTGGAGTGACCGTGAAGAGTTCAACAATGGTTTCTATGATAGAGATGTATGCTAGAAACAGAACCAGTGTGATGCAGGAACAAGATAGTTCGTCAAAGGCACTAGCCTGTCGGACTGACAGTTCGACACTGAACGCGGCGTTGAAGTCATTGTTGGACACACCTCGGGGTTAAATCCATCGCATGCCAATTGATCAGAAAATTGGCTAGGGAAGGTGAGGAAGCCAGGTACCACACAGATCATGGTGTTCTTGCCTAACCATACTATCATCCACTGCTGTTTATTTATTTATTTTTCTGCAGGGAGGACATGTGAGGCAAAATTCCTTCATGAACAGCTGACTCAGTTAGGAGTCAAGCCTGAAGATTCTGCAACAGCTACTCTCATTGTCCAATATGGCCAGGAACAGAAGTTACATCAAGCAGAGGAACTGTTTGAATCGGCATCGACACCATTTCCAATAGGAGGGCCTGTCTACAATGCCATGGTCGATGCATTATGCAAGTCTTGACAATATCGAGGAGGCGTATCATCTCTTTATGAAAATGGCTGATCAAGGCCATAGCAGAGATGTTGTGACAATTAGCATACTTGTCACTCACCTGACCCAACGTGGTAAATATTTTTTTTCTAACTGCTACCAATCCTTATGCAGTAAGTTTGGTGAGGCGCTTCGCTTCTGTGTATACTCACACTGCGAAATTACTCCCAGGAAAGTTTCAGGAGGTGGAGAACATCATGCATGGCTGCTTCCATGGTGAAGTTGAGCTTGATACTGTTGCGTATAATACGTTTATCAAGTCGATGCTCGAGTCAGGTCTGGATAAACATCTTTTCCTCTTCATAAGGTGGGCAAGCAAAATTTTCAGGGTATGAGTGCCATGGCTAACTGCTACAGCTTTAGTTTCCAAACAGGCAAACTATACTCAGCTGTCAACATATATGATCGCATGATATCCACTGGGGTTCCTCGGTCCTTGCAGACTTTCAATATAATGATAAGGTAGATAATCTTGATAAAACCGTAGAGGAAAATGGGAGTTGGAAGTATGCAACTGTTTTTTCTCTTTTATGTTTGTGTTGAGACTGGAGACCACTTTGTCATTAGCTTCAGTTTTCTTGTTCAGTGTTTATGGCCTAGGAGGAAAGCTGGACAAGGCTGCTGAAATGTTTGCTGCTGCACAAGAGCTAGGCTTACTGATCGACGAGAAGATATACACCAACATGCTCAACTTCTATGGAAAGGCTGGTTAGTCCCTTCTACCTTGCGTATAAGAATCAAAGAAGATTTCCCTTTTCATGTTCGACGAGTTTTTCGCACTCTCATTCATACTATTCAGTGCAATTTCTTCAGGGAGGCATCAGGAGGCGTCTTCACTATTCGATAGAATGAAGGAGCTTGGTATAATGCCTGGAAAGGTATGCTTCCGTTGGTGTCTGACTTCTGAAATTACAGTTATCTGCCTTGAGATTGACTACTGTGACTGAAACTTGCAATCAATGTGCAGATCAGTTTCAACTCCATGATCAATGCCTACGCCACTGCCAGGCTGCATGACGAAGCAGAGATTGTTTTC
Source organism: Aegilops bicornis (assembly GCA_021605145.1). Classification (NCBI taxonomy): domain Eukaryota; kingdom Viridiplantae; phylum Streptophyta; class Magnoliopsida; order Poales; family Poaceae; genus Aegilops; species Aegilops bicornis. The sequence goes on from CM038674.1 coordinate 626,822,473, forward strand.
CAGGAGATGCAATCACACGGTCAAGTTCCCGACTCGATGACGTACCTTGCATTGATCAGATCATACTCAGAAAGTAGATGCTACTCCAAAGCTGAGAAAACCATCCAGATGATGTTGAGCAGCGGCATAACCCCTTCATGCCCTCATTTCAGCCACCTCATTTTTGCCTTTCTGAAGGCAGACCAGATTGATGAAGCCCAGAGGATCTGCAGCCAGATGCAGGAGATTGGTGTGGCTATTGATTTAGCATGTTGCCGGGCAATGATGAGGGCGTACCTTGAGCACGGTCGCGTTGACGAGGGCATATCGCTCTTCGAGACAACACGCGGGTCACTGAAACCTGACAGCTTCATCCTGAGTGCTGCATTTCATCTCTATGAGCATTCAGGCAGCGAGCCTGAAGCTGGGGATGTGCTGGAAGCCATCGGTCTACATGGTGCTTCTTTTTTGAGAAGTCTAAAGGTTGGATCAAAGTTGGAACCAACTTAATAACCACCATATCATGTGCCCATCAAGCTAGCAACCATCACAGGTATCTTCCTCCTGCATGTATGTTCTTCCACAAATTTATTTCCTACTGATTTGTGTTACTACATCCAGATGAGCCAATTGTTGTGTATGTTATTCTAGATGATCTTGTACTAGTTCATATGTACATTAGGACAAATTTTGTACCAAGATGTTGTAAAATGTACATTTCAGAAAAATATTTCCAAAAACAGTGTATGTTATGATAATATAACTTCTCCAAAATGTATAACTTAATGTTGTACTGATCTGTTTGATCAACTCACAGCATTTAACATGTTGGAAAGAACGAAGACTTAACAGTTCGCCGTCTGAAGTTTTAAGGTGTATTTTCAACAGCAAAGGAGGTCTGTTACTCTGCTTCCACTTACAAATCCCATATACAGGGTGAATGCTTAGGCTAGTAATGAGATTGTAAAATTGAAAAATAATAAACAGTTAACCAGGAATCTTCCAAGTCCAATCTGCAAGTATGGAGATATAACTTTTTGGTATTGCCCATGAAAGAATTGCCTGCTATGGTGCCATTTACCTCTGCAAGCGGCCGATCTGTCTCAACTTTCCAGTAGTCAGATACATACAGTTAGGAAGATTCTCTGAAACTTTCCAGTAAAAAAAAAAAGATATTCTCAGAAGTTCAAACTTCCAAAAGAAGCTGACATCTATTCTACTTTTATTTTGTGTTAAGCATGCAAAATAATATGTTCCGTGTAATTATTAATGTTACTCAGAGATGGGATGAAAATACAGCTGTCATATTTCAGTGTGGGGCTTAAAAGATGTATTCCATAAAAATCGCAGCAATTGCACCTTTCTATCTATTTGAATTGTGTGAGATAGTTTACCAGTCAACGTGCCAGGAAATTAAATTGCTGGACTGGGTTGGGCCGTTGTTGTCAATCTCTCAATTTCTGAATGTTAGCAATTTATAAGAATTCTCATACATTGAACATCTCTGCAGTTTAAGAAAACAAAGTTTGACAAAGTTTCTGACTTGTCACATATGATTCATCCAGTGCAATGCTAACCAGAACAGCTAGAAACTAACTCTGCCAAAGCTTTGCCACTACCAACAAGCTCCAGCCACCGTAATAAACATCTCCAACCTGGAATCATGTTTAATCTGTTTATTTGGGTTTAGAGCATCTGCACACACAAAAAAAGGAACATAATGGAAGTAGATGTACCTCCTCAGCGCAAGATTTCTTTGTGGGTTCGTCGCTCAGTCGGAAACCAAATTTTCAGCCAATTTACTACTCATTGAAATAACAGTTAAATTACTTGGGGTTGAGGCAAACAAGCTGTCTCAATTGCAAATTCGAGTATAAAGTCATCATGCTGAAATTTAAAATCTGTTGAGACCAACATAATTAGTTCCTACCCAAGTTACGAAATTCAACTATCAACAACTAAGAAGGTGGATAGATTCTTACAAATCCTACAGATGAATCCACTCCAAACAAGATATTGCAGCTGTGCATCACGGTAATCACCGGCACTGACGGCAAGAGAGCATGCTAGGGACAACCCACATAGGTTGCACCCTGTTGTCACAGCCCATGAAAATGAAGGATTGAGTTTTTAGAGCCAACCCTCAAGTGCAACCCAACTTTCAGCCTCATGGCAGTAGCAGTACATGCAGCGGACATCTATGAGCTTCACAGTGGCGAAGCTATGTTGCGCCCAGCCACGAGCTCAAGCCATTCTATAGTGTCTATCCAGGGAAATGCTGCCATGTAGCCTAATTAATTCGTGCATATTGCAGGGGAAATTGGCATATAAGATGATCCAGTTTGCATATTCCAGTTCAACAACAAACAAGAAAATTTTGAAAATCCTTATAAGCTCTGTTTTGGGAGCTTATCTTCCTCAGACATCTTGCATCTAGAGGAGCTGCAGGGCAGATAGATTTTTAAGCTTACATACAAATTTGAAGAAAAGATGGACTGTCAAAGATCCTTCTCCAATAGCACAAACAAAGAGGGCCTGAAGCAAGTGATTGTCTAATCTCTGCTTGGGCAGACTTCAACCTAGAAAAACCAAAGTTGAATGCACGCTTCAGGTTCCACAAGGGAAAAGATCAAATGTGTAAGCCAGCGCCAAAGTAAACACAAACAACTATTTTTCTTTTCGAAACAGAAGACAAACAACTTACAACACCAAGGAAATGTGCAATAAGAACATCCCAATCATTTTCATGCAGTGAATGGAGCAAGTGCTCAATAACGCCCGTCTACCTCATATTTCTCCGTCAGGAAATCTTGTTATCAAAATGGATAAAGGGCGTGCATCTAGGCGTATTTTAGTTCTAGATACATCTCTTTTATCCCTTTTGATGACAAGTATTCGGACGGGCACATATATAATTTGACGGGTAATTCCATGGAAATTAAATAGAAGGGAAAAATAGCTCATCGCACAGCAAGGGCAAAATTCTACTGAACAGATGGGATACCGTGTCGAGATCTTTAACATTAAAAGAAGGGTATGGGAATGACTTGTTGAAGTGCTCTGGATACCAAGTCCTTTAACATACTGAATGAATAGCATTATTAAAGGTTACATGTTGTTGGTAACATAATACATAGACATATCATCAGGAAATAGGAAAAATGTAGTGCCTTATTTCATCACACGGACGCAAACAAGGAAAAAACACCCGCAAAAATAACTGAACAATACTGAACCACACCAGAACACAAACGGAAGACGGATAGGTAGGCTTCCAGCGCACCACGACATTCAAACAGTACGGCAACCATACACGAAGTAATAGGGCTTATATATCCGACCTGCTTTCCAAAACAAGAAAAAAACAGCAAAATAAGATATCCATCTATGCAGTGTAGAGGATGTAGTAATAAATAAATAACTGATCGATTTGCAGTTACCCATGAGCAGCGGCCGGTATCTGATCTTCCGACTTTCGGGGAACATAGAAGGCGTACACATTCGTCAACTCTGCATCTGCTCCACGAGTATTGCCATTGGTAAGATGGATCCTTCTAAGATGGTAATCCCGACCCAGCGGTGGGCCATGAGCAGCCAGGCGAATGTGATGAGCTCCCGCCTTCACTCAGCTGCGCCGCGTGCATCTCTGCCTTCGACTTGCCAGCGGTGTAGAGGAGTAGCCTCACCCACAGGCGTGCTATCTCCTCCAGTGTTTCTTTGGTTGCCACCAATTCAAAGTCCTCCATGAGCTTTGTGACATCTTTAAGCCGTTCAGGTTCCTGGAAGTGATCCAGGGTAGCTGTGGCGCTGATAGACAGTGGCAGCATGGAAGGGTGGGTAACCAAAAGGTACATCATGTAGTTTGAGAGTTTCCGGCATACCTCCACCAGACCAGAAGGTACATCTGGCCTTGTAGCATTGCTTCCATGTCCTCACTAGGAGAAGCAGGTTTTTCTAGAAGTGTCTCTGTGACATAGTGCATGAAGATAATACCATAGCCAAAGTCTCTAATAATTCCATCCTGTGCATTGCCAAACAGTTGGCTAATGTTTGGCCATTCTTGTCGTGCTTGACCATCGTCAAATTCATGTAGTAACAGACTCAGCTCTTTTGCTACACATTTCACGATCATTTCATCCACATCTGTGTACTTGGTATCCAATAGATTGCTTACCCAAAACGTTTTCTTCTTTTCAACACCGAGCAAACCCACGAAGAGCTTTCTGAAGACGACCATTATTTGTCGATTACATGTACTTCGCTGCAGGTCGCTGTCAGTCAACCAGCTATGGAAGTTGTACTGCCCAATCAAATTTGGCCACCGTTGTTTCATCCTTGGGTATCCGATGTCACAGCAAAACACAAACCATGACAACCTGGCAAGGACATCACAATTTTGAACCTTCAACCATGCCCATGTCCATGGTGACATCATGGAAATGAACATTGAGCAGACTTCCAGGAAAAAGCAACCGACAAATAGTGCATAGGTGATTGCAATATCAGCTTTGCTATACCTCTGTTTGTCATCTGGATGGAAGAGTGCAAAAGCAACAATAACCGAGGCATGGGAGATGCACCTAAGTATAACTCCGCTCCAAGTCCTGAGCACAAGAGCCTTAGTGTAGAGGTCGTCGTATATTATGCCAAGCTGCAGCCTCACCATCTTGATCATTTCGTCAGAGTCAACTTCCGTCTTCACCAATTGGTCCAATTGGTCTGACGATGGATCAATCATGCTGCGCTCCAATAAGACATCAAGGGCGCGTGGCATGGAATTGAGGGCAGCGCCAACAAAGCCAGCGTCGCCGGTGATTCCTTCAGGCAACTGTTTTCTGCTCTGATGCCCAGTTGAGCTCTCAAGACTTCTAAGACGGCCACACTTGAGAGACCATATTCTTTCTCCATACTTGATAATTCCGGCAATAAACAAAAAGATGCCTGAGAGTAAAAGGTTGGCGCCGTGTCTTCCAATGGACTTCCGGAATACATATAAAGCTAGGGCAATTTGGGTGAGCAGATTCAAGAGATGCCTCAACCACAAGTTGTTATCCTCCATGGCAAAAGCAGTAATGGTGTCCTGCCCACCAAGATGGACGAGGAGAAATGGTGCCCAAAAGAAAGCCAGTTGTTCGGTTCTTCTTAGCCTTTCAATGTTGATATCCTGATGCCGTGACAGATAGCCGAGTGCATAAACTGCTGCCAGATCTGCCCCCAAGTAAGCAGCCCAAAGGGAGAGCCTTAGGAGCCTGTTGCCGCTACACCGCTGAAGCCTGCCAGCGAAGAAGAGGAACAACTGCAGTGTGAAGCTAAGGAGCACAAGTAGCTGTATTTCCCACTCATTATATAGTCTGATCAACCGCTCCATCGCATGTATGCTAGGTTCTGAATGTCTTTGACCACCTGATGGATACAACAAAATGTAAAATAATTCAGTGTATTTTTTCCAGGAAAAAAAAAGCAAAAGATCCTGCTCTTCCAAACAGAATTCGTCTCCACTTTAGGCATGTTCAGCGCCTTGTTTGTGACATCATTTTCCCCTGGCTAGCTAATTATACCGATGCTATACTCTGTCTGCAGTTCAGCACTAATTGAAGGTTCTCTCTACAGGCCCTATATTAGCAGTAAACCAAACATATAAAATTGTAGTTATTTGAGAAGTTCTATCAAAACGAGACGGAATTATATTACAAGGAATCTGTTTTGCATTGAGCCCACTCGTCCAGAGTGGATTTGTGGATTTGTTGCCGGCGCCAGCTTCAGAGCAGAATGCCGGCAGTGACAACTGGACGGACGGTCTCTGCAAGAAATACCAGAGCACTGTGGTTCTCCACACAACCCAGACGATGCCCGCCATGATGGGGACCAAGGCTTCCGAGCCTGAGAGGCTGAGAACCACGCTGACGAAAATGGCGTGGACATCGAACACTATGAACTTTAGCCATTCTAGAGTGTCTATCCAGGAAATGCTGCCATGTAGCCAAATTAATTGGCGCATATTGCACAAGGGAGGCGGCATATAAGATAATCCAGTTTGTGTATTCCAGTTCAACAAGAAAGACAGTTTGTGTATTCCTCAGACATCTTGCATCTAGAGGAGCTGCAGGGTAGACATATTTTTAAGTTTACATATGACTTGGAAGAAAAGATGGACTATCAAAGATCCTTCTCAATAGCTCCAACAAAGAGGGCCTGAAGCAAAGCCATTGTCTACTCTGTACTTGGGCACTTCCAATCTAGAAAAACCAAAGTTGAACGTACATATGGGGGGAAAGGATGGAGATCTGAACTCCAGCTAAGTCGAACCTTCACAAACAAATTTGGAGTTCTATTGCAAGGTTGCTGTCTCTAATCATCAAAGTAGATATACGCACAAACGATTACAGATTGGTATGTAACAAGAATGGAAGGCGTCATACCTCAAACAGATTGTGGCTGTGCTCAACTGCCAGAGAAGTGATGGTCTGGCTGAATACAGGATCAGGCAACGGCGTTACTTGAAGACTCCAAGGACCTGATGTTTATGAAGAACTCCTGTGTTGATCTCTGGTTTGCAGCTGTGTTTAAATTACACTGATCGGTTTAGGACCAGCTCATTGATTAAACGACTCGACCATTAGCTGCAGATGATAAGTTTGTCAAGTCAAACGAAGTATATGGACCACGTGGCATATCGTGGCGAGCGATCAAAACTTGATATGAACCCGAAAAAACAATGTATATTGGGATGCCCCTCGATGTAACTGATTAGTACAAACAATTCAGTAGACATGTGACAGTGGCGTAGTTACCGCTAACCACATGTGTGTGTGCATACAAATTTGTATGTAGTCCTTTGGTTGCAGCTCGCTGCCGTGCATCGGGCTCCCAATGCAAGGATGACCTGTATATGGTCCTAAATAAAGTTGGTCTCATGCGCTTCTGGTTCCACAAGGAAAAGATCAAATGGGTAAGCCAGCGCCAAAGTGAACACAAACAACTTACCACACCAAGGAAATGTGCAATAAGAACATCCCAATCATTTTGTGCAGTGAAGGAAGCAAGTGCTCACTAACACCATTGTCTACCTGATGATAAATATAATTTGACAGGTAATTCCGTGGAAATTAAATGGAAGGAAAAAATAGCTCATCGCGCAGCAAGGGCAAAATGGTGTTTGAGAAGATTTTGGAGAAGATAGATAATGTTCTCTCTCGGATGTCAACCACAAGGCTAGCTCGGATGATGCAGACAAATTTGTCCAGGAGGCCAAAACAGAGACCAGATAGCAAAAATATATAGCTAAAAAACCCACAAAAGAATAACAAAATCAGATATGTTGTTGATTCAGATCCCTCTGGGTGATAATATAGATCTCATCAATGTATGAGTCAGGCCACTAGTTTTTAACATCACAACTCATCAACGGGATCCATGAACGACAATCTCCAATCCATAGGAAAGAAAAATCGGAGGGCGACGGTAGGTAGGGCCGTTGAACTGCATGGTGGCTCGAGTGGTGGATTTGGCTCGAAAAGAAGAAGCGGAGGAGGCTTGAGAGATGGGGGAGATGAGTGTGAGAGGGATGAGGAAATGGTGCCCTTTTATAGCCGCGTTGCAGCCGTGGTCAATGTGTACACGGTGCCTTCTCGATCGTTTTCTCTTCTCCGTTCGTACTGGCACGAGTAATTGCGGGCATTAATTCAAAAACGGCGGGCAGAGCATCCAAAGAGGCACCGGCGGCACAGGCGAGATGCATCGTTTCGTGCACTTGCATCGGCGGTGACGCCGCGTGGGAAACAGGCCCGTTCATCCGCGCGTGACACTGAAAAAGGAGCTGCACCACCGACGCGTCCGTCCCGTGTCTCAGGTTCAAACATGCATTTGTTAAAATAGCTTGGATGCGACGTACCTATATGTTGCGCCCCTGTCGTGCTTTACTGCGTCGATGCGTGCATGCAAGCCCGCGCCCCTGCCGTGCTTTACTGCGTCGATGCGTGCATGCAAGCCCGCATGCAAATGGCTAGGCTGTGTCACAGCGTTCACGAGCACAGAATAGCTAGGCTGCTACGTTGCATGGCATGCATGGGACAGGGACGGCCCACATGTCATTGACCCTCTCGCATGCAGCCCATCCTCCCCTCTCGACGGCCGTGCGCACACACGCCAGCTCTGCCGGGCCCGATCCGCCGCCCAACGGTCACCGAGATGCTCCCGCTCAACGTTATCATTACGTCAAAGAAAAAACGGTGGCCAATCAGATTGAGAATCGAGGGCTCCCACGGATCCCCACCCCGGAATCCTTCTAGAAGGCCTATCCGACGGCCGCGATTTGGCGTTAGGGTTAGATCGACGGTGGACGTTTGGCGCTAGGGTTACATGGGTTTTGGAGGCAGTCAACGGGGTTTTGAAAGGTTTGACCGAACATTCAAATGTGTATAACTAATTCTAAAAATTCTAAAAAATGAAAAACCTGCGCATGTAGTCTTTTTATGTTACATAGTTACGATATAAAATGATAAACTTGATCTAATGATCTTTGCATGAAAAAACCTTCACAAATTGGACTATCTCGACTGGGGTTGCATAGAGTTCAAAGGAGTGAGAAGAGGGTTTGAGGTTTTGAAAATGTAAAAAAATCAAAAACCTCACCTTAGCTTCATTTTGGAGTGACTAAGGAGGATCTGAAGTTATTTTTTCATTTTTTAATTTTTTTAGTTGTTTTATTGCTGACTTTGTATTAAAGGGTGTTTTTCAAAAATAAATTAAATAATATGAATACTTATTCAAAAAAGGTGAGACTTTGTATTGATCCTATATAGGTATAATATAAGCTAAGAAAATCTTTTGGGTGATTTTGAGAAGGTCGAAAAAACTTGCTTAGAAATGGGGCCGTTTTCCCTTACTTTGGAGCCTGTTTGGACAACATTTTCAGTGACTATGAGTTGGACTTTACAAAAAGGGTTGGATTTATGAACTAAAGTGCATACTAGTACATAAAACAATGCAACATCACAGAACAAACAAATGAGCCCCAAATATATTGGAGATAGGTTCAAATTTGAATCTCGGTTCAAATTTGAATTTTATTACAAGTCAAATCAACATCATAGCACATAAGTTTTCACATGAAAGAACATAAGTTTTCGCATCAAATGACAACAAACTTAAGTTTTCACATCAAATGACATCAAATGACTCTATTTCTTTTGCTTCTTTCTACCACCCGATTTCTTCTCCTTTTTTCCACCGTTTGGTTCCACGGCGCATAGTTTGTTGATGCTGATGCTCTTGCTTTTTGGCCCCTTGGTTTTCTTGCCAACTGCACTAGGCCCCCTCAACTTTTGCACCTGACCATGTCCCACTTCTTCAGTTTGCACTTCTGCAGATTGAGTAGATGGCACACATTGTTCAACTACTTCAGTTTGCAACTCAACACTTGGCAGCACAACCTCCAAACATGGCAACACAACTGTCAAAGCAGATTCGCATGGCAGCACAACAGTTGCTTCATCCGCAACATTTTTAGATTGCCCTAGCGCCTGCAAAACAGATTCAGTATGCATCACATCATCCAAAACAGAAACACTTAGCTCATGTTCAGCAGTAACATTTTCAGTTTGCTCCATATCTTTGTCACCAAACATTATCTGCTTAGTGCTCTTCCTTCTAAAGCCATTGAGTCTTGCTTTTTCTTTGGCCAGCATTGTTCAACAACAAGAGGTGGGGCTTTTTCTGCACGTTTCCTCCTAAAAAATAAAGCATTTGACTTGGTTAGATACTAGAACAAGTAGCAAAATCAAAAACTTGCAAAAACAGTAACATAAACATACTTTGGCCTCTGAGGAGTGTAGATGCATTTGGATGAACCAATTACGTGCCCAAGTACCTCACACAACTTGCACCTATTTTTGTTACCTTTTGAGCCCTTTTGGGCTTATCATTCTTTTCCTTTTCCTTTTCCCCTTCTTACTACAACCACCTTTCTCAAACCAAGCTTTGAATCTGCTTTCTGTTTTGGCCTCCCGGCCTTTCTTCTAGTGACAGGGGACACAAGGTAAATTCTATTTCCACCTCAGCCACTTGAGATTGGTCGATCGGTGCAGGAATTGGACTTGCATATGCAGCTTTGAATTTTTGTACTGAATAATACTCATGCAAATATGGGTGCATATTTAACCTGGGTTTAGATGCCAAAAAAGTATGGAATGCTCACATGGTTTTCCGGTGTGTTGCCACTCTTGGCAAGTGCACTCATGCAACTCAAGATTTACCACATGCCTCTTGCCACTCTTTGTATCTCTAACTTCAGCACCCCACAAGGAAGATTTCTCAACAGATAGATGTGAAAGATTTCTACTCCTGTTGACCACTGTTGTACCACTTTGGAAGCTTGCCCCCTTCCAAAATATTAGCAATTTTCCCTCTCAACTCCCACAAACGCATGATCATGATCCTTATTTGGTCCACCATGTCATGCACATGCAAGTCTTTCAAATCCTTCACTTTGTTGTTAAAACTTTTTGCCAAGTTGTTATTGATATGATCACATTTTATGGCAGTATTAAAACCTGATCTATACCACAACAGAGAATGGTGGGTGTTCAACCATGAAGCAAATTCATTATCACTACATGATGTCAATATCTTACCAAGGTGATAGGAATGTATGCATGCGGTGTAGGATCTTCTTCTTGGCCACATGCGCCCAAATTCATCTCCTCTGAATTTTTTTATAAGATTCATCCACATATGTCCAAAGCACTCCTCTTGCTTTCGGCATGGGGAAAACATTTTTACTGCATTTTCCAACCCTTTACATGCATTTGTGTGGATGGCCAAAGGAGAACTGGCCCTATGCATCTTTTCGGTTGCATCATGAACCATATTCATGATGCCTCTGTCTCGATTGAAACATTCCTATTGCAATTGGGAACATCCAGTTGTGTCCATCTAGAGCATTGCATGCAGCCAACTGACCATTCCACTTTCCGGTCAAAAAGATGAGTCTATGCTCAAATATGGACGACAACCTGCTTTGAATCCATCTATGCAAGGCTTCAAACACATAAAAACTTGCTGAATAAAACCTTGCCATCCTCTGTTACCTCTGTATCTATCTCCACCACACTCCCGGTGACCTCTTCTCCACCTCTGCTTTAAAACTATACAACATCCTAAATGTATTTGCCAGTCACCATACAATGATTTCATGGCCCTTTGTTTTGCTTTCCACACTTTGTGGTATATTGCATTTGGATGGGGTACAACTTCTCCAAGTCAACTTTAAGCCTCTTTGCAGTAGTGTTTGGAGTCTTGGCTAAAATAGGAGTAATCTTCTATGTAACCCAAAGCTGTGATGTCATCTTTGAAACTCTCTGTGAAGTGGTCATACATGTATCTTTGGTGTGGTATTTGATTTACCCATCTTGTACTTCCATCAGGTTGTAGTCTGGCAGACAAGTACCATTTGCAAGGATTGCCACCACCATCATAACCTTTGCACCGAGCATAAAATTTCTTTCGATCAGTCCACATAGTCTTGGCATCAAACTCTTTTTTCACTTCATAGGTCCTGAAGGACATCCTAAACTCCTTCATGCTCGGCCACAACTTTCCCACCTCAATAACTGGGTTCTCTTTGTCATACAAACAAACCAGCTCATTATCATCTGCATCATCCACATCATCTGCAGCCTTTTTCATCAGCTGTTCTTCATCCTCATTTGCATTTCTAGGGCTGTGTTACCATCGGCAGCAAAGAATCATCATCCTTCTCCTTATCTTTGTCATCAACTTGAATGCCAAACATTTCGGCCATATCAATGTCAGATATTGGTGTAATGACCAAATCTGTTTTTTCATTCAACTCTACTACATTCCAGTCAACAATCTTCCTAGCACCATGGGTTCCCTCCTCTCCATCTGCATCAATCCATGTATCTTCAGCTACTACAGTTGGTTCAGTCAACAATGCCAACATCTTCTTTTGTGAAACCCATTCATCATCTTCCACCTGTGCAGCCATCTTTGAAGGCACATAACCAACTCTGGAATGAGTTTGCAGATCAATTAGCTCTGCATAAAATGTTACTTGTTTGCTTGCCCACCCTTCTTGCTGATCAATTTCAGCAACCATGGATTCTCCATCTTCAATTCTCACATATTCACCATTATAGTTATCGAAACATTGCAGAGATACCTCTTGTTCTAGACCCCAAACAATACTTTCCCCAATTCTCTCCACCAATTTGCCCACGGCCTTCTCCTTCATGCTCTCCAATTCACGGGATCAACATACGCAAATTCGACATCCAACCTCACGGTGGTATCTCTATCAATGTCTTGGACACCGCCATCATCGAAGCTTGGCTTTACATGGAAAAAATTCCACTATAATTGCGAATGTGGTGGCAAAACCTGAACCTCCCCTGTTTTGTCAAGGGCAGGCAGCGACAGTCACTACCAAATCGAGTCCGATTCTAAATCGCTAAGAAAAGAGGGTGGCATTACCGATTTGAAGCACTGTCTCCTCGCTCCATCTCATCCAGCCCTCGCTCCATCTCCTATCCAATCGAGATTCTAAAACACCAAAAAACGGGGGTAGCATGAGGCCCCAGATTTATCCAAAATTCAGTGGAATGGGAGTAGTGTTTGGAAAATACTCACTCGCAATAGCAGCTGCAGAGAAAGGCGCTCCACCACCGGGCCGCGGAGAAGAAACAGCCCCCGGATCCAATAGAGCCCGATTCTAAATCGCCAAGAAAGCAGAGGGGCAGCATGAGGCCACAGATCCCCAAAATGCAGGGGAGTGAGACTAGGGTTTCGGCTCACCTCGCAATAGCTCTGCCACGCCATGCGCTCCACCACCATGGAGAAGAAACCGCTGCCGGAGAAGAAGCTTACGGCGGCGCCTTCGCTTGATCGAGCAGGCGAGTCGAGCCTGATCACACGATCAGGCGCCCCACACAGTCACCGGTCGAGTCGTGGACGGTTGACTCTTCTACGTGGCCCTAGGTGGACCCCACCAGTCAGAGCACATAACCCCCAGCGTCCTAACAAAACCTCAGCCTAACTAACAGCCAACTAGCCGCGTAAATGGGTTGTCTTGCTTGAGTTATTTATGCGTTTGAAGACGTCACATGAGAGCTATTACAGTCAACTATGTCGCATGAGAGACAATTCACATCAACAACGTCGCATGGGAGCTATTTGCCCCAATTGTATAATCAATTAATTGATTTAGGCATATAATAACAACTAAACCATGTTAATCACCATAAAGCAGTACCAGCAACTTGGATAGATGGTTCGATAAACAATTAGATGACGCGCACTATCTAATCTAGGAGTAGTATCTATCATCCTTTGCATAGTTAGCTGCTTCGCGTCTTCATCCTTCCACCATTGCTGTGACGTCCTTGGGCGGGCCGCGGGCACGGATTGTCGGCGGCGGGGGCGTGTAATCGACGTACGGCTTGGGGAGCTCGACATAGCCCTTGGTGAGCAAGTCGACGCGAATCTTGGCGACGAGGAACCGCGAGTTGTCGGGGTCATCATCCTTCTTCTCCGGCTTCATCTCCTCGTCTAGCATCTGCCTCCGCTCATCCAGCCACCTTAGCGGATCCACCCCGGTGGGCGGGTGGTCCTCGGTGGTGGAGGTCGACAGCCAGTTGGCAACCTCGAAGGTGGCGATGATGCTTTTGTCGTCCAAGCGAACCATGTCCTGGGCGGTCGGGGTAGCGGTGGAGGGGTTGTACTCCTTGACGATCCTGTCGACCGCATCGTACAGCTGACGCTCGTCCAGCGCCGCCGCCTCGGGGAAGGTCAGCAGATTGGACTTGATCCTCTCCCACCGCATGGCGAGGAGAGTAAATTGCTGAAAGCCACCACATTTGTGGCTAGGGTAGTGCAAAACTACCGCTTTTGCCAAAAATTACAAAAAACCACCAACTCTGAGGCAAGTGAGTAACAAATCACACCGATTCACAGATTAGCTCGCACAAACAAAGAAATCGACCGGTGGGACCCACTTGTCAGTCCAACATGGCATGTCTATGTGTACACTTTGATGAGGTGGAACGTGGGTCCCACATGTCATCCACCCACCTCCTTTTCCCTCTCTTCTTCTTCCCCATCCTCTTCTCCTTCCCCGTTCTCCTCAGGTGTGGCCATGGAGATCCAGCGGAAGCGGCGGGCTGCGGTGGTGCATCTCAGGTGCGGCCATGGCTGCGGTGCTCCCGCTGGGGCACGCGCACTCGGCCCGGCCTTCTCTCGCTGGGACACGGGCAGCCGACCCGGCCTTCTCCTACTGGGCGAGCGCGTTGATGGGAGGCGGCTGGAGGAAAGGGAGGAGCCGCCGAGGGCCTGATGGCGGATCTCGGCGGCTGTAGCCGGATCTCGGCCGCGGGCACCGGGACCACCCCGTGCGTCTGGGATCCGCAACGACAGAACAAATTAAGCGGCGTCATGGCGGGACTGCCTCCGGCGGCTCGGGCTCGGGCACGGCCTCCACAGGCACGTCGCCCGCCCGGACATAGCTACCTCGGCCAGGAGGACACTCGCCCGGGCTGGGCGGTCTGCTTTCGCCAGCTCGGAGCTCGACGCAGCTCGCCCGGGCTCGTCGCCTCGGCATAGCTGCCTCGGCCAGGGGCCTTTCGCCGGGCTGAAGCGGCGCTGCTCACCGTTGACCTCGCCGGAAACCAGGAATGTTTGTCGCCATCGAGGCGGGGCGAAGTCAGCGAGGAGAGAGGAGGGGAAGAGAGATGTAAGAGGCATGGGGCTGCCATGTGGGACCCTTGGCCACATCAGCGTATTGTCCATGTAGATATGCCAAGTGGACCCGACAGGTGGGCCATCGCTGTAAGTTTTCCTATTAGTTGCGGCTTGCAGCTCGTTTAGTGCAATCTGTTACTCACTTGTCTCAGAGTTGGTAGTTTTTTGTGATTCTTGACAAAAATGGTAGTTTTGCAGTATCCTAGCCACAAATGTGGTGGCTTTCAGCAATTTACTCTGGCGAGGACGGCCGGCGAAGGGGGCGCCCCACCCGCCCCGGCATTGGGAACATCGCCGGAGCCGGCCGCCTTCCTCTTGATGCCGGGCATTGGTGGGTGGATCTACTGGCTACTGGGCACTGGCTCGCCGCGGAAAGTGGGACGGATTTTTGGGCGGCGGCGGCGGCGTCGTCTCGATGTATATAAAACCAGGAACCTGACTCGAACCTGAGGACCTTTTTTATTCGAAGAGAGATCGACTCGGTGTCGGTATGGACTCCCGGACCAGGCTTCAGCTGGGCCAGGCCCACGATCTAAATTTTCTGTAAAGTTAATGTCGGATAGGGGATTATCAGCGTTAGGGGCATCTACAGCTGGACTGCTCACGAATTTTTTTTCCCTCTCGTTAGGGTTCCGCCGTTTTCTCCCAGGGCGATCTCATCGCCGCCGTCGAGCGATCTTTCCCTGTCGCCGACTCTCGTCACGTTGTCCGTTGGGAGCGATCACGACATCGATGCCCGCTCTCGGACTGGACCGGGACGCGGCGGAGTCTAGGGTTCCCCCAAAAAACCCGATCTGTTTCTCTCATCGGGTTAGGGTTCTAGATGGCTGATGATGGGGCCTCGGGCTCCTCTGGACTCACAGAAGTGGAGAAGATGATGATGGAATTAGGCCTTCGTGAGGAGGACTTGGATGATGTCGTCTTCGATGAGAAGGATGCACCACCGGAATCACCACGGTGGGTTGCGCTGATCAAGGTCAATACCAAGAAGAGCTACAGTCAGACGTGGTTCTACCGGAATATGCGCTCCACTTGGGATATAGCGCAGGAAGCGAAATTCAAGCCGTTAGAGGAGAATCTGTATACTGTGCAGTTTACTTGCTTGGGAGATTGGGAGCGAGTCATGCAGGAGGGGCCGTGGAATTTCAGGGGGGATGCGGTGCTTATGGCACCATATGATGGAATCTCGAAACCATCTACGGTCAAGCTAGAGACTATTGATATCTGGATTCAAATTCATGATGTGCCAGATTTATATGCTCATCTAGTTTGTTGAAACTCAATCCCATGATTTCACAGGGAATTTCTACCGTGTCTGGGTGCGCATCAATGTCCACAACCCACTAAAGAACGCGGTTTCAATGATCAGAGAAGGACAGAGACAGATTTACAAGGTCAAGTACGAGAGACTGCCCGATTGGTGTGCCGTCTGTGGGATGTTGGGACATCTTTTCAAAGAGCATGGCAATGGGATTCATCCCACCTACGCATTAGTCTTCAAAGAGCTTCGGGCTGAATGGTTCATGAACAACAGAAGGGGCCCTGGCGAGGGAAGGGCACGCCAAGGAGGCCGCCGTGGCGGCCGCTCTGGAGGTAGATCAAGGGGCGAGCCTGAAAGTGGTCTGACTACCACCCAATACCAGGATAGCACCCAAAAAGAAGCTGCTGAGTCGTTGGAGAAGACAGACGTGGACATGTTTGACCCCAGTAGGAAGAGGTCGAACCCCGTTTTTGCTAATGAAACTGATAAGTCAATTGGGAGATCAGTTGATGCAATAGCCAACAACAGCATGACGGTGTCCGGGCTGGAGTTAGCGGTGGTTCACCAAAGTCCAACTCCCATAAGCCCCCCACCAAAGAGGGAATGGAAGAGGAACAAGACTGAAGAGGACGGAAGGAGCGACAACCCGATGGCGAGGAACTTATTGGCGGGCTCCCTAGAGGAGTGCCGCCGGGCCCAATGAGGGTCTTGAGCTGGAACTGTCGTGGGCGCGGCAACGCCATGACAGTTCATGAAGCCATGGTTTCGCGGAGATTTTTGCCCCTACCCTTTTTTGTATCGTAGAAACACAAATTGATAGAGGAAGGGTAGAGAGTTTAGCTGCAACTTTTGGTTATGATAACGGTTACGCTGTGAGCAGTCAAGGTAGAAGCGGAGGTCTAGGGATTTTCTGGAACAATTCAATAAATGTTGAGATTTTGGGTTATTCACCGTATCATATTGATTGCTTGATTGTGGAGGAGAACTTGAATCCGTGGAGGATGACATTAGTATATGGGGAAGCTCAGACCCATTTGAGGCATCAAACGTGGGACACGTTAAAAGGGATTAGCAATTTGAGAGATGATCCTTGGCTGTGCATAGGAGATTTTAACGAAGTTTTACGTCCGGAAGAGCAAGAAGGAATAGGAGAAAGGAGTAACGCTCAGATACAAGGCTTTCGAGAGGTCGTGGACGTTTGCATGCTTATGGATATGGGCTATCAGGGACAATTCTGGACGTATGAGAAGAAAGTCAGGGGAGGGAGTTACACCAGGGTGAGGCTTGATCGAGCGTTGGCAACGGCTGCTTGGCATGAACGTTTCCCGATGGCTCATCTGAAACATCTTACGGCGGCCACCTCGGATCACTGCCCGATCTTACTTACCATGCATGATGGGCCAGCAGCCAGAGCACCGAGATCATTTAAGTACGAGGTGATGTGGGACACGACGAGAACTCGAGCGACACTCTGCTCCAGAGCTGGACAGCGGCGGTGCCACAGCAAGAATGAACGAGCTACGGGTCAAACTAGGTCGGTGGCTGCAGACTTGGGACGGTGGAACAAAAACACGCTCGGTTCGGTTCGTAAGGAGATCAAGGAGCTCAAATCAGAACTTCGAACGCTCGAGGAGTAACCCATGAGAACGGGCCATCTCATGTAGAGCTGAAAATTAATGAGAGGTTGATTGAACTGTTTCACAGGGAGGAACTGATGTGGAGGCAGCGATCGCGGCTGGAATGGTTGTCGGTAGGTGACAGGAACACTCGTTTTTTTCATCTACGGGCTAGTCAGAGGCGCAAGAGGAATATGATCAAAGCTCTTGCCAACTCTTTGGGGGCGATCATTGATGACCCTGGAGCGTTGAGAGCGTTGGTTTCAGATTTTTACAAAAGTCTCTACACGTCCGAGGGTGTTAGTGGGATGGATCAAGTCCTATCCAAAGTGCCGACAAAGGTAATTCAACAAATGAATGATATACTTTTAGCTCCATACACTAATGAGGAGGTGAAGACAACCCTTTTTCAGATGTTCCCGACAAAGGCACCGGGGCCCGACGGGTTTCGGCTCATTTCTATCGGCGTCCTTTGGGATATATGTGGGGAAGAGGTGACCCTTGCAGTTCTCGTGGATTGTCGAGGTGAGGAAAGTGCAGAATGTGTGAACGATACGGTTTTGGTACTCATTCCAAAGGTTTTGAACCCGACTCAGCTAGCACAGTTTCGTCCCATTAGCCTGTGCAATGTCATCTACAAGATTGCTTCAAAAATGGTTGCCAACAGACTTAAACAGATATTACCGGATATCATCTCTCATGAGCAGTCAGCCTTTGTCACCGGTAGGCTAATCACAGATAACATAATATGTGCTTATGAGTGCCTACACTTTATGAAGCGGAATAAGTCCAAGGCCAATAATTATTGTGCGCTGAAACTTGATATGATAAAGGCCTATGATAGGCTAGAGTGGGACTATCTGCAGGCCATGATGGAGAAATTGGGTTTTGCACAGCCGTGGGTTGATACAGTTATGAGCATGGTTCGCTCTGTCTCTTTTTGATTATGTTCAACGGTGAGAAGCTTGAACACTTTGTGCCATCTAGAGGTATTCGACACGGAGATCCCATTTCCCCTTATCTTTTCTTAATTGCAGCAGAGGGCCTTTCGTGCCTTTTAAAATCCAGTTCCGAGTCGTCAGGTCTTGAGGGAATCAAGGTGGCTCCTACAGCCCCGGTTGTGAACCACCTCCTCTTCGCTGACGATAGCCTGTTGCTTTTTAAGTCAAGTACGGAGGGTGCGACTGCGGTATCTAACCTGTTGGAAATATATTGTAATGCATCTGGGCAGAAGATCAATAATGACAAGTCATCCATATTTTTCAGTAAGGGCTGCCCACAACAGAGAAGAGATGCGGTCAAGGACATTCTGCATGTTCATAATGAGTCGTTAAGTGACCGATATCTGGGAATGCCCTGCGATGTTGGTCAAGCAAAGATGGGAAAGTTTAAGTATCTCAGAGACCGGATATGGGAGAAGATAAGAGGATGGATGGAGAAACTTTTATCAGCTGCAGGGAAGGAGGTACTGATTAAATCGGTGGCTCAAGCAATACAGTATACTCAATGGCATGCTTCCGGTTGCCGAGAGGACTATGTGACAATATTACATCAATCATTCGACAGTTCTGGTGGGGGAGCAAACAAGGCAAACGAAAACCTTCATGGGTAGCGTGGGACGTGATGACACACCCCAAACATTTGGGAGGTTTGGGCTTTCGAGACATGGAGATCTTTAACTCGGCCTTGTTAGCACGACAGTCATGGAGGCTTTGCATGATCCTCCTCTTTAAGTGCGCGGATCCTTAAAGCCGCTTACTATCCGCATGGAACAATTCTTGACGCTGAGTTGGGTAGCCACCCTCACAAATCTGGCGTGCCATCATTGACGGAGGGATGTCCTCAAGCAAGGTCTCATCGGAAGAATAGGCAACGGAGCGTCCACGTATATATGGGAGAATAAGCGGCTTCCTGTGGCTGGTCCGATGAGGCCCATCACGGCACCGGTGGCGAACCCTCCCCGTGCTTGTTTCTGAGCTGATTGAGGCCTCGACGGCTAGCTGGAGAGAAGAGCTAATCCGTTCAGTGTTTGTTCCCTTTGACGCAGATGCTATCTTGGCAATACCATTGTGCACACGTAATGTAGAAGATTTTTGGGCTTGGAGTGCCGAACGCCGGGGCGTCTTCTCTATTAAGTCCGCATATCAAATGGTGTTGAACATCAAATTCCAGAGAGAGAATTGGATAGAGGAAAATGCCGGAGCCTCTGATACGACTTCCCAAGGGAAAGCATGGACCTCATTGTGGCAAACTAAAGTTCCTTCAAAGCAGAAAATTTTTGCATGGCGTTTGGCCCAGATTTTCAGTACCCTCTACGGATGTTTTACACCACCTCAATATGTCTCAGATCCCTCTTTGTGCGCTGTGTGGAGCCCCGGACTCATGGAGGCACGACATCGGACTGCACCATGTCAAGGTGCATCTGGGCTTTATCTGATGAGCATCTGGTGGAGCAGATGAGCATGAACAATGATGCTAACACGAGGAACTGGCTTTTCGCTATGCACGAGGTTCTTGATCACAAAGCTTTCGTGAAGCTAATTATATCACTCTGGGCTGTGTGGCGAGCAAGAAGAAAGGCGATATACGAAGATATATTCACTAGCCCAATGTCTACTCACCAGTTCATCATCTCGTACCTGAATGATCTCAACAAGGTCGAACCAATGGGAAGGACGGCTACTGCCCAACCTACTCCAAGGCCAAAGCAGTGGCTTCGCCCTCCACCGAGCCTAGTGAAGATCAATGTTGATGCAGCAAAAAAGGTAACCAGGGAAGGGGTGTTGTAGCTGCAGTATGTCGGGATCAGAACAGTCTCTTTTTGGGGGCCTCGACGATTGGTTTCAGCTATATTGGTGATCCCACGACACTGGAGGCGTTGGCGGTTCGAGAGGCCCTAGCTCTTGCTCAAGATTTGCATGAACAAAAGATTCATGTAGCCTCCGATTGCAAGGTGGTGGTGGACGACATCAAGCAACAGTGTTCCGGCAAGCTATGGTGCGATAATGCATGAGATAATAGAGTCTAGTAGGGATTTTACTATTTGTAATTTTGTTCATGAGTTTAGGAGCTCGAATGTCGAGGCTCACAATCTCGCGAAGCACGCTTTGAAGTTAGGGGTGGGCCGCCATGTTTGGTTAGGGCACCCCGGTAATCTTTCTTTCGTCCCTGTAAACGTTGTGACGTTTTAATAAAGCTTCGTGGGATTGTCTCAAAAAAAATCTACAGCTGGACTTCACAGATTTTAAACCACTAGTGATTGTCGTCGGTGAAGAGAAGCGTAAATTGAAATCCAACCGATAAACACATAAACACACACGAACGACGGCCGGATTCAGGTGGATCCGTCGAAGACAAACACCAATCGAATCTGGAGAGATCCATCGAAAACACACATTCACACGACCTCCAACGACGTTAGGCACACCTCCAAAACCCATGCTAGATGAAAGGCCTTAGAGCATCTACAGCCGGCATCCTCAAATCCCCCTTAAACGTTCGCGAACGTGCCCGGTTTAATGACTGGACAGGAGAGAGAAGGAAAAAAAATGACCCAACTAAACCTCTTATATCATCCCTATACGTCTGGGTTGTTCGCGAACCTGAGATAAATGTAGGATGGATATGAGGACTCATGGACGCGCTCGGTCAGTCTGCCACGTAGGACGCGGCCCACACCGAACCACCTTTTCTCTTTCTTTATTCTTTTTTCTTTCTCTCTCCATATCCACCAATCACGTGCAAGTGATCGGACATATGAGAAAGAAAATGAGAAGTGTGGATGTATGAACGGACAAATAAGAGTTCAAAAACGGACACACCCGGTCACTGATAAGGCGCGTCTGCGGGCGTTTATGGGGTCATATTTGTTAAGTCCGGCTTTTTATGCTTTCGGGGAAGAGTTGTATAGGATCTAAATTAGGTGAGATCAATAAGGTCATTTTTTACCGATACAAAACATTTCAAAAATTATGAAAACAAATTGAAGACAATCATCCAATCTTTGATGTACAAGCTCAAAAAGTTCCAGATCCTAATTCAAACTACACTTAGAGAATAAAAAAGGATAAAAATGGATGTAAATACTGTCAAAATCAGTGGTCGGCCGGCGTCCTCGCATGCTGTCCCACGTACACATCATGGAGAATGGCGTTTTGGCTCCCAAAAGCACGCGCTCCTGCATGAATAGTAAACAAAAGTATATAGTAAATGTTTTTAAATTTTTCTGATTTTTTAGAGTTCGTGTTAGTGTCGCACGCATTCTTAAAAAATTCATGTGAAACAGCAGCGGTGTTTCATCAGTGAGAAAACAAATTTAGGGTGACATTTTGAAGTAACATTTGTTGTTTATTTTTTTCACAGGCCAAGATGTTTAATCTTTTTGCCTATAATTTGGATGTAGCATTGGATGTGACAAAGTACACATCAATTTTTTGTTGAATTTTTTTTGGCATTTCAAAAATATTTTTTGCATGCTGTCCCACGTACACAAAATGGAGAATGTTGTTTCGGCTCCCATAAGCTCCTGCATGAATAGTAAACAAAAAAACATATAGTAAATGTTTTTAATTTTTTTGATTTTTTTAGAGTTCGTGTTAGTGTCGCATGCATCCTCAAAAAAATCATGTGAAACAACAACTGTGTTTCATTAGTGAAAAAACAAATCTAGGGTGACATTTTGAAGTAACATTTGTTGTTTATTTTTTTCACAGGCCAAAATGTTTAATCTTTTCGCCTACAATTTGGTTGTCGCATTGGATGTGACAAAATACACATCAAAATTTTTGTTGAAATTTTTTTGGCATTTCAAAAAAAATTGCATGGAGAGCACGCGTTTCTGGGAGCACCAACGGATTTCCGGTTGCGTTATCATTTGTTTTTCCAACTTGCTGATTGGGGTCAATTTGTACCCCATATTTGTCTCTTCACACTGACATGTGGGTCCTACCCGATTTACCCAGAGATCAAAAGAGAGGAGAAATGTAACCTTATCTCGTAATCACTCCGCTTTCCCGCGTCCGTCCACCGCGCCGATGCCTTCTGCTCCTCCTCCTCACACTCCACTCGCCGCACCGACCGCCGCCGTCTCCGTCACCTGCTCCTACCGGGAGGACGATGACGGCGCCGCCTCGTGGTCGCTCTCCTCCGGCGCGCCCTCCTCCTCGCCGTCGCCGTCGCGGGGGCGCCGCCCGCCGCCGTACCGGCGGCTCCTCCACGACGAGGCGCGGCGCCTCCGCCAGGAGCGCCGCGGCCAGGGCGCCGGCGCCGAAACGCCCCGGTGGGTGCGCCGCACCGAGGGCCAGATGGCCCGGTACGTCGAGGACGACCGCGCCGGCCACGTCCACGGCCGCCACGTCGTCGCCGCAGCCCGCGCCGCGCGCGCCACCGCGTCCCGCCCACCCGCCGGTGGGTCCACCATGCGAGAGGCCATGGCCTCCTTCGTCGCCAAGCTCACCTTCCGCGAGATGTGCGTCGTCCTCCGCGAGCAGCGCGGGTGGCGCCAGGCCCACGATTTCTTCTCGTGGATGAAGCTCCAGGTACAGAACAAGATTCCCCCACACAATCGCAGCATATGAACCATTTTTTCTTCAAATTTTCCGTGATTTAATCCACCCCGATGCGATGTTGAGCTGAATCCCCAGCAATTCTGCTCCGTTTTGAGCTGAATTCTCAGCGCTGGTTGAACAATTCTGATTCATGTGTGTATAATCAACCAATGGAATGGATCATTGCTGTTCATCTTGGTTCTTCTTTATCCTCAGACTTCGATTTGCTTGCAGCTGTGCTACGAGCCCAGCGTGGTCGCCTACACCATCCTCCTCAGGGCGTATGGCAACGCCGGCAAGATCGAGCTCGCCGAGGAGGCGTTCCTGGAGATGCTCGAGGCCGGCGTGGAGCCGGACGCGGTGGCGTGCGGCACCCTGCTGTGCGCGTACGCGCGCCGGGGAAGGCACGGCGACATGATGCTCTTCTACGCCGCGACGCGCAGGCGCGGCGTGGCGCCGCCCGTCTCCGCCTTCAACTTCATGATGTCCTCCCTGCAGAAGCACAGGCTCCACGGCAAGGTGATCCACCTCTGGAAACACATGATGGAAATGGAAGAAGCCAACAATGTGGTGCCAAATCACTTCACATACACAGTTGTGATCGGTTCATTTGTCAAGGAGGGTCTCCTGGAGGAGGCCATGGATGTCATGGGGAAGATGAGGGCCTCCCGACTCGTCCCGGAGGAGGCGATGTACAGTTGCCTGATCAGCTTGAGTTCCAGGCATGGCAGAGGGGAGCAGGTTGTGATGCTCTATGAGGAGATGAGGGCTCATGGCATTGTCCCCAGCAACTACACCTGTGCATCCCTCCTGGCATTCTATGACAAGAGTGAGGACTACTCGAAGGCGCTCTCGCTCTTCTCGGAGATGGAGCGAAGCAGGGTTGTCATTGATGAGGTCATCTATGGGATCCTCATTAGGATCTATGGTAAGATTGGGCTCTACGACGGTGCGCAGCGCACTTTCGAGGAAATCGACAGTGCGGATCTTCTGAGTGATGAACAGACTTATGTGGCAATGGCTCAAGTTCACATGAATGCTCGCAGCTATGATAAGGCATTGCAGGTTTTGGGTTTGATGAGGTCGAGGAATGTGAAGCCTTCATCGTTCTTTTACGGCGCTCTTCTTCGATGCCATGTCAGGAGGGAAGACATAGCTGCAGCTGAAGATGTCTTCAGAGCTCTGTGCAAATATGGCCTCCCTGATGTGTTCTGCTGCAATGACCTACTGAGATTATATGTCAAGCTGGGCCAGCTAGAGAAGGCAAGTGCATTCATTCTGAAGATGAGAAAAGAAGATATCCAGCTTGATGAGGCCCTCTGCATGACTGTAATGGAAGTTTGCTGCAAAAGTGGGATGATCGCCGATCACGGATAACATACTGAAAGAGATGAATAATGGTGGAGTGACCATGAAGAGTTCAACAATGGTTTCTATGATAGAGATGTATGCTAGAAACAGAACCAGTGTGATGCAGGAACAAGATAGTTCGTCAAAGGCACTAGCCTGTCGGACTGACAGTTCGGCACTGAACGCGGCGTTGAAGTCATTGTTGGACACACCTCGGGGTTCGTCCATCGCGTGCCAATTGATCAGAAAATTGGCTAGGGAAGGTGAGGAAGCCAGGTACCACACAGATCATGGTGTTCTTGCCTAACCATACTGTCATCCACTGCTGTTTATTTATTTATTTTTCTGCAGGGAGGACATGTGAGGCAAAATTCCTTCATGAACAGCTGACTCAGTTAGGAGTCAAGCCTGAAGATTCTGCAACAGCTACTCTCATTGTCCAATATGGCCAGGAACAGAGGTTACGTCAAGCAGAGGAACTGTTTGAGTCGGCATCGACGCCGTTTCCAATAGGAGCGCCTGTCTACAATGCCATGGTCGATGCATTATGCAAGTGCGGCAATATCGAGGAGGCGTATCATCTCTTTATGAAAATGGCTGATCAAGGCCATAGCAGAGATGTTGTGACAATTAGCATACTTGTCAATCACCTGACCAAACGTGGTAAATTTTTTTCTTTCTAACTGCTACCAATCCTTATGCAGTAAGTTTGGTGAGGCGCTTCGCCTCTGTGTATACTCACACTGCGAAATTACTCCCAGGAAAGTTTCAGGAGGTGGAGAACATCATACATGGGTGCTTCCATGGTGAAGTTGAGCTTGATACTGTTGCGTATAATACATTTATCAAGTCGATGCTCGAGTCAGGTCTGGATAAACATCTTTTCCTCTTCATAAGGTGGGCAAGCAAAATTTTCAGGGCATGGGTGACATGGCTAACTTCTACAGCTTTAGTTTCCAAACAGGCAAACTATACTCAGCTGTCAGCATATATGATCGCATGATATCCACTGGGGTTCGTCGGTCCTTGCAGACTTTCAATATAATGATAAGGTAGATAGTCTTGATAAAACCACAGGAAAATGGGAGTTGGGAGTATGCAACTGCTTTTTCTCTTTTATGTTTGTGTTGAGACTTGAGACCACTTTGTCATTAGCTTCAGTTTTCTTGTTCAGTGTTTATGGCCTAGGAGGAAAGCTGGACAAGGCTGCTGAAATGTTTGCTGCTGCACAAGAGCTAGGCTTACTGATCGACGAGAAGATATACACCAACATGCTTAACTTCTATGGAAAGGCTGGTTAGTCCCTTCTACCTTGCGTATAGGAATCAAAGAAGATTTCCCTTTTCATGTTCGACAAGTTTTTCGCATTCTCGTTCGTACTATTCAGTGCAATTTCTTCAGGGAGGCATCAGGAGGCGTCTTCACTATTCGATAGAATGAAGGAACTTGGTATCATGCCTGGAAAGGTATGCTTCCGTTGGTGTCTGACTTCTGAAATTACAGTTATCTGCCTTGAGATTGACTACTGTGACTGAAACTTGCAATCAATGTGCAGATCAGTTTCAACTCCATGATCAATGCCTACGCCACTTCCAGGCTGCATGATGAAGCAGAGATTGTTTTCCAGGAGATGCAATCACACGGTCAAGTTCCCGACTCGACGACGTACCTTGCATTGATCAGATCATACTCAGAAAGTAGATGCTACTCCAAAGCTGAGAAAGCCATCCAGATGATGTTGAGCAGCGGCATAACCCCTTCATGCCCTCATTTTAGCCACCTCATTTTTGCCTTTCTGAAGGCAGACCAGATTGATGAAGCACAGAGGATCTGCAGCCAGATGCAGGAGATTGGTGTGGCTGTTGATTTAGCATGTTGCCGGGCAATGATGAGGGCGTACCTTGAGCACGGCCGAGTCGACGAGGGCATATCGCTCTTCGAGACAACACGCGGGTCATTGAAACCTGACAGCTTTATCCTGAGCGCTGCATTTCATCTCTATGAGCATTCAGGCAGCGAGCCTGAAGCTGGCAATGTGCTGGAAGCCATCGGTCTACATGGTGCCTCTCTTTTGAGAAATCTAAAGGTTGGATCAAAGTTGGAACCAACTTAATAACGACCATATCATGTGCCCATCAAGCTAGCAACCATCACAGGTATCTTCCTCTTGCATGTATGTTCTTCCACAAATTTATTTCCTACTGATTTGTGTTACTACATCCAGATGAGCCCGTTGTTGTGTATGTTGTTCTAGATGATCTTGTACTAGTTCATATGTACATTAGGACAAGTTTTATACCAAGATGTTGTAAAATGTACATTTCAGAAAAATATTTCAGAAACAGTGATATAACTTCTCCAAAATGTATAACTTAATGTTGTACTGATCTGTTTGATCAACTCACAGCATTTAACATGTTGCAAAGAATGAACACTTAACAGTTCGCCATCTGAAGCTTTAAGGTGTATTTTCAACAGCAAAGGAGGTCTGTTACTCTGCTTCCACTTACAAATCCCATATACAGGGCTAGTAATGAGATTGTACAATTGAAAAATAATAAACAGTTGACCAGGGACCTTCCAAGATCAATCTGCAAGTATGGAGATATAACTTTTTTGGTATTACCGATGAAAGAATTGCCTGCTATGGTGCCATTTACCTCTGCAAGTGGCCGATTTGTCTCAACTTTCCAGTAGTCAGATACATACAGTTAGGAAGATTCTATGAAACTTTCCGGTAAAAAAAAGATATTCTCAGAAGTTCAAACTTCCAAAAGAAGCTGACATCTATTCTACTTTTATTTTGTGTTAACCATGCAAAATAATATGTTCCGTGTGATTATTAATGTTACTCAGAGATGGGATGAAAATATAGCTGTCATATTTCAATGTGGGGCTTAAAAGATGTATTTCATAAAAATTGCAGCAATTGCACCTTTCTATCTATTTGAATTGTCTGAGATAGTTTACCAGTCAACGTGCCAGGAAATTAAAGTGCTGAACTGGGTTGGGCCGTTGTTCTCAATCTCTCAATTTCTGAATGTTAGTGATTTATAAGAATTCTCATACATTGAACATCTCTGCAGTTTAAGAAAACAAAGTTGACAAAGTTTCTGACTTGTCACATATGATTCATCCAGTGCAATGCTAACCAGAACAGCTAGAAACTAACTCTGCCAAAGCTTTGCCACTACCAACAAGCTCCAGCCACCGTAATAAACATCTCCAACCTGGAATCATGTTTAATCTGTTTATTTGGGTTTAGAGCATCTGCACCCAAACAGATGAATCCACTCCAAACAAGAAATTGCAGCTGTGCATCACGGCAATCACCGGCACCGACGACAAGAGAGCATGCTAGGGACAACCCACATAGGTTGCACCCTGTCGTCACAGCCCATGAAAATGAAGATGTTTGGATTGAGTTTAGAGCCATCTCCCTGCAGCGGCTTGCCCACCTCAAGTGCAACCCAACTTTCAGCCTCATGGCAGTAGCAGTATATTGGCATATAAGATAATCCAGTTTGCTTATTCCAGTTCAACAAGAAACAAGGAAATTTGAAAATCCTTATAAGCTCTGTTTTGGGAGCTTATCTTCCTCAGACATCTTGCGTCTAGAGGAGCTGCAGAGCAGATAGATTTTTAAGCTTACATACAAATTGGAAGAAAAGATGGACTGTCAAAGATCCTTCTCCAGTAGTACAAACAAAGAGGGCCTGAAGCAAGTGATTGTCTAATCTCTGCTTGGGCAGACTTCCAACCTACAAAAACCAAAGTTGAATGTACGCTTCAGGTTCCACAAGGGAAAAGATCAAATGTGTAAGCCAGCGCCAAAGTGAACACAAACAACTTTTTTTTCTTTTCGAAACAGAACACAAACAACCTACAACACCAAGGAAATGTGCAATAAGAACATCCCGATCATTTTCGTGCAGCGAAGGAGCAAGTGCTCAATAACACCCTTGTCTACTTGATACATATATATAATTTGACGGGTAATTCCATGGAAATTAAATGGGAGGAAAAAAAATAGCTCATCACACAGCAAGGGCAAAATGGTACTGAACAGATGAGATACCGTGTCAAGATCTTTAACATTAAAAGAAGGGTATGGGAATGACTTGTTGAAGTGCTCTGGATGCCAAGTCCTTTAACATACTGAATGACTAGCATTATTAAAGGTTACATGTTGTTGGTAACATTATACATAGACATATCATCAGGAAATAGGAGAAAATGAAGCGCCTTATTTCATCACACGGACAGCAAACAAGGAAAGAGCACCCGCACAAATAACTAAACACTAGTGAACCACACGGGAACACAAACGGAAGACGGATAGGTAGGCTTCCAGCACGCCACGACATTCAAACTGTACGGCAACCAAACACGAAGTAATATGACTTATACATCCGACCTGCTTTCCAAAACAAGAAACAAACAGCAAAATAAGATATCCATCTATGCAGTGTAGAGGATATAATAAATAAATAACTGATCGATTTGCAGTTACCCATGATCAGCGGCCGGTATCTGATCTTCCGACTTTCGGGGAACATAGAAGGCGTATACATTCGTCAACTCTGCATCTGCTCCACGAGTATTGCCATTGGTAAGATGGATCCTTCTAAGATGGTAATCCCCGATCCTGCGGTGGGCCATGAGCAGCCAGGCGAATGTGATGAGCTCCCCGCCTTCACTCAGCTGCGCCGCGTGCATCTCTGCCTTCGACTTGCCAGCGGTGTAGAGGAGTAGCCTCACCCACAGGCGTGCTATCTCCTCCAGTGTTTCTTTGGTTGCCACCAATTCAAAGTCCTCCATGAGCTTTGTGACATCTTTAAGCCGTTCAGGTTCCTGGAAGTGATCCAGGGTAGCTGTGGCGCTGATAGACAGTGGCAGCATGGAAGGGTGGGTAACCAAAAGGTACATCATGTAGTTTGAGAGTTTCCGGCATACCTCCACCAGACCAGAAGGTACATCTGGCCTTGTAGCATTTGCTTCCATGTCCTCACTAGGAGAAGCAGGTTTTTCTAGAAGTGTCTCTGTGACATAGTGCATGAAGATAATACCATAGCCAAAGTCTCTAATAATTCCATCCTGTGCATTGCCAAACAGTTGGCTAATGTTTGGCCATTCTTGTCGTGCTTGACCATCGTCAAATTCATGTAGTAACAGACTCAGCTCTTTTGCTACACATTTCACGATCATTTCATCCACATCTGTGTACTTGGTATCCAATAGATTGCTTACCCAAAACGTTTTCTTCTTTTCAACACCGAGCAAACCCACGAAGAGCTTTCTGAAGACGACCATTATTTGTCGATTACATGTACTTCGCTGCAGGTCGCTGTCAGTCAACCAGCTATGGAAGTTGTACTGCCCAATCAAATTTGGCCACCGTTGTTTCATCCTTGGGTATCCGATGTCACAGCAAAACACAAACCATGACAACCTGGCAAGGACATCACAATTTTGAACCTTCAACCATGCCCATGTCCATGGTGACATCATGGAAATGAACATTGAGCAGACTTCCAGGAAAAAGCAACCGACAAATAGTGCATAGGTGATTGCAATATCAGCTTTGCTATACCTCTGTTTGTCATCTGGATGGAAGAGTGCAAAAGCAACAATAACCGAGGCATGGGAGATGCACCTAAGTATAACTCCGCTCCAAGTCCTGAGCACAAGAGCCTTAGTGTAGAGGTCGTCGTATATTATGCCAAGCTGCAGCCTCACCATCTTGATCATTTCGTCAGAGTCAACTTCCGTCTTCACCAATTGGTCCAATTGGTCTGACGATGGATCAATCATGCTGCGCTCCAATAAGACATCAAGGGCGCGTGGCATGGAATTGAGGGCAGCGCCAACAAAGCCAGCGTCGCCGGTGATTCCTTCAGGCAACTGTTTTCTGCTCTGATGCCCAGTTGAGCTCTCAAGACTTCTAAGACGGCCACACTTGAGAGACCATATTCTTTCTCCATACTTGATAATTCCGGCAATAAACAAAAAGATGCCTGAGAGTAAAGGTTGGCGCCGTGTCTTCCAATGGACTTCCGGAATACATATAAAGCTAGGGCAATTTGGGTGAGCAGATTCAAGAGATGCCTCAACCACAAGTTGTTATCCTCCATGGCAAAAGCAGTAATGGTGTCCTGCCCACCAAGATGGACGAGGAGAAATGGTGCCCAAAAGAAAGCCAGTTGTTCGGTTCTTCTTAGCCTTTCAATGTTGATATCCTGATGCCGTGACAGATAGCCGAGTGCATAAACTGCTGCCAGATCTGCCCCCAAGTAAGCAGCCCAAAGGGAGAGCCTTAGGAGCCTGTTGCCGCTACACCGCTGAAGCCTGCCAGCGAAGAAGAGGAACAACTGCAGTGTGAAGCTAAGGAGCACAAGTAGCTGTATTTCCCACTCATTATATAGTCTGATCAACCGCTCCATCGCATGTATGCTAGGTTCTGAATGTCTTTGACCACCTGATGGATACAACAAAATGTAAAATAATTCAGTGTATTTTTCCAGGAAAAAAAGCAAAAGATCCTGCTCTTCCAAACAGAATTCGTCTCCACTTTAGGCATGTTCAGCGCCTTGTTTGTGACATCATTTTCCCTGGCTAGCTAATTATACCGATGCTATACTCTGTCTGCAGTTCAGCACTAATTGAAGGTTCTCTCTACAGGCCCTATATTAGCAGTAAACCAAACATATAAAATTGTAGTTATTTGAGAAGTTCTATCAAAACGAGACGGAATTATATTACAAGGAATCTGTTTTGCATTGAGCCCACTCGTCCAGAGTGGATTTGTGGATTTGTTGCCGGCGCCAGCTTCAGAGCAGAATGCCGGCAGTGACAACTGGACGGATGGTCTCTGCAAGAAATACCAGAGCACTGTGGTTGTGGTTCTCCACACAACCCAGACGATGCCCGCCATGATGGGGACCAAGGCTTCCGAGCCTGAGAGGCTGAGAACCACGCTGACGAAAATGGCGTGGACATCGAACACTATGAACTTTAGCCATTCTAGAGTGTCTATCCAGGGAAATGCTGCCATGTAGCCAAATTAATTGGCGCATATTGCACAAGGGAGGCGGCATATAAGATAATCCAGTTTGTGTATTCCAGTTCAACAAGAAAGACAGTTTGTGTATTCCTCAGACATCTTGCATCTAGAGGAGCTGCAGGGTAGACATATTTTTAAGTTTACATATGACTTGGAAGAAAAGATGGACTATCAAAGATCCTTCTCAATAGCTCCAACAAAGAGGGCCTGAAGCAAAGCCATTGTCTACTCTGTACTTGGGCACTTCCAATCTAGAAAACCAAAGTTGAACGTACATATGGGGGAAAGGATGGAGATCTGAACTCCAGCTAAGTCGAACCTTCACAAACAAATTTGGAGTTCTATTGCAAGGTTGCTGTCTCTAATCATCAAAGTAGATATACGCACAAACGATTACAGATTGGTATGTAACAAGAATGGAAGGCGTCATACCTCAAACAGATTGTGGCTGTGCTCAACTGCCAGAGAAGTGATGGTCTGGCTGAATACAGGATCAGGCAACGGCGTTACTTGAAGACTCCAAGGACCTGATGTTTATGAAGAACTCCTGTGTTGATCTCGGGTTTGCAGCTGTGTTTAAATTACACTGATCGGTTTAGGACCAGCTCATTGATTAAACGACTCGACCATTAGCTGCAGATGATAAGTTTGTCAAGTCAAACGAAGTATATGGACCACGTGGCATATCGTGGCGAGCGATCAAAACTTGATATGAACCCAAAAAACAATGTATATTGGGATGCCCTCGATGTAACTGATTAGTACAAACAATTCAGTAGACATGTGACAGTGGCGTAGTTACCGCTAACCACATGTGTGTGTGCATACAAATTTGTATGTAGTCCTTTGGTTGCAGCTCGCTGCCGTGCATCGGGCTCCCAATGCAAGGATGACCTGTATATGGTCCTAAATAAAGTTGGTCTCATGCGCTTCTGGTTCCACAAGGGAAAAGATCAAATGGGTAAGCCAGCGCCAAAGTGAACACAAACAACTTACCACACCAAGGAAATGTGCAATAAGAACATCCCAATCATTTTTGTGCAGTGAAGGAAGCAAGTGCTCACTAACACCATTGTCTACCTGATGATACATATAATTTGACAGGTAATTCCGTGGAAATTAAATGGAAGGAAAAAATAGCTCATCGCGCAGCAAGGGTAAAATGGTGTTTGAGAAGATTTTGGAGAAGATAGATAATGTTCTCTCTCGGATGTCAACCACAAGGCTAGCTCGGATGATGCAGACAAATTTGTCCAGGAGGCCAAAACAGAGACCAGATAGCTAAAAAATATAGCTAAAAAACCCACAAAAGAATAACAAAATCAGATATGTTGTTGATTCAGATCCCTCTGGGTGATAATATAGATCTCATCAATGTATGAGTCAGGCCACTAGTTTTTAACATCACAACTCATCAACGGGATCCATGAACGACAATCTCCATTCCATAGGAAAGAAAAATCAAACAGAAACCTTATGTAGTACCCTCAGTTCGGGCCTACAGTTCTTTGACATTGAGAATTTCATAATAAATGGTTGAGTTGTCGGACAATGCTTTCTAGGCAAATGCATCTCCTTCAGACCACAGCGATGTTCGCTGCTCGGAGCCCAGTGCATCTTCATCCATGACACCAG
The DNA here is from genome assembly GCA_021605145.1 of Aegilops bicornis. Lineage (NCBI taxonomy): Eukaryota > Viridiplantae > Streptophyta > Magnoliopsida > Poales > Poaceae > Aegilops > Aegilops bicornis. The sequence goes on from CM038674.1 coordinate 626,855,677, forward strand.
AAGACACACACAACCAAACAACAGTCGAGCAAAAGTTAAGAAAGAGGATAATGGAACAACAGAATATCAAATCGATAGACCAGGAACAATAGGATCAAATCAGTAGCCATCGGGGATTATGCTTAAGATTTTCATCAAGGAACAAAACTCAGGTCTCAAAGATTTGCCATCACTGGACTCACAGAACTGAACTGCACAGGAAACCACGACTCGAAAACCATCAAACATTTATGACAAGAAACAGGAGCAATTTTGGGGAATGTTATTCTCTGCACCTCACAATAAGCAGTAAGAGACTCAAGATCAACATAAAGTGTATCCCGTTTGGAAAATTCAAGCCCCGGTGGAAATTTCGTCATAAAATTCGACCTCTAAAATTTCAACGTAGATCAAATCAGCACCACTGAAACACAAAAGTTCTATTTTGGGGGAAATCTGGTAAGTGGGCATCTGAATTGCAGACTTTCACAGCATGGCACACAGAGCGCACCAATCAGTCCCGAAAGATGGTGTGTTTTGTTCGTGATTTCCATGATTGTTCAGCCAAATTCTCGACAATACACATAAGAAAGTATTTTACATAGTAAACAACGGAATCAAGAACAAAAGGAAGGGCAAATGAGATATCTAAGAATTCTGAAAGTATTTGGAAAAAAGTTACATACTCAAGAATAGAAGATGAAAAAAGGATAACCAAAAGCTGTTCAATTTGGCCTCAGAATTGCAGGATGACAGCATGGGCACACAGCGACCAATCAGTCCTGAAAGATGGTATGATTAACAGGTTTTTCATCAGCGGACAAACATAAACAGAAACACAAACATCCAGGTTTACCGAAAAAGAAACATCCAGGTTTACAACAATACAGAACTTTTTTTTTTCGAAACGGAGGCAAAAGTTTTGCCTCATCGATTAATTAAGAAGAAGAGAATTGCCCAGTTAATTTAAGGAAAACCGGGCGAAAACCTACACAAATAGAGCACAGACTAACTACTCACATGGCAAGAAATCCCCCAACCACACAGTCGGCCCTTGCCAAACTCTTCGAATGTACAGCATCCACAAACCCTGACACTACTACTACGCCAAGTGAATCCCAACAAGAACACCACAACACAAGACATCATGCACCTCCCAATCCAAGAGGACAAGCTGAGAGATCGAAGATCATCCATCAAGCAACCGTAGACGCCTTGCCTATGACGCCACTCTTGCCTTTGCCCATCTTCTTTTGTTTGCCCCTTATTGGCGTTCCCGTCAGGAGGCAAGCAATCGACCTGCCCAAACCAGGTCTAGCAACCTCCACGCTAGAGAGCAAGTCACAAAGTTCCTTTGCAAAGAGAGCATTTGGATTTGGAGTTGGAGTAGGTGCCAACACACTTGGCTCAATGGTCATGCCACTCACGGGCATCACCTGCTTGATGGTCGCAGATGAGGGAAGGGCAGCAACATCTGAAACTCCGCGCTCGATGACTAATGTCTGACGCCCAATGGACTTGGGCGAGCGAGAGATCGCACCGTCCAAATCACTACTCTCCCCGGCATCAACTATCTGGCTCGACTCCAGGGGTGATGTTGGTGGCAAGGCCACACTCGAGATCTCGAGAGGGTCTACCTGCAGATTGCTCGACACACAAAGGCAAAACCGGGCCCCACACAACTCCGAAACTCGGGCATGATCTGTAACACCGAGTCACAACCACATCATTGTCAAGTCCCTCGAGGCTAATGGCGGTGAGCTGGCCCTAGCACGAGGGGAGAAAGCGACCATGAAGCCCGTCTCTCCTTCTCGGCCGAAGCTGCCATCGGGCACAACCAAAGGGTGCAACACATGAGTAGTCTGCAACACAGCGGGCGTCAGGAGAGCCCGCCGGTGCAGCCTCAGCTCGCTCCATGAAGCTCTCCATCCGCAACATCCAACCTTTCATGGAGTCAACGACATCACGCAGAGGCTGGACTGTTTTCTCAAGCTGAAAGGAAGCCATACCAAGGAGCTCAGAGCGCAGCAGCTCGGCCTGCCTCTCCAAAGTGGGCTGCATCGAGATATCCGCCGGGGCCATTGAGCCAGCAGGAGCAGAAACGATCGATGCCCAAGAATCACGACAAGATGTCTTTGAGAGGGGCGGGGCTTCTTTCTGGACCTTGTATGGAGATGGAGCTTGTTGGTGCTCGACGGGGAGGCGGGGCAATGGCGACACAGTAGCTCTTCCCAAGGAGCCGAGGGGACGCCAGGCATTGCAGCACTCACGCGCTCGATGACCGTTCTCAAGGCATCGATAACATCTAAAAGGATCTCGACAAACTTAGATTACTAGAGAATTGCAGATTTGGCAGCATGGCACACGGAGCAATCAGTCCCGAAAGATGTGTGTTTTATTCGCGTTTTTCTTCATTGTCCAAGCAAGTAACAATATCGAGGAAAAACAAAGTAGCAACAGTTGGAAGAGAATAAACAACGAAAGAGAAGAGGAAAGATATACAACTCAAACAGAAAATAAATGACTCTCATTCACAGGGCAACAGCAAAACAGAATGAAAAAATCCGATACTGAAAAAATCCATAAAAAGAACAAGGCAGCAACGAATGCAGGTTATTTGGTTCGATTTTGTCGGCAATGTCCCATACGCTTTAGGGAGCTTGTTTGTCCTCATCGCCTTCTCCAGGAAAACAAAAACAAAACAAACATATAAAAGATACAAAGAAAAAAAACATAGAGCTGGAACTAAAAAAGCAGATGGCGACCTGTGAAAAAATATTTGCAGATTCACTGCCATCAAGAGAAATGAAGCCAATTCAGGCAAGTTCAGAAGTTTTCAAATCGGCACAAAGTATCAGCAACGAGAGTGGGATTTCCTACCAACATCAGTCAATACAGATACGAGAAGATGACAGTGAACTGCCCAAAAGCACAGGATGATTCAGAATAATATATATTACTTAGACGTGACGTGACCCATAATCCACTGATGTTCCACGAATGTCAACTCGCACAGAATATCCCCGACCACTCATACCAAAACAATAACCACCACAACAGTCTCAGATAACGATAGGACACACATAATAACTAAGCAGCACAGAACATCGACTCGTTTAGTCGACCTCCTCGATCTTGGGGCCAGCACCGCCAGAAGCAGCCGGGGTGTCGTCGTCCATGCCGCCCTCCATGTCGGCACCAGCACCCTGGTACATCTTGGCGATGATGGGGTTGCACAGGGCCTCCAGCTCCTTCATCTTGTCCTCAAACTCATCCGCCTCAGCGAGCTGGTTCGTGTCCAGCCACTGGATGGCAGCGTCAATGGCGTCCTCAATCTTCTTCTTGTCGTCCGCCGGCAGCTTGGAGGCGATCTTCTCGTCCTTGATGGTGTTGCGCATGTTGTACGAGTAGTTCTCCAGGGCGTTCTTCGACTCCACCTTCTTCTTGTGCTCCTCATCCTCCGACTTGTACTTCTCAGCCTCCTGGACCATCTTCTCAATCTCCTCCTTGCTCAGCCTGCCCTTGTCGTTGGTGATGGTGATCTTGTTCTTCTGCCCAGTCGTCTTGTCCTCAGCAGACACGTTCAGGATGCCATTGGCGTCAATGTCAAAGCAGACCGTGATCTGGGGGACTCCCCTGGGTGCAGGAGGGATGCCGGACAGCTCGAACTTGCCAAGGAGGTTGTTGTCACGGGTCCTGGTCCTCTCACCCTCGTACACCTGGATGAGCACACCAGGCTGGTTGTCCGAGTAGGTGGAGAAGACCTGCTCCTTCTTGGTGGGGATGGTCGTGTTCCTTGGGATCAACACTGTCATCACACCCCGGCCGTCTCCAGACCAAGAGAAAGAGGAGTGACATCCAACAGCAAAAGGTCCTGGACCTTCTCATTGCCCTCCCCGCTCAAGATGGCAGCCTGGACGGCAGCTCCATAAGCAACAGCCTCATCAGGGTTGATGCTCTTGCACAGCTCCTTGCCGTTGAAGAAGTCCTGGAGAAGCTGCTGCACTCTGGGAATCCTAGTGGAACCACCAACAAGGACAACATCATGCACGGTGCTCTTGTCCATCTTTGCGTCCCTCAAACACTTCTCCACAGGCTCCATACACTTCCTGAACAGATCCATGTTCATCTCCTCAAACCTGGCACGAGTGATGGTGGAGTAGAAGTCAATGCCCTCAAACAGCGAGTCAATCTCAATGGTGGTCTGAGCAGTAGATGAGAGAGTTCTCTTCGCCCTTTCACAAGCTGTCCTCAACCTCCTAAGAGCCCTGGGATTACCACTAATGTCCTTCTTGTTCTTTCTTTTAAACTCTTGCACAAAGTGGTTCACCATTCTGTTATCAAAATCTTCACCTCCAAGATGAGTGTCACCAGCAGTGGCTTTCACTTCAAAGATACCCTCTTCAATGGTAAGAAGAGAGACATCAAAAGTACCACCACCAAGATCAAAGATCAAGACATTCTTTTCGCCGACACTGGTAGCTTTCTTGTCGAGACCATAAGCAATGGCAGCAGCCGTGGGCTCGTTGATAATACGCATGACATTAAGTCCAGCAATGACACCAGCATCCTTTGTTGCTTGACGCTGAGAGTCATTGAAGTATGCAGGGACGGTGACAACAGCATTCTTCACAGTGGTGCCAAGGAAAGCTTCCGCAGTCTCACGCATCTTGATGAGGACCATAGAAGATATCTCCTCAGCTGCAAACTGCTTCTCCTCACCCTTGTACTGGACGTTGATCATGGGCTTGTCACCAGGTCCAGCAACAACCTTGAAGGGCCACAGCTTAATATCACTCTGGACAGTAGAATCGGTGAATCTACGGCCAATGAGACGCTTGGCATCTGCACAAAACAGTTCCATGTCAGAAATTGCATGAACACAAACAAAAAGTAACACCAACCATTATATGAGAAGTTCAATCTCATGCTACTTAAACTGAGGCAAAGCAGACAACAAATTACTAAGGCAGAAAACAATGTTTGCGCATATAAATGGACAGGGCAGGCTAATACAAAGGAATATATCGAGAGGAGCCTATCAAATAATTAATCCTCATAAGCAATGTAATGTAAATGGGTATATAGTAACTAGGGGCTCATTAGGAGCAGCCAGTGTCGCAAAGTTCCATTCCCCCTCATTTTCTGCCACGTTTTGAGACACAGAATCACAAAAAAAATGACCAGGTGTCAGATACCAAATGGCATTTGGTGATGAACATTGCATTAATTAAACAAAGCAAAAGAAAAACTTGCCATGCAATCTCAGCCGAAAGATGGTGATCTTGTTTATAATAATCACAGTGATTCAGCAAATGGGATTGTTTGCATCACAGATTGCACAGCAAGAAAACAGGTTCAGCATTGAATCCAAAAAGTTTTAATCACATGAAAATATCTTATAGATATAAGAACAGCAAAGGGAGATCAGATGGTAGTGCATGTGTAAATATATCATCACAGTGAATGCAGAAAGTGGTATGGTTATGATATCATCACTTCTCCCATCATGCCATATACATGATATCCTACAAGTAAAGAAAACAACGGGAGATTGAGCCTCAGATTGTTCAGATTGAAAACCATGAAAACTATGGGCACATTTAGCTTGCTGCCCAGTTTTGCCACATCTAAAAATAAACAGGCAAAAAAAGGAGCAAATCAAAGGGATTCGCCCCAATTCCGCTTCACAAAACGTGGTAGCAAGCTTAATGGCCCAAAGCCATCCATCATAAATTCAGCAGAAAAGCGCTTGGATTTCTTATCATCATCAATCTGCTAGCTCCAAAAATTAAAGAGAAACGCCAACAGTGACTACTTCAAATGATAAAGCAACACAAAATGGCCCAGAACAACATGTAGTTAAGAATGATAAGAATCAATGAAGTGTGCAGTGAACAGCAAGCCTATCATACAACAAAGTGGAATTTCATACAGAATAGTTCCAATACTACGTTGTGTTAAAACATACTTGCTTTGGCTGACATGAACAAGAGGACACAAGGCAGACAATGTAGATTTATAAAACATGTTAAACAAATCGCACTTGGCAAGACAAAGCAATCAAGCTCTATAATAACATTAATAATAATATAAGATCTAATATGTATCAACCGAGACACATGTCAACAGAGTGTTAAACAACTCACAGTCCAGATCAACTATAAACAAATAGATCTAAGTGAGACCAAACAACAAGATCCAACTGTGCAAGTCATATATACTAATACTGACAGATCTGACACCTCAATACCAACCAGCAAACAACGGCTACCTCTACGAACCATTGCCGGCACAAAAATCTGTATAGCTACGACCACAGATCTGAGCGACCAGGACCAACAACACTTATATCCATGGAAACATTACCAAAACGCACTAACCGGAGTAAATCGAGGTGGCCTACTAATCACTTTATGAAAACAGTACGCAGATCTGAGAGCTGTAACGAGTGCAAAGGCAAAGAGATGGGGCGCTCACCGAAGACGGTGTTGATGGGGTTCATGGCCACCTGGTTCTTGGCGGCGTCGCCGATGAGTCGCTCCGAGTCGGTGAAGGCGACGTACGACGGCGTGGTGCGGTTGCCCTGGTCATTGGCGATGATCTCGACCCGGTCGTGCTGCCACACGCCGACGCACGAGTAGGTCGTGCCGAGGTCGATGCCGATCGCCGGCCCGTCGCCCTTGGCCGCCATCTCTCGCGCTCAGGGGAAGCTGAAGCTCTCTGGTGTGTGTGTTTTTTTCTTCCGGGGTGGGAGAAGTGGCGGCGGAGCAAGGAGGAGGACTAGGGTTTGAAGAGGACGATTAGAGGAGGCGGAGCCGGGGATTTTATAATTTGGCAGGGGAGGGCTCGTGAAGCTCTAGAAGGTTCCTGGGCTGCGGGGCGGGATGGTAGAGCCGTTCAGATCTGATCCTGCGGCTGGCGGCGCACGGGGTGTCCTTTTCGCGGCTGCCCTTTCCGTTTCGGGATGTTTATTTTCGAGGAAACCGACTTGTTTTTTAGGGAATTTCTGGTGATGCATATGAAAAACCGACCTTGCCTACTCCTCCCCGGTAAAGTGAAACACTATGCTTGGAAAGTGTTGTATGGGGTTCTCCCTGCCTCTCGGTGTACTAGCATCTCGCCATATTTCATGTTCGTCGTAGTGTCCTACTTGCGCAACTGGAGTCCACGATATTCAGCATTGTTTATTATTTCAAAAATGCGATCAGGCCAAAGAAATATGGGATGTGCTTGGTTTGCTGGAAGTTATTAACAGATACTGGAAGATCGATCAGGATCGATGACACTTGAAATTCTCTCCTCCAAGCGGCGGAACTGGCCCTCGTAGGTGGCGTGGTACATCTGGTGGCAACGTCGGTGGTTAAGGGAGTTTCAATACAAACTGGGTGGAGAAAACAGCAATATCTATTCGAGTTCTCGCTACAAATTTCATGAAATCTTCATAAAGTCAATGATTTCTCATTTACCGTTTCGGAAAGTGGGATCACGTGAGGGGGGGAAACCTAGTCACGGTTTGGTCAAGATAAATGTCAATGCAACTTTCCATGAAGATATTCTATCAGGTGCGTCGTGCATGGGACGTTGTCCGCGACGACAATTGCGACTTTGTTGCGGTGGCATACTGGTTTCTATCACACATTCACGATGCTAAATCAGCAGAGCTTCAGGCCATCAAGAACAGACTATATCTCGCAGCAAACATTGTTTGCAACAGTGTTGAAACCGGCTTCTTACGACAAATGAATCTACATTGTTGGCTTGAACTGCAACACGACCACCCACAGCTAGCTGACCTTTGGTCATGGCCAGCTGAACCTCATTTTTTTTGGGGAGGGTGGAAAGGAATCACATTATACCCTTTTTTGTCTGGAGAAACAGGTCAGACACCGACTGGAGCATTTCCCCGAAGGTCAAAATGGCATTTCTTCTTCCTCCAAAAAACATAACTCCAAAGATGTCGAATTCGTTCCTGTCCATGATACCCAAACGGCGCCAAAAACCCCAAGCAACATCATGGAACGGAAGCTAATCAACACGGGAAGAAGAAGGAAGGCTAGCCAAAGAGACCGGCTATGTGAGTAGACCTATACATGAAGAAGATGTCGCAGTTTGTTGGTCTAGCAGTGGAAGCACGCACCGAGGAACTGGTCGTAAGGCAGCCCTCCCGCTCCTCCCCCACATTCAACCGTGCACGCGAGGTCGTCCTTCACGTTGGAGCTCATGAGACGGGTCCACTAATCGGCTAACGCGTCGCCCCCCCCCCCTCTGATGGTGGATGTGTTGTCGCTGTAGATCCCGGAGCCCGCTCCCGCCCTGGCCCTGCAGGCCGACAACTCGAAAAACGACGCAACTGTGGTGGGGGCAGGGAGGGAAGCGGGGAGGACCGGTGATGTCGACATCCATGACATCTGTCCGCGCCGTTGGTTGGAAAGGGGATCGACATTGGTTGGGAAGGGTCGCAGCGTGCGGGTACCAATGGGGGAGGGGGGGGGCGACCATTGGAGATAGATGGCGAGGCTCCGGCCGACAGTCGTCCTTCGGGGACCCTTCGGTCGACCAACGACGGATTTGGCAACCTCGTGGTCTCCCCTATCCATGGAGGCCACCAAGCAGATGAGGATGACATACATGGGCCACTGCCTCGACCTCTCAGCGCGCGCCGTCCTCGGGAGTAGAGGCTGGGTCCCCCATGCGGACGACCCCTCACCACGTGGGATGTTAGTGTTAATTACACAGTGGGATTAAGTGGGTGTAGATAAAATCTTTTTCGACTGCTCATTTGTGTGCGTATGTGGGATGGCAGAGTTTTTATCCGCTCGTTTGTGTGGTTAATCGATTTGACTGGTGGACCATTCACCGGTTGATGGGTTGACCGCTGACTTTCGATAAAAATATGAATAGGAAAAAAATAAATAAATTTTAGAAAGTTCATAAAATTTGGAAAAATATCGTGAGTTAAAACAATGTTTAAAAATCTTAAATTCGGAAAAGTTAAAGAATTCCAAAAAAGTTCATCAATAGGAAAAAGTCATAGAATATGAAAAAATGTGGATTTAAAAAAAATCATGAAGTTGAGAAAAGTTCATGAATTGAAGAAAAGTTCGGGATTTTGAGAAAAAATCACGGATTTGAATAGAGTTTATGTATTGTAAAAAATCACAAACATTTAAAAAGTTAAATGATCCAAAAATTTCACCAACTGGAAAAGCCGGCGAATTTGTAAAAATTTAATGAATTTGAAAAGGGTAGATTGAAAAGACAAAAACAAAAAGGATAAACGAAAACAGAAGGATAAAAGAAAAAGAAAAAACTGGAAAACACTCGTGGTGGAAAAAATGGAAAAGAAAATCACCTGGAAAAACCGGTGACGAAAAAAACATACATGGCCTTCCCTATGCGGGTAAAAGCGTTGTGGAGTGTGTGAGCGCTCAGATTACACGTTTTTTTTTGTGTGTGTGTGTGTGTGGGGGGGGGGGGGGGGCAGTCGAGAGAGCTTTTTCATATCAGTGCATTTGTAGGACACAGTATTTTATAGCGCCTGTTAACCTCCAATCGGAGTTTTATATTATAAAAAATTAAAGTATAAGTCACGTAAAGACCGATATGATAAAACTGAAAAGATAACAGAACATCTCTGAGCTTGACACCAACGTCCGTCACCTGCCTCCGGCACCATTATGGCAGCCACCGAAGAAAAGAATGACGGATCACCTCCTCACCCGAGTTCGACGCGGTTCCATCGCTGATATACAACTTTGCGGACCTCCAAAGTGGCTCACAAAAGTGAAGCCCTTGCCGTTGAACGAATCAGATCGGAGCAACACCTCGGGCACGCCATCGAACTCCAAATCTGGCACCCCACAATGACTAAGACGTCGAAGGAGGAAACCACACTTGCCATCCACGAACCACGAACTCAGCAAACGTTCCGTCTTCCAGATGTCGTCGATGCAGACCACAATCTGCATCCGCTCCTGGACTACCTCCCAAGCTCCGCGCCGACGCTGGAGCAAACGCCCGTCCTAACGGGCGAGCCCGAGGACACATATGCGCCACGAGGATCTTTGCCGCCGCCTCGCCATCCTTCCTTGAACACACTGGTTTCCGAATTCTTCTCCAACCATAGGACTGAAGGCCTCGTCAAGGATGGATCCGAAGAATCTTTATTCAGCGTCGTCATCGTCGCCGCCGAAGCAAGACGATGAACAACCTAAAAACCTAGACTACGAGAAAGTAAAAACGGTCTATGCGCTTGGGTCCGGCGAGTCGGTGACCCCCCTCACCACCGACGGCCGAAGTCGCCGGCAGAGGAGAGCCGTCGGAGGACGACACTTAAAGATTGGCCTCCTGGCGGCGGCTAGGGTTCCAGCCGCAAACGGAGTTTGTGGCTGCCATTGCATGTTAGCAGGCGCTATAAATACTGTATAGGAAATGCAGTCCCTATACGCCATGTTCTGTGTTAAATACACATGTCGCACAGGGGCCTCATCCGACTGGGCTGGCCCAGCAGCGGGTTTTACTGTACGGCCAAAACGGACAAAGTTCTCAATAAAAAACATGTACATACAAGAAACAACAGATGTAAACAATTTTAATGGAAAAAGTGAATATTTCTTGAAACACAGACATTTTTTAAATACGTGAACAAAGTTTTAGACACTCAAATCTATTTTTAAAACTCGAACAAACTTTTGAATATGTGAACACTATACGAACATTTTTTCAAAAGGGAACATTTTTGGAAAATTTGCAAATAAAAATATTTTTTTTAAAGGGGACATTTTTAGAAAATTTGTAAATACGAACATTTTTGTAAAATCTGCTTTTTTAACGACAACATTTTCTGAAACATGGAAGTTTTTTGAATTTTTGAACAAAATAAAAAATTAATACTTTCTAAATTCAAAACGATATTTGAGATTGGTGAACATTTCTTGTAGAAGTCTTGAAAAAAAAGAAAAAGGAAAAAAACCTGAAATGGCCGAAAAATATTAAAACTTGGTTTAGGAACTTTCTAGTAGGTTCCCAAAACCGATCAGGAACCTTGTAGGAGGTTCGCAAAACCGGATTTCAGCAAACTACGATGCCCATTTATCTAGTTCGGTTCCTCTTGTATGCGCAAAATGCATGGTGACACCAATTTGATGCAAAAATTGCGTCAGATAGGGAATTCGGCTCCTAAACATCACGTTCTGCGTCAAATAGACATGCGTCGCACAGGGGGCTCGCCCGATCGGGTCGGCCCTGCAACGACTGGTAGTGCAGTGCAAAGCGGTTAAGTTTCAGCCAGTAGAACTGATGAGCTTTGCTAACTAGTACTAACAACACTAAACTTTTAGAACTATCAACAACGCCAGATCCAAACATTCTTTGAAATTTCAAACACATTTTTTTTGGGAAAAAATGATTTTTTATAAACACAATCATTTTTCAAATTTGTGAACATATTTTTTGAAACTCAAAATTTCAAAAACATCTCGTTTTGAAACTCCAAACTTGAAAACACGGACTTGTTTTTTGAAAATGTTTTTTAAAAAATATTGTGAATAAACTTTTAAAAACTCAACAATTTTTTTGTTTCATGAAGAATTTTTGGAAAATGAGAACATTTTTTTGAAATTTTGAACTAAATTTGCAAATGCAATTTTTTGAAAGCAAGAACATTTTTAAAACGTTCACATTTGTTGAAATGCCAATCAAAATTGAAAATGCAAACTTTTTTTGGATTTGTGCACATTTATTTTAAACATGGACGTTTTTTAAAATCCCGAACAATATATGAAATTAGTGAAAAGTTTCTAAGAACTCAAAATAAAAATTGGTAAAAACTGAAAAGCCTGAAAAACTTTTAGAAAATTAGTTCAGGAACCTTCTAGGAGTTCCTAAAACCAGATTTCAGTAAACAGCGATACACAAAATTGGGCTGACCCATTTAGCTAGCGGGGTCCTTTGCCTCGCCTATGCGCGAGGGGTGTAAGACTCACCTGTCGAGCAGAGACGAAAGTCTACCTTAGTGTTCTGATGGTGCCGATGGAAGGGCCATACCTCAAAAGATAAAAGTTACTCTAGGGAGCGTGGCGTCGCCAATTTGACGTAAAATGTGTCAATTAGGGAATTCAAGTGGAAAGACACTAACAGGTATTGTACATTGTATTTTTTTACGCTGGTACGGCGGGCAAAAGCCGGCCTGAACAATTTTCATTTTCCAAACCAAGGTCGAGATACAAACACAACGGCTACAACAACAAGTAGCACCCAACACACATAGAAAGGAACATGGAAGTAGAAGGAAAACCAGAAGCAAGCTACGACAACAGCCGACGCCAAGAATTTAGCACCCATCCTTAGTGGGAAGACCGAGAAAGAGCGGGGACTAGCATTGTTGGATGAGACGAAAAGAGATCCGACACCGAGAAGACATTGAGAAGAGGTCGCCTGCTGCTCTGCGATCACTCAGCACCTTGAAGAACTAGGAGAGTCGCAGCCACCGTCGAAGGGTTTCCCACTGCCTAGCCACGACGCGACAGAGAGCCACAGACCATGGCGAAGGGCAATGTTCCGCCGAGACAGCCCTGCACCTCCTCTGGGCCACACCACGGCCTCCATCACAAATAGAGAGAACCAGAACACCATGCAAGGCAACAAAACCTCAGGCGTCGTCGAAGGGCACCAAAACTCCGAGCCATTACCGCCGCCACAAGCACCCAGGAGATAGGTCGACCAACAGCACCAGGATGACCAAGGTAAAGTCTGCCGCCATATATCACTTCCACCACCGCCACCAAACAGACCAACAAAACCAACCACGCTCCAACCGAGACACCAAGCAACCCACGATGGGTCCATGGCTCCAAGACTATGCCCCCAAGGGGGAAATGACATCAAAGATGTCATCATCGTCCAATCCAGGGAAGGATTTTAGGCTTTCGCCCGGAGCACACTAGGAATGGGCTACAAGCTTCACAATGATGCCTTCAAGAAGGTTAGCGGTATTCTCGGAGCCCATGTTGTTTGAAATCAATATTCTGACAAGTATAGGATATTTCTTCTCTTGACCTCAGGGCCAACGTTGGCTCTGCTTCGTACTCCAACAAAGTAGCCACTGGTTCCAGAATATTGTCAGTATGTCACAGTTATTCCTTTTTTTTCAGTATATGGTATTCTATTCTAACCCCAAAAGAGGGACTGGATTGGTGTCAAAGTAACTCGATTCGCAACATCTCTTTCATCCAGAAAAGAGTGTCGACAGTGATAGAAATGCTAAGCAGTGGTATCAGGAAACACATGACTTGCAGTTGCAGAGGACCTTGAGGAAAAAGACAGGATCATCATCTTGCGAAGACGCTCGACTCACCTTCCGGGTTCAGCGAACACGGCACCTCGCCGTGCAAAGCGGCACCATGCATACCATCATGTCGCGTACCTCTCCTCTTGGTCACAGGTCCGGAGGCGGCCCCTCCGTAACGATCTCTCATGAATCATCGGGCATACATGTGGAATGAGACCATCTCTAGCAGACCCCGCATCCCGCCGACCCGCAAAACGCGTTTGCAGTTCGCGGAAAAACGGTTTTGCAGGTCGGCGCGGACGGTCGCAGAGGCAGACCCTGCAAAACGGACCCGTATAAAAGGATATTCGCTTATATTCTTTTACGGGTTGGTTTTAGCTGCGGCAGAATAGACCCCTCAAACTTAAGCTGTAAAACAGAATATTCGCTTATATTCTTTCCCCACGTCTTCGTCTTCCTCTCGTCCATGGTCAGTTTGCTTGCTCCCGCGAAATCGATGGACAACACACGAAGCTATCAGAAATGAAGCCGCAGACGACCAAATACGAAGGGCATGAAGCGCCGAGCCAGCAAGCTTCTCCGCCGGGGCTCGAATCGATCGAGAGCTAGCTAGCTAGCTCAGCTCGAATCCAGCCACGAGCGAGCTAGCTAGCTAGCTCAGCTCGAATCAATCCAGGGGCGAGCTAGCTAGCTCCTCCGTCGCTGCAGCGAGAGATGCGGCCGGGGCGAGCTAGCTAGCTCCTCCGTCGCTGCAGCGAGAGATGCGGCCGGGGCTAGGTAGCTAGCTTGCTCGCATCGATTCACGGCTAGCTAGCGCGGCCGGGCACGGCGGTCGGGAGCGGCGGGCAGGCGGCGGATGGGCACGGCTGCCGGGCGAGCTTCACGGTGTTGGCGGGAGCAGAGATTCCTCAACCACCAACATTGACCGGTATGCAGGGCCCTGGTAAAGTTGCCTTCAAAACTGTAGATATAAGGGTTTCGGCTTCGCGTTTACAAGGCCCCGTAAAAAAATTTAAGGGTCAGACGATTTTAAGGGGTCTATTCGGGCTCGTTTTTTTTTTGTCTGGAACTGCAAAAAGCGGTTATTTTGTGGGTTTGACCACTTATGCAGGGTCTGCTAGAGATGCTCTGATCGAACGACCGTAGTTAACCAGCAAGCTGATGCCATATCTGAAAGTGCAACTATCCCTAGGTGGTTTTGCTATTTCCTAACAACATATAGCTCACTGAGCTAATGCTATTTCAAGATTAATATTTCAGGAAAGCTCAATGATTGGCATGGCATGGGTGAGAAAAGTGGACCCCTCAAAATGCTAAGGACAAAAGGATTGGCTCAAGCTCGAGCTCAAGACTCTACATTTTCTATTTTAGTGATCCAAGATCACATTGAGTCTATAGGAAAAGCCAATACTATCAAGGAGGGATGAGGTGTTGCTTAATGAGGCTCTTGCTCAAAATGCTTAGTGATATGCTCCAAAGCCCTCAACTACTTTCTCACACCCACATATGACCTAAACCGAAAGTCAAACTTGGCCCCACCGATTCTTTCTATCCGGCGCCACCGAGTTCAGATGTCATAGCCACTGGCACAAACCCTAGGCAAATCGGTCTCACCGATAGGGATCTCGGTCTCACCGAGATGGGATTGTAATCTCTCTGTTTCCTTTCGTAACATTTCGGTCCCACCGAGATGAGCGATCGGTCCCACCGAGATTGCAATGTAAACTCTTTGTTTCCCTTTTGTAACATTTCGGTCTCACCGAAATGAGCAAATCGGTCCCACCGAGTTTACCTGACCAACTCTCTGGTTAGCTTATTACCAAAATCGGTTTCACCGAGTTTGTGTAATCGGTCTCACCGAGATTACGTTATGCCCTAACCCTAACCATATCGGTCCTACCGAGTTGCATTCGGTCCCACCGAAAATCCTAACGGTCACTAGATTTGCTGAATCGGTCCGACCGAGTTTATTAATTCGGTCCCACAAAGTTTAGCAAGTTGTGTGTAACGGTTAAATTTTGTGTGGAGGCTATATATACCCCTCCACCTCCTCTTCATTCGTGGAGAGAATCAGAACATACCTACACTTCCAATACACATTTTCTGAGAGAGAACCACCTACGCTTGTGTTGAGACCAAGATATTCCATTCCTACCATATGAATCTTGATCTCTAGCTTTCCCCAAGTTGCTTTCCACTCAAATATTCTTTCCACCAAATCCAAATCCTATGAGAGAGAGTTGAGTGTTGGGGAGACTATCATTTGAAGCACAAGAGCAAGGAGTTCATCATCAACACATCGTTTGTTACTTCTTGGAGAGTGGTGTCTCCTAGATTGGCTAGGTGTCACTTGGGAGCCTCCGACAAGATTGTGGAGTTGAACCAAGGAGTTTGTAAGGGCAAGGAGATCGCCTACTTCGTGAAGATCTACCGCTAGTGAGGCAAGTCCTTCGTGGGCACGGCCATGGTGGGATAGACAAGGTTGCTTCTTCGTGGACCCTTCGTGGGTGGAGCCCTTCGTGGACTCGGCATAACCGTTACCCTTCGTGGGTTGAAGTCTCCATCAACGTGGATGTACGATAGCACCACTTATCGGAACCACGACAAAAACATTCGTGTCTCCAATTGCGTTTGAATCCTCCAAACCCTTCCCTTTACATTCTTGCAAGTTGCATGCTTTACTTTCCGCTGCTCATATACTCTTTGCATGCTTGCTTGAATTATGTCAAGATTGCTTGATTAGTCCAAAGTTGTTAAAATCTGCCAAGAACTAAAATTGGGAAAATGCTAGATTTTATTTGGTCAAGTAGTCTAATCACCCCCCTCTAGACATACTTTCGATCCTACAAGTGGTATCAGAGCTTTGGTCTCCATTTTCTTTGATTTCCATAGCTTTTGGTAGTCATAGCCTTGGTTTCACAACCTAGGAGAGTATGGCGTCTAGCGAGGGAAATTACCACCGTAGAGGTCCTTACTTTGATGGTACTAATTTTGCTAGTTGGAAGCATAAGATGAAAATGCATATTCTTGGTCATAACCCCGCCGTTTGGGCTATTGTGTGTATTGGCTTGCAAGGTGAATTCTTTGATGGGAGAGAATCGAACCGTGAAGCTACATGGAAGAGTTGAAGATGCCGCAATACAATGCTCAAGCTTGTGATATCCTCTTCAACGGATTGTGCCCGAAGAATTCAACAAAATCAGCCGTCTTGAGAATGCAAAGGAAATTTGGGATACTTTGATTGATATGCACGAAGGTACCGACTCCGTCAAGGAATCCAAGTTAGATGTGCTTCAAAGTCAACTTGACAAGTTCAAATTGAAGGATGGTGAAGGTGTCGCTGAAATGTACTCTAGGCTTGCTCTTATTACAAATGAGATTGCCGGCTTAGGAAGTGAAGAGATGACCGACAAATTCATCATCAAGAAGATCCTAAGAGCTTTGGACGGAAAATATGATACCGTATGCACATTGATCCAAATGATGCCCAATTACAAAGATCTCAAGCCAACGGAAGTCATTGGAAGAATCATTGCTCATGAGATGTCACTCAAGGATAAGGAGGAGCTCCATAACAAGTCAAGTGGTGCTTACAAAGCCTCATGTGAAGCTCCCACATCATCAAGTGAGAAACAAACCTTCAATGAAGAATTGAGCCTAATGGCGAAGAACTTCAACAAGTTCTACAAGAGTAGAAGCAAAGAAAGAAGTTCCAAATCAAGGTCCTACAATGATAAAAGATCTTCTAGTCGAGAGCGTAATTGCTACAATTGTGGAAGACCCGGACACTACTCCAATGAGTGTACGACACCCTACAAAAGAAGAGAAGATTCTCCCAAAAGAAGGAATAGAAGAGAAGAATCACCATCAAGAGAGAGAAGAAGTAGAGATGATTGTTATGAACGAAGAACATCCCGGAGAAGCAAGGATTCGGAAAGAAAGGAAAAGTCATCAAGGAGCTACACAAAACGAAGACATCAAGCTCATGTTGGTGAATGGGTATTCGCCCGACTCGACAATCACTCCGAGAGAAGCTATCACTCCGACTCCGAATATACTCAAGATGAAGGTGTTGCCAGTCTAGCACTTGTGTCAACCAAATCCTATGACATATTTGATTCACCAAATGAAGGAATTTGAAGATGCTTCATGGCCAAAGGTCCAAAGGTAACACACCCCGAGTATGTTGATTTCAATAGCGATGAAGATGACTTGTTAGGTGATGATGATTTACTTGTTGACAACTCTAGTGATGAATACTATGATGAAACGTCAATTAATCATGCTAATAAAGATAAAACGAATGACAATGATAAGGAGAAGATTGAGTCTCTAACTAAAGTACTAGACACTCTTAAGTTAGCTCATGAAACTATCTTAGGAGATCATCGAGAACTTTTAAGGACTCATGAGAAATTAAGGTTTGAAAAGCTCAACCTTGAGCAAGAGCGTGAGTTCTTAAAGGAAATCAATGATGATCTTCGCAAGAAAAGTTCTTCTTACATTGCCAAGCGTTTACTCTTATCCACTTACATACCTCAAGTCAAGTCTAGTAACAAGAACAAGAAAGATTCTTCCTCTAGTAGTAACAATAATCATACTAAATCCAATGTTGTTGCTTCTAGTAGTTATCTTGATTCCACTAATGATTCTCTTAGCCAAGTTACACTTGAACAAGAAAATAGCTTATTCAAGGGAATTATAGAGAAAGGTGTTTACAAGAGTCTTGCCGGGAGTAAGCAATTTGAGGAAATTGTATGCAAGCAAGGAAGACACCGGAAGAACCAAGGTGTTGGTTTTGAATGAAAGTTCAATGCCAATGGAGTTGAATGGGAAGAAGATCAATACCCCAAGATAAAGTTTGTTCCTCAACAAGAGAAGTATGATCCTACTTCCTTCAAAGGGACACAAGCTCAAGATGATCTTCCACCACAAGACCACAAGCAAAAAGGCAAGGATAAGCTTCAAGAGGAAATTGATGCATTTGAAGAAGCACCTAAGGCCTTGGTCAAGTGGGTTCCCAAGACTACATCAAGTTCTACTTCATCAAGTACAACTACAACTCCGAGGATTCCCATCAAGATGGTGTGGATCCAGAAGAAGAAGAACTAGAGAGTTCTTGAGGGTGACTCTGTTGGCGTTCTGGGAACGGGGGTCCCCAGACTTGCCTGCCTGCGGCCCACAGCGTGGCTAGGTAGTGGGCCGTACGGCCCATCTTCATCAACAAGGCATCCAAGACCCTCGCGAGGGTCCAAGCCTCGCGAGGCAGACGACGCAAGGCTTCCTCTAGAGTGGCCTAGCCAGGAAGGCTCGCGAGGAGCGGAGTGCTACCTCTTGAGCATTGCGTTGGATTTCCCCGAAGAGGAGAGGATGATTGTAACGCCCCGGATTCGATGCGCCAGGTGTTTGCCAGTTATTCGCCGTCGTTGCCATGTCATTTGCTTGCGTGTTGCACTTTGCCATGTCATCATCTGCATTTTTATTATGTCATCATGTGCATTTCATTTTGCATACGTGTTCGTCTCATGCATCCGAGCATTTTCCCCGTTATCCGTTTTGCAATCCGGCACTCTTATGTCTCCCGGCGCCCCCTTTTACCTCTTTTCGTGTGCGGGTATTAAACTTTCTCGGAATGGCCCGAGGTGTGCCATGACCTTGGTATAGCACCGATGAACCGCTTTGTCAAGTTTAAATGCGATTTGGAGGTCGTTTGGTACTCCAACAGTTAGCAAGTAACCGTGAAAGCCTCTTTTGTTTGCAGCCCAACACCCCTTCCAAACTGGCCCAAAACCCACCAAACTCCCCTCCATGCTCTTGGTCGTCCGATCACGATCGCGTGGCCGAAAACCGCACCTCATTTGGACTCTCCTAGCTCCCTCTACCTATAAAACTAGATCCCCCCGAAAATTCGCGGATCAAATCGCAGTCCAACCCTAGCCTTCTTCTTCCTCCGCGCGCCGGACGCGTCCGCCCGGCGCCGGACATGTCCGCCCTCCACCTCGCTCCGGCCAATGGCGTCGCGCCACGTCACCCCGCCGCCGTCGACAGCCTATCACGCGCCGCCACCTCACCGCTTCTCTCTCTCTCCACCGCGTCGGCCCTTGAGGCCATCTGAAACCGCACGGCCGCCGCCCGCCGTCCGCCCATCCGCGCCCGCCCGCCCGCCGGGCGAGAGCAGCGTCGCCATGACCGCCGCCGCATCCGGTTCCCGGCCAGCGGCCATCCGCCGCCCTTCTTCCCGCCGCCATATCGGCCCGATCGCCGCGCTGGCCGGCCGCGCCTCCGCGCACCTCGCCGTGGCCGGCCGCCCCTCGCCGCCTCCGCGCCCTCCTCCGGCCGCCTCCCCGGCCACGTCCCCGGCCAACTCCGGCGAGGCGCCGGATCGGGACGAGATCCATCACTCCCTCCATCCAAACGCCTCCCCGAACCGGATCCCTCCGTCCCGCACCTTCCCGTCCCGTTGACTTCTCGGAGAGGTTGATTTTCCACCAAGTCCCGAGCGTTTTCAGTAATTTTCGTGCATTTTCATCATGCCATAACTCTGTCATCATAGCTCCGTTTTGTGCGTATAATATGTCAAAATGTTCGCCTCGATGAGTAGATCATTTAATCTCATTGCATCATTTTCATTTGAGCTCATCTTGATGCCCTAAATGCTGTTGGAAGAGTGCTATGTGATGTTAGTTTCTGTTTCTTAACAGAACATGCACTTTTGTCATCTTTGCCATGATTCATGTGTGCATCCTATGAACTTGAGTCCTACATGTGTTTTGTAATATGCCATGCCATCTTTACAGTGGTGCTTGCTATGTATTTTTGTGATCTATGTGGTGACTAGCACAAGCATGCAAACTAGGCATCTTGATGTTGCTGTTTTAGTTCCCTGTTCTGCTGATATTTTATGCCATGTTAAATTGATGCTACAGAGAGTTCCATGCATATTTTGAGATACTTCAGTAAGGAGGTTTTGTTATACATGTCTTGCTCTATCCATCCATGCCCTTGTTTGCAATTATGGAGTGACATAGCTTGAGTCAATCGAGCTCTACTTTTGCTATAAAATGTTTCCTGGCAGGTTGTTTACATGTTATTCAATTTTGCCAAGGTTGTTGTAGTTGATCCTTGCATGCTATGATGTTGTTCTTGCCATGTATAGCTTCTATGCCATGTCTTCTTGCTGTTGGTTGCATTGCCATGCCATGTATTGCTCTGTGGTGAGTGGTTCAAGCTCACCAACATGCCTACTTATCGTTGTTCCTGCCATGTTTAAATCTGTAATATAACTTGCCATGTTTACATGGATGCCATCATATCTTCTGATCCTTTTTGGCTTATGGTCACTAAAGGACTTTTGTTCTATGCGATTAGTAGATTCATTCCATGCCTTTGTTTGCCATGTTAAGTTCCTGTAACATGTTGTTTGATAGCTCTAAACATTGCAACCTGATGTTATTTCTGCCAGTGCCTGAAACTGTTATTATTTGCAATCTTGCCATGTCATTTTGAGCACGTTCTAGTTGTTTCTGGAGATAGCTCAGTGTTCATGTTTTGTAATGCTTTACCTGTACATCATGCCCATTCCTTTTGATTTCATATTGTGATGCTGTAGCTTGTTGTTTTGATGCTTGCAATATGCCTAGTTGCTGTTATGGACAGATTGTTGTCATGCCTTGTATAGAGTGTATGTGTTGAACCGTTGCTCCGTTTTGAGTGTGCTCTATATGAAACTTGCTTGATTTTGCATGTAGTTTCATATTATCATGTTGCATCCTTGTTTTGAGGTGTTTGCTTAATGTTTGTATGCATTTTGCATCAATGCCATGTTTAACTTGTTTTGCTCATATCCTCTAGGTCAGTAGCTCCGAATTAAATGAACTTTATATGTAACTTGACTAGAATTTCGTGTAGATCATCATGGTGCATTTTAAATTGCTGTTTAACAACTTTAACATAAGGTTTGTTCAGATCTGGATCAATTTCGAAATTTGCATATGAAGACTTACCGGAATTGTTATATGTTGTTCCCGGCCTCATTTAAACTTGCTTTGATGTGTTGCTCTTGTTTGCATCATCTCTTTCCATGATTAGCTTCATGTAGCTTTGTCATGCATCATGCTTGGTTGTGCATCATGTCTTGTCTATGTGTGGTGTGTTTACTATGTTGTGTGCTTCTTCTTAGTTCCTGTTTCGTTGCGATCGTGAGGATTCGTTCGTCTACGCTTGGTTCGGCTTCATCCCTTCGTCTTCTTCATGGACTCGTTCTTCTTCCTTGCGGGATTTCAGGCAAGATGACCGCTACCCTGGATCTCACTACTATCATTGCTATGCTAGTTGCTTCGTTCTTTCGCTATGCCGCGCTACCTATCACTTGCTGCTCAAGCCTACCTAATTGCCATGTCAGCCTCTAACCTTTGTTACCTTTCCTAGCAAACCATTGTTTGGCTATGTTACCGCTTTGCTCAGCCCCTCTTATAGCGTTGTTAGTTGCAGGTGAAGATGAAGTTTGTTCCTTGTTGGAACATGTTTACTTGTTGGGATATCACAATATATCTTATTTAATTAATGCATCTATATACTTGGTAAAGGGTGGAAGGCTCGGCCTTATGCCTGGTGTTTTGTTCCACTCTTGCCGCCTCTAGTTTCCGTCATATCGGTATTATGCTCCCGGATTTTGCGTCCCTAACGCGGTCGGGTGATTTATGGGACCCCTTGACAGTTCGCTTTGAATAAGACTCCTCCAAGAAGGCCCAACATTGGTTTTACCATTTGCCTCACCTAGCCCCTTTTTCCCTTGGGTTTAGGAGCCCAAGGGTCATCTTTAATTTAGCCCCCGGGCGGTGCTTCTCTAAGTCTTGGCTGAACCGAAGCTACTCAAGGGGCCCCTCGAGCAACTCGAGGTCTGGTTTTACTCGTAGCTAGTCTCATCCGGTGTTGCCACGAGAACGAGATATGTGCAGCTCCTATCGGGATTGTCGGCGCATCGGGCGGCTTTGCTGGTCTTGTTTTATTCTGTCGAAATGTCTTGTAGCCGGATTCCGAGACTGATCGGGTCTTCGGGAGAAGGAATATCCTTCGTTGATTGCGAGAGCTTATCATGGGCTAAGTTGGGACACCCTGCAGGTATAAACTTTCGAGAGCCGTGCGCGGTTATGTGGCAGATGGGAATTTGTTAATATCCGGTTGTAGTAAACTTGAAGCAAACTCTTCTAAAATACACCAACCGTGTGCGAATGTAGTGAGTGTCTCTTTTCGTGGTTGATCGAGAGGAGAACACGGTTTACGGGTTATGTCGGCGTAAGTAGGAGTTCAGGATCACTTCTTGATCATTACTAGTTGACGACCGTTCCTTTGTTTCTCTTCTCACTCTCGTTTGCGTATGTAGCCACCATATATGCTTAGTCGCTGCTGCAACCTCACCACTTTACCCCTTCCTTTCCCTTTAAGCTTTGCTAGTCTTGATACCCATGGTAATGGGATTGCTGAGTCCTCGTGGCTCACAGATTACTACACCAACAGTTGCAGGTACAGGTTGTGCGACGATCATGACGTGAGAGCGATGTTTGCTTGTCTTGGAGTTCTTCTTACGCTTCTTCTTGATCGGGGATAGGTTCCGTGTCGCACCTGGGCTAGGTGGTGGATGTCGTTTGAGTTTACATTTATGTTTCATCCGTAGTCGGATGTTGATCTTGTATATGATGTTGATGTATTCTTGTGGCATTTGTGCCTTATGTATGTATCCTCATCTATTATGTAATGTTGATGTAATGATATCCACCTTGCAAAAGCGTTTCAATATGTGGGTCTATCCTTGGTGGGACCGTCGAGTTCCTTTTGGATAGGGTCGCATATTGGGCGTGACAATGATGCAGCAAAGTAGCGTAAGTATTTCCCTCAGTTTTTGAGAACCAAGGTATCAATCCAGTAGGAGACCACACACAAGTCCCTCGTACCTACACAAAACGATAGCAACTCGCAACCAACGCGATTAGGTGTTGTCAATCCCTTCACGGTCACTTACGATAATGAGATCTGATAGAGATAATATTTTTGGTATTTTTGATAGATAGATGCAAATTAAAAAGTAAAAGCAAAGTAAAAACAAAGCAAATAAATAAAGTGATAGAGATTGATATGATGAGAATAGACCCGGGGGCCATAGGTTTCACTAGTGGCTTCTCTCAAGAGCATAGATATTCTACGGTGGGTGAACAAATTACTGTTGAGCAATTGACAGAATTGAGCATTGTTATTGAGTATATCTAGGCAATGATCATGTATATAGGCATCACGTCCGAGACAAGTAGATCGAAATGATTCTGCATCTACTACTATTACTCCACTCATCGACCGTTATCCAGCATGCATCTAGAGTATTAAGTTAAAAACAAAGTAATGCCTTAAGCAAGATGACATGATGTAGAGGGATAAATTCATGCAATATGATAAATACCCCATCTTGTTATCCTCGATGGCAACAATACAATACGTGCCTTGCAACCCTTTACATCCTTTGGGTAAGGACACCGCAAGATTGAACCCAAAGCTAAGCACTTCTCCCATTGCAAGAACTACCAATCTAATTGGCCAAACCAAACGGATAATTTGAAGAGACTTGCAAAGATAACTCAATCATACATAAAAGAATTCAGAGAAGAATCAAATATTTTCCATAGATAATACTGGATCATAAACCCACAATTTATCGGTCTCGACAAACACACCGCAAAAAGAAGATTACAACGAATAGATCTCCACGAGAGAGGGGAAGAACATTGTATTGAGATCCAAAAAGAGAGAAGAAGCCATCTAGCTACTAGCTATGGACCCGAAGGTCTAAGTAAACTACTCACACTTCATCGGAGGGGCTATGGTGTTGATGTAGAAGCCCTCCATGGTGGATGCCCCCTCCGGCGGAGCTCCGGAACAGGCCCCAAGATGGGATCTCGTGGATATAGAAGGTTGCGGCGGTGGAAATAGGTTTTTTGCTCCTGTTCTGGTCGTTTGGGGATACGTAGGTATATATATGAGGAAGGAGTACGTCGGTGGAGCTTCGAGGGCCCACGAGGCAGGGGGACGCCACAGGGAGGCGTGCCCTCCACCTCGTGACCGCCTCGTGGCTTTCTTGACGGAGGGTCCAAGTCTCTGGGTCTTATCGATGAGAAAATCACGTTCGAAGGTTTCATTCCGTTTGGACTCCGTTTGATATTACATTTCTTGAAATCTTGAAAAGGCAAAAAAAACAGCAATTCTGGGCTGGCCTCTGGTTAGTAGGTTAGTCCCAAAAGTAATATAAAAGTGGAAAATAAAGGCCATTATAGTCCAAAACAATAGATAAAGTAGCATGGAGTAATCAAAAATTATAGATATGTTGGAGACGTATCAGGCATCCCCAAGCTTAATTCCTTTCGTCCTCGAGTAGGTAAATGATAAAAAGAGAATTTTTGATGCGGAGTGATACTTTGGCATAATTTCAATGTAAATCTTCTTAATCATGGTATGAATATTCAGATCCGAAAGATTCAATACAAAAGTTCATATTGACATAAAAATAATAATACTTCAAGCATACTAATCAACAGTAATCATGTCTTCTCAAAATAGCATGGCAGAAGAAAGTTCATCCCTACAAAATCATATAGTTAGGCTATGCTTCATTTTCGTCACACAAAGATGTTCCCAACTTCTATACCCCCGATGACAAGCCAAGCAATTGTTTCATACTTAAATAATCTCAAACTTTTCCAACCTTCACGCAATACATGAGCGTGAGCCATGGATATAGCACTATGGGTGGAATAGAATATGATGATGGGGATTGTGTGGAGGAGACAAAAAAGGAGAAAGTCTCACATTGACGAGGATAATCAACGGGCTATGGAGATGCCCATCAATTGCTGTCAACATGAGGAGTAGGGATTGCCATGCAACGGATGCACTAGAGATATGAATGCTCAACAAAAGAAAACTAGTGGATGTGCATCCAACTTGCTTGCTCATGAAGACCTAGGGCATTTTGAGGAAGCCCATCGTAGGAATATACAAGCCAAGTTCTATAATGAAAAATTCCCACTAGTATGAACAAGACAACTTATGAGACTCACTATATGAAAAACATGGTGCTACTTTGAAGCACAATATATGAGACTCACTATATGAAGACCAAGGTGCTACTTTGAAGCACAAGTGTGGAAAAAGAGATAGTAGCATTGCCCTTTTTATTTTCTTTTTTTGGGCCTTTCCTTTTTTTGGCCTTTCTCTTTTTTTATTTTTTTTTATTTTTTTGGGCAATGCTCTAATAATGATGATCATCACACTTCTATTGATTACAACAATAAGGATTACAACTCGAAACTAGAACAAGATATGACTCTATATGAATGCCTCCGACGGTGTACCGGGATGGTGCAATGAACCAAGAGTGACATGTATGAAAAATAATGCATGGTGGCTTTGCCACAAATACGATGTCAACTACATGATCATGCAATGGCAATATGACAAAAGTAAAGTATGTCATGATGATGATGAATGGAACGGTGGAAAGTTGCATGACAATATATCTCGGAATGGCTATGGAAATGCCATAATAGGTAGGTATGGTGGCTGTTTTGAGGAAGATATAAGGAGGTTTATGTGTGAAAGAGCGTATCATATCACGAGGTTTGGATGCACCAGCGAAGTTTGCACCAACTCTCAAGGTGAGAAAGGGCAATGCACTGCAATCAAGAGGCTAGCAAAGGCGGAAAGGTAAAAGTGTGTATAATCCATGGACTCAACATTAGTCAAAAGAACTCATATACTTATTGCAAAAATTTAGAAGTCATAAAAAATAAAGTACTATGCGCATGCTCCTAGGGGGATAGATTGGTAGGAGAAGACCATCGCTCGTCCCCGACCGCCACTCATAAGGATGCACAAGCCAGGTACACTTCATGTTTCAAATTTGTTACATAACTTTAACCATACGTGCATGCTACAGGATTTGCTAACTTCAACACAAGCATTTCTAAAATTCACAACTACTCAACTAGCATGACTTTGATATTATCACCTCCATATCTCAAAACAATTATCAAGTATCAAACTTATCTTAGTATTCAACACACTCAAAAGAAAGTTTCACATATCTTGAATACCAAGTATATTAACATTAAGCAAATTACCATGCTATTAACGACTCTCAAAATAATCTAAGTGAAGCATGAGAGATCAAGTTTCTTTAAAACAAATCCACCACCATGCTCTAAAAGATCTAAGTGAAGCACTAGAGCAAAAATTATCACGCTCAAAAAGATATAAGTGAAGCACTATGAGGAAAACTATCAAGCTCAAAAGATATAAGTGAAGCACACAGAGTATTCTATCAAATTTCAATTTATGTATGACTCTCTCAAAAGGTGTGTACAGCAAGAATGATTGTGGTAAACTAACAAGCAAAGACGCAAATAATACAAGACGCTCCAAGCAAAACACTTATCGTGTGGTGAATAAAAATATAGCTCCAAGTAAATTACCGATGGAAGTGGACGAAAGTGGGGATGCCTTCCGGGGCATCCCCAAGCTTTGTCTTTTTGGTGTCCTTGGATTATCTTGGGGGTGCCATGGGCATCCCCAAGATTAGGCTCTTGCCACTCCTTGTTCCATAATCCATCAAAAGAATTCACCCAAAACTTGAAAACTTCACAACACAAAACTCAATAGAAATCTCGTGAGCTCCATTAGAGAAAGAAAACAAAAACTACTTTAAGGTACTGTAATGAACTCATTATTTATTTATATTGGTGTTAAACCTACTGTATTCCAACTTCTCTATGGATTATAAACTATTTTACTAGCCATAGATTCATCAAAATAAGCAAACAACACACGCAAAACAGAATCTGTCAAAAACAGAACAGTCTGTAGTATCTGTAACTAACGCAAACTTCTGAAACTCAAAAAATTCTACCAAAATTAGACGACCTGGAAAATTTGTTTATTGATCAGCAGAAATTGGAATCAATATTTTATCACGTTCTGGTGATTTTTAACAATTTGGGCACTGAGCGCAAAATTTCTGGAAATTACAGCAAGATCAAATAACTATCATCCAAGAAGATCCAATAGGTTTAACTTGGCACAAACACTAATTAAAAGATAAAATCACATCTAAACAGAGGTTAGATGGATTATTTATTCCTAAACATAAGCAAAAACAAAAAACATTAAATAAAATTGGGTTGCCTCCCAGCAAGCGCTATCGTTTAACGCCCCTAGCTAGGCATAAAAGCAAGGATAGATCTAGGTATTGCCATCTTTGGTTTTAAATTTTTTAGCGGAGGCATGCTCGAGTCCGGGGGGTTCATACTTGGAAATTTTTAGATCTAAAGAATCCAACCACTTATTACAAAGAGTAATCAACATATTCATGCGGTGAAGATTTCTGCTAACACTTTTAAGAGGCTCAAGATACTTTTGTAAATTTTTTGTTACTTCGCAAATCTTCTCAAACACTTGGGTTTCTTCCTGGGTAGGATGAGATCCTCCCTTTTGGGGTAGTGTTCCCACTATTCCCTCTATAATTTCATGCACAATACTGGGATCAATTTCAATAAAATTTCCCTTGGCAATGCAATCCAAGAGTTGTCTATGCGTCATATTTAACCCAACATAAAAATTGCGAAGAAGAATTCTAAAGTTCACCTCTAGGGTGCACTTACGATAAGATTCCATCATCCTATACCAAGCATCTTTTAAGTTTTCTCCTTGCCGTTGCTTGAAGTGAAGAACTTCAAACTCGGGAGACATAGGAGCGGATAAGGAATTCGACATAGCGACAAGCAAGCAAACTAACACACGAGCAAACAAAAGGAAAAGGGAAAAAGAGGAAGAGATTGGGAAAGAGAGGGCGAATAAAACGGCAAGGGTGAAGTGGGGGAGAGTAAAACGAGAGGCAAATGGCAAATAATGCAATGCGAGAGATAGGGATTGCGATGGGTACTTGGTATGGTTGACTTGCTTGCATGAGCCTCCCGACAGCGGCGCGGAAATTCTTCTTGCTACCTCTTGAGCACTGCGTTGGATTTCCCGAAGAGGAGAGGATGATGCAGCAAAGTAGCGTAAGTATTTCCCTCAGTTTTTGAGAACCAAGGTATCAATCCAGTAGGAGACCACGCACAAGTCCCTCCTACCTACACAAAACGATAGCAACTCGCAACCAACGCGATTAGGGGTTGTCAATCCCTTCGCGGTCACTTACGATAGTGAGATCTGATAGAGATAATATTTTTGGTATTTTTGATAGATAGATGAAAAGTAAAAAGTAAAAGCAAAGTAAAAACAAAGCAAGTAAATAAAGTGATAGAGATTGATATGATGAGAATAGACCCGGGGCCATAGGTTTCACTAGTGGCTTCTCTCAAGAGCATAGATATTCTACGGTGGGTGAACAAATTACTGTTGAGCAATTGGCGATGAATTGAGCATAGTTATGAGTATATCTAGGCAATGATCATGTATATAGGCATCACGTCAAGAGACAAGTAGATCGAAATGATTACGCATCTACTACTATTACTCCACTCATCGACCGCTATCCAAAGATGCATCTAGAGTACTAAGTTAAAAAGCAGTAACGCCTTAAGCAAGATGACATGATGTAGAGGGATAAATTCATGCAATATGATAAATACCCCATCTTGTTATCCTTGATGGAAACAATACAATACGTGCCTTGCAACCCTTTCTGTCACTGGGTAAGGACACCGCAAGATTGAACCCAAAGCTAAGCACCTCTCCCATTGCAAGAACTACCAATCTAGTTGGCCAAACCAAACGGATAATTCGAAGAGACTTGCAAAGATAACTCAATCATACATAAAAGAATTCAGAGAAGAATCAAATATTTTCCATAGATAATACTGGATCATAAACCCACGATTCATCGGTCTCAACAAACACACCGCAAAAAGAAGATTACAACGAATAGATCTCCACGAGAGAGGGGGAGAACATTGTATTGAGATCCAAAAAGAGAGAAGAAGCCATCTAGCTACTAGCTATGGACCCGAAGGTCTAAAGTAAACTACTCACACTTCATCGGAGGGGCTATGGTGTTGATGTAGAAGCCCTCCGTGGTGGATGCCCCCTCCGGCGGAGCTCCGGAACAGGCCCCAAGATGGGATCTTGTGGATACAGAAGGTTGCGGCAGTGAAATTAGGTTTTTTGCTCCTGTTCTGATCGTTTGGGGATACGTAGGTATATATAGGAGGAAGGAGTACGTCGGTGGAGCTTCGAGGGGCCCACGAGGCAGGGGGCGCGCCCAGGGGAGGCGCGCCCTCCACCCTCGTGACCGCCTCGTGGCTTTCTTGACGGAGGGTCCAAGTCTCCTGGGTCTTATCTGATGAGAAAATCACGTTTCCAAAGATTTCATTCCGTTTGGACTCCGTTTGATCTTACATTTCTTGAAATCTTGAAAAAGGCAAAAAACAACAATTCTGGGCTGGGCCTCTGGTTAGTAGGTTAGTCCCAAAAGCAATATAAAAATGGAAAATAAAGCCCATTATAGTCCAAAACAATAGATAAAGTAGCATGGAGCAATCAAAAATTATAGATACGTTGGAGACGTATCACAGAGATATCAAGGCGGGGCAAACCTCACGAGGCACTCATGACGTAAGCCATGACGAACGGTGCCAGGCGGGTACCAGGAGGGCGCCAGTACGCGCAGCGTCCTCATTTCCTCTTTGGTGCTAAGGAGGCAAGAGCAGACGAAGAGTACCGAGGCATCAGGCAAAGGTTGCCATATTGGTGCAACAAGACCAAGACCAGGAGGACGGCAAGGCGGAGGTCATCGTGGAGCCCAAGACGGTGTCACCCCAGGGACTTTTCGCAGGCGAAGACCTCTTTTGTCAGGATAGCTTGTACTAGCTGCCCCCCTTCAAATTCGGCCGCCGTTGTTGGCTCCCTTCCCGCTCATTATTTGGGAAGAGGACCAGGGCCTATATAAGTAGAGCTAGCCACCAAAGTAGAGGCATCTCATCTTAGCTTGATCCAACCCGATCGAGAGCCTAGCCACAAGAACACCTCAACCTCAGGAGGCTGTTCTTCTCTTGTACTGTTCATCATCAGCCCAAGAGGCAATCCACCACCACCACACTGGAGTAGGGTATTACACTACAACAGTGGACCGAACCAGTATAAACCTCGTGTCTCTTTACGTATGTTGTGAGTTAAATGCCGAGTTCGTTCGCAAGATCCTACGAGCTAGAGCGTAGATCGGTAGGGAGGAAATACTTAGCGCACCCGGTGTTCGAACCTTAAGGGTTTGCCGGAACCCCACATCCGACATTTGGCACGCCAGGTAGGGGTGCGCCAGAGCTCCTCTCAACCAAACTGCGCCCTGTGCCGCCGCGCTTCGCTCCCATGGCAGGAGCGCCGCCATCCGCCTCTGCGACCGACACCGGCAGCGGGGAGTCTGGGTACCGAGCCCTGGCTCCCGCCCTGCGGCGAGTGCAGTGGCCGACCAAGTTCAAGCCGGAGATGCCGCCGCGTTACGACGGCGCGGCGGATCCGGCGCCGTTCCTGCTGGCATACGAGGAGGCCGTCCTTGAAGCCGGAGGCGACGACAAGATCATGGCCAACTGGTTCCCCATGGCCCTCGCCGGCGAGCCACGCGTTTGGCTGCTCAACCTCCCAGGATCCACGGTGGCGTCCTGTAAAGAACTCGGCAACCTCTTCGCCGCGCGCTACGCGGCGCCAGCGCACCACGTAGTTGCGGCGCTGCTGGGTGGCTCTCAAGGCCGCCCTCGGATCGCCACGTCAAGCCTTTCCTCCGTCAGATTGGGGCAGCCTCCAAGCGCCCGGGGGCTCCGCCGGGTTGGGTTTCGTCGGAGGCCGACCTCACCTTCGACTCGGAAGACCACCCTGGCTCCACCGCCGGCTCGGGCATACTCCCAATGCTCTGTACACCTACCATCTGTAACGTGGCCGTCACCAAGACCCTCATCGATGGCGGTGCTGGCCTCAATTTGCTCTCCGTGGAAGCCTTCGGCCTCCTCCACGTGCCGCCTGAGAGGCTCAACCTCAGCAAGCCTTTTTCAGGAGTAGGCGGCGGAGCTGCCCACTCTCTGGGGCAGATCCGCCTCCCCGTCACCTTCGGCACGTGCGACACTACCGCACTGAGCTGGTGGACTTCGACATCGCCCGCATCTGCCTCCCGTACAATGCCATACTTGGGTACCCGGCTCTTGCTCAGTTCATGGCGGCGACTCACCCGGCTTACAACCTCATGAAGATGCCAGGGAGCAAGGGCGTCCTCACCATCAAGGGGGACACTAAGGGAGCAGTGGCGGCGCTCAGGCTCGCCTTCAAGGCCGCGGCAGTGGCGCAGCCAGCCGGCGCCGGTACGCCCGAGGCCAAGGAGACCGCGCCCGCCAAGAAGAAGCAGTTGTTCACCCAAGACAAGGCGGAAACCAAGCAGGTGCCGGTTGACGAGGACGGGCCTTCAGGAGCCACCTTTACCATAGGAACCAGCCTTGACCGGGACAAGAAGAAGCTTTGGTGAGGTTTCTGCGCGCGAACAAGGAGATATTCGCATGGGAGCCCAGTCGGCTGGTAGGGGACCCGAGAGAAGTGATCTAGCATCATCTAAGGGTGTGCCCCAACATGCGCCCCGTGAAGCAGCGGGCGAGACGGCAGTCCACGGAGAAGCAGGCCTTTATCGTCCAAGAGACACGCAAGCTGGAGGCGGCTGGCACCATTCGAGAAGTTTGGTACCCTGATTGGCTGGCGAACCCCGTCGTGGTACCGAAGAAAGGTGGGAAGGAACGGATGTGCGTTGACTTCACCAACCTCAACAAAGCCTGCCCCCAAGATCCGTTCCCCCTTCAGCGCATCGATCAAATCGTCGACTCCACCGCCGAGTGCGATTTGCTATGTTTCTTGGATGCATTCTCTGGATACCATCAAATCAAGATGGTGGTGGAGGATGTGGAGAAGACGGCCTTCTTGACACCATGTGGGGGTGTATTGCTACACCTGCATGCCTTTCGGCCTCCGCAACACGGGCGCAACCTTTCAGCGGCTGATGCATATCGCCTTGGGGCGGCAGCTCGGGAGGAACACAGAGGCCTACGTTGATGACATAGTAGTCAAATCTTGTGAGGCGAGGACATTGATTCAAGACTTGGAGGAGACCTTTGAAAGCTTGCGCCAGGTGAACCTGAGGCTTAACCCGGAGAAGTGCGTGTTCGGTGTCCCCTCCGGCAAGCTACTAGGGTTCCTCGTATCCCACAGAGGGATCGAGGCGAACCCGGAGAAGATTAAGGCCATTGAAGACATGAGCTCACCACAGACCCTCAAGGAGATCCAGAAGCTAGCAGGGCGGGTGACTGCGTTAGGGCATTTCATCTCCAAGCTAGGCGAGCACGCCTTAGCCTTCTTTATGCTCATGAAGAAGAAGGGCCACTTCGAGTGGACCCCGGAAGTCGACGAGGCCTTCCAAGAACTCAAGAGATACCTCACCAGCCCCCCGGTGATGGTGGTGCCACGGCCTCTCGAGCCTCTGGTACTCTACCTTGCCGCCACCCCGTACTCCGCCAGCGCGGCGCTGGTGGTGGCCTGGGAGGAGCGCCCAGACAAGGGAATCTTACGCCAAGCCAGAATTGATGCAGCGCAGGGCCAAGAAGGCACACCAGAGCCGTCAGCAGCGGAAGATCAAGCTCGGCAAGGCAACATCGCGAATGCTCCTGAGGACGGCCAAGTCTCAGGAAGCCCTCCGCCCCAGGATACGCCTCAATCTCTGCAAGACCCGAGCCTCAACAGTGTGCCAGCCCTCATCGAGCACCCGGTGTACTTAGTCAGCACCGTACTGCGGGACACAAGGGCACGCTACCCCATGCCACAAAAGCTCTTGCTCGCGCTCTTGGTGGCCTCGCGCAAGCTGCGACACTACTTCCAGGGCCACCCCATCAAGGTCATCTCATCTTACCCATTGGAGAGGGTACTCAGCAGCCCGAACTCGGCCGGAAGGGTAGCTGAATGGAACATCAAGCTGCAAGCATTCCAGCTGGAGTTCAGCACCACCAGGGTCATCAAGGGAGCCGCGCTCGCCGATTTTGTGGCAGAATGGACCGATGCCCCGGCTCTTGAGGAAGGTGTAACGCCCGGATAATTAGGCTACAGTAAAACTCTACTAATGATGCCATGTCATCTTTGATTACTGTTGCTAAACTTTCGTTAGTTCAAACCGATCCAAAAATCAATTCAAAAAAAAATGGCAGACAACAAAAGTTTTAAAAGTTGAAACAAAAATGTTGGGTCAGTACCAAAAATGGCATAGGTAATTATGGTGTAGAAGACACAATTTTAGAAAAAACCTAAATGCCCTAAATTAAATAAAACAGAAAGAAAAAAGAAATAAAAAAAGAAAATGCAAAATGTAAGCAGAAAAAGAAAAAAGGAGAAACTCCCCCCTGGACCAGGCGGCCCAGCTCGCAGCCAGGCCGGCCCACCTCGCCCATCGGCTGACCCGGCCCCGCTCCCCTGCCTCGTCCCCTTCCCTGTTGCCCGACCCGGGTCGGAACAGGGCGCGTCGCCACCGGACCCCCTCGCCGGCATCGAGGAGAGGATAAGGCCGCCACGCCTTCGCCTCCTCGATCCCTTCTCCCACTCGCCCCCACTCTCGCCCTTGGTTCCTGCGCCTCTCCCTTCCCCCTCAGATCCACCTCGCCACTCCCCTTGTTCCCCACCGCAACCGAGCGCCGCCATGGCCTCGCCGCCGTAGAACTCGCGGCCATCGCGACCTCCAAGCCTCTCCGACATGTCCGCTCGCTCCGCCTCCCTGGACTACGCCTCCCCATCAAGACTCGGGGCAGCGGACGCCCTGAACGCTGCCCCGGCCTCGTCTTCTTCCTCGGATCCCCGACGCGTCTCCGACGAGCGCCGTCGACTCTGCTGCTACTAAACCACCACGGGCCATCTTGCGTGCCGCACGGTGAGCTTCTCCTCCCCCTGCTGCTCCTCGTTGGCCCCCTAGCGCTCTGTAGCCAGCTGCCGCCTTTGCTGAGCTCTGGTCGCCGCCATGCACTACACCGCCGCGGCCACAGACGCCGTCTAGCTCGTTCCAGCCCAGCATCGAGCTCCTGCGAGCCCTATGCGCCCGCGCACTAGCCTCCCCGTGCCTCCTAGCGTGTTTCCCGTCGGGGACCCGACTGCGCCGCCGCCTGCGCGCGTCGCCGGCGCCCTTCCAATGACCAAATGGTCACGTCGCCGAGCCCTTTGTGCTCAGTGCGTCGCGCAGCTCCACCCTAGCCTTCCCGTTAGCCCCGAAGCGCGCTGCGTCGCCGTCTTCGTCTCACGCTCGAACCACCTCACCGCCGTCGAGCACATGGCGCCGACTCGCCACCACAGCCTCCGCAACCACCACCATTCGCTCCGCCGTCGTCTTGCCGTTCGAATGCGACCGGTCCCGCCGATTTTGGTGGCCTACAGACGAAACCCGACGCTCGCCCAAGCCGCGCCGCCGTGAAAACGAACTCGCCGGCCTCTAAACGCCGGCCAGCTGACATGGCATGCGTGGGGTCCACCCCTGGGTCACGCCGGTGGGTCCTAGGGGCCGATTGACTGTTGACGGTCAACGCCGACGTGTCAACGCTTTGTGTCTCGCTGACGCCTGGGCCCCACCGCCCTTTTAAATAACTAAAACGATTTTATAAATATAAATAATTAAATTAGTCTAAGCACTCACTGACAGGATGGGCCCACGCCCTTAATTAACCCAATTAATTAGTCCAAACACCCCTGTTAGTACCCTGCCAATGACATGTGGGTCCCACTGGACCCAATTGCGGGTTTGACCGGTCACCGACCTGTTGACCAGTGACTTCAGCATTGCATCATGTCGATGTCATAATTCCTTTTTGTTAAATAAGTAAATTCCAATAAATGATTTAAATCTTTAGAAAATCATATCTTTTAATCCGTAACTCGGATGAAAATACTTTCTACATGAAAGTTGCTCAGAACGACGAGAAAAATCCGGATACGCAGCCCAATCGTCCGCCACACAGCCCTAGCATACCGGACACGCAACCTTCCCCCTCCGGTACCTCTGCCCGAGAACGCGGAACCCCGGGGATACTTTCCCGGATGTTTCGCCCCTTCGCCGGTATCACCTACTACCGCATTAGGGCACGCCTAGCATCACGCATTGCTTTGTCATGCATCATTATGCATCTGTTTGCATTGTATTCATTATTTCTTCCCCCTCTTCTTCCGCTAGACACCGAGACCGACGCCGCTGCTACCCAGTACGACTACGGTGTTGACGACCCCTCTCTCTTGCCAGAGCAACCAGGCAAGCCCCCCCCTTGATCACCAGATATCGCCTACTCTCCTCTATACTGCTTGCATTAGAGTAGTGTAGCATGTTACTGCTTTCCGTTATTCCTATCTTGATGCATAGCCTGTCTTTGCTACTTTTGTTGATACCTTTACCTGCAATCCTACTTGCCTAGTATAGGATGCTAGTATTTCCATCTGTGGCCCTACATTCTTGTCCGTCTGTTGTGCTATACTATCGGGCCGTGATCACTTGGAAGGTGATCACGGGTATATACTTTATACTTATACATGATACATGTGGTGATTAAAGACAGGTCGGCTCGTAGGAGTACCCGCGAGTGGATCTTTGTGGCGGAGCGACAGGGCAGGTTGAGACCACCTAGGAGAGAGGTGGGCCTGGCCTGATCGGCGTTCGCGGATACTTAACACGCTTAACGAGATCTTGGTATTTGATCTGAGTCTGGCTACTGGCCTATACGCACTAACCAACTACGCTGAGGAATGATTATGGGCACTCGGCGTCGTGGTCTCTGCCAAGCCTTCATGACGTCGGCCGATCGGCGGCGCTACCGATTTGGAACGTAAGCTGCTCTTGTATTAAGGGGCTAGATTACGCCGGCCACGCATAGCGCAGGTGTGCTAAGGCGATGGGCCCGGACCCACAATGCAATTAGGTTTAGACCGGCGTCTTGACCTCTCTGTTGGCCTAGGTGGGGCTGCGACGTGTTGATCTTCCGGCGGGCATGACCCGAGAAAAGTGTGTCCGGCCAAATGGGATCAAGCGTGTTGGGTTATGTGGTGCACCGCAGGCAAGTTAATCTATTCGAATAGCCGTGATCTTCGGTAACATGACGACTTGGAGTTGTACCTTGACCTTATGACAACTAGAACCGGATACTTAATAAAACACACCCTTCCAAGTGCCAGATACAACCCGGTGATCGCTCTCTAACAGGGCGACGAGGAGGGGATCGCCGGGTAGGATTATGCTATGAGATGCTACTTGGAGGACTTCAATCTACTCTCTTCTACATGCTGCAAGACGGAGGCTGCCAGAAGCGTAGTCTTCGTCAGGATTAGTTATCCCCCTCTTATTCTGGCATTCTGCAGTTCAGTCCATTGATATGGCCCTTTACACATATACCCATGCATATGTAGTGTAGCTC
The DNA here is from genome assembly GCA_021605145.1 of Aegilops bicornis. Classification (NCBI taxonomy): domain Eukaryota; kingdom Viridiplantae; phylum Streptophyta; class Magnoliopsida; order Poales; family Poaceae; genus Aegilops; species Aegilops bicornis. The sequence continues at coordinate 626,892,436 of CM038674.1, forward strand.
CTTGCTTGCGAGTACTTCGGATGAGTACTCACAGTTGCTTTCTCCCCCCTTTTCCCCCTTTCCTTTCTACCTGGTTGTCGCAACCATATGTTGGAGCCCAGGAGCCAGACGCCACCGTCGATGACGACTACTACAACGGAGGTGCCTACTACTATGTGCAGCCCGCTGACGATGACCAGGAGTAGTTTAGGAGGATCCCAGGCAGGAGGCCTGCGCCTCTTTCGATCTGTATCCCAGTTTGTGCTAGCCTTCTCAAGGCAAACTTGTTTAACTTATGTCTGTACTCAGAGATTGTTGCTTCCATCGACTGCCTATGATCGAGCACTTGTATTCGAGCCATCGAGGCCCCCGGCTTGTATTATGATGCTTGTATGACTTATTTTATTTTAGAGTTGTGTTGTGATATCTTCCGTGAGTCCTCGATCTTGATCGTACTGCGTTATGCGTGTATGATTGAATTAGAGGCGTCACAAGTTGGTATCGAGCCATTGCTGTAGGACTCCCCTTCCACACTCCTTGGCCAAGTCGAGTCTAGACACCTTTGCAAAAACTTTTACTAACATGGTTGTGTGTCTTACAGGCCCACGTCGCCATTGGGTGGTACTAGGATCTTTTACTCCTCGACCTTTACTCTGGGACTCTGAACTCTCTTCTACTCGGGTTAAATGAATTTACTAACTAACACTAGGATTCCGTGACCACATTTACCCCAAAGTTGGATAAAGCCATAGTTATTCCTTAGAATAGTATTTTGAACAATTTCCACACTGTCATTTGACTCCTTTGAAACATCTTTGCTTTCAGATGGAACCCACGAGGTAGGTCATGCGCCACACGACGGCCATTGGTGCCTCGGGATCACCTGCCGTGCTAGCTGAGATGATGACCTATCTGGGTTATCGCTGGCACCCTGAGTACACCGTCTTTGAGGAGTACCAGGACTTTAACCAGGAGCAGTACTGTGCCATCGTCCACCTCTACTCTCGGGGGTATGACTCCACTACTGTGTTGCACACCGCTGATGGTGTTGGAGTGACTATCGGTATGGCAGTCCACGATGCTGCTTATGCTGCTCTGACACGTCTTCGTGGAGAGTATCGGGCGTTGGACACCTCCCCTTTCAGGCACATTGCTATCGTGATCCGATGCGTCGGTGCTGAGGGATACTACACTGCTTCCTACTCCACTGTCACCCGAGAGCCCTTCTACCATCAGAACCTGGTTCTGCATGCTGATGGGCTTGATCGAGCTAACCGAGCTCTTCGCCACGAGTTGTACACCACCCGTCAGCACCTTTACCGTGCTCTGACGCTGTTGCACCCCTTTGTCCGATCTAGGGAGCTGCCGCGTTCAGCTATCTACCCAGCACGGACCGTGATGCCCCAGGGTGTCGGTTGGCCAGATATGGGAGGCTACACTCCCGCACTTGGTCCTATTCTACCACCTGAGCGTCGCGTTCTGCACCAGAGTATCCGCGGCCCCCAGGCCACAGACGTGGAGGACTATCCGCTGCCGCACTACCAGCTTTCAGGCTACAACTACTTCCACAGTTCCTCCTGGGACTGATGTAGTCTTGCTTATTAGTATTAGTTGCTATCGCCGCGAGCCTGCGTGCCGCCTATGATGATTTAGTCTATGTAATGAACTCTGTGTACTGAACTCTATGTCCCCCCTGTTGTAAGTTATGCCGACTACTATGTAGTATCTGTCGTGCTCCTTTCTTTATGCATGTTTCATCATGAATGATTCTTGTCTGTGCAAATCTCTCAATGTTGAACTACCCCTGTTATATATTGCTACGTATTGAGCTTGCGTTGGTTTTCCCCAAAGAGGAGAGGATGATGCAACACAGTAGTGTAAGTATTTCCCTCAGTTTTTGAGAACCAAGGTATCAATCCAGTAGGAGGCCATGCGCAAGTCCCTCAGACTGCATTAAAACGATAGCTACTCTCAACCAACGCGATTAGGGGTTGTCAATCCCTTCACGGTCACTTACTTAGAGTGAGATCTGATAGAGATAATATTTTTGGTATTTTTGGTATAAAGATGCAAAGTAAAAAGTAAAAGCAAAGTAAGTAAATAAAGTGATGGAGATTGATATGATGAAAATAGACCCGGGGGCCATAGGTTTCACTAGTGGCTTCTCTCAAGAGCATATATATTCTACGGTGGGTGAACAAATTACTGTTGAGAAATTGACAGAATTGAGCATAGTTATGAGGTTATCTAGGTACGATCATGTATATAGGCATCACGTCCATGACAAGTAGATCGAAACGATTCTGCATCTACTACTATTACTCCACTCATCGACCGCTATCCAGCATGCATCTAGAGTATTAAGTTAAAAACAGAGTAACGCCTTAAGCAAGATGACATGATGTAGAGGAATAAATTCATGCAATATGATAAATACCCCATCTTGTTATCCTCGATGGCAACAATACAATACGTGCCTTGCAACCCTTTTTGTCACTAGGCAAGGACACCGCAAGATTGAACCCAAAGCTAAGCACTTCTCCCATTGCAAGAACTACCAATCTAGTTGGCCAAACCAAACGGATAATTCGAAGAGACTTGCAAAGATAACTCAATCATACATAAAAGAATCCAGAGAAGATTCAAATATTATCCATGGATAAGCTGGATCATAAACCCACAATTCATCGGTCTTAACAAACACACCGCAAAAAGAAGATTACATCGAATAGATCTCCACGAGAGAGGGGGAGAACATTGTATTGAGATCCAAAAAGAGAGAAGAAGCCATCTAGCTACTAGCTATGGACCCAAGGTCTGAAGTAAACTACTCACACTTCATCGGAGGGCTATGGTGTTGATGTAGAAGCCCTCCATGGTGGATGCCCCCTCACGTGAGCTCCTAACAGGCCCCAAGATGGGATCTCATGGATACAGGAAGGTACGGCGGTGGAATTAGGTTTTGGCTCGACTTACGATCGTTTGGGGATACGTAGGTATATATAGGAGGAAGAATGCGTCGGTGGAGGCGTCGGGGGCCACGAGGTAGGGGGGCGCCCTCCACCCTCGTCACCGCCTCTGGCAATTCTTGGAGTAGGGTTCAAGTCTCCTGGATCACGTTCGGTGAGAAGATCACGTTCCCGAAGGTTTCATTCCGTTTGGACTCCCTTTAATATTCCATTTCTTCGAAACACTGAAATAGGCAAAAAACAGCAATTCTAGGCTGGGCCTCCGGTTAATAGGTTAGTCCCAAAAGTAATATAAAAGTGGAAAATAAAGCCCAATATAGTCCAAAACAGTAGATAAAGTAGCATGGCGCAATCAAAAATTATAGATACGTTGGAGACGTATCGAGGCATCCCCAAGCTTAATTCCTGCTCGTCCTCGAGTAGGCAAATGATAAAAAGAGAATTTTTGATGCGGAGTGATACTTTGGCATAATTTCAATATAAATCTTCTTACTTGTGATATGAATATTCAGATCCGAAAGGTTTAAGACACAAGTTCATATTGACATAAAAATAATAATACTTCAAGCATACTAACTAAGCAATTATGTCATCTCAAAATAACATGGCCAAAGAAAGTTCATCCCTACAAAATCATATGGTTAGGCTATGCTTCATTTTCGTCACACAAAGATGTTCCCAACTTCTATACCCCCGATGACAGGCCAAGCAATTGTTTCATACTCAAATAATCTCAAACTTTTTCAACTTTCACACAATACATGAGCGCGAGCCATGGATATAACACTATGGGTGGAATAGAATATGATGATGGGATTGTGTGGAGAAGACAAAAAGGAGAAAGTCTCACATTGACGAGGCTAATCAACGGGCTATGGAGATGCCCATCAATTGATGTCAACATGAGGAGTAGGGATTGCCATGCAATGGATGCACTAGAGCTATAAGTATATGAAAGCTCTACAAAAGAAAACTAGTGGGTGTGGATCCAACTTGCTTGCTCATGAAGACCTAGGGCACTTTGAGGAAGCCCATCATTGGAATATACAAGCCAAGTTCTATAATGAAAAATTCCCACTAGTATATGAAAGTGACAAAATGAGAGACTCTCTATCATGAAAATCTTGGTGCTACTTTGAAGCACAAGTGTGGTAAAAAGGATAGTAGCATTGTCCCTTCTCTCTTTTCCTCTCTTTTTTGGGCCTTTTTTTCCGTCCGGAGTCTCATCCCGACTTGTGGGAGAATCATAGTCTCCATCATCCTTTCCTCACTGGGACAATGCTCTAATAATGATGATCATCACACTTTTATTTACTTACAACTCAAGAATTACAACTCGATACTTAAAACAAAATATGACTCTATATGAATGCCTCCGTGATGTCTGCAGGATGGTGCAATGAATCAAGAGTGACATGTATGGAAAATAATGCATGGTGGCTTTGCCACAAATACGATGTCAACTACATGATCATGCAATGGCAATATGACAAAAGTATTGTATGTCATAATAATGATGATGGAAGTTGCATGGCAATATATCTCGGAATGGCTATGGAAATGCCATGATAGGTAGGTATGGTGGCTGTTTTGAGGAAGATATAAGGATGTTTATGTGTGATAGAGCGTATCGTATCACGGGGTTTGGATGCACTGCCGTGAAGTTTGCACCAACTCTCAAGGTGAGAAAGGGCAATGCACGGTACCAAAGAGGCTAGCAAAGGCGGAAAGGTAAAAGTGCGTATAATCCATGGACTCAACATTAGTCAGAAGAACTCATATACTTATTGCAAAAATTTAGAAGCCATCAAAAATCAAGTACTACGCGCAATGCTCCTAGGGGGATAGATTGGTAGGAAAAGACCATCGCTCGTCCCCGACCGCCATTCATAAGGATGCACAAGCCAGGTATACTTCATGTTTCAAATTTGTTACACAACTTTACCCATACGTGCATGCTATGGGACTTGAAAACTTCAACACAAGTATTTCTCAAATTCACAATTATCAACTAGCACGACTTTGATATTATTACCTCCATATCTCAAAACAATTATTAAGCATTAAATTTATCTTAGTATTCAATTCACTCAAAAGAAAGATTCACATATCTCGAACACCAAGTATATTAACATTAAGCAAATTACCATGCTATTAATGACTCTCAAAATGATCTAAGTGAAGCATGAGAGATCAAGTCTCTTCAAAACAAATCCACCACCGTGCTCTAAAAGATCTAAGTGAAGTACTAGAGCAAAACTATCAAGCTCAAAAGATATAAGTGAAGCACTACGAGCAAAACTATCAAGCTCAAAAGATATAAGTGAAGCACATAGAGTATTCTAACAAATTCCAAATCATGTATGGCTCTCACAAAAGGTGTGTACAGCAAGGATGATTGTGGTAAACTAACAAGCAAAGACTCAAATAATACAAGACGCTCCAAGCAAAACACATATCATGTTGGTGAATAAAAATATAGCTCCAAGTAAGTTACCGATGGAAGTGGACGAAAGTGGGGATGCCTTCCGGGGCATCCCCAAGCTTTGACTTTTAGGTGTCCTTGGATTATCTTGGGGATGCCATGGGCATCCCCAAGCTTACGCTCTTGCCACTCCTTATTCCATAATCCATCAAAAGAATTCACCCAAAACTTGAAAACTTCACAACACAAAACTCAATAGAAATCTCGTGAGCTCCGTTAGAGAAAGAGAACAAAACACTACTTTAAGGTACTGTAATGAACTCATTCTTTATTTATATTGGTGTTAAACCTACTGTATTCCAACTTCTCGATGGATCATAAACTATTTTACTAGCCATAGATTCATCAAAATAAGCAAACAACACACGCAAAACAGAATCTGTCAAAAACAGAACAGTCTGTAGTAATCTGTAACTAACGCAAACTTCTGGAACCCAAAAAATTATACCAAAATTAGACGACCTGGAAAATTTGTTTATTGATCAGAATCAATTGGAATCACTATTTTATCACGTTCTTGTGATTTTTAACAATTCGGGCACTGAGCGCAAAGGTTCTGGAAATTACAGCAAGATCAAATGACTATTTCCCAAGAAGATCTAATAGGTTTAACTTGGCACAAACACTAACTAAAAGATAAAACTACATCTAAACAGAGGCTAGATGGATTATTTATTCCTAAACAGGAGCCAAAAAAAAAACTAAAAATAAAATTGGGTTGCCTCCCAACAAGCGCTATCGTTTAACGCCCCTAGCTAGGCATAAAAGCAAGGATAGATCTAGGTGGTGCCGTAGTAATAAGATAGATCGGTGAAACTCATTTCATATTCTCTATGTTCGGCAGCAAGTTTTCTTTGAGGCAAGCAAAAGTAATCAAAAGGGCTAAATTTAATAGGACAAAAGTCCCCAAGATCAATTTTAGGAGGTATAGGTTCCTCTTCGCCCTTCGTATTGCACAACCAATTCATCATTATAAGCATTCTTTTGACAGAACTTGGTGAGACTATACTCAAGAGAGCATCCTAGCTCATTATTTGAATAGCCAAATCATCATTAAGCTCAGAGATTCTATCAATTAAAATATTGGTAGGCACTTTTTTTCTAAGATTTTCATTGAAAGCAACATAGTCGATAGATTGAAAACGCATTATTTCTTCTTGATCAAAAATGATAGATTCTATGGGAGGACGGCCGGCGTCCACCCTATAATATGCAAAGATTTCTTTGGCTTCTTTTATTATAAATCTGAATTCATGAGCCAAAAAGATAGTAGCAGCACACGCTTAACAGAGGAGTGTTCAATATTACAAAATTCTAGGAAAATTCTTTGTATAGAAGGGTGCATATGCATAAATTGCCTTTCAAGTTCAACGATAAGCATGGCAATAGCGTCCGCAAGACTACTAGTTCTATGGAGAATAGAACCACCCATAGAGGGTAAAGCACCAGGACAAGTAAAGAAATCTTGAATAACTCCTTTTCCAATAATATTACCACTACCGATTCGAAATCTTTTTGTGTGATAGGTAGGGGATTCTTCAGCAGGAGCTTCAGAATTTTCCATATTATTATCACCCATGTCGGCGATAATTTCCCCTATTTCAGACATAGCGACAAGCAAGCAAACTAACACACGGGCAAACAAAAGGCAAAGGAAAAGGCAACGGAAAGAGAGGAGGAGATTGGGAAAGAGAGGGCAAATAAAATGGCACGGGTGAAGTGGGGAGAGGAAAAGCGAGAGGCAAATGGCAACATACTGTAATGCGAGAGATAGGGATTGTGATGGGTACTTGGTATGGTTGACTTGCTTGCGTGAGCCTCCCCAAGAACGGCGCCTGTAAATCCTTCTTGCTACGTCTTGAGCTTGCGTTGGTTTTCCCGAAGAGGAGAGGATGATGCAGCACAAGATGGCGTAAGTATTTCCCTCGATTTTTGAGAACCAAGGTATCAATGCAAGAGGAGGCCACGCACAAGTCCCTCGTACCTGCACAAAACGATAGCTACTCGCAACCAACGCGATTAGGGGTTGTAAATCCCTTCACGGTCACTTACGAGAGTGAGATCTGATAGAGATAATATTTTTGGTATTTTTGGTATAAAGATGCAAAGTAAAGAGTAAAAGCAAAGCAAGTAAATAAAGTGATGGAGATTGATATGATGAGAATAGACCCGGGGGCCATAGGTTTCACTAGTGGCTTCTCTCAAGAGCATAGATATTCTACGGTGGGTGAACAAATTACTGTTGAGCAATTGATGAGAATTGAGCATAGTTATGAGGTTATCTAGGTATGATCATGTATATAGGCATCACGTCCGTGACAAGTAGATCGAAACGATTCTGCATCTACTACTATTACTCCACTCATCGACCGCTATCCAAAGCATGCATCTAGAGTATTAAGTTAAAAATAGAGTAACGCCTTAAGCAAGATGACATGATGTAGAGGAATAAATTCATGCAATATGATAAATACCCCATCTTGTTATCCTCGATGGCAACAATACAATACGTGCCTTGCAACCCTTTCTATCACTAGGTAAGGACACCGCAAGATTGAACCCAAAGCTAAGCACTTCTCCCATTGCAAGAACTACCAATCTAGTTGGCCAAACCAAACGGATAATTCGAAGAGACTTGCAAAGATAACTCAATCATACATAAAAGAATTCAGAGAAGATTCAAATATTATCCATAGATAAGCTGGATCATAAACCCACAATTCATCGGTCTCAACAAACACACCGCAAAAAGAAGATTACATCGAATAGATCTCCACGAGAGAGGGGAGAACATTGTATTCAGATCCAAAAGAGAGAAGAAGCCATCTAGCTACTAGCTATGGACCCGAAGGTCTGAAGTAAACTACTCACACTTCATCGGAGGGGCTATGGTGTTGATGTAGAAGCCCTCCGTGGTGGATGCCCTCCTCCGGACCTCCTAACAGGCCCCAAGATGGGATCTCGTGGATACTGAGGAAGAATGCGGCGGTGGAATTAGGTTTTGGCTCCACTTCGATCGTTTGGGGATACGAGGTATATATAGGAGGAAGGAGTAGGTCGGTGGGCGTCGGGGCCCACGAGGTAGGGGCGCGCCTGTGGGGGCGCCCACCACCTCGTGACCGCCTCTAGCACTTCTTGGAGTAGGGTCCATGTCTCCTGGATCACGCTCGGTGAGAAGATCACATTCGAAGGTTTCATTCCGTTTGGACTCCGTTTGATATTCCTTTCTTCAAACACCGAAATAGGCAAAAACAGCAATGCAGGCTGGGCCTCCGGTTAATAGGTTAGTCCCAAAAGTAATATAAAAGTGGAAAATAAAGCCCAATATAGTCCAAAACAGTAGATAAAGTAGCATGGAGTAATCAAAAATTATAGATACGTTGGAGACGTATCATATATTAGCAGGATGGTTAGACCAGGTGGTCGTGGTCGTGGCGGCAACGCCCCACCACCGCCTGAGTACATGGCTGGAATGATCCAACAGCTCGAGATGAATCGCCAGTTCATGGAGAATATAATGGCTCAGTTTCCTCGCCCCAATATGAACCAGCAGCCAGCCCCAGTAACTCTGCAGGATTTCATGCGCCTCAACCCAAGTGTGTACCGCAGCTCACTTAAGCCTCTGGATGTCGATGGATCGGCTCCATGACATCACCTATGAGATGGAGTCTGCTGATGTAGCCCTGCTAGCTTTGTCACCTTTGCTTCCTTCTTCCTGAAGGGGCCTGCAGCTCAATGGTGGGACAACCACAGGCGTACTCTGCCAGCTGGAACAATCATCACCTGGCCAGACTTCCGAGCTGCTTTCCATGCCCGCTTCATTCCTCAGGGAGTCATGGACCGGAAGAAGCGTGAGTTCCGCAACCTCACCCAAGGCAACAAAACTGTTGAAGCTTATCAGCGGGAGTTTCTGGACTTGTCCCGCTATCTTTGAAGAGGACATTGCGGTGATGCCCGTGAGGCGGAGAAGTTCGTGACGGCCTTCAAGGCGACATCAAGCTCGCCGCTAGTGCATGACTATCTTGATTTCGCCACCTTGGTGAATAAGGCCATCAATGTCGAAACTGGTCTGCAGGAATACGGAGCTCTCTCATGCGCAACTGTGACACATGCTCATCTTCGGGCCCGCCCTCGCAGAAGCGTAAGATATGGATTCCCAACAGCATGTACCAGCCAACTGCACCTGCCCCAAGGCAGACCTTGTTGGAAATATGCCCTAGAGGCAATAATAAAAGGATTATTATTATATTTCCTTGTTCATGATAATTGTCTTTTATTCATGCTATAATTGTATTATCCGGAAATCGTAATACACGTGTGAATACTTAGACCACAACATGTCCCTAGTAAGCCTCTAGTTGACTAGCTCATTGATCAACAGATAGTCATGATTTCCTGACTATGGACATTGGATGTCATTGATAGCGGGATCACATCATTAGGAGAATGATGTGATGGACAAGACCCAATCCTAAGCATACCACAAGATCGTGTAGTTCGTTTGCTAGAGCTTTTCCAATTCCAAGTATCTTTTCCTTAGACCATGAGATCGTGTAACTCCCGAATACCCTAGGAGTGCTTTGGGTGTACCAAACGTCACAACGTAACTGGGTGACTATAAAGGTGCACTACAGGTATCTCCGAAAGTGTCTGTCGGGTTGACACGGATCGAGACTGGGATTTGTCACTCCGTATGACGGAGAGGTATCTCTGGGTCCACTCGGTAATGCATCATCATAATGAGCTCAAAGTGACCAAGTGTTTGGTCACGGGATCATGCATTACGGTACGAGTAAAGTGACTTGCTGGTAACGTGATTGAATGAGGTATTGGGATACCGACGATCGAATCTCGGGCAAGTAACGTACCGATTGACAAAGGGAATTGTATACGGGGTTGCTTAAATCCTCGACATCGTGGTTCATGCGATGAGATCATCGAGGAGTATGTGGGAGCCAACATGGGTATCCAGATCCCGCTGTTGGTTATTGACCGGAGAGTCATCTCGGTCATGTCTGCATGTCTGCCGAACCCGTAGGGTCTACACACTTAAGGTTCGGTGACGCTAGGGTTGTATGAATATGAGTATGCAGCAAACCGAAAGTTGTTCGGAGTCCCGGATGAGATCCCGGACGCCAAGAGGAGTTCCGGAATGGTCCGGAGGTAAAGAATTATATATAGGAAGTGCAGTTTCGGCCATCGGGAGAGTTTCGGGGGTCACCGGTATTGTACGGGACCACCGGAAGGGTCCGGGGGTCCACCGGGTGGGGCCACCTATCCCGGAGGGCCCCGTGGGCTGAAGTGGGGAGGGGACCAGCCCCTGGTGGGCAGGTGCGCCCCCCCCTTGGGCCCCCCTCTGCGCCTAGGGTTGGGAACCCTAGGGGAGGGGGCGCCCCACTTGCCTTGGGGGGCACTCCAACCCCCTTGGCCGCCGCCCCCCTGGGGACCCTATATATAAAGGGGGAGGGGGAGGGCAGCCGCACCCTGAAGTTTTGGCGCCTCCCTCTCCCCTGCTACACCTCTCCCTCTCATGAAGCTCGTGGCTTCTGGGAACCTCTTGCATCCACCACCACGCCGTCGTGCTGCTGGATCTTCATCGACCTCTCCTTCCCCCTTGCTGGATCAAGAAGGAGGAGACGTCACGCTGACCGTACGTGTGTTGAACGCGGAGGTGCCGCCTGTTCGGCGCTAGGATCTCTGGTGATTTGGATCACGACGAGTACGACTCCCTCAACTCCGTTCTCTTGAACGCTTCCGCTCGCGATCTACAAAGGTATATAGATGCACTCCTATCACTCGTTGCTAGATGAACTCATAGATCGATCTTGGTGAACGTAGGAAAATTTTTATTTTATGCAACGTTCCCCTACAGACCTATGCTGCACCTCGTCTGCCTTCTCCTCCAACTAGGCAGCCAACGCTTCCAGCTCCACCACCCCAAGCTCCTGTTCCCACTCCCAATAATGGTCTGTGCTACAAGTGTGGTCAACCAGGTCACCGTGCTAGGGATTGCAATCAGAATCAGAATCAACTGGCCCTTCCATGGCCCGGCGTGGAAGCAACCAGCCCCGCAACAACAATGCCAAGCCTTATGGTCGAGTTCATGCCAACCACGTTGATCTGAACGAAGCTCAAGACCAGCCTGCTACTGTGATGGGTACACTCCTCGTAAATTCAGTACCAGCATCCATTTTATTTGATACAGGTGCATCGCATTCATTCATGTCAGAAGATTTTGCATGCTTGCTCGACATTAAATGTGAGGACATGAACGCTTCGCTATTAGTGCACACCCCTGCGGGCCAATGTCGGACCTCCATGATTTGCAACGACGTCCCCGTTGAAATCAAAGGACCGGAATTCCTTGTCTCCCCCATCGTACTGAAGTCATGTAGCATTGACCTCATTCTGGGAATGAATTGGTTAAAGGCGCATACTGCTTCTATAGTTTGCGCCACTAAGACCATCCATCTGCTACACCCTTCAGATGAAATAGTTACTTACCAAGCTCATCTGGTGCAAAATGCCGAGGCACGGCTTTATGCCATGAATGCATTGAACGCTGCACCACTCGAGGGTATTGAAAACATTCTCGTCGTGTGTGAATTCCTCGACGTCTTCCCTGAAGAACTTCCAGGGATTCCCCCTGCTAGAGCTGTCGAATTCATCATCGACTTGAAACCAGGCACCACTCCTATAGGCAAACGACCCTACAAGATGCCACCGCATGAACCCCTTGAGCTTAATGAGGAAATCGACAAATCTCTTCACAAGGGTTTCATTCGCCCTAGTTGCTCTCCTTGGGGAGCACCTTCTCTCTTTGTCAAGAAGAAGGATGGGACAAACCGATTGGTCCAAGACTACCATCCTATAAACCAAGCTACCATTCAGAATAAGTATCCTCTTCCTCGGATCAATGATCTCTATGATCAACTGGCTGGTTCGTCAGTGTTCTCTAAACTCGACTTGAGGTTGGGTTACCACTAGATCCGTGTTCGTGAAGAGGATATCCCAAAGACCGCCTTTGTGACTCGATATGGTTCATACGAGTACACCGTCATGTCTTTCGGCTTAACCAATGCTCCAACCACCTTCTCTACACGATGAACTATATATTCATGGATTACCTCGACAAGTTCGTCGTGGTTTATCTGGATGATATCCTGATATTTTCCAAGAACGAAGAAGAACATGCTGAACATCTTCGTCTTGTGCTGGAAAAGCTACTAGAGCATCAGCTATACGCCAAGTTCTCCAAATATGAATTCTGACTTCAAGTAACCTATCTCGGGCATGTCATCTCTAAGGATGGTATTGCCGTCAACCTGAAACGAGTCCAGGCTATTCTTGATTGGACTCCTCCGAAGAACGTTAAGCAAGTCGGAAGTTTTCTCGGTCTACTTGACTATTGCCGTCGATTCGTCGAGAACTTCTCCAAGATTGCCATGCCTCGACTAACTTTGTTGCATAAGGGCGTCAAGTTCCAATGGATGAGACAAATGTCGTGAAAGCTTCGAGCACTCAAAGACAAGTTGACTTCTGCCCCAAAGTACTAGCTCCACGATACTAAGAAGGACTTCATCATTTATCGCGACGCTTCCGTCAAGGATTATCTTGTGTCCTAATGCAGAGCGCAAAGTGGTTGCTTATGCCTCTCGGCAATTGCGCCCTCACGAAGAGAGCTACCCAGCTCACGACCTCGAACTTCTTCTTGTCATTCATGCACTGAAGCAGTGGCGACATTACCTTCTCGGTAATCATTGCGAGATCTTCACCGACCACCAAAGTCTGAAGTATCTATTTACTCAGCCAGACCTGAACCTCCGTCAGTAGAGATGGATGGAGATTGTTGCATACTTTGACTTGGGTATTTCCTATACACCAGGCAAGGCTAATGTAATGGTCGATGCCTTGAGCCGCATAAGTCTTCTTGCAGCCACCTCCAGATTCACAAAGTTCAGCCCTCACTTGTTGAAGAATTCAGAAAGCTGAACCTCCATATTGTTCCTCCGGGTGCACTCGCTCCCCCTCCTGAGGAGTTTCGCAAGATGAATTTCCGTGTTGTTTCCCAGGGTTCCCTCTATACCCTGGCTGTCGAACCCGATCTCGTGAGCTCCATCAAGACAATACAGGGATATGACTCTGAAGCCCACAAGATTAAGCGCTACCTCAAAGAAGGAAAGCCCTCATTCTTCACTATTGCTGATGATGGCGCCTTGTACTTCAAAGGCCGCCTAGTGGTGCCGTGTAAGGAGAAAAACCTGAATATGACTCAGAAAGTTATGAAAGAAGCTCATGATACGCCTCTATGTATCCATCCTGGTAGTACAAATATGTACGAGGACATTCACAAAGATTACGGTGGTCTAACATGAAGCAAGACATTGCTCGCTATGTTCTTTGAGTGTGACGTTTGCCGTCGTATCAAAGCGAGAACATCAAAGGCCTGCTTTGGAACTCGCAACCTATCTCTATTCCTGAATGGAAATGGGACCATGTTGAAATGGACTACGTCACTGGATTTCCCAAATCGCAAAAAGGTAATGATGCTATTCTTGTCGTCATTGACCGGCTTTCTAGAGTTGCACATTTCCCGGCGGTCAAAGAAACGATCACTGCTAGTCAGCTTGCAACTCTCTACATGTCCAGAATTGTTTCGCTTCACGGTATTCCACTGGTTATCAGTTTGGACCGTGGCAGCTTATTTACTTCAATATTCTGGGCAAGTTTCCAAGAAGCTATGGGGACTCACTTATCTTTCAAGATCTGCGTTTCATCCATGATCCACAAGGGCAAGTTGAACGTGTCAACCAAGTTCTCGGAGACATGCTTGAGCTTGTGTTATTTCCTTCGCAATAAATGGGAGAAATCTCTCCTGTATGCTGAGTTCTCTTATAACAATAGCTATCAAGCTAGTCTGAAGATGGCCCCCTTCGAAGTGTTATATGGACGAAAGTGCCGAACCCCTCCGAACTGGTCAGAAACTGGGGAACGTCCACTCTTTGGTCCGGATATTATCCAACATGCTGAAGAACAAGTCCGCATTATTCGCGAGAATCTCAAGACTGCTCAATCACGTCAAAAGAGTAATTATGACCGCCATCATACAAACCTGGTCTATCAACCTGGCGAAAAGGCCTATCTTCGAGTTACACCAATGAAGGGTGCACACCGCTTCGGGATCAAGGGAAAGCTAGCTCCCCGCTATATTGGTCCTTTCAGTATTCTCGAGAGGCGTGGAAAAGTGGCATATCAACTGGAGCTTCTGTCGAACCTTTCTCAGGTTCACGATGTGTTCCACGTGTCACAACTCCGACGCTGCTTCAAGGACCCAATCCGAGCACTGGACCATGAAGTGCTCGAATTGCAAGAGGACCTTTCCTATAAAGAGCATCCGGTCCGCATTCTCAACCAAGCTGAACGCCAAGACACGCCGAAGGCGATCAAGTTCCTCAAAGTTCGGTGGTCGCACCATTACGAAGATGAAGCCACTTGGGAACGAGAGGATCGCCTGCGTGAGGAATACCCCGCGCTGTTTCCTTCTACCTCCTAAATCTCGGGACGAGATTTCTTGTAGTGGAGGAGATTTGTAACGCCCGGATAATTAGGCTACAGTAAAACTCTACTAATGATGCCATGTCATCTTTGATTACTGTTGCTAAACTTTCGTTAGTTCAAACCGATCCAAAAATCAATTCAAAAAAAAATGGCAGACAACAAAAGTTTTAAAAGTTGAAACAAAAATGTTGGGTCAGTACCAAAAATGGCATAGGTAATTATGGTGTAGAAGACACAATTTTACAAAATACCTAAATGCCCTAAATTAAATAAAACAGAAAGAGAAAAAGAAATAAATAAAAGAAAATGCAAAATGTAAGCAGAAAAGAAAAAAGGAGAAACTCCCTCGACCAGCGGCCCATTTCAGCTAGGCCGGCCCATCTGGCCCATTGGCCGACCCGGCCCGGCTCCCCTGCCTCATCCCCTTCCCTGTTCCCCCGACCCGGGTCAGAACAGGGCGCGTCGCCACCGGACCCCCTCGCCGACATCGAGGAGAGGATAAGGCCGCCACGCCTTCGCCTCCTCGATCCCTCCTCCCACTCGCCCCCACTCTCGCCCTCGGTTCCTGCGCCTCTCCCTTCCCCCTCAGATCCACCTCGCCACTCCCCTCGTTCCCCACCGCAACTGAGCGCCGCCATGGCCTCGCCGCCATAGAACTCGCGGCCACCGCGACCTCCAAGCCTCTCCGACGTGTCCGCTCGCTCCGCCTCCCCGTCAAGATGCAGGACGCCGGACGCCCACGAATGCTGCCCCGGCCTCGTCTTCTTCCTCGGATCCCCGACGCGTCTCCGACGAGTGCCATCGACTCTAATGCTACTAAACCACCACGGGCCATCTTGCCTGCCGCACGGTGAGCTTCTCCTCCCCCTGCTGCTCCTCGTTGGCCCCCTAGTGCTCTGTAGCCAGCTACTGCCTTTGCCGAGCTCTGGTCGCCGCCATGCACTACACCGCCGCGGCCACAGACGCCGTCGAGCTCGTTCAGGCCCAGCATCGAGCTCCTGCGAGCCCTCTGGCGCCAGCGCACTAGCCTCCCGTGACTCCTAAGCGTGTTTCCCGTCGGGGACCGGCTGCGCCGCCGCTTTGTCGCGTCGCCGGCTTCTTCCGATGACCAAATGGTCACGGGGCCGAGCCCTTTGTGCTCAGTGCGTCGCGCAGCTCCACCCTAGCCTTCCCGTTAGCCCCGAAGCGCGCTGTGTCGCCGTCTTCTCTCACGCCCGAACCACCTCGCCTCCGTCGAGCCTGTAGCACTCGACTCTGGCCACCACAGCCTCCGCAACCACCACCATTCGCTCCGCCGTTGTCTTGCCGTTCGAATGCGACCGGTCCCGCCCATTTTGGTGGCCTACAGACGAAACCCGACGCTCGCCCAAGCCGCGCCGCCGCGAAAACGAACTCACCGGCGTCTAAACGCCGACCAGCTGACGTGGCATGCGTGGGGTCCACCACAGGTCACTTGCCGATTGGGTCCTGGGGGGCCCAGTTGACCTGTTGACCAGGTCAACGCTGACGTGGCCGCCTTCTGTCTCGCTGACGCCTGGGCCCCACCGCCCTTTTAAATAACTAAAACGATTTTATAAATAAAAATAATTAAATTAGTCTAAGCACTCACTGACAGGATGGGCCCACGCCCTTAATTAACCCAATTAATTAGTCTAAACCCCCCTGTTAGTACCCTGCCAATGACATGTGGGTCCCACTGGACCCACCTGTCTGGTTTGACTGGTCAGCCGACCTGTTGACCAGCTGACGTCAGCATTGCATCATGCTGAAGTCATAATTCCTTTTTGTAAATAAGTAAATTCCAATAAATGATTTAAATCTTTAGAAAATCATATCTTTTAATCCGTAACTCGGATGAAAATACTTTCTACATGAAAGTTGCTCAGAACGACGAGATGAATCCGGATACGCAGCCCGTTAAATCGCCACACACAGCCCTAGCATACCGAACACGCAACTTTCCCCTCCGTTACCTCGCCGAGAACGTGGAACCCGGGGATACTTTCCGGATGTTTCCCCCCTTCGCCGGTATCACCTACTACCGCGTTAGGGCACGCCTAGCATCACGCATTGCTTTGTCATGCATCATTATGCATCTGTTTGCATTGTATTCATTGTTTCTTCCCCCTCTTCTTTCGCTAGACACCGAGACCGACGCCTTGTTGCTACCCAAAGACGACTACGGTGTTGACGACCCTCTCTCTTGCGAGCAACCAGGCAAGCCCCCTTGATCACGGATATCGCCTACTCTCCTCTATACCGCTTGCATTAGAGTAGTGGAGCATGTTACTGCTGTCCGTTATTCCTATCTTGATGCATAGCCTGTCTTTGCTACTTCTGTTGATACCTTTACCTGCAATCCTACTTGCCTAGTATAGGATGCTAGTATTTCCATCTATGGCCCTACATTCTTGTCCGTCTGCTGTGCTATACTATCGGGCCGTGATCACTCGGGAGGTGATCACGGGTATATACTTTATACTTATACTTCATACATGTGGTGATTAAAGACGGGTCGGCTCATAGGAGTACCCGCGAGTGGATCTTTGTGGTGGAACGACAGGGCAGGTTGAGACCACCGAGGAGAGAGGTGGGCCTGGCCCTGTTCGGCGTTCGTGGATACTTAACGCGCTTAACGAGATCCTGGTATTTGATCTGAGTCTGGCTACTGGCCTATACGCACTAACCAACTACGCGGGAACAGTTATGGGCACTCGGCGTCATGGTATCAGCCGAAGCCTTCGTGACGTCAGCGACTGAGCGACGCGTGCCAGTTTGGAACGTAAGCCTGCTCTTGTATTAAGGGGGCTAGTTCTGCTTCCGGCCGCCCATAGCGTCGCAGGTGTGCTAAGGCGATGGGCCGGACCCACTGCGCTTAGGTTTAGAGCGCGTCTTGACCTCTCTGTTGGCCTAGGTGGGGCTGCGGCGTGTTGATCTTCCACGATCGGGCATGACCCGAGAAAAGTGTGTCCGCCAAATGGGATCAAGCGTGTTGGGTTATGTGGTGCACCCTGCAGGAAGTTAATCTATTGAATAGTCGTGATCTTCGGTAGCAGGGCGACTTGGAGTTGTACCTTGACCTTATGACAACTAGAACCGGATACTTAATAAAACACACGCTTCCAAGTGCCAGATACAACCCGGTGATCACTCTCTAACAGGGCGACGAGGAGGGGATCGCCGGGTAGGATTATGCTATGCGATGCTACTTGGAGGACTTCAATCTACTCTCCTCTACATGCTGCAAGACGGAGGCTGCCAGAAGCATAGTCTTCGACAGGATTAGTTATCCCCCTCTTATTACGGCATTCTCGCAGTTCACCACCGATATGGCCCTTTACACATATACCCATGCATATGTAGTGTAGCTCCTTGCTTGCGAGTACTTTGGATGAGTACTCACGGTTGCTTTCTCCCCCTTTCCCCCCCTTTCCTTTCTACCTGGTTGTCGCAACCAGATGTCGGAGCCCAGGAGCTAGACGCCACCGTCGACGACGACTACTACACCGGGGGTGCCTACTACTACGTGCAGCCCGTTGACAATGACCAGGAGTAGTTTAGGAGGATCCCAGGCAGGAGGCCTGCCCCTCTTTTGATCTGCATCCCAGTTTGTGCTAGCCTTCTTAAGGCAAACTTGTTTAACTTATGTCAGTACTCAGATATTGTTGCTTCCGCTGACTCGTCTATGATCGAGCACTTGTATTCGAGCCCTCGAGGCCCCTGGCTTGTATTATGATGCTTGTATGACTTATTTTATTTTAGAGTTGTGTTGTGATATCTTCCCGTGAGTCCTTGATCTTGATCATACACGTTTGCGTGTATGATTAGTGTACGATTGAATCGGGGGCGTCACAGAAGGAGAGGACCGGTCCACCTCCCCAGGAAGTGAGGCACCAGACGGCTGGGTCATGTACTTTGATGGCGCCTTCGCGCACCAAGGCGCGGGGGCTAGAGCAGTGCTTGTCTCGCCCACTCAGGACAAGCTCTACTACGCCGTGCAACTCTGCTTCCAGCACGGCGAGAAGGTCTCCAACAATATCACAGAATACGAAGGCCTCATAGCTGGCCTGAAGGTCGCGGCGGCTTTAGGGGTAAGGTGCCTTACCGTCAAGGGCGACTCGCAGATCCTCGTCAACTTCTCCAACAATGTGTACGAGCCGAAGGACGAGCACATGGAGGCCTACCTTGCGGAGGTGCGCAAGATGGAAAAGCAGTTCTTAGGCCTGGAGCTGCAGCACGTGCCCCGGGGCACCAACAAGGAAGCCGATGACATCGCAAAGAGAGCCTCCAAGCGGCAGCTGCAAGAGCCTGGCGTCTTCGAAGAACGACTCTTCAGGCCATCGGCTGCACCACCTCTGTCAAGCACAACTTAGCCTCGGGAGGAGCTCCCGCAGCCCCGGCCACAGGAGCCCCATCTTGCGGCCCAACCTCAGGAGCTCGGCTACTCTTGGCGCTCGAGCCCCAGGAGGAGTGCTGGACCAAGGAATTCAAGGAGTACCTGATGCATGGGACGCTGCCGGAGAAGGAAGAAGACGCGGAGCACGTGGCCCGACAGGCCACAACATACTGCATTCAGGATGACGAGTTGTACAGGAAACGGCCGAACAACGTCACGCTGCGCTACATCTCTAGTGATCAAGGAAGGGAACTGCTGATTGACATACACGGCGGGGACTGTGAACATCACTCATCATCACGAACCCTCGTCGGCAAGGTGTTCCGCAGCGGATTATATTGGCCCACAACGCTCAATGGTGCAGCCGAGCTGGTGAAGTCTTGTGAAGCTTGCCAATTCCACGCCAAGCAGATCCATTAGCCTGCACAGGGCCTCCAAACCATTCCGCTCACGTGGCCGTTCGCGATGCAGGGATTTGGATATCTTGGGCCCGTTCCCACGGCGCCAGGCTACCACGATCTCTACGTCGCCATCGACAAGTTCACCAAGTGGGCGGAAGTGGAAGCCGTCCGTACCATCCCGGCCGGCTCTGCTGTCAAGTTCATCAAGGGCCTCGTGAGCCGCTTCAGGGTCCCCAACCACATCATCACAGATAATGGCTTGCAGTTTACTAGGAACCTCTTCAAAACCTACTGTGCTAACCTTGGAACGCAGATCTGCTACGCCTCGGTGGCCCACCCCAGGAGCAACGGTCAGGCTGAACGCGCCAACGCCGAGGTCCTGAGGGGCCTCAAGACCAGGACCTTCAAGAAGAAGCTGGAAGCCTGCTGCAGGGGCTGGCATGACGAACTCCAGTCTGTGTTGTGGTCCATTCGCACCACTGCCACCAAGCCAACGGGCGAGACTCCATTCTTCCTCGTCTATGGGGTTGAGGCGGTCCTCCCTCATGAGGTCAGGCATCGCTCCGCGCGGGTCCTGGCATTCGACGAAGCGCAGCAGGACGCCACGCGGGGGATGGATCTCGTGCTGGGGGAGGAGCGCCGTTGCGAAGCCGCATTGAGGGCAGCTAGGTACCAACAAGCTCTGCGGCGGTACCATTGCCGCGACATCCGCTCTAGAACGCTCGAGGTAGGCGACCTCGTCCTGAGGCGGGTCCTCTCCAGGGAAGGGCTGCACAAGCTTTCGCCCATGTGGGAGGGCCCGTTCAGGGTCGTTCATGTCGCCCGGGCCGGAGTCTTTGCAGCGCTGGAGACGCAGGATGGAACACCCATCCAGAATGCGTGGAACATCCAACACCTCCAGAAGTTTTATCCATGAAGCAAGGCCCAGAGCCTGAGAAGCAAGGCCCAGAGCCTGAGAAGCAAGGCCCAGAGCCTGAGAAGAAAGGCCCAGAGCCTGTGAAGAAGGCCCGGTGCCTGTGAAGAATCGCCGCCCGTGACACTCTCACGTAATAATGAGTTGGGGCTGTACACGCCCCGGAGTCTCAAGAGCGCCGGCCTCAGGCCCTGGGGCTCCCTCCCATGCCTAGTGGACAACACTTAGCTCCGTGCTGGTGAGAAGACTTGAAGACTAGATTAGGTGTCGGACGCGGCTTTTCATTTGCTTTCCGAAGTTGGCTCACTTTTCCTTAATCAGAGTTGCTCTTGGCGTTTGTTGCTGATTTGGTTCCCCAGTTTTTTACCGCTTCTTTTTGTTCCGGCTCCGGTTTGCTCTTATCCTCTCTCTCTCTCGCATGTCTCGCGAGGGGGCTAGGTAGGTGCCCTCGCGAGCGTTTCTCTTCTCGTTTCCTTTTCACGAGTCACCCTCGTTTGAGCACGAAGTCGGCACACCTCTCCCAAATCCGTGCCCCTCGGTACTGCGATCTGGCCTTGACCAAGGCTCGGGTGGACGGCAAGTCTTTGGTAAACCCCTAACGAATTTTTTTGCAGTTTCCGACCAACGTGGACACCATGCGAGGGAAAGGGTTTCCAAAACGTGCCAGGTTAAGTTATCTCTGCACAAAATAAGCAGCATGGCGTGGGAGAACCACAGTTCGATACACGCCCCTCTGGGCCCATATTGGTTGCGTTTTGTGATATAGGAAAGAAAGAAAAAGCTAAGCAAAAGTAATGTTGCAGCAGTCCGCAAAGGCAGGCCCTTGGCGACGCCCCAAACCTAGCTGGACCCCTCCTCGCGCTTCACGGAGGCACGACGGCGAGATGACCTGCTGCCTCCTTCGAAGCGGGCACGGTGACATGGTGGCTGATCGTAGCCACCGCTGTTGGAGCTGTCACTGGAGAAAGAGCCACCGTAGCTGGAGGAGACGCAGCCACCGCCGAAGGCAGGCCCGCCCTCGTCCTCATCGCGACCGTCACCAAGGCCAAGCACCTCCTCGCCGTCGTTCGCCTCGGGGCAGCATCTGGCGCGGCCACCATCTTCCCCAAACACCCTCACGTAGAGGGACGACTCACCATTGTAAGGGTGCATCGCCTGCCCAGGCCGCGCGCGCGGGCGAACGTCTGCCAGCCACGGGCCAGAGCTATGTTGCCCGCGGAGGAAGTCTCGACCGCGACCCAAGAGGCCATGCTGCAGCAGCCGTCCACCTGCAGCCAGAGCCCGCCCGGGCCAGAGGCCGACAGTTCACCGGCGAAAAAGCGCGGAAGTTGGAGCCAGTTGCCGGCCGGGCTCTCCGACCAGACAACGAACTCCGGCGACGCCTCAGTAGAGTGGAAGCGCGGGCTGGGAGGTCGCGCCACCATCACGCGCCTCCCCCCATCGGCTGGATCAGCATGGATGGGACGATCCTCACTGCGTGCCATGGCGCCACCTCGACGGTGGCCCGTGGTGTTGGGGAACGTGGTAATTTCAAAAAAATTCCTACGCACACGCAAGATCATGGTGATGCATAGCAACGAGAGGGGAGAGTGTGTCCACGTACCCTCGTAGACCGAAAGCGGAAGCGTTATAACAACGCGGTTGATGTAGTCGTACGTCTTCACACGGTTGATGTAGTCGTACCCTCGTACCCTCGTTGCACCGAAACTACGGCACCTCGGAGTTCTAGCACACGTTCAGCTCGATGACGATCCCCGGACTCCGATCTAGGAGAATGTCGGGGAAGAGTTCCGTCAGCACGATGGCGTGGTGACGATCTTGATGTTCTCTGATCGCGAGGCTTCGCCTAAGCACTGCTACAATATTATCGAGGACTATGGTGGAGGGGGCACCGCTTTGCGGCTAAGAGATCTCAAGGATCAATTGTTATGTCTTTGGGGTGCCCCCTGCCTTTGTATATAAAGGAGCAAGGGGAGGACGGCCGGCCCTCTATGGCGTGCCCCAAGAGGGGAATCCTACTAGGACTCCAAGTCCTAGTAGGTTTCCACCTAAATGGAGAGAGGGGGAAGGAAGGAGAGGGAGAGGGAGAAGGAAAGGGGGGCGCCGCCACCCCTCTCCTAGTCCAATTCGGACCAGAGGGGGAGGGGCGCGCGGCCTGCCCTGGCCACCCCTCTCTCTCCACTAAGGCCCATCGAGGCCCATTAGTTCCCAGGGTTACCGATAACCCTCCCAAGACTTCCGGTTTTATCCGAAACTTCTCCGGAACACTTCCGGTGTCCGAATACAGTCGTCCAATATATCAATCTTCATGTCTCGACCATTTCGAGACTCCTTGTCATGTCCGTAATCACATCCAGGACTCCGAACAAACTTCGGTACATTAAAACTCATAAACTCATAATATAAGCATCATGAAACCTTAAGCGTGCGGACCCTACGGGTTCGAAAACTATGTAGACATGACCTAGAACTGTTTCCGATCAATAACCAATAGCGGAACCTGGATGCTCATATTGGCTCCTACATATTCTACGAAGATCTTTATCGGTCAAACCACATAACAACATACGTTGTTCCCTTTGTCATCGGTATGTTACTTGCGAGATTTGATCGTCGGTATCTCAATACCTAGTTCAATCTAGATTACCGGCAAGTCTCTTTACTCATTCCGTAATACATCATCCATAACTAACTCATTAGTTACAATGCTTGCAAGGCTTATAGTGATGTGCATTCTTGAGTGGGCCCAGAGATACCTCTCCGACAATCGGAGTGACAAATCCTAATCTCGAAATACGCCAACCCAACAAGTACCTTCGGAGACACCAGTAGAGCACCTTTATAATCACCCGATTCACGTTGTGGACGTTTGGTAGCACACAAAGTGTTCCTCCAAAGAACGGGAGTTGCATAATCTCATAGTCATAGGAACATGTATAAGTCATGAAGAAAGCAATAGCAACATACTAAACGATCGAGTGCTAAGCTAACGGAATGGTTCAAGTCAATCACATCATTCTCCTAATGATGTGATCCCGTTAATCAAATGAAAACTCTTTGTCCATGGCTAGGAAACATAACCATCTTTGATCAATGAGCTAGTCAAGTAGACGCATACTAGTGACACTCTGTTTGTCTATGTATTCACACATGTATTATGTTTCCGGTTAATACAATTCTAGCATGAATAATAATTTATCATGAAATAAGGAAATAAATAATAACTTTATTATTGCCTCTAGGGCATATTTCCTTCACACGGCGGGGGTCGCGGCGTGCTTGCGCGGACGGCCACAGCTGCGCTTGGGCGCCGGGGAGCCAGGGCCCTCACGAGGGGCCTTCCCTTTCTCGGCGGCAGAGAACTTCTTTCGTGGCGCCATCGATGGCACTGCCAGCAGTGGAGTAAAGAAGACGAAGCAAGCGAGCGAGGAAAAGATGGGCAACGGGGGCTCCGCCCCCTCCCCATTTATAGCAAGAGAAGGCCAACCAGCGTCTCCCACGATCGCAGGTAATGATGGTTTTCCTTGCATGTCGCAGGGACTTGTCAAATCGTGCAGCTGCCGAGGCAGCGTGGGGAAGCGGAGACGCCCACATCCAATCAACCGCCACGAGTCGACCGAGGCCGCAGGCTTTTGGGGCCCACGGCGCTCCGAACTTGACCCTTGGCTTCGCCGCGAAGCCAAGCCCGATCGCACCTTGGGCCCGGGGGCTACTGTCGGCGTTCTGGGAATGGGGGACCCCAGACTTGCCTGCCTGCAGCCCACAGCGTGGCTAGGCAGCGGGTCGTACGTCCCATCTTCATCAACAAGGCATCCAAGACCCTCGCGAGGCGGACGATGCAAGGCTCCCTATGGAGTGTCCTAGCCAGGCAGGCTCGCGAGGAGCAGAGATATCAAGGCGGGGCAAACCTCACGAGGCACTCGTGACGTAAGCCATGACGAACGGTGCCAGGCGGGCGCGAGTGTGCGCAGCGTCTCCATTTCCTCTTTGGTGCTAAGGAGGCAAGCGCAAACGAAGAGTACCGAGGCATCAGGAAAAGGTTGCCATATTGGTGCAACAAGACCAAGACCAGGAGGACGGCAAGGCGGAGGTCATCGTGGAGCCTAAGACGGCGTCACCCCAGGGATTTTCGCAGGTGAAGACCGCTTTTGTCATGATAGCTTGTACTAGCTGTCCCCCTTCAAATTTGCCCGCCGTTGTTGGCTCCCTTCCCGCTCATTATTTGGGAAGAGGACCAGGGCCTATATAAGTAGAGCTAGCCACCACAGTAGAGACATCTCATCTTAGCTTGATCCAACCCGATCGAGAGCCTAGCCACAAGAACACCTCAACCTCAGGAGGCTGTTCTTCTCTTGTCTTATTCATCATCAGCCCAAGAGGCAATCCACCACCACCACCTTTGCAGAGGGTATTACACCACAACGGTGGCCCGAACCAGTATAAACCCGTGTCTCTTTCTATGTTGTGAGTTAAATCGAGTTTGTCCGCAAGATCCTAGCGAGCTAGAGCATAGATCGGTAGGAGGGAAAGACTTCGCGCGCACCCCAGTGTTTGAACCTTAAGGGTTTGCCAGAACCCCACATCCAACAGACTCCGGCAACATACTTCACTCTTATCATTTTGGCAAGAACCAGTGCAATTAACTTCCACATCTTGCACTAGTTCAAGGAGTCAGAAACCCTCTTGTTGGTAAGACAAGGGACAAGGTAACTTAATGCTTTCAAAGACATCATCTTGTGTGTGCATCACTCTATGTCTATGGATATCCTTATTTGTTCCTTGTGGGACTAACCCGTGTAGGTATTGAAAGTGCAACTCACTCCAAAGGATTGCTCCAAATGATCTATATCAACATTGAGCATCCACATCTTCAACACCTACATGAAGTCATCATCGACAAAACCCAAGGTTAGTTCATCCCTCTTAGGGGGATCTCACATCTAGGGGGAGCTTTACTCTAAGACTTGAGCTAAAGCAACTCTAATGATGTGAACGCAACAATGCTTTATGTAAAAGTGGTAACCCCACTTGTGCTTAAACGATGAGTATGACCTATGATCAAATGTTCTCATTTGACTCCTAAGTCAATATACTCATATATAGATGACCTAGTCATCGCCAAATTGCTTGATAGATGCTAGAATTGGTTGTGCATGCTTTGCCACATATTTCATTTGCCATTTTATTGTGTGAGCATGTTGGTTGCATAATTTACTCATTCGAGAACATCCACTTGTTGTTTGGTTGTTTGGTTTCTTTTCTTTTGCCAAGTGGATGGACAAGAATGCCTAAGAACCTTCTCTAGCTATCTATGCTTTCCTCGTCTCAAACTCTATTCATGCTACATCACAAAGTTTGATCAAGTCAGATTCGAACCACTGTGTGTGAGGAGCACTCGAAGTCCCCGATTCGTCATAGACTTAAACTTCCAAAACTTCTTTGTGCATTTCGGTCTGACCGATTCATCCATTTCGGTTATACCAAGATCACTAAGTCGATCTAGGTTTTCAATCTCGGTGCAACCGATTTGAACTTTTCGGTCACACCGAGTTGCTGTAACTGCTTGCAGTTATGCATCTCGGTGCCACCGAGTTGTTCCACTCGGTCACACCGACAAGGTCAGGCTATATATATCCACGGGCCAAAATTTGGAAAATTTTCCGAACCTCTTCGCCCGCGCTTAGCCTGCTCTGCCTCTCTGGGTCTCCGGATCGTCCTCCTCATCGCCAATTTGCCTCCCGCTGGTCTCCGCCCGCCATCAACGGGATCGTCTCCACCGTTGTCAGCCAGAAAGGTGTCCATCGCCGCATTAGGGTATGGACTTGATCTTTGTGCTAATCTCACTCTGATTCCTAGCACATTGTTTTGCCATGTATCTTGCCACGATTGAGATCACTCTATCCAACGAAATCACTCTCTAGTTTAGTTGTGGATTGAAAATTTAGGGTTAGGTTTCCGTCGAAACCATCTCGGACCGACCAAGTTGTTGAAATCGGTTCCACCGATTTGGCTCAGGCCATTGCACATGTGATTCTCGGTCTGACTGAGAATTGCAAATCGGTGTGACCGAGTTCAAGTCTTTGTGAAACCCTAGCAGTCTCGGTGCCACCGAACTGTGACTCGGTCTGACCGAGTTCATCAGTTTAGGTTCCAAAAGCTGCTTAGGTATCACCAATATTTCAAACCGGTAGATCTGAAATGCTTTCTGTGGAAAACTAAAACTAAGTTTTTGATTCATTCTTTTGCAAAAACCTCTGCACTTTGTGATGCTCATGCAATCTACCTCATCTATAATCTATTCACAGGGTCAGCTATCAGTGTTTGCATCATGTCAAATCAGAGTGACAGTCAGAACAAGTTTGAGGAGCAGGTTCACATGAGTGAGGGCACTAGTCCCTCTAGCAGGTCTGATGATGGAAGCAGGAGCACACCCAGCAACTTGCCTAAGGCAACCACCAGGGCCAGAAACAAGAGAACCTCAGATTCTAAGGATGAGGACTATGTGGCCGTTGAGGAAGAGGCCACCTCAAATAAGAAAGTTCTGAAGAAGGAATATGGCACAGTTGCTGCCACTAAACCAGGAATGAAGACAAAGGTTCCTGCCAAGAGAGTTCCTATGTCAAAGGCCAGATCATCCACTCAAGAAACTTTGGGATCTGCACCCAAAGAACAGGTTGTGGCAGAGAAGAAGAGGAAAGAGAGGGTCAAGAAGACCACTGCCAGAGTTCTTTGCAAGCCCTCTATGATGAGAGACTGTGAAGATGAAGAGGAAGAGGATGCTGCACCAGCACCTAAAGCTCAAAAGCTTATGGGAGATGCTATAAGGTCAGGGGCTGCACCACCTAAGCCCAAAGAAGCTCCCAAGGCAGCTGCTCCAAAACCCAAGAGGAGCACCAGGAACATTCCAGCTGCAGAGAAGAAAAAGGCCCCAGTGCCTGAAGCTGCAATGGAAGAAGAAGAAGATGAGTCACATGTCTTGAAGAAGTTGAAGCCAAAAATTCCAGATCACAATGATGCTCATCCAGTAGCTGAGAACATGAAAATCAGAAAGGATTCAGGATTGAGGCTATGGAGAGAGTCTGATCCATATGCCACCAGAAGAAGAACTGCTGTGGACTACAGGTTCCACACTAAGGAACAACAGGACTTCTATGAGACAATTCTGCTTGACAAGAAGCCCATAGTCTGTGATATGAGATGGGTTGACTGGGATTACATCAAGGAGAATGAAGAACACTATCCTGGAGTCTATGATAGTTTCAAGGCTTGTGGAGTTGATGAGTTTGTGGCTCAGAAGCTCACAAAGTGGAATGATGAGCTGATTATGCAGTTCTACTCCTGACTCATTTCTACCCGGATGGAAGAATTATGCGGATATGCAGAAGGTACTAGGTACCAGTCAACAGTTGAAGAGTGGGCTAAATTGATCAATGCTCCTGAGGAGAGTGAAGATGACTTGGATGTCTATGCCAAGAAGAAGAAGGATCACAACTCAATGGCTAGCATGTACAAGGAGATTCCTGATGCAGATCTTGAGACTCACCAATTTGGTTCAGTGAAACACTTGCTATCTGGTCTACCCACAATCAACTGGATCCTCAGGCACACTCTTTTGCCAAAATCAGGTGATCACAGAATGATCAGAGGAAACTCCATCAACTTGCTGCACATATTTGATTTCCCACAGAAGTTCAAAGTCATGAGCCTAATTATGGAAACCATTAAGAGAACAGCTGCAGATGAGAAGAGAAGTTGTGGGTATGCCTCACAGATCCAGGAGCTGATCAACTCCAAGATGGGCACTGGCACATATCTATTGGACAAGGAACATATGCCCATCTACCCAGACTTTGAAGACAACACTATGGTGATGGATGAAAATGAACCATCTTCTGTGCAAGCACAAGCAAAGAGGGAGAAGGCAAGGACTGCAAAGGCTGCAAACATGCCAACCATGGATGAGGCATCTCAGTATCTTCTGAAGAGCAAGCAAGATCAGCTTGGCTACTTGATTGCCTCCACTCTGAGAATTGAGAAGGGATTGGCCACCCTGACTCGAAACCAGGAGAGCTTGGAGAGGATCATGGAGCAGAAATTCTATGATTTGGATGTGAAGGTCACTGAGATACAATCTGTTGTTGAGCAACTTTAGGAGGAAGTGCAGGAGAAGAAGGGCAAGACAACCACTGATGCTTTTGCTAGAGTGCCCAGAGGTCAGAGATCTGCTGCTATGCATGTTACAGACACCAGAGCAACTTCATCCGCACCAGCTACAACTTCGGTGCCACCAGCTCCAGCACTCACTCCACCAGCTCCATCTACATCAACTGATGCCTTCGTCCTTGGAGTCCTATCTACACCACCGCCTGAAGACCAAGCCTGAGAGTCGATCTAGCACTATGCATTTTTTATGAACTTTGGTAACTTGTTGCCAAAGGGGGAGAAAATGTATAGATCATAGGCTTCGAGAGAGAGTGTTGCTTTTTATTCTCTCTTGCTCTTTTGGTGGTTGAACTTTGTCATTTGCTTGTTTGAAATACTTTATGCTTGTGTGTGATACTTGGATGATCATGTGTTTGATCATTATGCTACCTTAATGCTTGTTGGATGACATTATCCTTTTATGATCATTCACTTTGCTTGGAGATGAGTGCATGTATTTAATTATTATCTTTTTGAGCGCTCCACCAAGATGTATGTGACATGGAAGAGTAACCCATTATCCTAACTCATTGTGCATTTGCAGTCCAAAGCAAATCTTAAACCATGCACAAATTTAGGGGGAGCTCTTGCTTATCACATACTTCTCAAAGCGATGATGTCTTTCACTCTTACTATCATTTGTCGAAGCTTTGATCTATATGTTGCCATCAATTACCAAAAAGGGGGCAATTAAAAGTGCAACTATCCCTAGGTGGTTTTGGTAATTCCTAACAACATATAGCTCATTGAGCTAATGCTATTTCAAGATTAATATTTCAGGAAAGCTCAATGATTGGCATGGCATGGGTGAGAAAAGTGGACCCCTCAAAATGCTAAGGACAAAAGGATTGGCTCAAGCTCAAAGCTCAAGACTCTACATTTTCTATTTTAGTGATCCAAGATCACATTGAGTCTATAGGAAAAGCCAATACTATCAAGGAGGGATGAGGTGTTGCTTAATGAGGCTCTTGCTCAAAATGCTTAGTGATATGCTCCAAAGCCCTCAACTACTTTCTCACACCCACATATGACCTAAACCAAAAGTCAAACTCGGCCCCGCCGATTCTTTCTATCCGGCGCCACCGAGTTCAGATGTCATAGCCACTGCCACAAACCCTAGGCAAATCGGTCTCACCGATAGGGATCTCGGTCTCACCGAGATGGGATTGTAATCTCTCTGTTTCCCTTAGTAACATTTTGATCCCACCGAGATGAGCGATCGGTCCCACCGAGATTGCAATGTAAACTCTCTGTTTCCCTTTTGTAACATTCCGGTCTCACCGAGATGAGCAAATCGGCCCCACCGAGTTTACCTGACCAACTCTCTAGTTAGCTTATTACCAAAATCGGTTTCACCGAGTTTGTGTAATTGGTCTCACCGAGATTATGTTATGCCCTAACCCTAACCATATCGGTCTTACTGAGTTGCATGTCCGTCCCACCGAAAATCCTAACGGTCACTAGATTTGCTGAATCGGTCTGACCGAGTTTATTAATTCGGTCCCACCGAGTTTGGCAAGTTGTGTGTAATGGTTAGATTTTGTGTGGAGGCTATATATACCCCTCCAACTCCTCTTCATTCGTGGAGAGAGCCATCAGAACAAACCTACACTTCCAATACACATTTTTTGAGAGAGAACCACCTACGCTCGTGTTGAGACCAAGATATTCCATTCCTACCATATGAATCTTGATCTCTAGCCTTCCCCAAGTTGCTTTCCACTCAAATCTTCTTTCCACCAAATCCAAATCCTATGAGAGAGAGTTGAGTGTTGGGGAGACTATCATTTGAAGCACAAGAGCAAGGAGTTCAACATCAACACACCATTTGTTCCTTCTTGGAGAGTGGTGTCTCCTAGATTGGCTATGTGTCACTTGGGAGCCTCCGACAAGATTGTGGAGTTGAACCAAGGAGTTTGTAAGGGTGTTACGTCTCCGTCGTATCTATAATTTTTGATTGTTCCATGCCAATATTATTCAACTTTCATATACTTTTTGGCAACTTTTATACTATTTTTGAGACTAACATATTGATCCAAAGGCTCAAAGGCTCGTTCTTATGCATTGCATGTTTTTGGTTTCACAGAATATCCATATCAAACGGAGTCCAAACGGGATAAAAACGGATGGAGCTTATTTTTGGAATATTTGGAAAATCTGGAAGAAAGATCAACGCGAAACGGTGTCCGAGGTGGGCACGAGGTAGGGGGGGGGCGCCCCTGACCCTCGTGGGCCACCCATAAGGCGGTTGATGCCCTTCTTCGGCCGCAAGAAAGCTAATTTTTGGTAAAAAATCACGGCGAAGGTTTCAATCCAATCGGAGTTACGGATCTCCATATATACCCGAAACGGTGAAAGGGCAATGACGAGAACGCAAAAAGCAGAGATAGATCCAATCTCGGAGGGCTCTCGCCTCCCACGCCATGGAGGCCAAGGACTAGAGGGGAAACCCTTCTCCCATCTAGGGAGGAGGTCAAGGAAGAAGAAGACGAAGGGGCCCCCTCTCCCCTTCTCTTCCGGTAGCGCCAGAACACTGCCGTGGCCATCATCATCATCATCACCGCGATCTACACCAACACCTCCGCCATCTTCACCAACATCTCCATCACCTTCCCCCCTCTATCTACAACGGTCCACTCTCCCGCAACCCACTGTACCCTCTACTTGAACAT
Organism: Aegilops bicornis; assembly: GCA_021605145.1. Lineage (NCBI taxonomy): Eukaryota > Viridiplantae > Streptophyta > Magnoliopsida > Poales > Poaceae > Aegilops > Aegilops bicornis. The sequence continues at coordinate 626,924,011 of CM038674.1, forward strand.
GGTGCTTTATGCTTCATATTATTATCCAATGATGTGTTGCCATCCTATGATGTCTGAGTAGATTTTGTTTGTCCTATTGGTGGTTGATGAATTGCTATGATTGATTTAATTTTCTTGTGGTTATGTTTCTGTCCTTTGGTGCCCATCATATGAGCGTGTGCGTGGATCACACCATAGGGTTAGTTGTATGTTGATAGGACTATGTATTGGAGGGCAAGGGTGACAGAAGCTTCAGCCTAGCATAGAAATTGATGCATATGGGATTGAAGGGGGACCAATATATCTTAATGCTATGGTTGGGTTTTACCTTAATGAACGTTAGTAGTTGCGGACGCTTGCTAATAGTTCCAATCATAAGTGCATAGAATTCCAAGTAAGGGATGACATGCTAGCAGTGGCCTCTCCCACATAAAACTTGCTATCAGTCTAGTAAAGTAGTCAATTGCTTAGGGACAATTTCGCAACTCCTATCACCACTTTTCCACACTCGCTATATTTACTTTATTGCTTCTTTACTTACAACAGCCCCTAGTTTTATTTACGTGCTCTTTATCTTCTTGCAAACCTGTCCAAAAACACCTACAAAGTACTTCTAGTTTCATACTTGTTCTAGGTAAAGTGAATGTTAAGCGTGCGTAGAGTTGTATCGGTGGTCAATAGAACTCGAGGGAATATTTGTTCTACCTTTAGCTCCTCGTTCGGTTCGACACTCTTACTTATCGAAAGAGGCTACAATTGATCCCCTATACTTGTGGGTTATCAAGACCTTCTTAAAGCGCCCGTTCTTGGGAGTTATAAGCGATGGGGTGAATATTCTCGTGTGTTCTTGTTTGCTTTATCACTAAGTAATTTTATTTGCTGTTCTTAGTTGTTCTTTATCTTTAGTTATGGATATGGAACACGAAATACCAAAAAAATTAGGTGTACTTGCTACTCATGGAGAGGGGGAACCTCCTAAAACCCTCGATCTTTGGTTATGTGAAAGATATTATGTACTACTTTGATAATCTGAGAAATCCCCATTCAACTATGTAATGGGAGTAACGTTGGATCAACGTGAATACTTTAGGGATGATCGCTTGACACAAAAAGGGAAACTATTATGGGATCAAATTCATATATTGAAGTGGTATGCTAGACAACTATGCTTGAATTATGATTATACTTGTTGCTCTAGGATGAAGGCTCCACACCTTCCCTTTTCATGCAAATTTAATGATAATAAAACCTTAGCTTCTTATGCTAATGGTATATATGATTACTATGATGTGGAACAAATAGAAGAATTTGTTGCTTTTATGGGTGCTTATGAAATTGAATCTATGTTTAAAGAGTTTGAAGATTTTGATGATGCTGCTTATAGATCTGAAAATTTAGCTATCCTCAAATATTGCTATGAGAATTATGAATACAATTCCGATATTAATGCACTTATTGAGAAAGTCTCCGCTGTCCAAGAAGAGACTAATATTTTTCAGGAATCTATGGAAGAAGAAATTGATGAAACTATGAGCTCATTGGATGAAAAAGATGAGGAGGAGAGCGAAGAACAAAAGGAGGAAGAGCGGATTAGCTACCCGTGCCCACCTTCTAATGAGAGTACCTCTTCAACTCATACATTGTTTAATTTCCCTTCGTGCTTACCGAATCTATGCTTGTGGCCAAGATGCCAATATGAATTATGCTTATGGAGATGAACTTGCTATAGTTCCTTATGTTAAACATGAAATTGTTGCTATTGCACCCACACAAGATAGTCCTATTATCTTTTTTAATTCTCCAAACTACACTATATCGGAGAAGTTTGCACTTATTAAGGATTATATTGATGGGTTGCCTTATACCCTTGGACATGATGATTTTGATGAATATAATATACATGTGCTTGCTGCTCCTACTTGCAATTATTATGAGAGAGGAACTATATCTCCACCTCTCTATGTTTCCAATATGATAAAATTGCAAGAAACTGTTTATACTATGCATTGGCCTTTACTATGTGTGCATGAATTGTTCTTTTATGACATGCCGATGCATAGGAAGAGAGTTAGACTTCGTTGTTGCATGATATATGTTACTTTGTGCTCATTAATAAATTACAAATCATTGCTAATTAAAAATTGGCTTTGATATACCTTGGGATCCGGGTGGATTCACTACTTGAGCACTTTATGCCTAGCTTAATGGCTTTAAAGAAAGCGCTGCAAGGGAGACAACCCAGAAGTTTTAGAAAGTCATTTATTTCTATTGAGTGCTTTCATATATTTTAAAAACAACAAAAATAAAGAGGGGAACCCAAAACTTTCCAAAAAGGAAAGTGAAAGTTCGAAAGACGAGCATTGTGAAAGTGGGGGACGTCCTTGAACTTTGTTCATGTCCATGGGAACTTTGTGAATCTTAATTACAGAAACTTTTCAATAAAAATAATTATCCCCTTGTACAATTCCATTTTATTATAAAAATAATGTGCCAAGGTTTGCCTTTGGGATGTTTACAATACTTGTTGGTTTGTACGGTGCAGGACAGAAACTTTGGCTGTAGTGCACGATTTTTAATTTTTACTAGAATGTCAAATGATTCTAATTCTTTTTGCACTGTCTTTCTGTACAAATTTTATTTTTCCTAATTTTGGCAGAATTTTCCAAGTACCGGAAGTATGGTGAATGTTCAGATTATTACAGACTGTTACATTTTTAGACAGATTCTGTTTTTGATGCATAGTTTGCTTGTTTTGATGAAACTATCAATATATATCAGTGGATTAAGCCATGAAAAAGTTATATTACAGTAGAAAAAAAGGCAAAAACAAAATATGAATTGGTTTGCAACAGTACTTAGAGTAGTGATTTGCTTTATTATACTAACGGATCTGTCGGGACCCCGATCCTAAGTCACACCGACCTAGCATGTAACACATCATATCACTTTGCGGCCTCATAGTTCTGCCACCAAAGACTAGCATGACCTTCCAGGTGGTATGCAGCATAGGTGACCTTGTCATCTTCAGATACGTTTGCGGAACGCAACTTATGAGTGATGCTACGAAGCCGATCCTTCGGCATCGAAAGTGGCTCGATGGAGTGATGGAAGGTGGGTGGGTGCAAGCGAATGAAGTCATGAATAGTCGCAGACTTATTGGACTGATGTGCGGTGTTCTCCTCGATACGTGCCAACAAGCGATTGGACTCACGTTTGTTCCTTTCCATTTCTAACATGAACCCTGTCAATGAAGGCTGGTCGGGAGGATCCTCATCCCTTCCATCCCCGTGGTTCTGGCTACGAGCAACAGAACTTCGCTTAACTGATGACATCACGAGAAAGCGGAACCAAGGACGGAATCAACATCACTACATACTGAAAATGTGGGACACCGATATTAGTAACTCTCGAACTCTGGGCAATTCCGGCGGCATAACGGCAGTAAAATGTTCAAAATGAGACATTACGCAAAATGGGGTAGCACCATACTCAACATCATCATTCAAAGGTTACGGGATAATACTAAACATGCTACACCGAGGGTACTCGAAATCGGGGTAAGACTCGATCAACCAATCCTATGGGACTACGGAAATAGTAACACGTGATCACGATGAAGCGGAAGAGATAGCCTAGTTCCTTAACCCGTAGGAAAGATAGGACGACTCAGATCGAGAGGCCATGAGGTAAAGGAGTAAAAGAGCCTTACGTTCCTTCCACAATCAATTCCCTATATAACTAAAGCATTTCTAGACTCAACTTCGATCAGGTTGGCTTGGAAATCCTCTGATGATCGAGCTCGATACCAAAGCTGTCGGGACCCGATCCTAAGTCACACCGATCTAGCATGTAACACATCATATCACTTTGCGGCCTCACGCACGGTATTCCCACGGTGTCGCATTACCATGGCCGGGACCGTTTGCGTCTTTTGGCTCACGTATATGATAGTGTCGCTAGCATCCATATGACAAAGAACCCGGGCCGACATGGCTAGTCGTGAACCCAAAGCGGCGCTTAACCTATGGGAACAGGCATACATGAATCACATCGAGCATGTCGGTCATCAACGTATATATTCGGGCTGTAGCACTTTGGGCTATGAGGACTCGGTATCCCGGCTGTAGCGAGCTAGGCAGGACTCGAATAACACCGCGTGACATTTCCCGAAGGGACAGACATAGGAACAAAGTGAAACACATGCCGGCCAGTCAAGTGTCCAAGCAGTAGTCTTTGGGCTAGCAGGACTCCGGTGAACCGGGTATGGCGGACTACTATCGCCGGAAGCACGAGACTACATTTCCCCATAAGATAGGCTACCAAGGATAAACAACTAGGTTGTCGGATCCCACACATAGCGTACAAGTTACACGTCGCATAACATGCAAGTATGTCTTTGTACAACATGGCATCACAACATAACGCAAACTCATATAGATAAAGGCTCAGAAGAGCTACATAGCAATAAATACAAACAGGGGTCACATGAACCATCATTCAGAGCATACAAGCAACAAGCGGAAGCATTACATGTCTGAGTACAGACAACTACAAAAGAAAAAGGCTGAGAAGCCTGACTATCTACAAGACCCTCCCAAGGGTACAAGATCGTAGCTGAGGTAACAAGCTATTCGTCGAAGTCCAAGCGGAACTACTAGTAAGACCGAAGTCTCATTGCCAAAACATAAATAAAGCAACGTGAGTACAAAGGTACTCGGCAAGACTTACATCGAGATCCTATCATACATGCATTAGTATCAAGAAGGTAATGTGGAGTTTAGTTGCAGCAAGCCAGCTTTGACTCTGTGGCTATCCTGTTCTCGACTACAAGCAACTCTTGAGGTGAGACAACGTGCACGAGTCCACTAATCACCACATCAATACACTACTACGGATTCATTCCGTCTCCATGCAGGGAGGCCATCCATAGCACTCACACTTGTCTTGAGCATTTTAGAGTATCCACTTCAAGTTGTCTATGTACCACGTAAGCATCCAAGAAGTCCATAACCAAGGACACGGTTATTCGAATAGATCATGATAATCCTACAGGGGTGTACTTCTTCACACACGCTCTCGCCACTTACCGCCATATACATGTCATGTATCTCGGCAACCTTCAAGCGGAAGCCTGGCGAAGGTGTCGGCCATGACCTGACTAACCACACAAGACTCTAGTCCAGGCTTATCGCCTATTCGGGTTCCATCCGCAAGGAGATCCGGCCGGGGTGTCGCTCACGGCCCCAAACGATGTGAGCAGGGTTCCCAAGCCCACCATCCGGGTGCCACTTGGTACACCATGCCACCTGTGCCTAGTCTGTCCCAAGCCCACCCTGCCGGGTGCCACTTGGTAGAAAAATAGCACTACCTACAACACCAGAAACTAGTTGCGACTCCTGGACAGAGATCAAGTTGATTAATAAGTCGAGAGAATTGAGTTACGGAACCCAATGTGTGGTAGTATCGAGTCATTGGACAACATACATAGAACTCAAGTGCTTAAGGGCGGTTCCTGTGAGACAACCCACCATGTACTCCTACATGGCCTCTCACCGCTACCTTTACCAAATCGTGTTCACACACTTCACTCTCGACATCGGAACATAGAATCGTACTCCAATTCATTCCCAATGAATCAGGCCTGACACAACTCTAAGCAATAGCAGGCATAGCATGGTAGGAACACAACATGGCTCAATCAACTCCTACACATGCTAGTGGGTTTTCAACTAATTCTTGTGGCAATGACAGGTCATGCAGAGGAATGGGTTCAACTACCGCATGACACAAAGTAGCAGATGAATCGTTGTTGTCCTAATGCAATAACCGAGAGCAGGAGGCGAGAGAGTAGGATTGTATCGGAATGAACAAGGGATTTGCTTGCTGGTAAATCAACAAGGGAGGCACCGCTTCATAGGCAGTACTGAACGCGTCTCGAAAGGGGCCTATCGAGGAGGAACGGTGCCGGCAATCAATACACAATCATATGCAACAATATGATGCATGAACATGGCATGTAGATGTGATGCTGTTTGAGCTAATGCAGCTGGTATTCGATTTGAATGAAGTCCATTTGAACCAAAGGTTCAAATGCAATTCCAAAGTAAGCTCTTATAAATGCCATTTTAGAGTTTCACTTATACAGCATGTATAAGTTAGTTTGTCATGCATGAAACTAGTACAGATGGATAGATTGAATTTTTCTGATAATTTTTCATATATAAATTATTTCAATCTGAGCTACGGTTGAATTTCTATGAATTTTTGAAGTTTTGAAAATATTCTGGAATTTCCTGATTTAATTAAATCCAGAAAATATAATATTGCGTCAGCACTGCGCAAGCATGACATCAGCAGGTCAACTGCGGCTGGTTGGGTCAAACCTGACGTGTGGGGGCCACACGTCAGTGACACGGGGTTAAACAGGGGGTTATTTTAATCCTAATTAAAGATTAGTGGCGCTGGGCCCACTGTCAGAGAGACAACTAATTAACTGGGTTAATTAGCGCTAACTAAACTAATACCTAAACTAAATAGGGCATGGCCCACGCGTCAGTGACCCTGGGGGGGTCTAACCCTAGGTCGAACCAGTCAAACCCGCCGGCGGTTAATTGCCGGCGAGATCCGCGGCGTACTTGTGCCCCAGGTTTCCTCTGTGGTGCTCCAAATGACGCGCGGCTAGGCGCGTTGGAGAGCCAGCTCGATGGCGCGTCGGCCGGTGGCCATGGCTGGGCCTGGGATGGCCGGAGTCAACGGCGGCGAGCTCGCTTGCGGCTGCCGGAGTTCGGTCGTGCACGAGAGCGCGTTTGGAGCTCGAAGATGAGCGAAGCAAAGCGCTAGGGATGCTCTACGGGGCCTTACGAGCTTGTTGGACTCGCCGGGGTGACCAAATGGTCACCGGAGCTGCGTCGACGGCGAGCTCGGCGGCGGCGAACGTTCGGCCATGGTGGGGAGGAGGGTTACGGCGTGCGGCCAGCTACACGGAGAGAGGGGAACGGTGGCGGAGCTCACCGCGGTTGCAGCGGGCGTCTAAGCGGGCTCGGGGACGACCGGACGGCGACGACGCGGCGATGGCGATCTGCGGCGGCCGGAGGCGAAGACGATGGCGATGGCGGCGCTCCAGGGCTTCCCGCGTCACGTGGCTCGACGGGGAGGTAGCAGACGGCGGCGCGGATCTTGCAGACACGGAGAGAGAGCGAGGGGGAGACGGTGGCCACGGCGGCGAGCAGCGGCGCTCTCCGGTGCGCTCGGTGAAGAGAGGGAGAGGGAGCCAGAGGAGGAGGGGAAAATGAGAGAGAGCGAGAGAGGTGCGGGGCGGCGCGTGGCGTCGTTCCAGGGCGTCCAGGGCGACGAGGGGAGGAAGCAGGAGGTGGCGGGGAGACGTGTCCCCAGCCGGACAGGTCACATGGCTACAGGCGTGCCCTCCTCTGGCGCGAGGAAGGGACAGTGGCGCTTGGCCGGTCGGCTGGGCCTTTCTTGGGCATTGGGCGAACACACACAGCCTTGAGTCATGTAAGTTAGGTAAGTTTTACCTATTTTGTTTCTTTTAATATTCTGACATTTGTTTGATTTATTTAAAATACCAAATCACTTTATTTAATTATGCCAATTTTTTTATATGAGCTAGTGGTAATATTCCAGAGCTCTTCAACAAAAGGCACAATTTTTGGACAATATTTTATATATATAATAATATATATCCAATGCAATTAGGTATGCATTAATTCCAAATGCCCAAATATAAATACTTATGAACTCCCAAAAATATTGGTTTGATTATTATCTCTGTCCAATATTTTCAGAGGGCAACATGAGCATTTTCTTGGACCTTTTGGAGCAATTTTTATTTAGGTCATTTCCAAAAATTATTCTGAGGGTTTCACAAATCCCCATTTCAAAATTAAATGGAATTTAAACATGATGCACAATGACTAGTTAGCCTTGAGCATACCAGAACTAGGGATGTGACAGGATCTTACCGAGTTTTCTGTTGAAGTTTTGTGTGGATGAAGTGTTCGATGATCGAGAAGGTCTCGATGTAAGAAGAAGGAAGAGAGGCAAGAGCTCAAGCTTGGGAATGCCCGAGGCACCCCAAGTAAATATTCAAGGGGACTCAAGCGTCTAAGCTTGGGGATGCCCCGGAAGTCATCCCCTCTTTCTTCAACAAGTATCGGTATGTTTTCGGATTCGTTTCGTTCATGCGATATGTGCAATCTTGGAGCGTCTTTTGCATTTAGTTTTCATTTTTCTTTTATGCACCATGCTGGTATGAGATGGTCCTTGGTTGATTTATAGAATGCTCTTTGCACTTCACTTATATCTTTTGAGTATGGCTTTATAAAATGCTTCATGTGCTTCACTTATATCATTTGAAGTTTGGATTGCCTGTTTCTCTTCACTTAGACAACCGCCATTTGTAGAATGCTCTTTTGCTTCACTTATATTTGTTAGAGCGTGGGCATACCTTTTGTAGAAAGAATTAAAACTCTCTTGCTTCACTTATATCTATTTAGAGAGATGACAGAAACTAGTCATTCACATGGTTAGTCATAAAATCCTACATAAACTTGTAGATCGCTGAATATGATATGTTTGATTCCTTGCAATAGTTTTGCGATATAAAGATGGTGATATTAGAGTCATGCTAGTGGGTAGTTGTGCATTAGTAGAAATACTTGTGTTGAGGTTTGTGATTCCCGTAGCATGCATGTATGGTGAACCGTTATGTGATGAAGTTGGAGCATGATTTATTTATTGATTGTCTTCCTTATGAGTGGCGGTCGGGGAATGACGATGGTCTTTTCCTACCAATCTATCCCCCTAGGAGCATGCGCGTAGTACTTTGTTTCGATGACTAATAGATTTTCGCAATAAGTATGTGAGTTCTTTATGACTAATGTTGAGTCCATGGATTATACGCACTCTCACCTTTCCATCATTGCTAGCCTCTTCGGTATCGTGCATTGCCCTTTCTCACCTCGAGAGTTGGTGCAAACTTCACCGGTGCATCCAAACCCCGTGATACGATACACTCTATCACACATAAACCTCCTTATATCTTCCTCAAAACAGCCACCATACCTACCTATTATGGCATTTCCATAGCCATTCCGAGATATATTGCCATGCAACTTCCATCATCATCATATACATGACTTGAGCATTTATTGTCATATTGCTTCGCATGATCGTAAGATAGCTAGCATGATGTTTTCATGGCTTGTCCATTTTTTGATGTCATTGCTACGCTTAGATCATTGCACATCCCGTACATCACCGGAGGCATTCATATAGAGTCATACCTTTGTTCTAGTATCGAGTTGTAATATTGAGTTGTAAGTAAATAAAAGTGTGATGATCATCATTATTAGAGCATTGCCCAAGAAGGAAAGGATGATGGAGACTATGATTCCCCCACAAGTCGGGATGAGACTCCATTTAAAAAAAAAAAGAGAAAGGCCAAAAAAGAGAAGGCCCCCCAAAAAAGAAAAAAAGAAAAAATGAGAGAAAAGAGAGAAGGGCAATGTTACTATCCTTTTACCACACTTGTGCTTCAAAGTAGCACCATGTTCTTCATATAGAGAGTCTCTTGAGTTACCACTTTCATATACTAGTGGGAATTTTCATTATACAACTTGGCTTGTATATTCCAACGATGGGCTTCCTCAAATGCCCTAGGTCTTCATGAGCAAGCAAGTTGGATGCACACCCACTTAGTTTCAGTTTGAGCTTTCATATACTTATAGCTCTAGTGCATCCGTTGCATGGCAATCCCTACTCCTCACATTGACATCAATTGATGGGGATCTCCATAGCCCATTTATTAGCCGCGTCGATGTGATACTTTCTCTTTTTTTGTCTTCTCCACATAACCCCCACCATCATATTCTATTCCACCTATAGTGCTATGTCCATGGCTCACGCTCATGTATTGCGTGAAAGTTGAAAAGGTTTGAGAACATAAAAAGTCTGAAACAATTGCTTGGCTTGTCATCGGGGTTGTGCATGATGTGAATATTTTGTGTGGTGAAGATGGAGCATAGCCAGACTATATGATTTTGTAGGGATAACTTTCTTTGGTCATGTTATTTTGATAAGACATGATTGCTTTATTAGTACGCTTGAAGTATTATTGTTTTTTATGACAAATGATAGACTATTGCTTTGAATCACTCGTGTCTTCATATTCATGCCATGATTAGACATATGATCAAGATTATGCTAGGTAGCATTCCACATCAAAAATTATCTTTTTTATCAATTACCTACTCGAGGACGAGCAAGAATTAAGCTTGGGGATGCTGATACGTCTCCGTCGTATCTATAATTTTTGATTGTTCCATGCCAATATTATTCAACTTTCATATACTTTTTGACAACTTTTTATACTATTTTTGAGACTAACATATTGATCCGATTGCTTGATGGCGGTTCACATGCATTTGCATGTTTTGGTTTTGCAGAATATCCATATCAAACGGAGTCCAAACGGGATAAAAACGGACGGAGCTTATTTTTGGAATATTTGGAAAATCTGGAAGAAAGATCAAGGCGAAACGGTGTCCGAGGTGGGCACAAGGTAGGGGGGCGTGCCCTACCCCCCCCCCCCCAGGGCGCGCCCCTGACCCTCATGGGCCACCCGTAAGGCGGTTAATGCCCTTCTTCGGCCGCAAGAAAGCTAATTTTTGGTAAAAAATCACGGCGAAGGTTTCAATCGAATCGGAGTTACGGATCTCCATATATACCCGAAACGGTGAAAGGGCAGCAGACAAGAATGCAGAAACAGAGAGAAACAGAGAGATAGATCTAATCTCGAAGGGGCTCTCGCCCCTTCCACGCCATGGAGGCCAAGGACCAAAGGGGAAACCCTTCTCCCGTCTAGGGAGGAGGTCAAGGAAGAAGAAGACGAAGGGCCCCCCTCTCCCCTTCTCTTCCGGTGGCGCCGGAACGCTGCCGTGGCCATCATCATCATCACCGTGATCTACAACAACACCTCCGCCATCTTCACCAACATCTCCATCACCTTCCCCCCTCTATCTACAGCGGTCCACTCTCCCACAACCCGCTGTACCCTCTACTTGAACATGGTGCTTTATGCTCCATATTATTGTCCAATGATGTGTTGCCATCCTATGATGTCTGAGTAGATTTTCTTTGTCCTATTGGTGGTTGATGAATTGCTATGATTGATTTAATTTGCTTGTGGTTATGTTGCTGTCCTTTGGTGCCCATCATATGAGCGCACGCGTGGATCACACCATAGGGTTAGTTGTATGTTGATAGGACTATGTATTGGAGGGCAATGGTGACAGAAGCTTCAACCTAGAATAGAAACTGATGCATACGGGATTGAAGGGGGACCAATATATCTTAATGCTATGGTTGGGTTTTACCTTAATGAATGTTAGTAGTTGCGAATGCTTGCTAATAGTTCCAATCATAAGTGCATAGAATTCCAAGTAAGGGATGACATGCTAGCAGTGGCCTGATACGTCTCCAACGTATCTATAATTTTTGATTGCTCCATGCTATATTATCTACTGTTTTGGATTATTGGGCTTTATTTTCCACTTTTATACTATTTTTGGGACTAACCTATTAACCGGAGGCCTAGCCCAGAATTGCTGTTTTTTTGCCTATTTCAGAGTTTCGAAGAAACGAAATATCAAACGGAGTCCAAACGGAATGAAACCTTCGGGAACGTGATTTTCTCACCGAACGTGATCCAATAGACTTGGACCCTACGCCAAGGAAGCTTCGAGGAGGGAACGAGGTAGGGGGGCGCGCCTACCCCCCCAGGCACGCCCTCCACCCTCATGGGCCCCACGTTGCTCCACCGACATACTTCTTCCTCCTATATATACCTACGTACCCCCAAACGATCAGATACGGAGCCAAAAACCTAATTCCACCGCCGCAACCTTCTGTACCCACGAGATCCCATCTTGGGGCCTACTTCGGAGCTCCGCCGGAGGGGGCATCAAACATGGAGGGCTTCTACATCATCACGATAGCCTCTCCGATGAAGTGTGAGTAGTTTACCTCAGACCTTCGGGTCCATAGTTAGTAGCTAGATGGCTTCTTCTCTCTTTTTGGATCTCAATACAATGTTCTCCCCCTCTCTCGTGGAGATCTATTCGATGTAATCTTCTTTTTGCGGTGTGTTTGTTGAGACCGATGAATTGTGGGTTTTTGATCAAGATTATCTATGAACAATATTTGAATCTTCTCTAAATTCTTTTATGTATGATTGGTTATCTTTGCAAGTCTCTTCGAATTATCAGTTTGGTTTGGCCTACTAGATTGGTTTTTCTTGCAATGGGAGAAGTGCTTAGCTTTGGGTTCAATCTTGCGGTGTCCTTTCGATGTGATGGGGGCAGCAAGGCACGTATTGTATTATTGCCATCGAGGATAACAAGATGGTTTTTTTTATCATATTACATGAATTTGTCCCTCTACATCATGTCATCTTGCCTAAGGCGTTACTCTGTTTTCTTGAACTTAATACTCTAGATGCATGCTGGATAGCGGTCGATGAGTGGAGTAATAGTAGTAGATGCAGGCAGGAGTCGGTCTACTTGTCTCGGATGTGATGCCTATATACATGATCATACCTAGATACTCTCATAACTATGCTCAATTCTGTCAATTTCTCAACAGTAATTTGTTCACCCACCATAGAATACTTATGCTCTTGAGAGAAGCCACTAGTGAAATCTATGGCCCCCGGGTCTATCTTCATCATATTAATCTTCCATCACTTTATTATTGCCTTTACTTTTTACTTTGCCTTTTATTTTACTTTGCATCTTTATCATAAAAATACCAAAAATATTATCTATCATATCTATCAGATCTCACTCTCGTAAGTGACCGTGAAGGGATTGACAACCCCTAATCGCGTTGGTTGCGAGGAGTTATTTGCTTGGTGTAGGTACGAGGGACTCGCGCGTAACCTCCTACTGGATTGATACCTTGGTTCTCAAAACTGAGGGAAATACTTACGCTACTGTGCTGCATCACCTTTCCTCTTCAAGGAAATCCAACGCAGTGCTCATAGGAAGAAGAATTTCTGGCGCCGTTGCCGGGGAGGCTTACGCAAAAGTCAAGTCAAGATTTGGACTCCCAACAAAGAGTCATCTCTGGCACCATACCAAGTACCTATCACAATCCCTTATCTCTCGCATTACATTATTTGCCATTTTCCTCTCGTTTTTTTGAAGGTTAGGACAGTAGGAAAGGCTCCTACTGCTTATATATTACCACACTGTAAAAGTTTGTTACATATGCACAGGGTGGGGGGGGGGGGAGGGAAAAAGCACAACTACATAACGTTACAAGGCGGAGGCAATTTCCTTAGCAAGGATCCCTCTACATCTACCTCTATGTGTAAGATCATTGTATAGTGGCCAAAGTGTTGTGCACAAGTTGTTTTTTGTGATCGGGTAGTCTGTGTAAGAGGTCTCGAAAATCATTTTTGAACCTCTATTTCCATGAGTCAATGCATGGCATCACTTTCCTAAAATAGTTGTTGTTACGTTCCTTCCACAAGCTCCAAGCTGACAGGAGGAAAATCTCCATGATCATTTTGTGATTGTGCCTTTCTTTCAATCTTTCCAGCAGATGGAGGTGATGTTGGTGATCACTCCAGGTAATGTTCAGCATCCTCCAGCAGGATTGGCTGAAAGTGCAGTGGAAGAAGAGGTCTTCCACCGTTTCTTCAATGTGTTGACCACATAACAAACAGTCCAGGTTGGTCCCAATGTTATAATGTCTCGGTTTTAGCATGTTTCTTGTGCTGAGATGGTCAGATAGTAGCAGACACCCGAAAACCTTTATCTTAGCCGTGCACTTAGTTTTCCATAGCCATTTGAATGCCATATGTGCAGTTATCTCTCTGAAGTAGTAGCTGTAGTATGACGTTGTTTTGAAACTGTGTGTACCCCAACAGCAGGTCCATGTTTTCCTCTCCCCCACTTCACCCTTGCCGCTTTATTCGCCCTCTCTTTTCCGTTTGCCTTTTTCTCGCTTACTTTTTGTTTGTTCGTGTTTTGGATTGCTAGTTTGTCACGATGGCTCAAGATAATACCAAATTATGTGACTTTACCAATACAAACAATAATGATTTCCTTAGCACTCCGATTGCTCCTCTTACCAATACTGAATCTTGTGAAATCAATGCTTCTTTGTTGAATCTTGTTATGAAAGATCAATTCGCCGGCCTTCCTAGTGAAGATGCGGCTACTCATCTAAATAGCTTCGTTGATATGTGTGATATGCAAAAGAAGAAAGATGTTGATAATGATATTGTTAAATTGAAGCTATTTCCTTTTTCGTTTAGAGATCGTGCTAAAGCTTGGTTTTCGTCTTTGCCTAAAAATAGTATTGATTCATGGAATAAGTGCAAAGATGCTTTTATCTCTAAGTATTTTCCTCCCGCTAAGATCATCTCTCTTAGACACGATATTATGAATTTTAAGCAACTTGATCATGAACATGTTGCACAAGCTTGGGAGAGGATGAAATTAATGATATGTAATTGCCCCACTCAAGGTTTGAATTTGTGGATGATTATACAAAAATTTATGCCGGATTGAATTTTTCTTCTAGAAACCTTTTAAATTCGGCCGCGGGAGGCACCTTTATGGAAATCACTTTAGGAGAAGCTACTAAATGAAGGAAATATGCCTTAGAGGCAATAATAAAGTTATTATTTATTTCCTTATTTCATGATAAATGTTTATTATTCATGCTAGAATTGTATTAACCGGAAACATAATACATGTGTGAATACATAGACAAACAGAGTGTCACTAGTATGCCTCTACTTGACTAGCTCGTTGATCAAAGATGGTTAAGTTTCCTAGCCATTGACATGGATTGTCATTTGATTATCGGGATCACATCATTAGGAGAATGATGTGATTGACATGACCCATTCCGTTAGCTTAGAACCCGATCGTTTAGTATGTTGCTGTTGCTTTCTTCATGACTTATACATGTTCCTATGACTATGAGATTATGCAACTCCCGTTTATCGGAGGAACACTTTGTGTGCTACCAAACGTCACAACGTAAATGGGTGATTATAAAGGTGCTCTATAGGTGTCTCCGAAGGTACTTGTTGGGTTGGCGTATTTCGAGATTAGGATTTGTCACTCCGATTGACGGAGAGGTATCTCTGGGCCCTCTCGGTAATGCACATCACTTAAGCCTTGCAAGCATTGCAACTAATGAGTTAGTTGCGGGATGATGTATTACGGAACGAGTAAAGAGACTTGTCGGTAACGAGATTGAACTAGGTATTGAGATACCAACGATCGAATCTCGGGCAAGTAACATACCGATGACAAAGGGAACAACGTATGTTGTTATGTGGTTTGACCGATAAAGATCTTCATAGAATATGTTGGAGCCAATATGAGCATCCAGGTTCCACTATTGGTTATTGACCGGAGACATGTCTCGGTCATGTCTACATAGTTCTCGAACCCGTAGGGTCCGTGACGCTTAACGCTTCGGCGATAGCTTATATTATGAGTTTATATGTTTTGATGTACCAAAGGTTGTTCGCAGTCCTGGATGTGATCACGGAGATGACGAGGAGTCTTGAAATGGTCGAGACATGAAGATTGATATATTGGAAGCCTATGTTTGGATATCGGAAGTGTTCCGGGTGAAATCGAGATTTTACCGGAGTATCGGGAGGTTACCGGAACCCCCCGGGAGGTTAATGGGACTTAGTGGGCCTTCTGAAGAAGAGGAGGCGGCCAGGGCTGGGCCGCGCGCCCCTCCCCCTAGTCCGAATAGGACAAGGAGAGGGGGGCGGCGCCCCCCTTCCTTCCTCTCTCCCTCCTCTTCCCCCCAAGTCCTAATCCAACTAGGAAAGGGGGGGAGTCCTACTCCCGGTGGGAGTAGGACTCCTCCTGGCGCGCCCTCTCTCCTGGCCGGCTGCACCCCTTGCTCCTTTATATCTGAGGCGGGGGCACCCTCTGAACACAACAATTGATCGTTTGATCTTTTAGCCGTGTGCGGTGCCCCCTCCACCATAGTCCACCTCGATAACATCATTGTAGCTGTGCTTAGGCGAAGCCACTGTGTCGGTAGAACATCAACATCGCCACCACGCCGTCGTCTTGTGAAACTCTCCCTCAACACTCGGCTGGATCGGAGTTCGAGGGACGCCATCAGCTGAACGTGTGCTGAACTCGGAGGTGCCGTATGCTCGGTACTTGATCGGTCGGATCGTGAAGACGACGACTACATCAACAGCGTTGTGCTAATGCTTCCGCTTTCGGTCTCACGAGTGCGTGGACAACATTCTCCCTCTCGTTGCTATGCATCACCATGATCTTGTGTGTGCGTAGGAATTTTTTTGAAATTATTACGTTACCCAACAGTGGCATCCGAGCTTGGTTTTATGCGTAGATGTCATATGCGTGAGTAGAACGCAAGTGAGTTGTGGGCGATATAAGTCACATTGCTTACCAGCATGTCATACTTTGGTTCCGCGGTATTGTTGGATGAAGCGGCCCGGACCGACATTACGCGTATGCTTATGTGAGACTGGTTCTACCGACGTGCTTTGCACACAGGTGGCTGGCGGGTGTCAGTTTCTCCAACTTTAGTTGAACCGAGTGTGGCTACGCCCGGTCCTTGCGAAGGTTAAAACATCACCAACTTGACAAACTATCGTTGTGGTTTCGATGCGCGGTAAGAACGGTTCTTGCTTAAGCCCAGAGCAGCCACGTAAAACTTGCAACAACAAAGTAGAGGACGTCTAACTTGTTTTTGCAGGGCATGTTGTGATGTGATATGGTCAAGACATGATGCTAAATTTTATTGTATGAGATGATCATGTTTTGTAACCGAGTTATCGGCAACTGGCAGGGGCCATATGGTTGTCGCTTTATTGTATGCAATGCAATCGCCCTGTAATGCTTTACTTTATCACTAAGCGGTAGCGATAGTCGTAGAAGCATAAAATTGGCGAGACGACAACGATGCTACGATGGAGATCAAGTTGTCGCGCCGGTGACGATGGTGATCATGACGGTGCTTCGGAGATGGAGATCAAAGGCACAAGATGATGATGGCCATATCATATCACTTATATTGATTGCATGTGATGTTTATCTTTTATGCATCTTATCTTGCTTTGATTGACGGTAGCATTATAAGATGATCCCTCACTAAATTATCAAAGTATAAGTGTTGTCCCTGAGTATGCACCGTTGCGAAAGTTCTTCGTGCTGAGACACTACGTGATGATCGGGTGTGATAGGCTCTACGTTCAAATACAACGGGTGCAAAACAGTTGCACACGCGGAATACTCAGGTTAAACTTGACGAGCCTAGCATATAACAGATATGGCCTAGGAACACTGAGACCGAAAGGTCGAGCGTGAATCATATAGTAGATATGATCAACATAGTGATGTTCACCATTGAAACTACTCCATCTCACGTGATGATCGGACATGGTTTAGTTGATTTGGATCACATGATCACTTAGAGGATTAGAGGGATGTCTATCTAAGTGGGAGTTCTTAAGTGATATGATTAATTGAACTTAAATTTATCATGAACTTAGTACCTGATAGTATCTTGCTTCTCTATGTTGATTGTAGATAGATGGCCCGTACTGTTGTTCCTTTGAATTTTAATGCGTTCCTTGAGAAATCAAAGTTGAAAGATGATGGTAGCAATTACGGACTGGGTCCGTAATTTGAGGATTATCCTCATTGCTGCACAAAAGAATTACGTCTGGAAGCACCGCTGGGTGCGAACTGCTTCGCTGATACTGGCCCAGCGGCGTTAAGAACGTCTCGCGAGCAAAGTTGATGACTACTCGATAGTTCAATGTGCCATGCTTTACAGCTTAGAACCGGGACTTCAACGACGTTTTGAACGTCATGGAGCATATGAGATGTTCCAGGAGTTGAAGTTAATATTTCAAGCAAATGCCCGGATTGAGAGATATGAAGTCTCCAATAAATTCTACAGCTGCAAGATGGAGGACAATAGTTCTGTCAGTGAGCATATACTCAAAATGTCTGGGTATAATAATCACTTGATTCAACTAGGAGTTAATCTTTCGGATGATAGTGTCATTGACAGAATTCTCCAATCACTGCCACCAAGCTACAAGAGCTTCATGATGAACTATAACATGCAAGGGATGGATAAGACGATTCCCGAGCTCTTCACAATGCTAAAGGCTGCGGAGGTAGAAATCAAGAAGGAGCATCAAGTGTTGATGGTCAATAAGACCACCAGTTTCAAGAAAAAGGGCAAAGGGTAGAAGAAGGGGAACTTCAAGAAGAACGGCAAGCAAGTTGCTGCTCAAGAGAAGAAACCCAAGTCTGGACCTAAGCTTGAGACTGAGTGCTTCTACTGCAAGCAGTCGGTCACCGAAGCGGAACTGCCCCAAGTATTTGGCGGATAAGAAGGATGGCAAGGTGAACAAAGGTATACGTGATATACATGTTATTGATGTGTACCTTACTAATGCTCATGATAGCACACAGGTATTTGGTACTGGTTACATTGCTAATATTTGCAACTCGAAACCGGGCTACGGATTGCGAAAATTGGCTAAGGGCGAGGTGACGATGCGGCGTGGGAAATGGTTCCAAAGTCGATGTGATCGCAATCGACGCTACCTCTACATCTACCTTCGGGATTAGTATTAGACCTAAATAATTGTTATTTGGTGCCAGCGTTGAGCATGAACATTATATCTGGATCTTATTTGATGCGAGACGGTTATTCATTTAAATCAGAGAATAATGGTTGTTTTATTTATACGAGTAATATCTTTTATGGTCATGCACCCTTGAAGAGTGGTCTATTTTTCTTGAATCTCAATAGTAGTGATACACATATTCATAATATTGAAGCCAAAAGATGCAAAGTTGATAATGATAGTGCAACTTATTTGTGGCACAGCCGTTTAGGTCATATCGGTGTAAAACGCATGAAGAAACTCCATACTGATGGACTTTTGGAACCACTTGATTATGAATCACTTGGTACTTGTGAACCGTGCCTCATGGGCAAGATGACTAAAACACCGTTCTCTTGAACTATGGAGAGAGCAACAGATTTGTTGGAAATCATACATACAGATGTATGTGGTCCACTGAATGTTGAGGCTCGTGGCGGATATCGTTATTTTCTCACCTTCACAGATGATTTAAGCAGATATGGGTATATCTACTTAATGAAACATAAGTCTCAAACATTTGAAAAGTTCAAAGAATTTCAGAGTGAAGTTGAAAATCATCGTAACAAGAAAATAAAGTTTCTACGATCTGATTGTGGAGGAGAATATTTGAGTTACGAGTTTGGTCTACATTTGAAACAATGCGGAATAGTTTCATAACTCACGCCACCCGAAACACCACAGCGTAATGGTGTATCCGAACATCGTAATCGTACTTTACTAGATATGCTGCGATCTATGATGTCTCTTACTGACTTACCGCTATCGTTTTGTGGTTATGCTTTAGAGACGGCCTCATTCACGTTAAATAGGACACCATCGAAATCCGTTGAGACGACGCCTTATGAAATGTGGTTTGGCAAGAAACCAAAGTTGTCGTTTCTGAAAGTTTGGGCTGCGATGCTTATGTGAAAAAGCTTCAACCTGATAAGCTCGAACCCAAATCGGAGAAATGCGTCTTCATAGGATACCCAAAGGAGACGGTTGGGTACACCTTCTATCACAAATCCGAAAGCAAAACTTTTGTTGCTAAATTCGGAATCTTTCTGGAGAAGGAGTTTCTCTCGAAAGAAGTGAGTGGGAGGAAAGTAGAACTTGATGAGGTAACTATACCTGCTCCCCTATTGGAAAGTAGTTCATCGCAGAAACCGGTTTCTGCAACACCTACACCAATTAGTGAGGAAGTTAATGATGATGATCATGAAACTTCATATCAAGTTGTTACTAAACCTCATAGGTCAAATGAGTAAGATCCGCACTGTGAGTGGTACGGTAATCCTGTTCGGAAGTTATGTTACTAGACCATGACGAACCTACGAACTATGAAGAAGCGATGGTGAGCCCAGATTCATAAAATGGCTTGAGGCCATGAAATGCAGGATGGGATCCATGTATGAGAACAAAGTGTGGACTTTGGTTGACTTACCCGATGATCGGCAAGCAATTGAGAATAAATGGATCTTCAAGAAGAAGACTGACGCTGACGGTAATGTTACTGTCTATAAAGCTCGACTTGTTGCAAAAGGTTTTCGACAAGTTAAAGGGATTGATTACGATGAGACCTTCTCACCCGTAGCGATGCTTAAGTCTGTCTGAATCATGTTAGCAATTGCCGCATTTTATGATTATGAAATTTGGCAAATGGATGTCAAAACTGCATTCCTGAATGGATTTCTGGAAGAAGAGTTGTATATGATGCAACCGGAAGGTTTTGTCGATCCAAAGGGAGCTATAAAAGTGTGCAAGCTCCAGCGATCCATTTATGAACTGGTGCAAGCCTCTCGGAGTTGGAATAAACGCTTTGATAGTGTGATCAAAGCATTTGGTTTTGTACAGACTTTTGGAGAAGCCTGTATTTACAAGAAAGTGAGTGGGAGCTCTGTAGCATATCTAATATTATATGTGGATGACATATTGTTGATTGGAAATGATATAGAATTTCTGGATAGCATAAAGGGATACTTGAATAAGAGTTTTTCAATGAAAGACCTCGGTTAAGCTGCTTATATATTGGGCATCAAGATCTATAGAGATAGATCAAGACGCTTAATTGGACTTTCACAAAGCACATACCTTGACAAAGTTTTGAAGAAGTTCAAAATGGATCAAGCAAAGGGTTCTTGCCTGTGTTACAAGGTGTGAAGTTGAGTAAGACTCAATGCCCGACCACTGCAGAAGATAGAGAGAAAATGAAAGATGTTCCCTATGCTTCAGCCATAGGCTCTATCATGTATGCAATGTGTACAGGACCTGATGTGTGCCTTGCTATAAGTCTAGCAGGGAGGTACCAAAGTAATCCAGGAGTGGATCACTGGACAACGGTCAAGAACATCCTGAAATACCTAAAAAGGACTAAGGATATGTTTCTCGTTTATGGAGGTGACAAAGAGCTCATTGTAAATGGTTACGTTGATGTAAGCTTTGACCTTTGATCCGAGACGATTCTAAATCGCATAAACCGGATACGTGTTTACATTGAACGGTGGAGCTGTCAATTGGTGCAGTTCTAAACAAAGCATCATGGCGGGATCTACGTGTGAAGCGGAGTACATAGCTGCTTGAAGCGGCGAATGAATGAGTCTGGATGAAGGAGTTCATATCCGATCTAGGTGTCGTACCTAGTGCATCGGGTCCAATGAAAATCTTTTGTGACAATACTGGTGCAATTGCCTTCGCGAAGGAATCCAGATTTCACAAGAGAACCAGGCACATCAAGAGACGCTTCAATTCCATCCAGAATTTAGTCCAGGTGGGAGACATAGAAATTTGCAAGATACATACGGATCTGAATGTTGCAAACCCATTGACTAAGCCTCTTCCACGAGCCAAACATGATCAACACCAAGGCTCCATGGGTGTTAAAATCATTACTGTGTAATCTAGATTATTGACTCTAGTGCAAGTGGGAGACTGAAGGAAATATGCCCTAGAGGCAATAATAAAGTTATTATTTATTTCCTTATATCATGATAAATGTTTATTATTCATGCTAGAATTGTATTAACCGGAAACATAATACATGTGTGAATACATAGACAAACAGAGTGTCACTAGTATGCCTCTACTTGACTAGCTCGTTGATCAAAGATGGTTAAGTTTCCTAGCCATTGACATGGGTTGTCAATTGATTAACGGGATCACATCATTAGGAGAATGATGTGATTGACATGACCCATTCCTTTAGCTTAGCACCCGATCGTTTAGTATGTTGCTATTGCTTTCTTCATGACTTATACATGTTCCTATGACTATGAGATTATGCAACTCCCGTTTACGGAGGAACACTTTGTGTGCTACCAAGCGTCACAACGTAAATGGGTGATTATAAAGGTCTTTGTACAGGTGTCTCGAAGGTACTTGTTGGGTTGGCATATTTCGAGATTAGGATTTGTCACTCCAATTGTCGGAGAGGTATCTCTGGGCCCTCTCGGTAATGCACATCACTTAAGCCTTGCAAGCATTGCAACTAATGAGTTAGTTGCGGGATGATGTATTACAGAACGAGTAAAGAGACTTGTCGGTAACAAGATTGAACTAGGTATTGAGATACCAGCGGTCGAATCTCGGGCAAGTAACATCCGATGACAAAGGAACAACGTATGTTGTTATGCGGTCTACCGATAAAGATCTTCGTAGAATATGTGGGAGCCAATATGAGCATCCAGGTTCCGCTATTGGTTATTGACCGAAGACATGTTTCGGTCATGTCTACATAGTTCTTGAACCCGTATGGTCTGCACGCTTAACGTTTCGATGACAGTTATATTGTGAGTTTATATGTTTTGATGTACCGAAGGTTGTTCGGAGTCCCGGATGTGATCACGGACATGAAGAGGAGTCTCGAAATGGTTGAGACATGAAGATTGATATATTGGAAGACTATGTTTGGATATCGGAAGTGTTCTGGGTGAAATCGGGATTTTACCGGAGTACCGGGAGGTTACCGGAACCCCCCGGGAGGTTAATGGGCCTTAGCGGGCCTTTACGGAGAAGAGGAGAGGCGGCCAGGGCTGGGTCGCGCGCCCCTCCCCCCTAGTCCGAAGAGGACAAGGAGAGGGGGGCGGTTCCCCCCCTTCCTTCCTCTCTCCCTCTTCTTTCCCCCTCCCAAGTCCTAATCCAACTAGGAATGGGGGAGGGAGTCCTACTCCCGATGGGAATAGGACTCCTCCTGGCGCACCCTCTCTCCTGGCCGGCCGCACCCCCCTTGCTCCTTTATATACGGGGGCAGGGGGCACCCTAGAGACACAACAATTGATCGTTTGATCTTTTAGCCGTGTGCGGTGCCCCCCTCCACCATAGTCCACCTCGATAATACTATAGTGGTGCTTAGGCGAAGCCCTGCATCGGTAGAACATCAACATCGTCACCACGCCATCGTGCTGACGAAACTCTCCCTCAACACTCGGCTGGATCAGAGTTCGAGGGACGTCATCAGGCTGAACGTGTGCTGAACTCGGAGGTGCCGTGCGTTTGGTACTTGATCGGTCGGATCGTGAAGACGTATGACTACATCAACCGCGTTGTGCTAACGCTTCCGCTTTCGGTCTACAAGGGTACGTGGACAACACTCTCCCCTCTCGTTGCTATGCATCACCATGATCTTGCGTGTGAGTAGGATTTTTTTTGAAATTACAACGTTACCCAACACTAAACTCCTAGATAATATTATGGTTAATTATTCTCAATGGCACACTGAAAGATCTACTAATAAAAAAGTGCATGCGATTGAATAAATTAATGTTTTGAGTGGAAAGATGGATGAACTTATGAAATTATTTGCTACTAAGAGTGTTTCTTGATCCTAATGATATGCCTTTGTCTACTTTGATTGAGAATAATAATGAATCCATGGATGTGAATTTTGTTGGTAGGAATAATTTTGGTAACAACGCTTATAGAGGAAACTTTAATCCTAGGCCTTATCCTAGTAATTCCTCCAATAATTATGGAAATTCCTAAAACAACCCTTATGGAAATTTTAATAAGATGCCCATTGAATTTGAGACTAGTGTTAAAGAGTTTATGAATTCGCAAAAGAATTTCAATGCTTTGCTTGAAGATAAATTGCTTAAAATTGATGATTTGGCTACGAACGTTGATGGAATTTCTCTTGATGTTGATTCTTTAAAGCTTAGATCTATTCCTCCTAAGCATGATATCAATGAGTCTCTCAAAGCCATGAGGATTTCCATTGATGAGTGCAAGGAAAGAACCGCTAGTATGCGTGCTACAAAAGATGCCTTTATTAAAGCGTGTTCTTCCAATTTCCATGAAAATAAAGATGAAGGTCTAAAAGTTATTGATGTGTCCCCTATTAAATCTTTGTTTTGCAATATGAATCTTGATAATGATGGGACTGAATATGATCCACCTTTACCTAGAAGGCGTTCCAAAAATTCGGAGTTTTTAGACATTGATGCTAAATTTGATAAAAGTGGGATTGTAGAAATCAAAGCCCTAGATGTTGCTAAACCCACTTTTTTGGATTTCAAGGAGTTTAATTATGAAAGTTGCTCTTTGATTGATTGTATTTCCTTGTTACAATCTGTGCTAAATTCTCCTCACGCTTATAGTCAAAATAAAGCGTTTACTAAACATATCGTTGATGCCTTGATGCAATCTTATGAAGAAAAACTTGAGTTGGAAGTTTCTATCCCTAGAAAACTTTATGATGAGTGGGAACCAACTATTGAAATTAAGATTAAGGATCATGAATTTTATGCTTTATGTGATTTGGGTGCTAGTGTTTCCACTATTCCCAAAACTTTGTGCGATTTGCTAGGTTTACATGATTTTGATGATTGCTCTTTAAACTTGCACCTTGCGGATTCCACTATTAAGAAACCTATGGGAAGAATTAATGATGTTCTTATTGTTGCAAATAGGAATTATGTGCCGTAGAATTTATCGTTCTTGATATAGATTGCAATCCTTCATGTCCTATTATTCTTGGTAGGCCTTTCCTTAAAACGATTGGTGCAATTATTGATATGAAAGAAGGGAATATTAGATTCCAATTTCCGTTAAAGAAAGGCATGAACACTTCCCTAGAAAGAAAATAAAATTACCATATGAATCTATCATGAGAGCCACTTATGGATTGCCTACCAAAGATGGCAATACCTAGATCTATCTTTGCTTTTATGCCTAGCTAGGGGCGTTAAACGATAGCGCTTGTTGGGAGGCAACCAATTTTATTTTTTGTTTCTTTTTATTTTTGTTTCTGTTTAGGAATAAATATTTATTCTAGCCTTTGGTTAGATTAGTTTCTATGTTTTAGTTAGTGTTTGTGCCAAGTTAAACCTATAGGATCTTCTTGGATGATAGTTATTTGATCTTGCTGTAATTTCCAGAAACTTTCTGTTCACGAAAACAATTGTTAAAAATCACCAGAACGTGATAAAATACCGATTCCAATTGCTGCTGATCAATAAACAAATTTACTAGGTCTTCCTATTTTGGATGAAATTTTGGAGTTCCAGAAGTTTGAGTTAGTTACAGATTACTACAGACTGTTCTGTTTTTGACAGATTCTGTTTTTCGCGTGTTGTTTGCTTATTTTGATGAATCTATGGCTAGTAAAATTTACCTTACAAAGCCTGGAGAACCGCTAGGCAGGCGGAAGGTAGCCACGTCGCCTTTAAATTGTGAATGCCACCGCGTGTAAATTCCATGCCCCGCAGGGGACATTTTAGTCATTTCACCTTTGGGTGTAAATCCCAGCAGCTCCCGTGCAATGTACTAGAACCCTAGCCGCCTCCCCATCCGCCGCTCCACCCGTCCCGCTCGCACCCTTCCCAGCCGTTCGCCTGTCAGTGCCCGCCCCGCTCGCCATGGGGCCGCCGCCTCCCGTCCCACTCGCCTCCCCCTCCTCGTCGCCCCCTCCTTCTCCTCCCATCGCCGCCCCTCCTCCTTCTCCTACCGACGTCCCCTCCTCCTCCGCCCCTCCCCCACCCCCTCCCCCCTCCCCAGCATCTCGTCCGCCCCGGGTGTGGAGGCGAGCTGCTTCACCCAGTCCCCTCCTCCAACTCCCCACCCTCCTCCAATGGCGCCCTCCCGGCTCAAGCCCTAGGGAGCGCCAAGCGCCATAAGCACGGCGAACGGCAGCGGCGGGGACGTTTGCCCTCAATGCTTGACGTTCGAGTCAAGGTAAGAAGCCTGTGGTGTTTCTCCTCCAACCTCAAGATCCCATCTTGCTCATGCGCCTCCTCCGCATCGATCTACCCCGCTAGGTTATTCTCACCCTTACGCCCTCATGGCCTCATGAAAGCGTGGTTGCGCAAGAACGAAAACGTTGCACGGGATTGAACCAGAGGGATGGCCCGATGTAATCTACCCTGTCCATAGGATAATTTCTACATGTGATTTGGGTAAGCATCTGGGTGCTCTTCCACCAGATCGATTTTGTGCCTCCATTGCTTTCATTATCTACTCATTTGTTCATGCTTGCCTCTTCTTCTTTTTGTTTCGTTTATAGGATCACAGGTGCTGATTTGCTGCCTCGTCTTACGCTGTCGTTTTCTCACTATGTTTGTTGCTAGGTGAGCCCTCTCTTTTCCCATGCTCTTGACCTGCTCGATAAAATGCTTGTGTGGCTGCAAGCTATTTTCTGCCTTGGGTAAGATTCCTTTTGGTTTTTTGACAAACATGTGAATTTCTCCTGAGTGAAAAAATGGAGGAGAAGAGGAGAGGAGGAATTACTTCGTATGTTTACGCAGCATGAGATTTCTAAAGTTAGTTTACAACTTGTTAGCCAATTTTGGTTGTCTTGCAAAGTACAAAAAATCAAGTAAATAATTTGCTTATTCGCTCAGTAAATTGGTATTACATTCGTTGGGTCCATCTAATCACTTTCTCGTGCATCCAGTCGCCTTTGTCGTTGTCACCGGGCAGAATGGCCCTCTGGCCATGGGCAGGCTCGGAGCCCTCTGCGAAAGGTGTAACTGAATTGTCGACCAAGGAGCTTTCTAAACCTGTAAAAAATCATTACGGCGATTCTTGACGGTAAATATGTGGAACTGTTTCAGGTGAAGAAGCTTAATTTCAGGGGGTATGAGGAGATTACATTCGCCTCCCGGCGCCCGTTGGCATCGGGAGGCAGAGGCTCAAGTTCAAAGCTCATCAACAGCCAGGTTGCGAGAGTTTTTCTCACAACAGTTCATCGACGGTCATTGCCTCTGGTTATCGCCATCGCTTGTGTGTTGATAATTCTCCTTGCTTGAAGTTTTGCCGATCTGCAGAACCCACAGTTGGACCTGGATGGGAAGGCCTGTGCTACCGTCGGCCAGAGTGGCATCATGGCTATCTACGATACACTGTTTAGCCAAGTGGGTTTGCTAACTGTTGTTCTTTCTTTTGTTGTTGTTGTTGTTGTTGTTGTTATTGTTGTTGTTGTTGTTGTTGTTGTTGTTGTTGTTGTTGTTGTTGTTGTTGTTGTTGAGGTTAACGGTTTCTGACATCAAACTTACCTTACCGCAACTTGATGTGACATTGTCTCAGCTTCTTGTTATGGATCGAGATTTCCGGGATCCAAGTTTTGGGCTCCAGCTTCATGAGACTGAATTTTGTTCAAGGTAAAACCAGCCAAGCCGGAGATTGCTACAATCCTAATTTCTTTTGCAATATATAGTTGAGAGGACTCGCCTGCCATCTGTCACTATGGTTGCTATTGCCAATTATAAAAATTATATTCTTCTATGCTTTAGTGAAGTTGGGAGGAAAGTGATGTGGAAAGGCAGAAGCTTTTGTAGTTGTGTTGTTCTTAATAATGGCATTGAAAGCCCAAAAACATAGATTTGGACAGGTTCTATCTATGTAAAAAACACAAAAGAAGAGCTGCATGATATTTGTTTCTACTGGAGTTTCTTCTTATCAAATAATTCAAATCTAATTTACACTTCATAAAATATTACATGTCAGACTCTGAAACTTGTTAAAAACAATGTTTGTTTGGTTGTAGAAAAACAAGGCAGTTTTCTGAACCCTGCTACTATCACTATGGTTGCTATTTTCATTTTTGTTGCAGAACAGTTCTCTCATGGTGTTTCTATTAGCTGCGAGGAATGTCGGGCTAGCTTTTGTCTTGAAACTCTTAGGTGTTATTGAGAGGTTGTACTTGCCAGTGAGCTAAATGGCCCGTTGGAACAATGCGACTGCTTGTTTGACCTGTTAAAATGGCTTGGTGGTGCAGATAAGTTTGGTCACAGCCCATTGGATTTAGATTTTAGGAGCTGTGTGAAACAATTTCTTAGGTAGGCTTTCTTTTTCTTAGGCAGGGCATATAGGTAGCATGGGAAACAATTTCTCGAGTAGGTTTATTTGTTTGTTACTATATTTGGGTACTTATTTTCTGATGTTTTTAGGTTCTCTGTATAACATGGTAAAGTTCTTTGGTATGATTTTGGAAGCAACACTGATTTTTTTTCGTCGACTTTGTGGACAGGCTAACGATGAAAATTTTATTTGTAAAATATGGCCGTGCTGCAGAACAACATCTTGTGGTTCTACCCAAGGGTTGACGCCGAGCACCGGGGCATACTGCAGGAGTAGCGCCCTACGTCCTTTGTCAACGTCCATAGCATCAAGGACCTCCTCACGCCCCTGTGCAGACGGCACTCACTCGTGATCACAGGAAACCGGACGACGCATGTGCCCGTTGTCTGTCAGCGCCGACAAGGTTGGTTCTATGTTAAGGCCCTGCGTCCTCACGTAAGAGGGCATGATTCATAAGGTAGGTCTTGATTGCATCTTCATCTCTATTTTTCATTTGGTCTCGATTCTTTCACTTGGTGCTACACAAGGTCGGTCGACTTGGAACATCTCGCCTCCCAAATTCAGGTCAAGGAGGTCATAATCTCCTTCTAGATATCTTAGGGTTTAGATTTAAACGAATAGATGTAGCCATATCAATGTGCAAAGTAGAGGAAGTCGTAGTGAACATTCATAGGCTTGCTCT
Organism: Aegilops bicornis; assembly: GCA_021605145.1. Taxonomy (NCBI): domain Eukaryota; kingdom Viridiplantae; phylum Streptophyta; class Magnoliopsida; order Poales; family Poaceae; genus Aegilops; species Aegilops bicornis. The sequence goes on from CM038674.1 coordinate 626,952,672, forward strand.
TGTGCTAGATAAGGAAGATTGAAAACTATTATGCAACGGTCACGAGCTTTCTGCTCTTTGTATGCCTTGCAAGAATTATTCTGCAAGGGTAGCCGGCTGCACATTTTTGTTTTCAGTCATTTAAGAATATTAGTTAAAGTGGATGGTGATACGATGTTTATACCATTTGAGGTATCTATTCTTTTACAAAGCATGTGAAAATACTTAAGGTTCTTTTAAAGAAGAGAGATAGGGAGGGAGGGAGGAAAACTCAATTTGTGCATTTAAAACTCACGATTCTAATCCAAACTGGAAGTGTTGCCCACGGAAATTCAGAACCTTCGTAGTTGTTGTTGACTTGGACCTTAGTTATTTCAGATTTCAGAATTGCATTTGTGCAGTAATTCTCTAGAAGTCGTATGTCTGAGACATATTAATAAGATTTTCTTGAATATGCAGCAAACAAATACTTGAGCATGATGGATATTGATGTAGACTATATCAAAGTGCTTTGCAGGACCAAATTGAGGTATGCTCCACACAGACCTGACGTCTTAAAAAGTTATCATTTTCCTTTGCATATTAACATGTTCTGTTATTTTTTAGACAAGTACAAACTGACTAAGTAATAATACAGATAAAAAGCCATACATTCTCATTTTTCTTCTCTGTATTTTTTCTTGTTCATACCTGCATAAAAATTGTGGTGGTGATGATTGATCTGTATTTGTTGAAGGGGGTCATTGGTCATGCTCCACTGTAGCATAGGTGATAATTCCTCACCCTATATTTGCATGAAGTAGCCTCAAACATCAACTTTCTTATGATTTTTCTCTAGCATGTTGCTCGCTGGTTTTGACTATTGATTTTGGTAGACGGTGCCCAGTTTAGGACATGATCCAACTCTCAGTTACATACATGGACCTTCTCTTTCTACATCTCTATGGTAGTAAACTTTCTTACTTTAGAGACGGATCAGAAGGCGTTTATTTTGCTTTTCGTGTTGAGGATGCACCAAACTATGCACAAAATGAAGGTACTAGACAATAATGCACTTTTAGATGGTACCTTTGGTCTTTGATGAATCAATTTTTTATTCTTGCTTTATGCTTACGACGGTGTGCGCTAGCTTATCTATTGTATCAGATAATACTATCTCACACATGTAGTGCATATTGGTTATTTTCACTTGATTTGGATAAGTAAAGTGCGCCTATATTTTTCTTAACTGTTCCTATTCTTTGACAATCTTACGCTTCGGTTCGCATTTCTTTCTTGTTTCAGTTCTTCATATCGAATGCCTATTAATTAGTCACATGTCCATAGATACTTTATTATGCCCTTTAATGATCTCATCCCATCGACTTACATATGAGTTATACATATGCATGGTTGTGAGAATTAGAGGGATGATTAGTGTTCCCTTGAAGAATGGAACACTTATGTTAGAAAACATGGTCAATGGACTGCATACAACAAAATCATTTTTTCACTAATTTGTGATGCCTCATAGACATGTTTTCACTTAGATCGAACGACTTAAGAAATATCTTATGTAAGATAGGTTGTAAAGTAGCAGTTATATATACATAGCTACTGATGTGTTTCCTGAACATCACAACTTCATCTTATGATGTGCTCCTTTGTAATCATATTTTTTTGTTTCATGTAAAGTAGTAGTAGGTTCTTTTGATGCCAATGATTCATTATCTCGATCCCATGAGGCACTAATGTCATGCTAGCTCTGTATTTTGTTGGTGGTATTCCCTGTAATTCACTCTCAACATGCCGGTAATTTCGAGTTTTGTTTCTTTTATTCTCACATGTAATTTCTTTGTTCCATCTTTGCTATGAGCCAGTCTTTGATGTTCTGTTTTCCTGCGGTTGTCGCATGCTGTACTTTGTTCCTTGCATGAACAAAAGAGGATTAGTGAAACAACATTATTTGAAGAAGAAAAAGGATATGTTGCCCATCAATTCTATCATACTCAAGAATCGCCATTCATTTTGTGAGCTTAAAAGGTTTGTCTGCTTCCTTCCTTGCATGATAACCACATCAATGGATTGGTGTTGAACATAACAAGGTATAAGGCCATCCATACTCATTTTTCTTATCTGCATTTTTAGTTGTTCATATCTGGAAAAAAATTGTGCTGGTCATGATTGATTTGAGTATCATGATTTTGTAGATTAGATTCAAATGTTAGAACCAACGCTGATTTTGTAGTCAATTGGTTGTGTTGTAGTGAGCTGAGAGTATTATACATCTCATGTTGCACTCTCAAAATTTGATTAGTAATTTTGTCAAATAATAAATAGAAGCATTGTTATCATAAGTGTTGATTGGTCATGCAATCACTGCAGACCTTAAAAAGAAGGGCTTGTGAAATATTGCTCGAGCTGCATCGACATATGCTAGCTAAATATAAGAATGCAGAACATATCGAACCTCATCTATCCTTACTCATATTATAAGTAAAATATGAGCGTTTACGTGTCTCGGTCGGTTCGCTATCAAAGGAATATGCATGCACACTTTGTGTCTCCAACCGGTTTAGATCATAGGAAACTATGGCACAATGCAATGAGAATTTTCTTGTTACATCTCACTGAAATTTTTTGTTCTTGCCTACAGTAATGCCTTTTGGTTAAGCTAGGAATTGTTTCATTATTGAAAGATTTCATCTGCATATATGGTCGTAAGGGGCTGTGTATTTATTTTGCTTCATTCATTATTTTGGTATATTTATTTTGCACACAAAACCATCTTTGGTATGCTTTGATGGGGCTTATTTAATATAGTTCAAGGAAAATTGGAAGTAGTGGCAAACCAGCCATGAAAAGTTTGAGAGGGCTATGCAACCACAAGAAATGATGTGCTCTGTCATTTTGCCATGATCTTGTGGCCCCATTCCACAGTGTGGCACGTCGGTTCCTTAAGTGGATCCTCGCCAGATCGAGCCGCCTCACCCCCTTGCAAGCAAACCTTGACCATGTCTGCTGGCACATGCAGCGATCACTCACTCTATCTGAGTTCCATGAGTGCATATCTTAGTCACAATAAGCTAAATGACCAGAGCTATTTATATGATGCATCTCTATCTATGTATCTTGCTTTTTCAAAGCAATGTAAATGGTTTGAACTGATCTCATGCCTTTGTTTTGGCCTATAAACGTAACATGCAATGTAATATATAATGCTATGTATCGACAACATGCTGAAATATCTATTTTTGCTTCAAGATTTTATATAGTCTCTAAATATTCTTACTATTCTTGGCTCCCTCTCGCCCTTTGCGCCATTGGCGCAACGGGTCATCTAGTAGTTTATAAACCATAGAGAAGTTGGAATAAAGAAGGTTTAACACCAATATAAATAAAGAATGAGTTCATTACAGTACTTTGAAGTGGTCTTTTCTTTTCTTTCGCTAACGGAGCTCACGAGATTTCTGTTGAGTTTTGTGTTGTGAAGTTTTCAAGTATTGGGTGAAAGATTTTTGATGGATTATGGAACAAGGAGTGGCAAGAGCCTAAGCTTGGGGATGCCCATGGAACCCCCAAGATAATCTAAGGACACCAAAAGTCAAAGCTTGGGGATGCCGGAAGGCATCCCTCTTTCGTCTACTTCCATTGGTAACTTTACTTGGAGCTATATTTTTATTCACCACATGATATGTGTTTTGCTTGGAGCATCTTGTATGATTTGAGTCTTTGCTTTTTAGTTTACCACAATCATCCTTGCTATACACACCTTTTGAGAGAGCCATACATGATCTGGAAATTATTAGAATACTCTTTGTGCTTCACTTATATCTTTTGAGTTATATAGTTTTGCTCTAGTACTTCACTTATATCTTTTAGAGCATGGTGGTGGATTTGTTTTAAAGAAACTATTGATCTCTCATGCTTCACTTAGATTATTTTGAGAGTCTTAAATAGCATGGTAATTTGCTTAAACAATCCTAATATGCTAGGTATACAAAATAGTAAAAACTTTCTTATGAGTGCGTTGAATGCTAAGAGAAGTTTGATGCTTGATGATTGTTTTGAGATATGGAGGTAATAATATCAAAGTAGTGCTAGTTGAGTAGTTGTGAATTTGAGAAATGCTTGTGTTGAAGTTTGCAAGTCCCGTAGCATGCACGTATGGTAAACGTTGTGTAACAAATTTGAAACATGAGGTGTTCTTTGATTGTCCTCCTTATGAGTGGCGATCGGGGACGAGCGATGGTCTTTTCCTACCAATCTATCCCCCTAGGAGCATGTGCGTAGTGCTTTGGTTTTTGATGGCTTGTAGATTTTTGCAATAAGTATGTGAGTTATTTATGACTAATGTTGAGTCCATGGATTATACGCACCCTCACCCTTCCATCATTGCTAGCCTCTTTGGTACCGTGCATTGCCCTTTCTCACATTGAGAGTTGGAGTAAACTTCACTGGTGCATCCAAACCCCGTGATATGATATGCTCTTTCACACATAAACCTCCTTATATCTTCCTCAAAACAGCCACCATACCTACATATTATGGCATTTCCATAGCCATTCCGAGATATATTCCCATGCAACTTTCCACCATTCCGTTTATCATGACACATTCATCATTGTCATATTGCTTAGCATGATCGTGTAGTTGACATAGTATTTGTGGCAAAGCCACCATTCATAATTCTTTCATACATGTCACTCTTGGTTCATTGCATATCCCGGTACACCGCCGGAGGCATTCATATAGAGTCATAACTTTGTTCTAGTATCAAGTTGTAATATTGAGTTGTAATTAAATAAAAGTGTGATGATCATCATTATTAGAACATTGTCCCATGTGAGGTTATTAAAAAAAGAGGCCAAAGAAGCCCAAATAAAAAAAGAGAGGCCAAAGAGCCCACCTAAAAAAATGAGAGAAAATGAGAGAAGGGACAATGTTACTATCCTTTGCCACACTTGTGCTTCAAAGTAGCACCATAATCTTCATGATAGAGAGTCTCTTGTTTTGTCACTTTCATATACTAGTGGGAATTTTTCATTATAGAACTTGGCTTGTATATTCCAACAATGGGCCTCCTCAAGTGCCCTAGGTCTTCGTGAGCAAGCAAGTTGGATGCACACCCACTTAGTTTTCTTTTGTTGAGCTTTCATATATTTATAGCTCTAGTGCATCCGTTGCATGGCAATCCCTACTCCTTGCATTAACATCAATCGATGGGCATCTCCATAGCCCGTTGATTAGCCTCGTTGATGTGAGACCTTCTCCTTTTTTGTCTTCTCCACATAACCCCCATTATCATATTATATTCCACCACAGTGCTATGTCCATGGCTCGCGCTCATATATTGCGTGAAAGTTTATAGGTTTGAGATTACTAAAGTATGAAACAATTGCTTGGCTTGTCATCGGGGTTGTGCATGATGAGAGCATTCTTGTGTGACGAAAATGGAGCATGACTAAACTATATGATTTTGTAGGGATGAACTTTCTTTGGCCGTGTTATTTTGAGAAGACATAATTGCTTAGTTAGTATGCTTGAAGTATTATCATTTTTATGTCAATATGAACTTTTGTCTTGAATCTTCGGATCTGAATATTCATATCACAATTAAGAAGAATTACATTGAAATTATGCCAAGTAGCACTCTGCATCAAAAATTCTATTTTTTTATCATTTACCTACTCGAGGACGAGCAGGAATTAAGCTTGGGGATGCCTGATACGTCTCCAACGTATCTATAATTTTTGATTGCTCCATGCTATATTATCTACTGTTTTGGACATTATTGGGCTTTATTTTCCACTTTTATACTATTTTTGGGACTAACCTATTAACTGGAGACCTAGCCCAGAATTGCTGTTTTATGCGTATTTCAGAGTTTCAAAGAAACGAAATATCAAACGGAGTCCAAACGGAATGAAACCTTCGGGAACGTGATCTTCTCACCGAACGTGATCCAGGAGACTTGGACCCTATGCCAAGGAAGCTTCGAGGAGGGCACGAGGTAGGGGGCGCGCCTACCCCCCAGGGCGTGCCCTCCACCCTCGTGGGCCCCATGTTGCTCCACCGACGTACTTCTTCCTCCTATATATACCTACGTACCCCCAAACGATCAGATACGGAGCCAAAAACCTAATTCCACCGCCGCAACCTTCTGTACCCACGAGATCCCATCTTGGGGCCTGTTCCGGAGCTCCGCCGGAGGGGGCATCCATCACGGAGGGCTTTTACATCATCACCATAGCCTCTCCGATGAAGTGTGAGTAGTTTACCTCAGACCTTCGGGTCCATTGTTAGTAGCTAGATGGCTTCTTCTCTCTTTTTGGATCTCAATACAATGTTCTCCCCTCTCTCGTGGAGATCTATTCGATGTAATCTTCTTTTTGTGGTGTGTTTGTTGAGACCGATGAATTGTGGGTTTATGATCAAGATTATCTATGAACAATATTTGAATCTTCTCTAAATTCTTTTATGTATGATTGGTTATCTTTGTAAGTCTCTTCGAATTATCAGTTTGGTTTGGCCTACTAGATTGGTTTTTCTTGCAATGGGAGAAGTGCTTAGCTTTGGGTTCAATCTTGCGGTGTCCTTTCCCAGTGACAGTAGGGGCAGCAAGGCACGTATTGTATTGTTGCCATCGAGGATAAAAAGATGGGTTTTTTATCATATTGCATGAATTTATCCCTCTACATCATGTCATCTTGCCTAAGGCGTTACTCTGTTTTCTTGAACTTAATACTCTAGATGCATGCTGGATAGCGGTCGATGAGTGGAGTAAAAGTAGTAGATGCAGGCAGGAGTCGGTCTACTTGTCTCAGACGTGATGCCTATATATATGATCATACCTAGATACTCCCATAACTATGCTCAATTCTGTCAGTTGCTCAACACTAATTTGTTCACCCACCGTAGAATACTTATGCTCTTGAGAGAAGCCACTAGTGAAATCTATGGCCCCCAGGTCTATCTTCATCATATTAATCTTCCATCACTTTATTATTGCCTTTACTTTTTACTTTGCCTTTTATTTTACTTTGCATATTTATCATAAAAATACCAAAAATGTTATCTATCATATCTGTCAGATCTTACTCTCGTAAGTGACCGTGAAGGGATTGACAACCCCTAACCGCGTTGGTTGCGAGGAGCTATTTGCTCTGTGTAGGTACGAGGGACTCATGGCGTAACCTCCTCTTTGGATTGATACCTTGGTTCTCAAAACTGAGGGAAATACTTACGCTCTTGTCTTGCATCACCTTTCCTCTTCAAGGAAATCCAACGCTTGATGCTCAAGAGGTAGCATGGCCTCTCCCACATAAAACTTGCTATCGGTCTAGTAAAGTAGTCAATTGCTTAGGGACAATTTCGCAACTCCTATCACCACTTTTCCACACTCGCTATATTTACTTTATTGCTTCTTTACTTACAACAACCGCTAGTTTTATTTACATGCTCTTTATCTTCTTGCAAACCTATCCAAAAACACCTACAAAGTACTTCTAGTTTCATACTTGTTCTAGGTAAAGCGAACGTTAAGCGTGCGTAGAGTTGTATCGGTGGTCGATAGAACTTGAGGGAATATTTGTTCTACCTTTAGCTCCTCGTTGGGTTCGACATTCTTACTTATCGAAAGAGGCTACAATTGATCCCCTATACTTGTGGGTTATCAAAGGGCAAGGAGATCGCCTACTTCGTGAAGATCTACCGCTAGTGAGGGAAGTCCTTCGTGGGCGACGACCATGGTGGGATAGACAAGGTTGATTTTTCGTGGACCCTTCATGGGTGGAGCCCTCCGTGGACTCAACCGTTACCCTTTGTGGGTTGAAGTCTCCATCAACGTGGATGTACGATAGCACCACCTATCGGAACCACGACAAAAACATCCGTGTCTCCAATTGCATTTGAATCCTCCAAACCCTCCCCTTTACATTCTTGCAAGTTGCATGCTTTACTTTCGATCCTACAGTATCATTCATTGCTTCGAAGTTGAAGAAGGGGTCACACCATCGGCCACGCCTTGGAAAGCTAGGTGTAGGCATGTGGCACGCTGGCACCGCAAGACGTTGAGCGAGCAATCCATGTGGATGCGGGCGGCAATAATGAGGTAAGCAACACGAGCTGTCATGCGTGCCCATGCTAATAGCTCGACCAGTCTGGTTCGGGGCCCCAACTAAAACTAGCATCGAGTGGGAGGTCCGTCCCAAGGGTGATGGGGTGGTTTCCCTCTCGCGACTGGTTAGGCGACACCGAGTCAACCCCCGCCGCTGTCCTGGTGCCAGCGCCGCCACCATGCGGCGATGCTCTCGCTAGCTCCGCCCACCCCGTGCGCCGCCGCTCCCGCTAGCTCCGCCCACCCCGTGTGCGGCGCCCCGCTCGCTAGGTTCCCCACCCCCTCCAAGTCGTCACACTGGTACTCTAGATCCACCATGCTCCCACCCGCCATTGTCAGAGTTATCCTTAGTTGTGCATCAGCCACCCCATGGGGCGCCGGGTTTTGGCCTCTCTCTCCTGCACCCTTCATCCCTCGGGTACCCTGCCCCACCCACAATCGCTGAGTTCGGGTGTTGCTGAGGCACCACAACACATTATTCTCAAACCCTAGTTTGTGGTCCGGATCCCTTTGTCCTGGTTTTGAAGCCGCCAATGGAGTGTGTTGAGGGCTTGATGAAGGGGCTGAAGTTGTCGGATCTGGAAAGCAAGGGGAGGAAGATCGTTTGGACAGATGGAAGAAAGGGGGGAGCTGTGGAACTACAAGAAATGGCAAAATTAATGTCAGACAAACCAGCCTTTGCAGAGGGGATGCAAATTTCTTTGGGAAGGATCTGGTGTCCGATGAGGGGGATACGATGCAAGGATCTGGGAGTCAACATCTTCATGATCACTTTCCACCAACAGTCAGGTAAAAGAAGGGCTCTAGATGAAGGGCCTTGGACGTTCGGGAAGTCTCTACTAGTGGTTGAAGATTTTGATCCGAGCAAGAGTGTGAAGGAATATGAATTCAAAACGATTCCGATATAGGTTAGAGTTTTTGACTTGCCGCTAGGTATGATGCATCGTGAGGCTGGTTTGGCGATAGGAGACATAATTGGGGCGGCTCTTGAGGTGGATGCGGGACCTGACGGAATGGCAGTGGGAAAGTTCTTAAGGATCAAAGTCCATATGGATATTTCGAAGCCGATAATGAGGGGTTTTGTGCTGGATGATGGGGACGAAAAGGAGAATGGGGAAGGGAGGTTAACAAATGAGGAGAAAAAGAGGAAAAGGGAAAAGAGTTGGCGCCGGTTTAAGTACGAGTTTCTACCTGACTTGTGCTACATATGCGGCATGCTAGATCATGTGGATAAGGACTGCTCCATAAGACTGAAGAAAGGGGAAGAGAAGCAGTTTGGTCCTTGGCTTAAAGCACACATACCAAGAGCGTGAGCGATACAAGCGAGGGTAGCTGGAGTGAAGGTCGGAACAACTTTTCCGGGGAGGAGTTACGGAGGTGGAAGAAGCATGAACCTAGGGCTCTCTAAGGGGCATTCGGGCAGTGATAGCGACAGCTGGAAGAAAGAAATACCGGGGGCTCGACACCAACCGGCAGGGAAAGAGACTCGTGAGGAGGAGGTCACCAGCCCATTGAAAGTACATGGTGGAAAGGTGCAGAACGGTGCAGCTGGAAACAAGGCGGAAGGAATGAAGATGAACAACAGTGCACAGAAGCAACTCACCTATGGGATAGGGGAGAGGGTTCTGAACGAATGGGGGTAGGGATGGTTTTGTCAGGCGCAAGTCATGTTGTCGCATCATCAGAACATGTGCTAGAAGGGAACGAGGAGGAGGTAAAGGGAGGGGACAAGGATATGTTACCGGCGGAAACCTCACTAGCTGATCTGGACAGCGATAAGAAAAGTGGAAGGGTGGGGGCAAAATTTCATAGGAAAGACCGGAAGGAAAAGAAGGGAGATACATCTAAGCTGGGGTGAGCGTTGGAGAGAAGCGGGGTGGAGATGCAATGGAGTGCGATGAGGTGCTGGAGGGGAGGCCAAACGTTACAAGACGAAGGCAAACGAAACACACACCACTGAAGCGGGGCTGTTAGAACAGCCCTGCAAGGATCAATGAAGATAATAGCTTGGAACTGCCGGGGGCTTGGGAACCCACTGGCAGTTCGTAGCCTTCTGAAGCTTTAGAGGGCAGAAGAGCCTGATATTCTATTCCTCTCCGAAACGAAGATGAAGGCAAAGGAGATAGAGTTCTTGAGGTGGCGTTTGAATATGGTGAACATGGTGGTGGTGGATAGTGTTGGATGGAGTGGGGGTTTGGCGCTGTTCTGGAGGAGAGGGGTGGATGTAAGTTTGAGGTGGAAGGGACGTTACCATATATATGTTGATGTGGTGGAAGAGAATGGGAGTAAGTGGCAGTTGACGGGTGTGTACGGAGAATCTAAAGCGGGTGAAAAAGATAACACCTGGAGGCTTCTTAGAACGTTGCATGGACATGCCGATCTGCCATGGCTTTGTCTAGGGGATTTTAACGAGATATTATTTGCGGGGGAGAAGGAAGGAGGGCCGGCTCGGGTCCAGGGATGCATGGATTCGTTCAGGAGATGCCTGGAATTCTATGAGCTAGAAGATCTTGGCTTCGTGGGTGACCCTTTCACCTGGAGGAATAACTGGAGTAAAGCAAAGGGGTATACACGGGAGAGGTTGGACTGAGGGGTTGCGAATGTAAAGTGGAGGTGCATGTTACCGCTGCACAAAATCATCAACGGAGATCCACGTCACTCGGACCATCGACCCATCATTGCAGAGCTTGGGGACCAGTATACGGGGGAAGGAAGGGAAGCAGGTGGGTCTAGCTGTTTTCAGTTTGAAGCTCGCTGGCTGTAGGAGGAGGGATGCGTGGAAGTGGTTGAGGGGGCTTGGATTGAAGCTTTTGGAGAGGGAGGTTGTTCGGTGGGGGAGGCGATCAGCAGGGTGGGGAGGAATCTAGCAAGATGGGATAGGGAAGTGTTGGGGGAGCTGAAAGGCAGAATAAAAAAGGCAAAGCGGGAGTTGGAACGGTGTAGAAGGAAGGCGATAGATCAACAACAAGTATCAAAAGAGCAGCTCCTTCGGTATAAATTGAGCAGACTTGAGGACCAATATAATACTTACTGGCAGCAGAGATCTCTTGTCAACTGGCTTCAGAAGGGGGATAGAAACACAAAGTTTTTCATGCTCAGGCGTCGCGCTTGGCTGTGGCTCGAACCCGTCAAAGATCAAATCTCCGCGGATGTCAGCCGTGTAGTTCAAACTCCCAAATCTGACCTGATGGCCAGGGGCGTAGCTTTCGATCTGCTCCAGATGGCCAAGTGAATTGGCCTGCAGTGCAAAGCCGCCGAATACGAAGATCTGTCCGGGGAGAAAAGTATCACCCTGGACCACGTCGTTGTTGATGATCGAAGGAGCCACCGGGCCTATAGGTGACGACACAGAGGAACTCTCAATGAAAGCACCAATGTCGGTGTCAAAACCGGCGGATCTCGGGTAGGGGGTCCCGAACTGTGCGTCTATGTAACGCCCCGGATTCGATGCGCCAGGTGTCTGCCAGTTATTCGTCGTCTTTGCCATGTCATGTTCTTGCGTGTCTCTCTTTGCCATGTCATCATATGCATTTCATATCATGTCATCATGTGCATTTCATTTTGCATACGTGTTCGCCTCATGCATCCGAGCATTTTCCCCGTTGTCCGCTTTTCCAATCCGGCATTCCTATGTCTCCGGCGCCCCTTATACCTCTTTTTCGTGTGTGGGTATTAAAGGTCTCGGAATGGACCGAGGTTTGTCAAGCGGCCTTGGTATAGCACCGTAGACCGCTGTCAAGTTTCGGATCATTTGGAGGTCGTTTGGTACTCAGCAGTTAACCGGGTAACCGCAAAGCCTTTTTTGTTTGCAGCCCAACACCCCTTTCAAAGTGGCCCAAAACCCACCAAACTCCCCTCCATGCTCTCGGTCGTTCGATCACGATCGCGTGGCCGAAAACCGCACCTCATTTGGAGTCTCCTAGCTCCCTCTACCTACAAATATGTCTTCCTCCCCCGGATTTTCGCAGTCTAACCCTAGCCAACTTCCCCCGCACGCCACCGGACGTGTCCACCCCGCCGCCGGACGAGTCCGCCGCCTGCCTCCACGTCGCCCGGCCAATCCCGTGCCTCCACGTCAGCGCCGCCGCCTCCGTAGCCAGCGGAGCGCGCCACGTCTCGACCTCCCACGCCGAGGCCGGGCTGCGCCCAACCCAGCGGCCGCCCGAAGCGCCCGTGCCCCGCCGCTTCGCCGCCGCCTCCGTTCGCGGCGCCCGCCGCCTCCGTTCGCCGGCGCCCGCCGCCTCGGCGAGATCGGCCTCCGCCGCCTCCGCGCCGGCCGGTCGCCGCCATGGCGCCTCCCGCTCCCGCCGTCGCCTCCGACCCGTCGCCCGGGCGGAGCGCCGCCACTGGCCGCCCAGGCCTCGCCGCCCGCCGCCCGGCCTCGGCTTGCCGCCCAGCGGCGCCCGTCCTCGCCCGCCGCTGGCCGTGCCTCCCTCCGCCCGCTCCTCGCGCCGCCCTGCTCCGGTCAGATCCGGGCGTGGTGCCCCGGCTCCGGCCATCTCCCTCCTTTCCGGCAGCCCCTCCGGCGAGCTCTCCGGCCTGCATCGATAACCGTGCCAAGGGTTGACTTCTCCCCCCCTCTAAAATTCATCCAAGTCCCGAGCATTTTTGTTATTTTATTGCATTTTCATTGCATCATATCTCTGTCATCGTTGCTCCGTTTTGCGCTTATAATATGTTGAAATGTTCGCCTCGAAGAGTATATCATTTCATCTAATTGCATCATTTTCATTTGAGCTCATCTTGATGCCTGAAATGCTGTTGGAAGAGTGCTATGTGATGTTAGTTTCTGTTTCTTAACAGAACTTGCACTTTTGTCATTTTTGCCATGATTGATGTGTGCATCCTATGGACTTGAGTCCTACATGTGCTCTGTAATATGCCATGCCATCTTTCCAGTGGTTCTTGCTATGTATTTTTGTGATCTATGTGGTGACTAGAACAAGCATGCAAACTAGGTGTCCTGATGTTGCTGATTTCAGCCCTGTTTTGCTGATATTTTTATGCCATGTTAACTTGATGCTACAGAGAGATCCATGCATATTTTGAGATACTTCAGTAAGGATGTTTTGTTCTACATGTCTTGCTCTATCCTTCCATGCCCTTGTTTGACATTATGGAGTGCCATAGCTTGAGTCAATCGAGCTCTACTTTTGCTATCAAATGTTTCCTGGCAGATTGTTTACATGTTATTCAATTTTGCCAAGGTTGTTGTAGTTGATCCTTGCATGCTATGATGTTGTTCTTGCCATGTATAACTTCTATGCCATGTCCTCTTACTATTGGTATCCTTGCCATGCCATGTATTGCTCTGTGGTGAGTGATTCAAGATCTAGCGGCAAAAAAATTCAAAAAATTTAAAAAAAAATTGGTTTTGAACTTTTTTTTTGATTTTTTTTTCAAAAAATGATACGTAATATGATCGAGAAGTTTGAAATATTTTTCAAAATTTCATCATAGTCATGAACATGAACAAAGTCCTAGACATCAATAAGGTATAACAGGATTGATATGCTAGATATATCAACAAGTGCTTGTGAAGTGAGCTATTCTTTGGGGTTGGATAGAACTCTGAAGTTAAGCGTGCTTGGGCTGGAGTAGTGTGAGGATGGGTGACCTTTCGGAAAGTTTGACCACAGAGTGCGATTTGACCTGAGATTAAGCATATTGACCCAAGATTAAGCCATAGTGAACTGAGATTAAGAAAAATTTGAAAAAAAAATAAAAAAAAATTAAAAAATTTGAAAAAAAATTTGAATTTTTTTTACTAATGGCGCATCCAGAGGTGGTGCGCCATTAGTATACCAGATACTAATGGCGTGCTATTAATGGCGCACCACAGATGCGCCATTAATAGCCATATTAGGTGCGCCATTAGTAGGGTTTTTCTAGTAGTGTGTGCTCTATATGAAACTTGCTTGATTTTGCATGTAGCTTCATATTATCATGTTGGATCCTTGTTTTGAGGTGTTTGCTTGATGTTGGTATGCATTTTGCATCAATGCCATGTTTATCTTGTTTTGCTCATATCTTCTAGACCGTAGCTCCGAATCTAATGAACTTTATATGTAACTTGACTAGAATTTCGTGTACATCATTGTGGTGCATCTTAACTTGCTGTTTAACAACTTGAACATAAGGTTTATTCATATCTGGACCAATTTCGAAATTTGCATATGAGGACTTACCGGAATTGTTATATGTAGTTTCGGCCTCATTTAAACTTGCCTTGATGTGTTGCTCTTGTTTGCATCATCTCTTGCCATGAGTAGCTTCATGTAGCTTTGTCATGCATCATGCTTTGTTGTGCATCATGCCTTGTTCATGTGTGGAGTGTTTACTATGTTGTGTGCTTCTTCTTGTTAGTTCCTGTTTCGCTATGATCGTGAGGATTCGTTCGCTCACGCTTGGTTCGGCTTCATCCGTTCGTCTTCTTCATGGACTCGTTCTTCTTCCTTGCGGGATTTCAGGCAAGATGACCGCTACCCTGGATCTCACTACTATCATTGCTATGCTAGTTGCTTCGTTCTATCGCTATGCTGCGTTACCTATTACCTGTTGCTCAAGCCATCCCAAATTGCCATGTCAGCCTCTAACCTTTGCACCCTTCCTAGCAAACCGTTGTTTGGCTATGTTACCGCTTTGCTCAGCCCCTCTTATAGCATTGTTAGTTGCAGGTGAAGATGAAGTTTGTTCCTTGTTGGAACATGGAGATGTTGTTCCTTGTTGGAACATGTTTACTTGTTGGGATATCACAATATATCTTATTTTATTAATGCATCTATATACTTGGTAAAGGGTGGAAGGCTCGGCCTTATGCCCGGTGTTTTGTTCCACTCTTGCCGCCTAGTTTCCGTCATATCGGTGTTATGTTCCCAGATTTTGCGTCCCTAACGTGGTCGGGTGATTTATGGGACCCCCTTGACAGTTCGCTTTGAATAAGACTTTTCCAAAGAAGGCCCAACATTGGTTTTACATTTGCCTCACCTAGCCTTTTTTCCGTTGGGAGTCGCACATCCCGAAGGTCATCTTTATTACCCCGGGCGATTGCTTGTCTAGCGTTGGTCCAAACTAGAGCACCGTGCTTGGGACCATCCCTTGGCAACTTGGGTTACGTCGGTACTGTGACGCTTAGCTTATCCGGTCGTGGCACGAGACGAGATACGCTGCGGCTACTATCGTGGTGTCGACGCCGGGAGGTCTTGCTGGACTTGTTTTATTCTTTGTCGAAATGTCTTGTAGCCGGATTCCGAGATCGATCGGGCTTCCCGGGAGAAGGTCTATTCCTTCGTTGATCGCGAGAGCTTATCATGGGCTAAGTTGGGACACCCTGCAGGTATAAACTTTCGAGAGCCGTGCCAGCGGTTATGTGGCGAGATGGGAATTTGTTAATGTCCGGTTGTAGAAAACCCGAAGTTGATCTCAATTAAAATACACCAACCGTGTGTGTAACCGTGAGTGTCTCTTTTCGGGGTTGATCGAGAGGAGAACACGGTTTCTGGGTTATGTCTGACGTAAGTAGGAGTTCAGGATTGATCATTACTAGTTGACGACCGTTCCTTTGTTTCTCTCCTCGCTCTCATTTGCGTATGTTAGCCACCATATCATTGCTTAGTCGCTGCTGCAACCTCACCACTTTACCCCCTTCCTTTCCCTTTAAGCTTTGCTAGTATTGATACCCATGGTAATGGGATTGCTGAGTCCTCGTGGCTCACAGATTACTACACCACCAGTTGCAGGTACAGGTTGTGCGATGATCATGACGTGAGAGCGATGTTTGCTTGTGTTGGAGTTCTTCTTACGCTTCTTCTTGATCAGGGATAGGTTCGGTCGGCACTGGGCTAAAGGTGGTGGATGTCGTTTGAGTTTCTGTTTATGTTTCATCCGTAGTCGGATGTTGATCTTGTATATGATGTTGATGTATTCTTGTGGCACTTGTGCCTTATGTATGTATCCCCACTATTATGTAATGTTGATGTAATGATATCCACCTTTCAAAAGCGTTTCAATATGCGGGTCTATCCTTGGTGGGACCTTGAGTTCCTTTTGGATAGGGTCGCATATTGGGCGTGTTCAAGTTGGTATCGAGCCTCGACCGACCCTAGGAGCCCCCTTGATTGATCGTGTAGTTTGGCCGTTGTTGAGTCTAGAAGAAAACTGTTTTCGGAGTCTAGTTATATCGGAGAGTAGGAATTCTTTTTACTCCTCCGCCCCTTCGTCGCTCTGGTGAGGAATCTTGACGTAGGTATTTTGGAATTACTCCTCTTCCCCTTCAAATTTTCTTTAGGTTCACGCAGTTGGTTTTTCGGTAGTGTTCCTCAACTCTTTTATCCGGTGCATTTCTCGTCATGGTGATTCGACCCTCTTTGTTTTGCAAGTTCAATCCTCAGTTGTTTTCTTTTCCCACCCGCCCTCCCTGTTCTTCTTCTCGGAACCGGAGTCTGTATTGAGTATCCATCCTACTCGTGCGAAGTCTTTGCTTTTTCTCCTTAATGATTTCAAACGGTCTTTTCTCTTCAAGATATTCGTCGATTTCCCCTTTCAGATGCCTGTGTTTTCCCGCCCTCCCACCCTATTATTCCCGGAGTTCGAGTTTCTTCCGACCATCTATTTCATTCGTGTGGAGCCTCTTCAGTCTTCCCTCAATCATTTCAACCGGTGAATTCTCGTCTCGTTTGACATTCTTCATCTCTTTTCCGGTGCACTCAATTCAAGTTTTTCGGGTTGATCACATTCTTTTCCTTGGATCAAGTGTTTTTCCCCTGCTCGTTCGCCTCTCGCCAGTTTATCCTTCCGGAGTCCTCAAGTCATCTCAGGAGATTCATCAGTGTTCCATTTAATTCGAGGTTGTCACCTCATTCAAATATTTCAGTTCTTCCGGTGCATCATCTATCTCTTCAACAATCCCTTGTCAACGGTGTTTTCTCTTCAGTGGGCCCTAACCCACAGGTCTTTTCCCAGGATCTTACCTGACTCTTCTAATATCCCCGGAGTTATTCTCAATTCTTTTCAAGTTTGACGTAAGAATGAATTTCATCAGTCAGATGCCTTTCCAAGAGCGATTTCAAATCATTTCATTGTTGGCTCAACCTCTTCGTTTTTCATTCTTCCGGAGCACCTCAACAATTTTGGTGGTATTTCTCGTCGTCATTTGAAGACCGAAGTAGAGTTTCTCTTAAATCTTGCCCGTTCTCCCGAAGATTCGTGGTTCTAGCTTCATGCTATCCTCTCGAATTATTCCGTTTATCAGAAATTCTTTTCATCCATCCGGAGTATTTCAGGAGTTGTTTTTTTTCCGTCTCGATCATCCGGAGGCCATCTTTTCGGAAGATTTCTCCGTTCCAAGTTTTCAAAGTCGTTCTCCAATTATTCTATATCCGTGCCCCTTCGTTCGTCTCAATATTATTCCGGTGCATCGTTCAAATATCCTCTAATTACTTCATGATCTCTTCATTCTCTTGTATTTAAATTCCCTCAAGTATCCTTGTGCTTTTCTAATTCTTCCCGGTGATTCATTCTCTTTCATCAGTCTTTTCCAAACTCTTACGGTGGTTCATTCAGATTTCTTTTTCCTTTGTTATCGTATCAATCCATTCCTTCTTTCAATCCTACCGGTGGTTCATGAAGACTTTCTCAAGTTTTGTGCTATATTCCCCTTAATCCTTTTCAAGAAGAATAAGTTGCATGCCAAATCCATTGTTGGTCATAAATTTAATTTGATTAAGGATAAGCATACAATAAATCTTATTCTTATTTCCTCAAGTTGATTAATCCCTTCCTTCGGAGTTAGTTCTTGATGAATAAATTCTATTTCCAAGTCTTTTCATCTTTTCTTTTCCGGAGTTCAATTATTTTCCTCAGCCATTTCGTCGGAACCTCCATCAGAATCATCGCAATGCTCATCTTATTCTTTATTCCTTCATTCTATCTCACCATCCTTTTTGTTACCGGAGTTCTTCACGGTGGTTCTCCATGATTTAATTCATTCTTCAAGTGTTCATCAAGATTCTTTTGGAGGAATTCAAGTATCTTTTCTTCTCGCATCTCGAAGTGTAATTAATTCTCCGTATTCTTTAGAATTGGAGTTTTGCATTTCTTTGTTCTTCTCAGATATTCAAATCCACTCAATCCTTCCTTCTAAGTTCTTTTCATCCAATTTTTTCCAATTCTTTCCGGAGGTTTTGTGTCATGTCTTCATCAAGTATCATTCCATCTTCTCAAGTTCAGATTCTATTCCTTCCATGTTTCAGCTGGAGTGCTGCCTAAATCATTTCAGTCTTATTCGTTTCTTTTCTCATTCTAACCACTCCGGTTAGAAAGAGTACTTTCATAGTCTATCTGATTCCGTGAGCTTTTGATTCTCGTCATTCTCGTTGTTCCTCTCTTATTCTTCAGTGCTCTCAATTCTTTGCTTGTTCTCTTGAGTTCTTGTTTTCTCCTCATCCTTTTTCCCTTCCGTCTCGGTCCTAAGATCTCGGGACGAGATCTCTTGTTAGTGGAGGAGTGTTGTAACGCCCCGGATTCGATGCGCCAGGTGTCTGCCAGTTATTCGTCGTATTTGCCATGTCATGTTCTTGCGTGTCTCTCTTTGCCATGTCATCATATGCATTTCATATCATGTCATCATGTGCATTTCATTTTGCATACGTGTTCGCCTCATGCATCCGAGCATTTTCCCCGTTGTCCATTTTCCAATCCGGCATTCCTATGTCTCCCGGCGCCCCCTTTTACCTCTTTTCGTGTGTGGGTATTAAACGGTCTCGGAATGGACCGAGGTTTGTCAAGCGGCCTTGCTATAGCACCGGTAGACCGCCTGTCAAGTTTCGGATCATTTGGAGGTCGTTTGGTACTCCAACGGTTAACCGGGTAACCGCAAAGCCTCTTTTGTTTGCAGACCAACACCCCTTTCAAAGTGGCCCAAAACCCACCAAACTCCCCTCCATGCTCTCGGTCGTTCGATCACAATCGCGTGGCCGAAAACCGCACCTCATTTGGAGTCTCCTAGCTCCCTCTACCTACAAATATGTCTTCCTCCCCCGGATTTTCGCAGTCTAACCCTAGCCAACTTCCCCCGCACGCCACCGGACGTGTCCACCCCGCCGCCGGACGAGTCCGCCGCTTTGCCTCCACGTCGCCCGGCCAATCCGTGCCTCCACGTCGTAGCCGCCGCCTCCGTAACGGAGGCGCCACGTAACCCGACCTCGCCGCCGCGGCCGCCCCGGTAACCCGCCAACCAGCGGCCGCCAGCGCCCGTGCCCGCCGCCGCTCGCCGCGCCGCCTCCGTTCATGGCGCCCGCCGCCTCGGCGAGATCGGCCTCCGCCCGCCTCCGCGCTGCCGGTCGCCGGCGCCTCCGCTCCCGTCGCCTCCCGACCCGTCGCCGGGCGGAGCGCCGCCAAACCGGCCGCCCAGGCCTCGCCGCCCGCCAGCCTCGGCCAGCGCCGCCTGCGGCTTGCGCTCCTCGCCATGCATGTGGTGCCTGGCCGCCTCCGCTCCTCGCGCCGCCCTGCTCCGGTCAGATCCGGGCGTGGTGCCCCGGATCCGGCCATCTCCCTCCTTTCCGGCAGCCCCTCCGGCGAGCTCTCCGGCCTGCATCGATAACCGTGCCAAGGGTTGACTTCTCCCCCCCCCCTCTAAAATTCATCCAAGTCACGAGCATTTTTGTTATTTTATTGCATTTTCATTGCATCATATCTCTGTCATCGTTGCTCCGTTTTGCGTGTATAATATGTCAAAATGTTCGTATCGAAGAGTATATCATTTCATCTAATTGCATCATTTTCATTTGAGCTCATCTTGATGCCTGAAATGCTGTTGGAAGAGTGCTATGTGATGTTACTTTCTGTTTCTTAACAGAACTTGCACTTTTGTCATTTTTGCCATGATTGATGTGTGCATACTATGGACTTG
The DNA here is from genome assembly GCA_021605145.1 of Aegilops bicornis. Classification (NCBI taxonomy): domain Eukaryota; kingdom Viridiplantae; phylum Streptophyta; class Magnoliopsida; order Poales; family Poaceae; genus Aegilops; species Aegilops bicornis. The sequence goes on from CM038674.1 coordinate 626,972,657, forward strand.
AGTCCTACATGTGCTCTGTAATATGCCATGCCATCTTTCCAGTGGTGCTTGCTATGTATTTTTGTGATCTATGTGGTGACTAGCACAAGCATGCAAACTAGGTGTCCTGATGTTGCTGATTTCAGCCCTGTTTTGCTGATATTTTTATGCCATGTTAACTTGATGCTACAGAGAGATCCATGCATATTTTGAGATACTTCAGTAAGGATGTTTTGTTCTACATGTCTTGCTCTATCCATCCATGCCCTTGTTTGCAATTATGGAGTGCCATAGCTTGAGTCAATCGAGCTCTACTTTTGCTATCAAATGTTTCCTGGCAGATTGTTTACATGTTATTCAATTTTGCCAAGGTTGTTGTAGTTGATCCTTGCATGCTATGATGTTGTTCTTGCCATGTATAACTTCTATGCCATGTCTTCTTACTATTGGTATCCTTGCCATGCCATGTATTGCTCTGTGGTGAGTGATTCAAGCTCACCAACATGCCTACTTATCGTTGTTCCTACCATGTTCAAATCTGTAATATAACTTGCCATGTTTACGTGGGTGCCATCATATTTTCTGATCCTTTTTGGCTCATGGTCAGTAAGGGACTTTTGTTCTATGCATTTAGTAGTATCATGCCATGCCTTTGTTTGCCATGATAAGTTCCTGTAGCATGTTTTTCGATAGCTCTAAACGTTGCAACCTGATGTTATTTCTGCCAATGCCTGAAACTGTTATTAATTGCAACCTTGCCATGTAATTTTGAGCATGTTCTAGTTGCTTCTGGTGATAGCTCAGTGTTCATGTTTTGTAATGCTTTACCTGTACATCATGCACATGCCTTTTGTTTTCTTGTTGAGGTCCTGTAGCATGTTGTTTTGATGTTTGCAATATGCCTACTTGCTGTTTTGGACAGTTTGTTGCTATGACTTGTATTGTGTGTATGTGTTGAACCGTTGCTCCGTTTTGAGTGTCACTACTACAAAGAGGGCTATAGATGGAATGGCTACTAATGGCGCACCTGTGATGTGGTGCGTCATTAGTATATTCTAATGGCGCACCATGTCTCGGTGCGCCATTAGTAATATATATTACTAATGGCGCACTTTGGTGTGTGGTGCGCCATTAGTAGTTTGGGAAAAAACATAAGAAAATTTTTGTTACTAATGGCGCGCCTTGGAGTGGTGCGCCATTACTAGTTTTAACTAGTAATGGCGCACTTTCCACCGGTGCGCCATTACTAAGTTTTTTAAAAAAATCAAAAAATATCATTTTTTTATTTTTTCAAAACTACTAATGGCGCAGTGAGGTAGTGCGCCATTAGTAGTTGAACAACTACTAATGGCGCACCACCCCACGGTGCGCCATTAGTAACTTGGCCACCTTCCACCTTCCACGGTACGTCGTCGGTGGAAGGTGGCCAAGTTACTAATGGCGCACCGTGGGAGTGGTGCGCCATTAGTAGTTCAACTACTAATGGCGCACCACTCCCACGGTGCGCCATTAGTAACTTGGCCACCTTCCACCGAATGCACCCCCCCCTGTGGACCGCCTTTTCAGTTTTAAAAAAAATAAAAGAAAATGATGAAAATATCAAAAAAATAAGTTTCCCATGTGATATGTGGTCTAGTTGTTGGGAAAATTTGCAAATATGAATTTCGACTTCATTTGCAAAATCTCTCGAGAATTTGTAAAAATGGGCATAACTTTTGCATACTAACTCGGATGAAAAAGTTTTTTATATGAAAAATCATCTACTCGAAAAGTTACATCCCCAAAAAATGATACGGGGCTTTCAAGATCTAGCGGCAAAAAAATTTACGGGGCTTTCAAGATCTACTCGAAAAGTTACATCCCCAAAAAATGGGAACCTCGTTAAACATTTTCAAAATCCCCAAAAATCTAACAGAAAAAAAGTTACGGGGCTTTCAAGATCTAGCGGAAAAAAAATTCAAAAAATTTTAAAAAAAATTGGTTTTGAACTTTTTTTTTGATTTTTTTTTCAAAAAATGATACGTAATATGATCGAGAAGTTTGAAATATTTTTCAAAATTTCATCATAGTCATTAACATGAACAAAGTCCTAGACATCAATAAGGTATAACAGGATTGATATGCTAGATATATCAACAAGTGCTTGTGAAGTGAGCTGTTGCTGGGGTTGGATAGAACTCTGAAGTTAAGCGTGCTTGGGCTGGAGTAGTGTGAGGATGGGTGACCTTTCGGAAAGTTTGACCACAGAGTGCGATTTGACCTGAGATTAAGCATATTGACCCAAGATTAAGCCATAGTGAACTGAGATTAAGAAAAATTTGAAAAAAAAATTTGATTTTTTTTTTACTAATGGCGCATCCAGAGGTGGTGCGCCATTAGTATACCAGATACTAATGGCGTGCTATTAATGGCGCACCACAGATGCGCCATTAATAGCCATATTAGGTGCGCCATTAGTAGGGTTTTTCTAGTAGTGTGTGCTCTATATGAAACTTGCTTGATTTTGCATGTAGCTTCATATTATCATGTTGGATCCTTGTTTTGAGGTGTTTGCTTGATGTTGGTATGCATTTTGCATCAATGCCATGTTTATCTTGTTTTGCTCATATCTTCTAGACCGTAGCTCCGAATCTAATGAACTTTATATGTAACTTGACTAGAATTTCGTGTACATCATTGTGGTGCATCTTAACTTGCTGTTTAACAACTTGAACATAAGGTTTATTCAGATCTGGACCAATTTCGAAATTTGCATATGAGGACTTACCGGAATTGTTATATGTAGTTTCCGGCCTCATTTAAACTTGCCTTGATGTGTTGCTCTTGTTTGCATCATCTCTTGCCATGAGTAGCTTCATGTAGCTTTGTCATGCATCATGCTTTGTTGTGCATCATGCCTTGTTCATGTGTGGAGTGTTTACTATGTTGTGTGCTTCTTCTTGTTAGTTCTGTTTCGCTATGCGATCGTGAGGATTCGATTCGCTCACGCTTGGTTCGGCTTCATCCGCTCGTCTTCTTCATGGACTCGTTCTTCTTCCTTATGGGATTTCAGGCAAGATGACCGCTACCCTGGATCTCACTACTATCATTGCTATGCTAGTTGCTTCGTTCTATCGCTATGCTTTGCGTTACCTATTACCGCTGCTCAAGCCATCCCAAATTGCCATGTCGACCTCTAACCTTTGCACCCTTCCTAGCAAACCGTTGTTTGGCTATGTTACCGCTTTGCTCAGCCCCTCTTATAGCATTGTTAGTTGCGGTGAAGATGAAGTTTGTTCCTTGTTGGAACATGGAGATGTTGTTCCTTGTTGGAACATGTTTACTTGTTGGGATATCACAATATATCTTATTTTATTAATGCATCTATATACTTGGTAAAGGGTGGAAGGCTCGGCCTTATGCCCGGTGTTTTGTTCCACTCTTGCCGCCTCTAGTTTCCGTCATATCGGTGTTATGTTCCCAGATTTTGCGTCCCTAACGCGGTCGGGTGATTTATGGGACCCCTTGACAGTTCGCTTTGAATAAGACTTTTCCAAAGAAGGCCCAACATTGGTTTTACATTTGCCTCACCTAGCCTTTTTTCCCTTGGGAGTCGCGCATCCCGAGGGTCATCTTTATTTACCCCCCACCGGGCGCTGCTTGTCTAAGCGTTGGTCCAAACTAGAGCACCGTATTGGGACCATCCCTTGGCAACTTGGGTTACGTCGGTACCAGACGCTTAGCTTATCCGGTCGTGGGCTCGAGACGAGATACGCTGTGGCTACTATCGTGGTGTCGACGCCGAGGTCTTCTTTGGACTTGTTTTATTGCTGTCGAAATGTCTTGTAGCCGGATTCCGAGACTGATCGGGCTTCCGGGAGAAGGTCTATTCCTTCGTTGATCGCGAGAGCTTATCATGGGCTAAGTTGGGACACCCCTGCAGGGTATAAACTTTCGAGAGCCGTGCCCGCGGTTATGTGGCAGATGGGAATTTGTTAATGTCCGGTTGTAGAAAACCCGAAGTTGATCTCAATTAAAATACACCAACCGTGTGTGTAACCGTGAGTGTCTCTTTTCGGGGTTGATCGAGAGGAGAACACGGTTTCTGGGTTATGTCTGACGTAAGTAGGAGTTCAGGATCACTTCTTGATCATTACTAGTTGACGACCGTTCCTTTGTTTCTCTCCTCGCTCTCATTTGCGTATGTTAACCACCATATCATTGCTTAGTCGCTGCTGCAACCTCACCACTTTACCCCCTTCCATTCCCTTTAAGCTTTGCTAGTCTTGATACCCATGGTAATGGGATTGCTGAGTCCTCGTGGCTCACAGATTACTACACCACCGATTGCAGTACAGGTTGTGCGATGATCATGACGTGAGAGCGATGTTTGCTTGTGTTGGAGTTCTTCTTACGCTTCTTCTTGATCGGGGATAGGTTCCGTGTCGGCAGCCTGGGCTAGTGGTGGATGTCGTTTGAGTTTACATTTATGTTTCATCCGTAGTCGGATGTTGATCTTGTATATGATGTTGATGTATTCTTGTGGCACTTGTGCCTTATGTATGTATCCCCACTATTATGTAATGTTGATGTAATGATATCCACCTTGCAAAGCGTTTCAATATGCGGGTCTATCCTTGGTGGGACCTTGAGTTCCTTTTGGATAGGGTCGCATATTGGGCGTGACGATCTAGGCGGATGGTAACAGGAGACAAGGGACACGATGTTTTACCCAGGTTCGGGCCCTCTCGATGGAGGTAAAACCCTACTCCTGCTTGATTAATATTGATGATATGGGTAGTACAAGAGTAGATCTACCACGAGATCGTGAGAGGCTAAACCCTAGAAGCTAGCTTATGGTATGATTGTTGTTCGTCCCACGGACTAAAACCCTCCGGTTTATATAGACACCGGATAGGGTTAGGGTTACCTGAGTCGGTTACAATGGTAGGAGATCTACATATCCGTATCGCCAAGCTTGCCTTCCACGCCAAGGAAAGACCCATCCGGACACGGACGAAGTCTTCAATCTTGTATCTTCATAGTCCAGAGTCCGCCAAAGATGATAGTTCGCTATCCGGACACCCCTAGTCCAGGACTCCTCAAGAGTCTCCCTGAACCAGGCTTCAATGACGACGTAGTCCGGCGCGCATATTGTCTCCGGCATTGCAAGGCGGGTTCCTCCTCGAATACTTCATAGAATATTTTGAACACAAGGACGGTGTCCGCTCTGCAAAAATAATTTCCACATAAAACCGTAGAGAGAATAATATTTACATAAAATCAATCTGGCCGACGTATTCGGCGCCATCACGCCACGGCCAAGTCTTCGTCAAGAATCATTTTTATCGCCTCGGTAGCGTTTAGCGAGGTGGTTTCCTTGGCACGCCTTGTCAAAGCAGATCGTGTCCCCTTATTCCGGATTCTCATCAATACGGACGTGGGTAACCCAACCGCGCCATTGATTACTGGCGCTTGGAAGATAAGAGAGTTTTACCAGGCTGGTGGGGGCGCTTAGTTGCGTCCGTCCATATAAGGGGATAAGGATCCACCTTTTCACCTATGCCTTCTTCCTCCTTTGCTCATCCATTTCCGCGCACTCAAGATCCAGCGACCAAGTCCGCACATCTCTCCTCAACCTTCTCCAGCCATGTCCGGAGCGGGAGGCAAGTGGATGGCCTCCTCCGTCACGGAGGGGCACATCACAAGGCTGCGGGAGGCCGGATACTTGTCCGGCGACATCGCGTGTCGGCTCCCCACCAAGGGGCAGCTCATCCCCACCCCCAGGCCCCATGAGAGGGTGGTGTTCCTCACCCACTTCCTCCACGGACTAGGTTTTCCACTTCACCCATTTGTCCGGGGGCTCATGTTCTACTACGACCTGGATTTCCACGATCCGCCCCAAACTTTATCCTCAATATCTCGACGTTTATCGTCAGTGCGAGGCCTTCCTCTCGCATCCAGCCCCACTTGGCTTATGGTTGAAGACCTTTAGCGTCAAGCCAAAGATAGTGGGCGGCCGACTGCTGGAGTGCGGAGGCGCCATGGCGGCGTGATGCCCAACGTCACATGGCTTGAGGGCTCCTTCGTGGAGACCATAAAGGGGTGGCAATCGGGTGGTTCTACATCACCGAGCCGCGCGACTCCAAATGGGCGGCAGCCCCGAATTCAGATTTGGCTCCCCACACGGCTCACATCATGGAAAGAGACCGGGCCGACGTAGGGTGATTCGGAAGAGCTGGCCGGACTCCAAACCCGTGTCCGAAACACGGTGGACAAGAACCTCAAGCTTGTCAACGTAGTCCGAGTTATGCTCATCCACCGGATTCTCCCATGCCAAAGAACGGGCCTTCAATTTGTGGGAGTTTGATCCGCACAAAGATCGACCTTGAGCCGACTCTTCGACACTATGTACGAAGATGCCTGGAAGGTGCTGTTCAAGGGCGCCGAAGCTCCCGCATCTGCTACCGAAGATCGCGGATTCCGCTCGCAGCGTCAAGCCAGCGAGGTAAGTTATTTTTCCCTTTATGGGATTCTTTTTTCATAGTTTGACTCTATGCGGGATCTAAAACTCCCTAACCTTTGACAGACTGGTGAAGACGTCCGAACAGATTAATCGTCCGGCTCCTTTGCCGGAAGACCAATGGACGCCCGCTGACGGGCTGCTGGTTCCGGCACCTCACGTGGTGTCGGAGAAGAAGGCCAAGAAGGAGGCCACGGGAACTCGAGGGAGCTCCCGACACAGTCTTTGTCGAGATTAAACAGAATCCTCTCCGAGAACGAGGAGGAGGAAAGAAGCCTCTCCCGGGGAAGAGAAGAAAAGGAAGGCCGCCTGATCGGGGAGGCCGGAGGGTCCAAGAAGGGAAGAACCCTTCCTCCGGACGTCTCCACCAATGCCAACGACGGCGAGGAGGAGTGGCCCTCGAGGGCCAAGCCCCTGGCGAGATCGTAAGTGTCTAGATACCCATGGTTTTTTTTTCATTCATTGCATAGCATTCTCTAATGCCGAACAATCATGCAGCCCGCCCAAGGACGAGCTCGCCGCTTCATCAAGCGGGTCCCTGAATTCGTCCGAAGTGGAGAGCACTTCTCTTCCGGCCGCCTCCTCGCCTCGCGTCGCCTATGACGCCGAGGTGGGGCCCCAAGGGGGGCCTGGTCAAGAGGAGGTGGCGCAGGAGGCGCCACAAGGCAGCCTCCCGGACTCCAGGCGCGAGGGGAGCAAGACCCCCAGGGGCTCTATGCCCGACCCTTGCCCGGACTCCATACCGGAACCTTCAGCGGTTCTGAAGTCTGGCAAGCGGCCCCTTCGTAAGAAGGGTAATACGCCGGTGTCCTCCGTCCAACCGGAGGCATCGGATAGCTTGCTGGAGGCGCTTAACAGCGCCTCCATCGAGGAGGAGCACCACACTGTTATGAGTGCGGTGATCCAGAAAGTTCAGTTCGCCAAGGGCGGGCTGACTAAAGCCTGCAACAGCCTTCTAACAGGCTTTGAGGTAAGTTTAGAATATGTAAAAATATTACCGCATAGACAGTAGCACCTGATGCTTAGTTCGGTGTTCGGAAAGAAAAGCCGGACTGAGGATCTAAAAAGATATACGCAGGAGTCTAACATAAATATGTCAATATGGGAATGCAGGCTGCGCTGCTAACCTCTGCCCAGACCTTGCGGAGGTCAATGCATTGAAGAAGAACCTCGGCGGTCCGAGAGCGAGCTCGGCCTTGCCAAGAAGCAGCTCGAGGACAAGGAAGGTAAGTAATACCTTATTAAAGTAATACCTTATAGAAAGGAGTTGGTTGCAAAAAAGACAGGAATAACATGGGTATTGTAGGGGCCACGAACGAGGTGGCGACCCTAAAGGAAGAGGTGACCGTGACCGAAAACAAAGCGGCCGCGGAGCGCACCGAGCGAGAGAAGGGGGAGGCGCAGATGGCGGAGGTACGACAAGAGCTCCAGGCTCTCGTGAAAAAACACGAGGGTTTGGAGCGCGACTCGAGGACCCGAGAGTCCGAGCTTGCCTCGGCTCTTGAGAGTGCCAAGGCTGCTAAGGCCGAAGCCCAGAAAGCCCTCCAGGAGATTGAGGCGATGAGGAAGATAGCGGCGGGTAAGGCATTCTTTATGCAAAGCAAGAATGTAAAAGTCAATTATCTGTTACTTACCCGAATCCGAAGCTCTCCAGAGCCTTTCGCAGATCTGCCTGCAGCGGTATCCGATGCCGCCGCTTTCTACCGAAATAAGAGGGGAGCTCGACGGAGAAGGTGTTTTGGTCTCGATATCGAGGCCGAACACCCAGTGCCCTTGAGCGACCAACTGAAGCAATTGGTCGAGCTCCACAAGGTCACCGAACAGGCCATGAAGGGCCTTATAAGCTGGCTGTGGCCAAATGAGGTCATGCACAGGAGCTACTTCGGCTAGTGCGGGCGTGGTGGACGCCTGTCCATGGATCGAAGTTATCAAGCGCTCTGTCTGCATCGAAGGTGCCCGTAGGGCCCTTGCCCGTGCTAAGGTGCACTGGGGGAAGCTGGACGGTGAGAAGCTTGTGAAGGACGGACCACCACCGGGCAAGGAGCATCGCAAGTTCGAAATGTATTATGAGGGCGTCTCGAGGGTGCCCGCCTTATAGCGGGTGAATGCTCCAAAGATGTAATTTTTGAATAGGCTCGCATTTGTTATCCTGGACGCTGAAAACTTGTTCATATGCGCTAAGCAACGCTTGTGAATTTAAAATATTACCTTCAGGCGGCCGTTTATCAAATCGAGAGATGGCAAGTCGTTGGCTTCAGCCCCCATGCCAAGAGTCTTTGGGGTGTTCGGGATAAACTTGAGCGCTCTTGTTCCCATTCTTGGGTCCTACGAGGGAGGCGCTCAACGCAATGAACCAGCAACCGGACTTATAGTGCTTGAACACTCTCACTTAGCCATAGAATTCTATAATTTTAAATTTCGTGAAGCCCCTAGTATTCGGAAGACCGAGTTCGGGCGCTATCCACGCCTTGGCGGACAATGCCGGTTCCTCGCTCTAAGCGGCATAAGTCTTTAGGGACCCGAAAAACCTCTCGAACAGCGATCGGCTCTCGCCTTTATCATGACGGTCAGTTTTAGCTTTCTCCTTTGAGGTGCTCAACCCAGCTCAACCGGGCACAATCGCAGTGGTTCTCCCAAAGGTGCTACCTTAGCCGATATAACGGAACGTAAGGTACCAAAACATGGGAGCCGGGCAAACCCAACTATTGACCCAAGACATGATTCGGAGCTGATGCATATAATGCTATAAGTTCGGGGTGCCGCACTTGTGAAAGTGTTCGGACTTATCACACCATTCTTTGGGGTACTTAAGCCCCTGGTGTATTGGCCGTACCAAAGTGTACGGGTGCAACATGTCATAGATGAACATATATGGAAAAAGGGAATGCAATAATAAGCAGAAGCTATGTATTGTTTATTCAAAAAGATACTGCAATGAAAGCAGAACGATACAAATAGTGCGATAAGCAAGGGATGGGACAATTTAACATGTCCCCCTCCAGGGTTAACCTGCGGGATGGTATGTAAAACAGGTATAATGCTCGTAGTGGAGACCACCTGGACACTCGACGTAGCTTTCTGCTTCCCTGGCTGTTGCATCGTGAGTTCGACAATTCTAGTGCCGGATAGGGCTTCTGGAAGACGGAGTCCTGAAAGTAAGAGAAAAGAAGAAAGAAAAAGAATGACACAATCGGAGCCCACAGTGCGGTTGAGCCGCGTGCAGGCGTGCCGTGGTCGTGCCCTCCCCTTATGCCCATGGTATCTCCAGAGCGTAGTTATGTACGCGTAGTACCGCCTTCGCAATCTCGCGAGGGCTGGGGTTAGCCGCATTGCTACGCTGCTTTCGGAGCGTGCCAGCGGTCTTGTTGTAGGTTACTCGGGCGCTTAGCGGTGTCCGGATGTTTAGTAGTCGGACTCGAGAGTTGCCTTAAGAGGCTGCTTTGCACTTCCGCCGCTAGGGCCGCCGTATGCTCCTACGTTCGGAGAGAGCGTTCGGTGTTTCCATTGACCGTAAATACTCCTCGAGGGCCTGGAATCTTGAGCTTGAGATATGCGTAGTGCGGCACCGCATTGAACTTTGCAAATGCGGTTCGTCCGAGCAGTGCGTGATACGCTGCGGAACGGGACTATGTCGAAGATTAACTCTTCGCTTCGGAAGTTATCCAGGGATCCGAAGACCACTTCAAGTGTAACGGAGCCTGTACAGTTGGCCTCTACACCTGGGATGACGCCTTTAAAGGTCGTCTTTGTGGGTTTAATCCTTGAGGGGTCTATGCCCATTTTGGCGCACCGCATCCCGGTAAAGCAGTGTTCACTTGCCGCCGCCCATCGAGGACTCTAGTGAGGTGGAATCCGTTAATGATTGGGTCAAGAACCAATGCGCGAATCCGCCGTGTCGGATGTTAGTGGGGTGGTCCCTTGATCAAAAGTGATCGGGCGGGAGGACCACGGGTTGAACTTTGGGGCGACCGGCTCCATCGCATATCGTCCCTTAGTGCACGCTTCCGCTCCCTTTTGGGTATGTGGGTTGCGTATATCATGTGCACCGTCCGCACTTGTGGGGAAAGCCCTTACATCCTCTATTGTTCGTGGCGGGCTCCTCCTCGTCATCGCTATGCAGCCCCTTGTCATTGAGTTCGGCATTTAACTTGCTCGCCGCTTGAACACCCAACAATCCCTGTTGGTGTGGTTGGCTGGTCTTTCGGGGTGCCATGTATCCGCACAAGCGATCGAGTATTCGGTCCAAGTTGGACGGGCCCTGGGTATTTCTTTTGAATGGCTTCTTCCGCTGACCGGGTTTAGAGCCTCTGAATCTGGCATTTATTATCGTATCTTCAGCATTGTCACCGTTAATGCGGCGTTTATTCTTGTTGTGACGCGACCTGCCATTGCTGTCCTTGGTATCCGAACTACCAGGGTGTTTGGCCAAGTTGTTGCTTCGAGCTAGCCAGCTGTCCTCTCCGCCAGAAGCGGGTCATGAGTGATGTGAGGGCAGCCATGGATTTCGCTTCTCCGCCCTAGGTGCCGGGCAAGCCACTCGTCGCGGATGTGATGTTTGAAGGTTGCAAGGGCCTCTGCATCCGGACAGTCAACGATTTGATTTTTCTTGGTTAAGAACCGTGTCCAGAATTGTCTGGTCGATTCATCTGGCTGCCGAATTATGTGGCTTAGGTCATCGGCGTCTGGTGGTCGCACATATGTGCCCTGGAAGTTATCAAGGAATGCGGCTTCCAGGTCTTCCCAACAACCAATTGATTCTACCGGCAAGCTGTTGAGCCAATGCCGAGCTGGTCCTTTAAGCTTGAGTGGGAGGTATTTGATGGCGTGTAGATCATCACCGCGAGCCATGTGGATATGGAGGAGATAGTCCTCGATCCAGACCGCAGGATCTGTGGTACCATCGTATGATTCGATGTTTACGAGTTTGAAGCCCTCAGGGATTTGATGATCCATTACTTCATCTGTGAAGCATAGTGGGTGTGCGGCGCCTCTGTATTGGGCTATATCACGACGTAGCTCATATGAGCTTTGTCTCATCGTGTTCGCCCGGCCGGGTTCTTGTATCCGGCGTGTGGTAATCATCCCGAGTCGTTACGCCCACACGATCTGTAGATCGATCTTGTTTGCTTTGCCTTATCCTCCAGTATATCTCGCAAGTCCGGCGCGTTCTCCCGTGCCTTGGTACTTTTTGAGCGGCGTCGAGGCGTGGCTTGGAGGAGGGCCGAGAGGCTTCTCTGTCGCGGCCACGGGGTGGCCGGTCTGCCATGTCATGCGCTGGTGACGCTGGTGCTTCCTCCTCTGATCGAGGCAACGGCCTGTGTTTGGGGTAGCTTTTGGAGGGGCGTTCGAGTTCGTACTCTTCGGCTGCAAGGACTTCGGTCCATCTGTCAGCTAGCAAGTCTTGGTCAGCTCTAAGTTGCTGCTGCTTTTTCTTGAGGCTGCTTGCCGTGGCCAGAAGCCTGCGTTTGAAACGCTTCTGTTCGGCGGGATCCTCCGGCACGACAAATTCGTCGTCGTCGAGGCTTGCCTCATCTTCGGAGGGAGGCATATAATTATCGTCCTCTACCTCTCTGCATCGCCGCTCTATCATGAGGGCTGGCTTCTCCCTCCTCTGTCTGAATCCTGCCGGAGGGGTTGTCTTCGGCATTGTCCGGTGTTATTATCTCCCGTGCGGAATCGCCGCTTTTGCTGTGGTGGGATTTAGAGCGCGCCACCGACGTCGGGCGCTTGGGTTGTTTCTTGAGGGGTCATCCTCCATTGTTCCATCGCCATTCCCATCTTTTGGGATGTCCACCATGTATATGTCATATGACGAGGTGGCCTTCCAAAGGTGCCCGTGGGCGCTGGCTCTTGATCGCCTCCGCACCGTCGTCCCATACCGCCGATGTCTTGAGTCGAAGTCGAGCATGTCGGTTAAATCATCGACAGTGGCTACAAAGTGGGTGGTGGGTGGGCGTTGAATTTCTTCGTCGTCCGAATCCCAACCTTCCTGACCGTAGTTCGGCCAGGGCTCCCCTGACAAAGAGAGAGACTTTAATGAGTTCAGGATATCACCAAAGGGCGAGTGCTGAAAGATGTCTGCGGCGGTGAACTCCATGACCGGCGCCCAATCGGATTCGACTGGCAGGGGCGCGGGAGGTTCGGAGTCCGGAGAGGAGTCCGGCACCTCGGAGTCACGGGCTTTGCAAAGGACAGGGATGGTGTTCGACTCAATAGCCGTAGAGATCGTAGCCCCCGAGGCGGTGTCCAGCCACTCGTCCTCGATCGGCGAAATCGGCTCCAAACTAAGGGTCGGAGCGGACGCTGGTGCGGCCTCCGTGACAATCGCTCGGGCAGCGAGCTAGATCATACCCATCGAGACAGTGCGGCGCGCTTGGCTGTGGCTCGAACCCGTCGAATATCAAATCTCCGCGGATGTCAGCCGTGTAGTTCAAACTCCCAAATCTGACCTGATGGCCAGGGGCATAGCTTTCGATCTGCTCCAGATGGCCAAGTGAATTAACTGCGGTGCAAAGCCGCCGAATACGAAGATCTGTCCGAGGAGAAAAGTCTCACCTGGACCACGCCGTTGTTGATGATCAAAGGAGCCATCGGGCCTATAGGTGACGCATACGCAGGAACTCTCAATGAAAGCACCAATGTCGGTGTCAAAACCGGCGGATCTCGGGTAGGGGGTCCCGAACTCTGCGTCTAGGCGGATGGTAACAGGAGACAAGGGACACGATGTTTTTACCCAGGTTCGGGCCCTCTCGATGGAGGTAAAACCCTACTCCTGCTTGATTAATATTGATGATATGGGTAGTACAAGAGTAGATCTACCACGAGATCAGAGAGGCTAAACCCTAGAAGCTAGCCTATGGTATGATTGTTGTTCGTCCTACGGACTAAAACCCCCCGGTTTATATAGTCACCGGATAGGGTTAGGGTTACACAGAGTCGGTTACACTGGTAGGAGATCTACATAGCCGTATCGCCAAGCTTGCCTTCCACGCCAAGGAAAGTCCCATCCGGACACGGGACGAAGTCTTCAATCTTGTATCTTCATAGTCCAGGAGTCCGGCCAAGATGATAGTTCGGCTATCCGGACACCCCCTAGTCCAGGACTCCCTCAGAGGCGTTCTCAATCCTGTTGCAACGAGCCGAGCTGGAGGGCTCGATTGAAGGGGTACAAATCTGTCCTGGGGCTCCAAGGATCAACCACCTATTCTTCGCCAATGACTCGTTAATTGTCATGGAGGCAAAAACAGAGAGTGCAACTCGCCTTCAAGAGATCCTCGCGCTGTATGAGGCTTAGTCTGGCCAGAAAATCAATAGGGACAAATCTTGTGCTTTCTTCAGTAAGGGAACAAACAACCACACCAAACAGCAGGTGTTGCATGTCCTTGGCATACCTTTTGAATCACAGAATGAACGGTACCTCGGGTTACCGGTGCACATTGGGGCAGCCAGGAGTAAGGAATTTGAGTACATAAAGGAAAATATCTGGAGAAGAATCCAAGGATGGATAGAGAAGCTCTTGTCCAAAGTAGGTAAGGAAACACTAAAGCGGTTGCCCAAGAAATACCCACATATGCAATGTCCTGCTTCGATCTTACAAAGAATTTATGTGAAGAGATCACCTCCATGATCTGCAGTTACTGGTGGAGCCAGCAGGATGGCCAGCACAAGTGTCATTGGATTGGGCGAGAGAGATTGATGAAAGCAAAGAGGGATGGAGGCCTTTGCTTCCGTGACCTTCACATTTTCAACATGGCGATGCTTGCTCGACAATGCTGGAGACTAACTCAAAACCCAGAATCGTTATGTGTTGTGGTTCTCAAAGCCAAGTACCACCCGAACTTCTCTATTCTAGAGGCGACAGAACAAGAGGGCATGTCCTACACATGGAGGAGTATACTCCGGGGAAGAGATTTGCTGAAGGAGGGCGTCGTGCGGTGAATTGGGTATGGAATGCAAGTGAACCCATGGACCGATCCATGGCTACAGAGGGGGTCAACCAGGAGGCCTGTCGCTCTGCAGGGACACTTCATTATCACCAAGGTTAACGAACTGATTGACCCAGTTTCGGAAACTTGGGATGAGGAGCTGGTAAAAGAGCTATTCACTAGAGATGATGCAAAGGTTATCCTGGCAATACCCTTGAGAGCGGATATGGAGGACTTTATATCCTAGCATTATGACAAAAAGGGTGTGTTTTCTGTCAAATCTGCATATCACCTAGGAGTGAGCCTTAAGGAGTCTCGTCATTGTCAAGATGCAGAAACAACTGGTCAGCAGGGGCCTAGCTCGGCGAACTGGAATCAAATCTGGCAGCTTGAACTCCCGGGCAAAGTCCGCATGTTCCTGTGGCGTCTGGCTCACAACAGTCTTCCAACCCGGATGAATATCAAAAGGAAGCATATTGAACTTGACACGAAATGTCCCATGTGCTGGAGGCTTGACGAAGATGGAGGGCATTTATTATTCAAATGTAAGAAGGTGAAAGTTGTTTGGAGAGAACAATTCCTGGAGGATGTTCGTGTCTCCCTCAGCCAGTGCCAAGATCCACAAGATATGATACGCCATGTTTGCGCTATGCAGCGAGAAAAGAAGTTGTGTGTGGCTGTACTCCTATGGGACTGGTGGATGTCGAGGAACAAATCCAATGCAGGTGAAGTACAGAAGACAGCAGCAGAAATCAGTTCTTTCATCACAAAACACTTGACTGATTTCACTTTGTTGCACATTCAGAAAATGCCCCAGCCGCAACAACCCCAGGTTTGGGTCCCTCCAGCTACAAACTTGATCAAGATCAATATGGATGCTGCTTTTCAGGTGGAGTCTGAGACTAGTGCGTGGGGTTTAATTGCGAGAGATGAATCTGGCGCTTTCTTGGCGGCTGCTGCTGGCAAGATGAACCATGTAAGATCTGCCGTGCACACGGAGGTGATCACTTGTACGCGAGCTATTGAAGGGGTAGCTGAGCTGGGTGCACAATGTATCAGTTTTGAATCAAACTGTTTGACAATGATTTCTGCACTTAAAGGGCGGGACTACGATGCTGCAGAGCTGGGAGTTCTCTTCAGAGAAGCAAGAAGCCTGTGCCATGCCTCCTTTGTTTTCTCTGAATTCATGTATTGTCCCGGAATCAGTAACCATGTGGCGCATGCTTTGGCCTAGTTTGCTATGGGTGCTGCTGAACCACTTCATGTGTGGGGCGAATGTTGCCCCAGACTTTGTTTCTGTCTTGGTGAACGCTGGTATGGCTTCCCAAGTTTAAGTGGAATATAATTTGTTCCTTCTCAAAAAAAAACTAGCATCGAGTGCACCGCGCATGCAGCATGGAGGAACTGTTCAACGACGGGGCGTTTGTTTCCATTTCCTGTCAGAAAGAAGTACGAGTACTAGTTAGGCGATGAAAATGGATATCCATTACCTACATACCATGCGGGTAAAAACCCTATTAGAGTAAGGGTATAGGACAAAAACTTACCCATGGGTATATAAGTAGGAAATTCTCAAACCCATCAAATAGAGCGGGTATGAGTATGGTATCAGATAACCCATACCCGCATACCCATGTACCCTTATAAAATCTATCAAATACGGACAAATTACCTTTACACTTTGCCCGTGAGTTTGTCAATTTAAAATGTATGACTTTGTACTACTCTTTATGACTATGTGTTATATTTTGATGTGTTGTTGTTTACAAGAAAGTGTTGTAGTTTATAACTATGTATTGATATTATTATGTGTTGCTTTTTTATAAATTATGATCATATGTTGTTTTCTGTGATTATGCGATGCTCAAATTTATGTTACACAAAAGTGGGTATTTTTACCCACGGGTATCCATTTACCCTGTTGGGTGATGGGTATAGGAAAAAATTATACACACTAGCGGGTATGGGTACGGTTGAGGATAAGCTGAAATAGGATGGGTAAGGGTATGGAGTGACTCCACTGGTACCCAAACCCTGCGGGTGCCGGTATTACTTGCCAGTCGAGCAAGGGCCCTATCTGTCATCATATCAGTAGGAATGTACGATCAATCACTACATGCTAAAAATAAATATAATAAAAGAAAGTACATATTAGTTTCTTTTTGCGGATGAAAGCACATATTAGTTAAATGAGAGTTAATGTGCAATCCTAAAAACCTTAGGGGTTTGGGCATTATGAATACTTCGGTCATGAACAAATGTTTGATCATCATGTGGTGGTGGAGAATACTCACAACAATGCATTCGTAGAACGTCAAGCATTATTGAACCAGGTAGGCCATTTACAAAATGTTGTAGCAACAAAGGGTGATGAAAAGGTAGAAAGAAACCGTTTAAGGCTAAAACATCTGTTGTGGTTGTTAGGTGGCTCCCATTTCGAGCTTGCGCTTTTAGAGGACATAATGAGGAAGTTGAGTCAAGGAATAAAGGAAATTTTCTTGAATTGTTAGAGCTTCTTACAGAGTTCAATTCCTGATCTTTCCAAAGTCATTTTGGGGAATTCTCCATACAACTGAAAATACATGTCTCCAGATATTCAAAAGGAAGTCTTGTCCATATATGCATATAAAGTTAGGAGACATATCCGTCAAGAAATTGGGGATTCTAAATTCTCTATTCTAGTGGATGAGACGTGTGATGTGGCGAAAAGAGAACAAATGACATTGGTTTTCAGATCTGTTAATAAAGCTCGCTGTTCACAAGAGCGGTTATTTGATTTGATACATGTGGCCAACACTAAGGCCATGACACTGAAAGATAAACTGTGCTTCTGCATTATCACTAAATGGTTTTGATATTTAGAATCTTTGTAGACAAGGATACGATGGGGCTAGCAACATGAGAGGAGAACTGAATGGGTTGCAATCTCTTTTTTCTGAAGGTATGCATACTACGTTCATTGTTATGCTTACAGATTGCAACTTGCACTAGTAGATGCATCCAAAGAGGTGGTTCCCATTGCCCAGTTTTTCCAGAAATTGATCTTCATTGTAAACACTCTTGACTCCTCATCAAAACTCCATGATGAGATCCATGATGCCCAGCTAGTAGAACTAGCACATATGATAGAAAAAGGAAGGTTCATACTAGACAAGGAGCAAATCAGATTCGATCACTTAAAAGACCTAGGGACACTAGGTGGGGGTTCTCACTTTTGTTCTATTCACATCCTTATGATGTTGTTTAATGTAGTAAATTTTGTTATCCAAGATATGGCTTCTGGTAGATCAGTAGTGGGATCAATACGTGTTGATGCTGACACTTCTTTTAGCTATTTGTCCTCATACAAGTTTTTCTTTATCTTATGTATGATGAAGGAGATGTTAGGGATAACTGGAGGACTTGGTCAGGCTTTACAAGAGGTCATAAGACATTTTAAATGTGGTTCTAAGTTGGCTCACAGAATGTGTTTGAAGTTTGAAGGCTGAACGGAATAAGTAGACAAGTCATATATTTTGGTGTAGTTAGTTCTCTTATGGAGTATATGTTGCTAATCATACATGTATTTTGCTAGCAATATGGGTAATGTGATTTTAAATTTTCCCGGGGGCTACAAGTTCTCGTTTGTTGCGGTTGGTTAATTTTTTTGTCATCGCCTCCCATAGATTCTTGTCAAGCTCCACCACTAAATACTCATTACTGATCCTGGGACTTTGTGGCTTGATATTCTCAAAGCCAAATATTTTCCGACCTGCAGCCCTATGTTTGCTCCTTCCACTAGTGGGTCTCAACTATGGTGGGGTTTGGTTAAAGTTAGAGATGACTTTTATGCCCATGTTAAATTTGTAGTTTTTCTTGCAGGTGTTAAATTTGTAATTGGCAATGGGGAATCTGTTCATTTTTGGCTTGATTGGTGGTATGGTTATTCGCCTTTCTGTTCTTCTTTTCCGTTTTTGTTCTCGTATTGTTCTAAACATAGGATATCCATCTCGAAATATTCTCATAATAACTGGGAGCTGGGTCTACAGTGTGTGCTCTCTCCCGAAGAGTTGGTGGATTGGCACCGTCTTGCTGCTATCTTTCTTTTGCTCTTGGAGTCAGCCGACGGCGTGAGGTTGACCTCATTCTTTTTTCAGTTGATTTTCCATCAAGTCTCTTTATTTTAGGTTGATCGTGGGTTCTCCCACTTCTAAGTTTAAAGATGTGTGGCGTTTCAAGGTTCCCTTGAAAATTAAAATCTTTATTTAAAGCTATCCGTGATAGAATGCCTGCGGCTGATCAAATTCGTAAATATAATGACCCTGGGTCAGATCTATGTGCTTTATGTGCTGCGCGTGAAGATACCAGCCATATTTTCTTCAATCGTGACTTGGCTAACTTGTTCTAGTGTTTCATCCGGTCATGGATGGATGTCGACTGGTCCCCCTCTTCCTTCGGTGATCTTCACTTGGTATCTTCTCACCTATCGGGACAGAAGAGACATTTGTTCTGTTTTGGTGTTTTTGCTATGTGCTAGATCTTATGGACCACTAGGACTACCTGTTTAAACTATTATATTTCCTCAAGCAGTGGAAATTATTGATTGAGGAGGTTGATCGTATGGCGATGGAGAAGTTGATCTCGCATGTGCATACGATGGTGTCTTCCCTCTCCCAACAAGAACCAGCTGCTCCCTCCTAAAGATTTTGTCTTATGCTATCTAGTTTTGCTTGTATAGGCCTTTTGGACGTAAGTCGGTGGTATGCGTTGCCCTTTTAAAACTTTTGTCTCCTTGTTTATTCCATGCGGGGCTGTTGTGTTTGGTTGCTTTGATTATGCCTGGTGGCTTTATTTAATTTATAGGGATCCATCCCTTACTTATAAAGTCGGGCATATGTCTTTTCTCTAAAAAATATCTTTACTAATCATACTCTAGAAATATCTACTAAGATATTTGCTTGATCATACGCTCTAGAGATCACTAGCATGATATATACACAGTTCAAATTTAGCACAAGTGAATGCATGATATACTAAGTTCATTGCAAAATAATGTAACGAAGTCATTATGTGGTTAACTGCACCATTATGTATAATATATTGCAAATAATGTGTATCAAGAATATTATGTGGTTAACTGCACCAACTTAGTCATTGTACTTATTAAGAATATAACATGATAGTGGTTAACTACGCCAACTAAGTCATTATACTCATTAAAAAAATTACATGATAGAAACAAGTTATCCATAAGTATAAACATTTTTTATAAATTATCTAATGTGCGATGTGTGACCTCTTCGTCGAGTAACTTGATTTGGGTTATTTGTTGATGCAAAGTGAAGGGAGAATTTCTCTCCTTTGATAGTTTAATGACAAAGGATGGAACCCAAATCAATTTTTTGGAGAATAAGTGGTTGAGTAATACAAATCTGTAGGGATAAGTGGAGACTTATAAGTGGTTGAGTAATCTTCCCTTCGTTCCTTTATCTAAGGTGCATTTTCTTTACAAAAATTTCACAATGTAAGGTGTATTTGTTGTAATCTCACTTAATCCCTCTTTTACCCCTCCACCGCTACATACATTGTTGGGGATATTACCGCTAAGGGTAAACCGGCCAGGACAGGCCGGATTAACTTCATCAGTAGTTGAACATATTAAAGCCCAAGTAGGCAGTAGAGGGCTTATGGCCCATAGCCGGTTCATACCTGTAGTTGTAAACCGGCATCAGCATGTAACTTGTATTGTAAGTTAGGAATAGTAGAGACCGAGCCGGATACATCTATGAACCGGCGTCGGGACTCTGTAAACCGACGGGCGTCACCCATGTATATAAGGGGACGACCCGGCGGTAGTTTGAGACAGACAACCACAACTCGAGACTTAGGCGAAGCTTGTTTGCTCCCTAGTCCTCGAAACCCCATCAATTCCATCACAACTAGACGTAGGCTTTTACCTTCATCGAAGGGGCCGAACTAGTATAAATTCTCGTGTCCTTGTGTCCGATTTAACCCCTTCAAGTTAACTCGTGGCGATGGCTCCACGACTAAGTCCTTTCACGAGGACATCTGCCGTGACAAACCCACGACAGTTGGCGCCCACCGTGGGGCTATCGCACGATGGTTTCAAGATCTTGGAGGGCAACTTCGAAGGACTCAAGGGTTACGCTGTGGGCCGGATGACCAAGAGTCGTCGCGGCAAGCTCTACATCGACGATTCAGGCTGGGGCCCCGAGGCCGGCTCGATTGAGTACGGGTACCGGGTCCCCTTTGGTGGTATACACGTCTTCATTGGCAAGATCGGTGAACCGGGCCCTGAGCCGGACATCTGCACCGACCTCGTCGAAACGGCTCAGCGTGCAAGATCTGCCCAGGTTCAACCGGCCGTCAAGCGTGCCTTCGTGGGAGTCATCCACGGAGGAGAATATGAGGATGGATCGGCATCTGGTAGCTAGACCGTCATTTATTCCGGCGACGAGTCCTCGACCGGAGAAACCGAATCATTGTATCAGCTACAGGACGACCGGATCGGGGGCTGTTCCGATGGTGACAGTATTCCGGACCCCTCTGATCTGCCCAACAGGGTTGGGATATTCATGGACGGTACACAGGCGGTGATCCACTGTTCGACGGCAGCAGCGATGTTCTCCGGGTCAGCAGCGGCGGTAGCAGCCGGGGCAGGAGGCTCTGTGCGCCCACCGGCCCAAGTCTTATCTGATATGTTTGATGCGTTGGCTGTGCTTATAGCGTAAGCTAACCCGGCGGATCAGGACGCCCACAATGCGGAGATCGCAAAGGTGAGGGAATAGATCACTCAGGCCAAGGCCGATTTAGCAGCCGAGAACAACAGGATGGCCGCAGAGCGGACCGCTTTGGACGCGCAGGCTTATAGGCTTATGCTGGACCAGAACGCGTCGCACGAGGTCCTAAAAAGGAAGCATCGGTCTTGTCTGCCGACGGTCTTCGATGGAAGAAACCTCTTTAACACCCCAGGAGCAGGGACTAGTAACCCGCCGTGGATAAACCGGACGGAGGCACCTGGGACGGTGCACCGGTTCAGCCTCGCCTGATGGAGCCGCCAAACAGAATAACATCATACCTCAGCCTGTCCAAACGCCTCCAGTTCACTATTCCAATCCAATGGACAATCTTATCGCTGCCGCTTCACGATTGGAGGCCATCCCGATCGAAGGTGATTCTCCGCAGGCGGTGGAGACGCGCCGGGTCAAGGAGCTCCTTCGGACCGCTTTGACCCAACAGGAAGCATACTCGTACAGCCATGACCGGATTCATTCCACCCCTCGTCCAAGCCGGAGCTACAGCAGGCGTGTGGATGAACCGGCCGTGTCAAGTAATGCGTGGAACCGTGAAGCGGCCCGTGGCAATAACACGGCGGGCGGTGTTCATGACGCCCAGGAAGTGGTAGACCGGGCCCGGGCATGCAGGGAGGCTGAGTTAGCAGCACAAAACGAGGCGCATCAGCTTACGCCGGTTCGTCCCACCATCTCAGTCGAGCCAGGGGTCACTTCTAGTTCCTTGGGGGTGCCCTGTCTAGTCCCCGCTTTACGCAATGTGCGCTTGCCCAAAGATTTCAAGGGTCCGCACAAAGTGCCAAACTATACTGCCGATTTGGCTCCAGAAGCATGGATAGAGAGTTATGAGATGGCCATGGAGATGCTAGATGTGGATGAGGCTGCATGTGCAAAGTACTTCAGCATGATGCTTGAAGGGACAGCCCGTACTTGGTTAAAGAGCTTGCCACCCAACTCTATCAGCTCATGGGCACAGTTACGAGCCCGGTTTGTCCAGAATTTCAAGGACACCTGTAAGCAGCCCATGTCAATAGTGGACTTAGCGGCCTGTGTCCAGGAGGAAGGAGAGTCGACAACTCATTGGGTGCGCCGTGTCTCGGAAATTTTGCACTCGTCAGACCGTATCAACGCTGATTCTGCGATCATAACCCTGGAAGTCAATTGCCGGTTTCAACCCCTGAAGTTAAAATTGGGGCGAATGAAGCGCCACTGTAATGACATGGGGACCCTCATG
The DNA here is from genome assembly GCA_021605145.1 of Aegilops bicornis. NCBI lineage: Eukaryota > Viridiplantae > Streptophyta > Magnoliopsida > Poales > Poaceae > Aegilops > Aegilops bicornis. Next base: position 626,995,088 of record CM038674.1, read on the forward strand.
GGTGCTTTAGTGAAGTATGCTGATTCTGATAGTACCAAGGATCCCGAGTCTGATGATGACAAGGCAGGGAAGGGAAAAAGGAACAACAACTCCAAGCAGCAACAACACAACACGGCAGGCCATGGGCACGGAGGCAAGCGTAAAGCGGATGGCAGCGTGGACTTTGTAGCTAATACTAGCGTGCAGGACAAGGGTCAGCGACGCAAGGGTAAAGCGGCGAATTGTGGTGGAGCTCCAAACCCTAACCCGGATCGCCTAAACTATTTATTGAACCAGCCCTGCCCAAAGCACGGGACGAAGGAGATACCGGCCAACCACCTTTGGAAGGACTGTTACATTATGCAGGAGTTCAAAAATTCTAATGTTTTTCGGTATGATCATGGATCAGGTGGTGGCTCAGGATCCGGTTTCCATGGGCCGGGTCACGATGGAGGAGCTTCCGGTTCAGGCTTCAATGGCAATCAGGGTGGACATAACAATCAGAATAATCAGAATAACCAAGGTGGTTACAACCAGCAGCAGCAGTCGAGTTATCAGAGCCATCCAAAGCAGTTGAATAGTGGGCAATATCATGTCTTCACAACTAGCTTGGATAAGCGAGACCGTAAACTCCATAAGCGAGCGGTGAATTCTGTTGAACCGGCCGTTCCACGTTATTTACGCTGGTCGGAACAACCAATCGTATGGAGTAGGGAGGATCACCCTCTCCGGGTTGACAATCCGGGTCAGCTAGCATTGGTGGTAGCCCCTCATGGATGGAGGAAGCAGTATTAACATCCTATACTATGAGACCTTCCGCCGTATGGGACTGACAGATAAAAATCTTAAACCGTCTAATACGGTGTTCCATGGTGTGGTGCCTGGCAAGTCAGCATATCCTGCTGGCAAGATAGCTCTGGAAGTGGCTTTTGGAGAAGATCATGACTCCCGGTCAGAGACACTGACTTTTGAAGTGGTAAAGATCCGGAGCCCGTATCACGCCCTATTTGGGCGGCCGGCTTACGCCAAATTCATGGCACGGCCTTGTTATGTCTATTTACAGCTCAAGATGCCGGGTCACAAGGGAACGATAATGGTTCATGGCAGCCATAAGATTGCTTTGGAATGTGAGGAAGGTGATGCGGCCTACGCAGAATCGGTTTGTGCCACAGAGGAGTTGAAATACTACAAGGACAATGTTGATCCGGCGGACATGACCCAGTTGAAGAAGCCAACTACAGAGCATGATCCGGATTTAAAGTTCAAATCGGCGGCTGAGACTAAACTTGTTGACTTCGTGCCTGGCGATTCGTCCAAGCAGTTCACTATCAGTGCCAACTTGGACCCGAAATAGGAAAGCACGCTCATCGAGTTCATCCGTGAGAATCGGGACATTTTTGCATGGAAGCCTTCTGACATGCCAGGTGTACCGAGGGAACTCGCTGAGCACACTCTTAATGTTGATCCTAAGTACAAACCGGTGAAGCAGTTTCTCCGTCGGTTTAATGAAGAAAGGCGCAAAGCTATTGGAGAGGAGGTGGCTAGGCTCTTAGCCGCTGGTTTTATTGTTGAAGTCTTCCATCCGGAATGGCTTGCCAATCCGGTGCTGGTTCTTAAGAAAAACGGCACTTGGCGCATGTGTGTGGATTACACAGACCTTAACAAAGCTTGTCCAGCAGATCCTATTGCCCTCCCCCGCATTGATCAGATTATCGATGCTACCGCGGGATGTGAGCGTTTGAGTTTGCTGGATGGATATTCTGGTTATCATCAGATCAAGATGGCAATTAAGGACCAAGAGAAGATGGCGTTCATAACTCCCTTTGGAGCCTTCTGCTATGTATCTATGCCTTTCGGGCTCAAGAGTGCCCAGGCAACTTATCAACGGTGTGTATAGAATTGCCTTCATAAATAGATCGGCCGTAATGTGCATGCCTATGTGGATGATATTGTGGTCAACTCAAGGGAGAAGGAAACGCTGATTGACGATTTGAAGGAAACCTTTGACAACCTACGGACTTACAAGATGATGCTCAACCCGGCCAAATGCGTTTTTGGTGTACCGGCAGGCAAGTTATTGGGTTTTCTTGTGTCCAACAGGGGAATTGAAGCTAATCCGGAGAAGATTACATCTATTACCTCCCTGGCTAAACCGAAGTGTATCAACGATGTTCAACGCTTGGCAGGACGGATTGCCACGCTGAGCCGGTTTATCAGCCGCCTCGGTGAGAAGGCGGTCCCCTTATACCAGATGCTAAAGAAGACGGATCAATTCGTCTGGAGTTCGGCTGCTGATGAGGCATTTGAGGATTTAAAGCGACAGTTAGCCAGTCCGCCCGTTCTTGCAGCTCCGATCGACAAGGAACCGTTACTACTCTATGTAGCGGCTAATGCTCACGCAGTCAGCGTGGCTATTGTGATGGAGCGCAAAGAGGCAGGCAAGGAGTATCCGGTTCAACGTCCGGTTTATTATATCAGCGAGGTGCTTATTGAGTCCAAGCAAAGGTACCCGCATTGGCAGAAACTGATGTATGGAGTTTTTATGGCGAGCCGGAAGCTTAAACAAGACTTCGAGGACATCCTATCACGGTGGTCAGCTCTGCTCCTTTGGGAGATATAATTCGTAATGTGGAGGCGATCGTCGGATTGCCAAGTGGGCTATAGATCTTGGGCCGCACGGTTTGAAATACGTACCTCGGACGGCGGTCAAATCTCAAGCACTTGTTGATTTCATCAATGATTGGACGGAGCTACAAGCACCTGAAGAGAAGCCGGATCATACTTATTGGACTATCCATTTTGATGGGTCCAGGCAATTGGAGGGCTCGGGGGCTGGAGTCGTGTTAACTTCCCCACGAGGTGATAAGTTCTGTTACGTTCTCCGCTTAATGTTCCCTTGTACTAACAATGCAGCTGAGTATGAAGCTTTACTGCATGGTCTCCGGATGGCTAAGGAGATGAATCTCAGCCGAGTTAAATGCTTCGGTGACTCGGATTTGGTGGCTCGACAAGTATCTGGCACTTGGGATTCCAAGGATCCGCTCATGGCAGCCTATCGTCGTGAGGTGGATATTGTTGCAGGTCACTTTAAGGGTTATCAGGTGGATCATGTGGACAGACGGAAGAATGAAGCGGCGGACGCTTTAAGCCAGCTGGGCTCTCAGCGTAAACCGGTCCCGCCTAACGTCTTTTTAGATGTTCTGCATAACCCGTCCATCAAGCTCCCTGGTGAAGAGGATTTGGCTATTCCTGATCCGGAGGCTCAGTTGGTGGCAGCCCTGCATGTCATACCGGATTGGACAATTCCTTATCTTGCATACATGAACCGGGCCGAGTTACCAGAGGATGAGACTCTGGCCAGGCAGATAGTCCGGCGATCCAAGTCCATGACCATTATCAATGGCGAGTTGCATCATTGTAGCGTATCAGGAGCGTTTCAACGCTGTGTGTCCCCTGAGGAAGGCTGTGCAATTTTGCGGGAAATCCACGAAGGGGATTGTGGTCACCACGCCGGTTCAAAGTGTCTGGTGGCTAAGGCGTTTCGTCACGGTTTCTATTGGTTAACTGCTCATGCTGATGCGGAGGACCTAGTTAGACGATGGGATGGCTGTCAGAAATTCTCAAGGCGCGCTCATATGCCGGCTCAAGAATTGAGGATGATTCCAATTACTTGGCCGCTTATGCGACTTGGGGTTGGACATGGTCGGACCTTTCAAAAGGTCCAAGGATAAGAAGACCCACCTTTTGGTGGCGGTGGACAAGTTTACAAAGTGGGTTGAAGCGGAGCCTGTTAGCAAGTGTGATGCAGCCACGGCGGTTCAATTTATTAAAATGTGATTTTCGGTTTGGCTTTCTACACGTATCATTACTAATAATGGTACCAACTTGTCCAAGGGTGCTATGAAGGAGTTTTGTGAGCGTGAGCACATCCGGCTTGACGTATCATCAGTAGCTCACCCACAGTCCAATGGCCAAGCAGAGAGGGCTAACCAAGAGATCTTACAAGGCATCAAGCCCCGGCTTATGGTTCCTTTACAACGAACGCCGGGATGTTGGGTTGAGGAGTTACCATCTGTGTTATGGAGTATCAACACCACGCCCAACAGGTCGGCTGTGATACACGCTGCTCTTCATGGTCTATGGAGCGGAGGCGGTCCTCCCTAGTGATATCCGTCATGATTCGCCTCGTGTAGCAGCGTATGTTGAAGCGGACAACGAGGAAGCGCGGCAAAATGCTTTGGACCTGTTGGACGAAGAGTGTGACGTCGCCGCAGCCCATTCGGCGATTTACCAGCAGGATCTTCGTCGATATCACAGTCGCCGTGTTAGAACCAGAACCTTTCAAGAAGGAGATTTGGTGCTTCGACTCATCCAAGACCAGACTGATATGCACAAGTTATCCCCACCTTGGGAGGAACCTTTCGTGGTCAGCAAGAATCTGCACAACTGGTCATACTATCTGATCAACATTCGAGAGCATAAAGACTCACGCACGTCAGAAGAGGAGACCAACAGGCCCTGGAACATAGCTCATCTTCGGCCTTACTATACTTGATCCATAGGCTCTACTCATGTACATATTATGACAATGTATATAATATGATCAATACAATAAACCGGAGCCTAAGCTAAAGCGGGGTCTCTGTTATTTTTATATCATGTGTGGTTACACGGAGTTTCTCTTTTCTTAAAAGCGACCTTCGGTTTACCCCTTGAGTTAGCTTTTTCAAACAAGCTTTGTATCATGTCTCTAGGGGGCTTGGTCGTATCCGAACCAAGGCAACACCTTTAGACCGGCGAAAGCCACAAGATCACTTGGGGACTTGGTCATGTCTGAACCAGTCACGCCTCTTGATCGGCCTAAGGCCACAGAATCACTTGGGGGCTTTGGTTGAACCCGAACCATCGCTACACCTCTTGATCGGCGAAAGCCACAAGATCACTTGGGGACTTGGTCATGTCTGAACCAGTCACGCCTCTTGATCGGCCTAAGGCCACAGAATCACTTGGGGGCTTTGGTCGAACCCGAACCATCGCTACGCCTCTTGATCGGCGTAATGCCACTGCATCATTTGGGGACCTGGCTGACTTGAACCATAGCTACACCTATTGGGGGCTTGGTCGTGTCCGACCATGGTTATGCCACTTGATCGGTTTAAACAAACCTCTTTTTTCAAATAACTCTATTTGTTTTTTACTTGAGACATGTTTCTCGTTGTGTTTTTATACCAACAATTGTTACGCCTGTTTGTCTGTCGGCTGACGGAACACGGTCTATTTTTTAATCCGGAGACATTTTGCCCGGTTTGATTTTCTGTTAACATCCTATTCTGGAGTAACACCGGTATTCTCCGTAAACCGGAATGGTTACTTGGTAACCCGACATTATATTCAAAGGAGCTGTTCTCCTCTAGCAGAGTGGTTTTCTTAAACACTCCGGTTTACGATTGGCACAGCCAACTCCATGGCCTACGATGGCAGGTATCATATATTGCTATATTTGATCATATGTTTAAATCTCAGATATTATCTTTGATTTCATATACATCGATATTATGACCCGCCTGGTGGTACAACCACGGCGGCGTTTTAAGATTTTTTCTGCATGTAATAGCTTATCATTGATAATTCAATGGAAGCATAAGTTGCAATAAGTATGCACGAAGGCATATCAACACCAAGTGTGGCAGCTAGTCTATTACACGACAACATGGTGCTCAGATGAGATAATTGTTCTTCATCATAACATAACGGAAATAGCAAATATAAACTGGATTCCGGTTTAAGCTTGGTCGCCAGCTTGCCCTGATGGTTGCGGGTCATCCTGCGCCGCTTCAGTTTTTGTTTCCCTACCCAGCTGCTGGAAATCAACAGTTGTCCAGTCGATTCCCATTAATGCTTGAAATACAGCTTCATCGTGGATCAGCAAGGACGGTTCAGTGTCAGGAGCGTAAGTATGCTTACGGATGGGAGGGATAAGATTCTCCGCTTCAGGAACTGGTGCAGCCACTCGTTTATTTTGGCCATCATACTGCGCTTGATAGTGGGACAAATTTGCCTCTTCAGCCAATTAACAAGCCAGAGGGCGCACTTCCCGGTTTATAGCTCGGAGGTCCTCTTCACTAAATTTTGTCCCGTCCTCCTTCACGCTTGGGAAGCCTTGGGCCGCTTCAACAAGATCAAAATCTGGAACCCACGCTTTTGCCCGGATTAAGGCGGTTATAGCGCCGGTTCTAGCAGCAGATTTCTTCAATTCTTCAATCCGGGCAGGAAGCATTGACAACCTCTTGATGGTATCCTGAATCAAGGTCGGGGCCGGGGTTTTGTGAGAAGCAGTGCTGATGATCCGTTGTGCGCCTATATACAGTTGTTCTATCAATGTGTAGGCGGCTTTCAGTTTCTTCCGCACACCTGATCCCAAGTGGCCAATACGTGTCCCTGCATCATTCAAAGGGTCGGTAAACCGGCTACAATATGAGAAGACATCGTTACTGCAGAAAATAAAAATGCTTACCAAAGATAGCAGCGGTCATAGCATACACTTGCCGCTTTATGTTGGTCAATTCATCTACCACCGGTTTGAGTGCCGCTTCAGCCTTCTCTGCCTTTTGAAGTAAAGCGGTCTTTTCAGTGGCCCAATCTGCCCGTTCCTTGCTGAAATCCTCTTTAAGCTTTTCCATGACGCTTAAAGCGCTAGTTAATTCGTCTTTTGCTTTCGAGGTTTCAGTCTGTTGAGATTTCAGGATTTCTTGAAGATCAGCAACTTGGCTTTCTTTCCTGCTCAGATCGCCCTGCATACAGGTCATTATTTGATTAAAGATTATGATGCAGAATCGAAGTACCAACCACACAACAAGTTATGCCCTTGGTACTTGGGGGCTAATGCATATTTGCTTTTTATCCTACAAATTTCATAAAAGTCCCAAGATCAATACAAGTATTCAACTTGGCACTTGGGGGCTAATGTGTATTTGCTCTATCCTCTAGTGACACTGGAATTCTTACGGTACAAAGTCCCGGTTTAGCATGGTTACGTTAAACCGGCCCTTGGGGGCTACAGTCTCAAAGAAAAGCTGTACTAAAATGGTTCAAGTTGAAAAGTCCCGGTTTAAGTTCCTATCTTAAAACCGTCACTTGGGGGCTACTGGAGTTGACAGATTGAAGTACATAAGGAGTCATATGGAATTTACCTCATATTTATCCTTCATCATTTTTATCAAACCGGCTTCGCAATCACGGCTGGTATAAAGCCGATTCAGGTAGCCAGAATAAAGTTCTTGGGGGTCCAGAGTGGCAAAAGTGGCTAAGTCAGTGTTCCATTTGCCTTTACCAAAGGCCGCAAACTCATCCTTCGCGGTGTGCTTGGACAAAGCGACAGGATTGCCCGGTTCAGTATGACCAAAGCCAGTAATAATGACATCATCATCCTTGGCTTCGCCGGTTCGCATTGGGGTCGCCGGATTGTCAGTATGTTTGGAGGGGCTTTGTTGGGGATATTACTACTGGGCGTAAACCGGCCTATCTGGGCCGGGTTAACTTAATTAGTAGATCAACAGTGTAGAAGCCCAAGAGGCATGAGAATAAGGGCCCAAGGCATGTAGTCGGTTTAGCACCTGTAGCTATAAACCGACCCGGTATGTAAACTTGTATCATAAGTTAGGAATAGAGAGAGACCAACCCGGATGTGTACGAATTGGGGATTGGGACTCTCTGAACCGACGGGCGTCACCCATGTATATAAGGGGACGACCCGGGACGGTTCAAGGACAACAACTCGAGGCCTAGGAGAAGCTTATTTGCTCCCTAGTCATCGAGACCACATCAATCCCATCACAACTAGACGTAGGCTTTTACCTTCATCGAAGGGGCCGAACTAGTATAACTCTGTGTCTTTGCGTCCGCTTTAACCCCTTCAAGTTAAACCATAGCGATGGCTCCACGACTAAGTCCTTTCATGAGGACATCTGCCGTGACAAAACCACGACAGTTGGCGCCCACCGTGGGGCTATCGCACGATGGTTTGATGATCTTGGAGGGCAAGTTCGAAGGACTCGAAGGCTATGCCGTGGGCCGGATGACCAAGAGTCGTTGCGGCAAGCTCTACATCGACGACGCAGGATGGGGCCCCGAGGCCGGCTCAATCGAATACGGATACCGGGTCCCCTTTGGTGGCATCTACGTTTTCATCGGCAAGATCAGAGAGCCAGGCTCGAGCTGGACATCCGCACCGACCTCGCCGAGACAGCTCAGCGTCTGAGATCTGCCCAAGATAAACCGCCGTGAGGCGTGCCTTTGTGGGAGTTATCCACGGAGGAAGTTATGAGGGCAGATCGAATCTGCATCAAACCGCTTTGCTCGACGACGAATCATCAACCGGAGAGATCGAATCAGACGCGGCTACAAGATGGCCGGATTGGGGCTGTTCCCATGGTGATGATTCCGGACCCTCCGATCTACCCAACCAGGTTGGAATATTCATGGCTGGTACACAAGCAGTGCTTCATTCTTCAACGGCTGTGGCGACGATGGCCGGTTCAACAGCGGCGACGGCTGCCGGGGCAGGAGGCCCCGTGCGCCCGCCAGCTCAAGTTTTGTCAGATCTGTTCGATGTGTTGGCTACGCTCATGGCAGAAGTTAACCCGGCGGATCAGGATGCTCACAATGCGGAGATTGCAAGAGTGAAGGAGCAAATCGCCCAGGCCAAAGCGGATCTAGCAGCTGCTGACGCCAGGATGACGGCAGAGCTGGCAGCTTTAGACGCGCAGGCGTATATGCTAATGTTTGATCAGAAAGCGGCGCAAGAACTCATGAAAAGGAAATAAAGATCCCGATTTCCTTCATGTTTCAGAGGAAGAGACCTTTTCAACACCCCGAGCGGAACCAGTAATCCGCCAAGAAGAAACCAGACGGAAGCGCTCGGGATGGCTGCGCCGGTTCAACCCGTTTGATAGATCTGCCTCGTCATAACGCCCGGTGTGCCTCGGGCTGTGCAAACACCTCCGCCACTACTCCAATCCGATGGATAACCTTGTCGCAGTCGGGCGCGATTGGAAGCTATTCCGCTTGAAGGTGATTCACCACGTGCGAGAGACGGCCGGGTTAAGGAACTCCTTAGAACAGCCTTAGTTCAACAGAAGCATACTCATACAACGCGACCGGATCCACTCTACCCCCGCCCAAGCCGGAGCTATAGCAGGCACGTGGATGAACCGGCCGTATCAAGTAATGAACGGCGTGGTGCGCCCCGTGGCAACCACCCGACAGGTGGTGTTGATAATGCCCAGGAGGTAGTAGACCGGGCCCGAGCACGCAGGGAGGCCGAGTTAGTAGCACAGCACCAAGCATATCAGCCTACGTCGGTTCGTCCAACCGTGTCGATCGTGCCTGGGCTTTCCTCTAGTTCTTTGGGGGTACCTTGCCTCGCCCCCGCTTTACGCAATGTACGCTTGCCCAAAGACTTCAAAGGTCCGTGCAAGGTGCCGAATTACACTGCCGATTTAGCTCCAGAAGCATGGATAGAAAGCTATGAAATGGCCATGGAGATGCTGGATGTGGACGAGGCCGCGTGTGCAAAGTACTTCACCATGATGCTCGAAGGCACGACCCGTACTTGGTTGAAGAGCTTACCACCCAATTCTATCAGTTCATGGGCCCAACTGCGAACCCGGTTTATCCAGAATTTCAAAGATACATGTAAACAGCCCATGTCCGTAGTGGACTTGGCGGCTTGTGTCCAGGGGGAAGGGGAGTCAACAACCCGTTGGGTGTGTCGCGTTTCCGAAATTCTGCATTCGTCAGACCGGATCAACGCGGACTCTGCGATCATAACCCTGGAGGGTAATTGCCGGTTCATGCCTTTAAAGTTGAAGTTGGACGCATGAAGCGGTTTTGTAATGACATGGGCACTCTCATGGGGCTTTAGTGAAGTATGCTGATTCTGATAGTACCAAGGATCCCGAGTCTGACAATGACGAGACAGGGAAGGGAAAGAAGAATTGCAGCTCCAAGGGCCAGCAACATCATTCGGCAGGTAATGGTGGAGGCAAGCGTAAGGCGAATGGTAACATGGACTTCGTGAGTTAACACCAACGCCAGGACAAGGCCAGCGGCGCAAGGGTAAACGGTCAATCAAAGTGGAGCGCCTAATCCCAATCCGGACCGCTTGAACTATTTATTGAATCGGCCCCGTCCAAGCACGAACGACGGAGATGCCAAAGAAACCACCTCTCGGAAGGATTGCTATATTATGCAGGAGTTCAAGAATTCCAACGCTTTCCGGTATGATCAAGGTTCCGGCGGCGGTTCAGGATCCGGGCCGGGTTTCGGTGGAGGAAATTCCGGTTCAGGATTTAATGGTACGTCAGGCGGACATAGTAATCGTAATAATCAGAATAACCAAGGAGGTTACAACCAGCAACAGCAAAGATCGGGTTATCGAGCCACCCAAGGCGGTTGAATAGTGGGCGATACCATGTCTTCACCACCAGCTTAGACAAGCGAGACCGAAGCTTCGAGCGGGCAGTCAACACTGTTGAACCGGCCGTGCCTCACTACCTACGCTGGTCAGAGCAGCCCATTGTTTGGAGTAGAGAGGATCATCCTCCCCGGGTGGACAATCCGGGTCAGCTAGCCCTGGTAGTGTCACCTCAGGTGGGAGGTTATAAGTTCACCAAGGTACCCATGGATGGAGGGAGCAGTATTAACATCCTGTACTATGAGACTTTCCTTCGTATGGGCTTAACAGATAAACATCTCAAACCGTCCAATACAGTGTTCCATGGTGTGGTGCCTGGCAAGTCAGCATATCCGGTTGGTAAGATAGCTCTGGAAGTGGCCTTCGGAGATGAATATGATTCTAGATCGGAAACATTGACGTTTGAAGTGGTAAAAATACAGAGTCCATATCACGCCCTATTTGGGCGGCCGGCTTATGCCAAATTCATGGTACGGCCTTGTTATATGTATCTGCAGCTCAAGATGCCGGGTTACAAGGGGACAATAACGGTTCATGGGAGCCGCAAGATCGCTTTAGAATGTGAGGAAGGTGACGCAGCTTATGCAGAGTCGGTTTGTGCCACCGAGAAGCTGAAGTATTATAAGGACAATGTTGATCCGACGGACATGACTCCATTGAAGAAGCCAACCACAGAGCATGATCCGGCCCTGAAGTTCAAATCGGCAGTTGAGACTAAGCTTGTTGACTTCGTGCCTGGTGATTCATCCAAACAGTTCAAAGCATCGGTGCCAACCTGGATCCGAAATAGGAAAGCGCGCCATCGAAGTTCATCCGTGAGAATCGGGACATTTTTGCTCGAAACCTTCTCGACATGCCAGGTGTACCGAGGGAACTCGCTGAGCACACTCTTAATATTGATCCCAAGTACAAACCGGTGAAGCAGTTTCTCCGCCGGTTTAACGAAGAAAGACGCAAGGCCATCGGAGAAGAGGTAGCCAGGCTCTTGGCGGCTGGTTTTATCGTTGAAGTCTTCCATACAGAGTGGCTTGCTAATCCGCGGCCGGTTCTTAAGAAGAACGGCACTTGGCGCATGTGTGTGGATTACACAGATCTTAACAAGGCTTGTCCGTAGATCCTTTCGCCCTCCCCGCATTGACCAGATTATTGATGCCACGGCGGGTTGTGAGCGTTTGAGCTTTTGGATGCATATTCTGGGTATCATCGAGATCAAGATGGCAGTTAAGGACCAGGAGAAAACAGCGTTTATCACCCCTTTGGAGCCTTCGCTATGTGTCTATGCCTTTTGGGCTCAAGAGCGCCCAAGCTACTTATCAACGCCAGGTATGTAATTGCCTGCATAAACAGATCGGCCGTAATGTGCACGCCTATGTAGACGATATTGTGGTTAAGTCAAGGGAGAAGGAGACACTGATTGGCGATTTGAAGGAAACCTTTGACAGCCTGCGGGTTTACAAGATGATGCTCAACCCGCCAAATGTGTTTTTGGTGTTCGGCAGGCAAGTTATTGGGTTTTCTCGTGTCCAACAGGGGAATCGAAGCTAATCCGGAGAAGATCACGGCTATTACTTCCCTGGCTAAACCGAAGTGCATTAATGACGTCCAGCGTTTGGCAGGCCGGATTGCCGCGCTGAGCCGGTTTATCAGCCGCCTCGGAGAGAAGGCCATCCCTTTGTATCAGAATCTTTGAAGAAGACAGATCGGTTTGTGCGGAATCCATTACGATGAAGCGTTGGAGGACTTAAAGCGGCAATTGGCCAACCCGCCTGTGCTCGCCGCTCCCATTGACAAGGAGCCGCTTCTGTTATATGTTGCTGCTAATGCCAGGGCGGTTAGCGTGGCCATTGTGGTAGAGCGGAAGGAGGCAGGGACGGAGCATATGGTTCAACGTCCGGTTTATTATATCAGCGAAGTACTTAATGAATCTAAGCAAAGGTATCCGCATTGGCAGAAGCTGGTGTATGGGGTTTTTATGGCTAGCCGGAAGCTGAAGCAATATTTCCAAGGGCACCCCATCACGGTGGTCAGTTCTGCTCCCTTAGGCGATATCATACAAAACCGAGAAGCGACTGGCCGGATTGCTAAGTGGGCTATAGAGCTTGGGCCGCACGATCTGAAATACGTGCCTCGGACGGCGGTAAAATCTCAAGCGCTTGTAGATTTCATTAATGATTGGACAGAGTTGCAAGCACCTGAAGAAAAGCCGGATCACACATATTGGACCATCCACTTTGATGGATCCAGGCAATTGGAGGGCTTGGGGGCTGGAGTCGTACTAACTTCCCCACGAGGTGACAAGTTTTGTTACGTTCTTCGCTTAATGTTCCCTTGTACTAACAATGTAGCTGAGTATGAAGCCTTGCTCCATGGTCTCCGGATGGCTAAGGAGATGAATTTAAGCCGGGTTAAGTGCTTCGGTGACTCGGACCTAGTGGCTCAACAAGTGTCCGACACTTGGGATTCCAAGGACCCGCCATGGCTGCATATCGTCGTGAGGTGGATATCGCCGCGGTCATTTCAAGGGCTATCGTGGACCACGTGGACCGTCGGAAGAATGAAGCGGCGGACGCATTAAGCCGGTAGGGCTCTCAAAGTAAACCGTCCCGCCAATGTTTTTCTCGACGCATCTTGTATAACCCATCGGTCAAGCTCCCTGGTGAAGCGGATTTGGCTATTCCTGATCCGGAGGCTCAATTGGTGGCAGCCCTTCACGTCATTCCGGATTGGACGCTCCCTTATCTTGCGTACATGAACCGGGGCGAGTTACCAGAAGATGAGACGTTGGCCCGGCAGATAGTCCGGCGATCTAAGTCTATGACTATTATTAATGATGAATTGCATCATTGCAGCGTATCCGGGGCGTTTCAACGCTGTGTGTCCCCTGAGGAAGGCTATGAAATATTGCATGAGATCCACGAAGGAGATTGTGGTCACCACGCCGGTTCAAAATCCTTGGTGGCTAAAGCATTCCGCCACGGTTTCTATTGGTTTGCTCATGCTGATGCGGAAGATCTAGTCAGACGGTGTGATGGTTGCCAAAAGTTTTCCAGACGTGCTCATGTACCGCCCAAGAATTGAGGATGATTCCGATTACTTGGCCATTTGCAACTTGGGGCTGGATATTGTTGGACCTTTTAAAATGTCTAAGGACAAAAAGACCCACCTCTTGGTAGCGGTTGACAAATTTACAAAGTGGGTGGAGGCAGAACCTGTTAGCAAGTGTGATGCAGCTACGGCGGTTCAGTTCATCAAAAAGGTGATATTCCGGTTTGGATTTCCACACAATATCATCACAGATAATGGTACCAACTTGTCCAAAGGTGCCATGAAAGAGTTCTGCGAACGTGAGCACATCCGGCTAGATGTTTCTTCAGTAGCTCACCCACAGTCCAATGGTCAAGCGGAAAGAGCTAATCAAGAGATCTTAAGAGGCATCAAGCCCCGGCTTATGGTCCCTTTGCAGAGGACGCCGGGTTGTTGGGTAGAAGATCTACCATCGGTATTATGGAGCATCAACACCACGCCTAACAGATCCACAGGATACACACCGTTTTTTATGGTCTATGGAGCGGAGGCGGTTCTCCCCAGTGACATCCGTCACGATTCACCTCGTGTGGCTGCTTATGTTGAAGCGGACAACGAGACGGCACGGCAGGACGCTTTGGATCGGTTGGATGAGGAGCGTGACATAGCAGCTGCCCGCTCGGCAATTTACCAACAGGATCTTCGTCGTTATCATAGTCGCCGGGTCAGAACCAGAACTTTTCAAGAAGGAGATTTGGTGCTTCGGCTCATCCAAGACCAGACTGACATGCACAAGTTATCCCCACCTTGGGAAGGACCTTTCGTGGTCAGCAAGAATTTGCACAACGGGTCATACTATCTGATCGATATTCGAGAGCATAAAGACTCACGCATGTCGGAGGAGGAGACCAACAGGCCGTGGAACATAGCTCACCTTCGGCCTTCTTATACCTGAGCCATCGGCTCTACTTATGTACATATTATGACAGTGTATATATCATAAATAAAGTAATAAACCGGAGCCTCAGCTAAAGTGGGGTCTCTGTTCTGTTACATCACGTGTGGTTACATGGAGTTGCTCTGTTTTAAAACGGCCTCCGGTTTACCTCCTGAGTTTGCTTTTCAAAAGCTTTGTGATATTACTAGGGGGTTTGGTCGTGTCCGAACCAATGCAACACCTTTTAATAGGCGAAAGCCACCAGGTCACTTGGGGACATGGTCAAGTCTGAACCACCACGCCTCTTGATCGGCCTAAGGCCATAGAGTCACTTGGGGGCTTGGTCGAGCCCGAACCATTGCCACGCCACTTGATCGGCATAATGCCACGGTTTCAGTTGGGGACCTGGCTGACTTGAATCATAGCTACACCTTGTAGGGAGCTTGATCGTGTCTGACCATGGTAACACCATCTGATCGGCTCAAGAAAAGCCTTCTTTTTGCAAACGGTTTATCATTGCCTTTGCTTTCATGATTTTTTGTTGTGTTTCTTAAACCGACAACATTTTTAAACCGGTTCAAACTATCACTTGACGAAATTCGGTTCATTTTTAATCTGGAGTTTGTTTTACTAGTTTGGTTTGTTCTGTTAACATCCCATTATGGAGTAACAGAGGGCTCATCATGACCCGGCACGGTTTACACTGTAAACCGGCATTATAAATACAGGAGCTGTTTTCTCCTTTGACGGTAAGGGTTTATATAACCTCCGCTTCAAGATTGGTTAAACCAACTTTATGCCCAGCGATGGCAGGTATTTTGTATCACAATTTTGATTGTATACCTCCATATTTCATTTCATATATATATGAACATCACAAGCCAAATCGGCGGTACAAACCGCCGTGGCGGTTTACGATTTTGTGACTGCAGGCGATATAGATTGAAAATTTCGATCATTCACGAAAAGGTATCAGTACCTATGCACGAAGGCATATTCAAGGCAAGAGTGTTGGCTATCCTATTACAAGGCAACATGGTGCCCAAATAAGATCATTGTTTTTGGTGGAAAATAATGAAGCAACTATTTAACCCGGCTTCCGGTTCATACTTGCTCGCCGCCCCGGCCTGATGGTTGTGGGTCGTCCTGTGCCGCTTCAGCTTCTTCATCTCTTCCTACCGGCTGGAAGTCAACAGTAGTCCAGTCGATTCCCATTAAAGCTTGAAAGACAGCTTCTTCATGGATCAGGGCAGATGGTTCAATATCAAGAGCATAGGTGTGCTTACGGTTTGGGGGGATCAGGTTCTCCGCCTCAGAACAGTGCAGCCACCGCTTGTTACGATCGTCATATTGAGCTTGATAGTGTGACAGATTTGCCTCTTCAACTAGTTGGCAAGCCAGAGGGCGCACCGCCCGGTTTATCGCTCTTAGATCATTCTCGTTGAACTCTGAACCGTCCTCCTTCAAACTGGGATAGCCCTGAGCTGCCTCCACAGGATCGAAATCTGGCACCCATGCTTTGGCCCGGATTAAAGCATTAATGGCACCGGTTCGAGCAGCAGATTTTTCAGCTCTTCAATCCGGCGGGGAGCATGGACAGCCTCCTAAGAGTGTCTTGGATCAAGGAGGGTGCCGGATTGTTGTGGGATGCGGTGGAGATGATTCGCTGCGCCCCGGTGTACAACTGCTCTACTAGAGTATAGACAGCTTTCAATTTCATCCGCACATCTGATCCCAAGTGACCAATACGTGTGCCTATGACAATACAAGAGCAATCACAAACCGGATTTATCATAATACAGGCCAAGTTATTACAGAAGTCAAGAAAAGCTTACCAAAGATAGCAGCAGTCATGGCGTGCACTTGTTGCTTCACACTGGTCAGCTCCTCCACCACCAGTTTAAGGGCAGCTTCAGCATTTTCAGCCCTTTTTGTTAAAGCGGCCTTGTCAGTATCCCAGCCGGCCCGCTCAGACTTGAACCATTCCTTGAGCTGCTCCATTGTGGTCAAGGCGGTTTTCAGTTCATCTTTGGCTTTGGAAGTTTCTGCTTGCTGAGTCTTCAGATTTTCTTGCAGGTCATTGATTTGTATGCCTTGTTGACATATTTCGCTCTGCAACGACACAAGAGCAAGTTCTAAGTCCCGAGTGCATAACCAGTTATACACTTGGCACTTGGGGGCTAATGCATATTTGATCATCATCTACCAACGGAATCACAAAGTCCCAAGCTTAATACAAGTATTCAACTTGGCACTTGGGGGCTAATGGCTATTTGATCGAGCATATTCTAATGCGGTGTTATGGATTACAGATCCGGTTTAACTATATTACAGTTAAACCGGCCCTTAGGGGCTAGGAGAGCTAACAACAATTGAAACATTCTAGTAGAAAGAAACATGGAGGTTACCTCAAATTTTTCCTTCATCATCTTCACCAGGCCAGCTTCATAATCACGACTAGTATACAGCCGGTTCAAATAACCAGCATGAAGGTCTTGGGGGCTCAGAGCGGCGTAAGTTGCCAGATCAACATCCCACTTGCCCTTGCTCATGGTGGCGGATTCTTCCTTGGCAGAATGCTTGGCTAAAGCGACCGGGTTACCCGGTTCACTGTGGCCAAAACCAGTAATTACAACATCATCGTCCTTGCTAACGCCGGTTTGACCAGGAACGGTCGTTTTATCGGCAGGACGGATTGGACTGGTGGGTTTCTCAATCCGGGTCGGGCCTCCGGGCTGGTCAGCAAGAAGGGAGGAATCAATAGGCCTGTCCTCAGCAACAAGAATGTCATCATGCAATGGTGGGTCGTTGGGCGTATCTTCACAAATAGCCGCTTCAGGATTCGGTGCTGTCTGTTAGAAGGCGATCTCCTCGTCAACCGTCTTATCTGCAGACGAGCCTTTTTGCTTGGCCTCGGTTTAGCCCTCGAAAAGCACAATAACGATCAAATACAGCGTATGTTATGAAAGGATGCACTAGAAATAATATAAAGTGTATGACTTACCCAAGCACCGTTTTAAGCGGTGGCGGTGCTGGTGATGACTCGCCAGATGAAGAGTGGGAAGTGACCGATAATCGGAATCGATGGATTAAGGGGTTGTGAACACAGCCCGCTTTAGGATAAGCAATCGACAAGCAAATTAGAGACCTACGAGCAGCGTTTCGAACCGTACTGTTCGGTAAACCGGTGGAGGTAACTACCTGGCCGCTGTGCCGAGTTGTGCGGCGAGCTTCATGTTGTTGAGTCTTCATAAGAAATTTGGGATCCAAGTAAGCAAGGGGATGAGAAAATTTAATTTTCCGGTTTGCTCGACGCATTTTTAATGAAGGCGAAGGACTTGAATCAGAGGAGAGAATAATTACCTCTACATCATCAGCAATACTGGCTTCAGCTTCATCCTGACAAATATCATCGTTAATTAGACGTATGAAAAGTAAGCCAAGTGAATCAAGTTCTACCTCAAGGTCCGGATTACCCACATCATCATCCATGGTCGGATCAGAAGATGCAGTGGTTCTTCTTTTATAGGCAGTTCTCTTGACAGCTTTGGTCTTTTGTCGGATTGGTTTTTCCGGTTTGTCGGGCTTCTCTGGTTTCTCTTGTGGACGTTTCTTGCTCCAGAATGGGTCATCACCCTGATTGAGCAGCAGTTGAGGTTAAAAGTCATGTCCAAAACAACAGTAATATGTTCAGCAAAGATTAGTCGGAAGTCTTACAGAGGGTGGCTTGTTGGTAGCACAGAACGGGAGCAGACCGGTTCGGGCACAGAGATGTTCCGGTTCATTCAACATTTTCTTCACCGCTTCGGTGACCTCATCATCGGTGAGCTGAATGTTAATGTGTCGGAGGGGGTCATTGACACTGCCAGAGTATTCGCACATTAAACCGGAGCGCTGGGAGAGGGGCAGTATGCTCCATGATATCCAAAAGCGTGCGAGATCAATTCCGATCAGACCATTGGCCATGAAGGCTCTGAGCTTGGAGAGTTGAGGAGCATATTTACTTCTCTCATTGGTAGTTAGCCTTTGCGGGAAGGGATGTGCATTACTGAGTCGCTCAGGACGGAACCGGGCAAAGGGTTCTCATTGGCAGGTGAGGTGTCTCTGCAGTAAAACCATGTTTGATTCCATTCCTTGGGATGGCTGTGCAGTTTGACATGAGGATAAGTGACCTCCTTCCTCTTTTGAATCGCCACGCCTCCTAATTACATGTTGGGCCCGTCGGTGAATTCTGTGCGGCGGTTTAGATGAAAGCAGTCTCTAAACAATTCAACCGTGGGTTCTTCTTGAAAGTATGCTTCACAGAGCACTTGGAAGTGGCAAATATTGGTAACAGAATTGGGGCCTGTATCTTGCGGACGGAGTTGAAAATTGGCTAGCACATCCCAGTAAATTTTTGAACCGGGCGGATTAAAGCCCCGAGCTAAGTGATCTGCGAACACTACAATTTCTCCCTCCTGAGGTGTGGGTGGACATTCATTGCCAGGAACCCTCCAATGGATAACATGTTTGCTGCTTAAAGCGCCAGTCAGTACAAGGTTGTTTAGCTGAGTTTCGGTGACCCGGGAAGGCGCCCAGTTGCATTCGTACACTTGCTTGGCCATCTAAAAAGAAAAGATATCCGGTTCAAGGTATATGTTGGGACAAAAAGAGAACCGGTGTACCGTGCTGAATCGGAGACAAATACATCTAAACCGGAGTTCTACGAAGCGACAGTATCTGGTTAAGGAGTTTTGGCGGTTCAACAAGGGGACTAATGGTGTATACCGGTTTGATTAATTTTTTCTATGACAAGTTAAACCGCCTGGTCTAAATATTGAAAACAGCTAAGGTTGCAAATGGCTAAGTATGCAGAAACAGGTTTCACAAGACTTCTTTACAATGAAGGATCTGGAGCCAGATCATAAAAGAAGGAATAAAACAGAACAGTTTTTCATGCCATGAACAGAGGATAATATATAAGATCTATAGGTATAGGCACAAGGCTACAGGCGGATACTAAAAGCTACTGCTAATCGGGGCAAGCTGTCACAAAGAACTAGCCAGGAATCTGTTAGGAACATGAGCAGTTCATGGAGCACGGCAAGAAATAGGAAACCCTAGAACGGATCTAGGTCAAGGGGAGCTAAAGACTTACCTGAGTCGAGGAGATGCGGAGGAAGTGCTGCGTCTTTCTGGTGCGTTCGGGTTGATGCAGCGGCCCGAGACGAGGCAGAGGTCGACGGCGGCGACGGAGCTCCGAGGCGAGTGACGCGAGGAAGACGAAGAGAAAGAAGACGAAGGGAAGAAAGGGAATGACCTTTCGGTCCTATTTATAAGGCGAGACACCTGTGTCAGGCGCGGGAATCAAGGACCGCGAATCTGGGAAGCGGAGCTGTCGCCTCGATTATTGCGGATCTATTAAATAAAGAAGACATCATAAATGTTATATTTAATGAAGACGTCATGCCGGTTTACAGCAGCTGGAGAAGACGACGTCACGGCGGTTCAACGATTTCAAGAAAGTATTTGCAGATGAAGATTTTTTATCAAGGATTGACATGAACCTGTTCAAATCAATCTGGGGCCTAATGTTGGGGATATTACTACTGGGCGTAAACCGGCCTATCTGGACCGGGTTAACTTCATCAGTAGATCAACAGTGTAGAAGCCCAAGAGGCATGAGAATAAGGGCCCAAGGCATGTAGTCGGTTTAGCACCTGTAGCTATAAACCGGCCCGGTATGTAAACTTGTATCATAAGTTAGGAATAGAGAGAGACCAACCCGGATGTGTATGAACCGGAGATTGGGACTCTTCAATCGACGGGTGTCACCCATGTATATAAGGGGACGACCCGGGACGGTTCAAGGAGAACAACTCGAGGCCTAGGAGAAGCTTATTTGCTCCCTAGTCATCGAAACCACATCAATCCCATCACAACTAGACGTAGGCTTTTACCTTCATCGAAGGGGCCGAACTAGTATAACTCTGTGTCTTTGCGTCCGCTTTAACCCCTTCAAGTTAAACCGTAGCGATGGCTCCACGACTAAGTCCTTTCATGAGGACATCTGCCGTGACAAAACCACGACAGGCTTGCTGTCTTGTCAGTTTGGACAGGGCTCGTGGGCTGATTAACAGGACCTGAAGCATCAGCATGCGCCTTGTCAGCAGCAACATCATGGTCTTGCGGTGGTGGATCAGTCATCACATCGTCGCGGGTAGGTTCTTCCGGATCTATTGTACTGGCCGGTTCAGGAGCGTCATCTTCTTCCGCCGCTTTGTCGAGACGAGCTTTTTTGATGGGCTTAGGCTTCGTCCTGAAAGAGAAAAGATAGATGAATCCAGTAAATATGGAAAGTATTATATCAAGCAGAATTATTAGTAAAACGGCTCACCCATGCACAATCTTGAGTGGTGGGAGCTGAGTAGCTGAAGACTCGCCGAAAGAAGAATGAGAAGTGCCCTGATAATCGGAGTCAGAGGGATTAAGAGGTTGACGGATACAACCCGCTTTAGGGTAAGCATTGATGAAACAATTAGAGACCTCTGAATGGTGTTTCCGACCCGGACTGTTCGGCAAACCGGCGGAGGTAACTACCTGACCGCTGTGTCGGGTGGTGCGGCGAGCTTCGTGCTGTTGTGTCTTCATAAGAAAGTTTCGGTCCAAGTAAGCAAGAGGATGAGAGAATTTAACTTTCCGGTTTGCCCGACGGATTTTTAGTGAAGGGAAAGGATTTGAATCGGAAGAAAGAGTGATTACCTCTATAGTGTCGGCATGGTGGCCTCAACTTCATCGACAATGATCATTGTCGGTAAGGCGTGAGAAAAGTAAACCAAGTGGTCAAATTCTACCTCAAGGTCCGGGTTACCCACATCATCATCTGGTGGATCGGAGGAGGCAGTGGTTCTCTTTCGATGGGCCGGTTTCTTCACAACTCTGGACTTGGGCCGGATTGTCTTCTCCGGTTTCTCCCGAGGAGTCTTTTTGCTCCAAAATGGATCATCACCCTGTTTGAAAGACGTTAAAGTTAAACAGAGGGTGTTTAAAGCATGGCCAGATTTCATAAAGGTATATGATATGAGGCTTACAGCTGGCGGTTTGTTCTTGGCAGAAAAAGGAGCCAGGCCGGTTTGAGCGCAGGCAGTCTCAGGCTCATTCAACATCTTCTTAACAGCCTCAGTGACTTCATCGGCTGACAGCTGGACTTCAATGTGTCGTAGAGGGTCTTTTAAGTCTTATGTGTATTCGCACATCAAACCGGGGCACCGGCTTAAGGGTAGTATGCTCCAAGATATCCAGCAGCGGGCAAGGTCAACTCCGGTCAACCCATTAGCCATGAAGGCCCGGAGCTTGGATAATTGAGGAGCATATTTGCTTCTCTCCCTCATGATCGATCTTTGAGGAAAGGGATGTGTATTGCTCAACAGTTACGGACGGTAACCCGGCAAGGGATTTTCTCCATCAGGCGAAGTATCTTTGCAGTAGAACCATGTTGCATTCCACTCTTTGGGATGGCTGTGCAGTTTGGCGTGAGGATAAGTGACTTCTTTTCTCTTTTGAATCGCCATGCCACCTAGCTCTGTGTTGGGGCCGTCCGTAAATTCTATGCGGCGGTTTAGATGGAAACAATCTCTGAATAGTTCAACTGAGGGCTCCTCTTGAAAGAACACCTCACAGAGCACTTGGAAGTAGCGAGATGTTGGTTACGGAGTTAGGGCCAATATCTTGTGGGCCTTGATTGGAAGTTGGCCAAGACATCCCGATAAAACTTTGAACCGGGTGGACTGAAGCCCGTGCGGATGATCAGCAAAACAACAACTTCTCCATCCTTGGGTTCCGGAGAACTTTCGGGCCGAGGACCCTCCAGTGAATGACATCTTTTTCGCCCAAAGTGCCAATTTTGACTAAGTTCTCTAGCTGCGTCTCGGTCACTCGTGAAGGGACCCAGTTGCACTCATATACTTGCTTGGCCATGGTGCAATCTGCAAAACATTAATACGGTTCAAGAATATGTTGGAAGGATATATACTGATGCATTCATTGTTAAACCGAGAGAAGTTACCAGTAAACCGGCGTTCAGCAAAGCGGCAGTATTTAGCTAAGATCCTGGCGGTTCAATAAGGGGCTAATGGTATATGCCGAGTCATCAATTTTTCTACAAAACTAAACCACCCGATCTAAAAATGATGCAGAGTCAGAACTACGGTGAAAACAGGTTTCACAGTGCTACTTAACAGTTTTGGATCTGGAGCATGTTCAGAAAAAGAAGTCAATATTCAAGATTTGGAAAGGAGCAGATGCTGAATCCATGAGCAAAGATACAGATAGATCTATGGCCCTGAGGGGCGTGAGGACAAACGGATGATAAAAATTACCGCTACATAGAACAAAGAGTTGCAGGTTTATCAGAAGACTGCTATATGAACAGAAAAGCAACTGACGAACACTGAAGAACACAAGAACCCTAGAACAGATCTGCGGGGGGAAGGAAAAAAGGCTTACTGGAGCTGAGGAAGAAAAGGAAGGCTGCCGCGGTGTTCTGGTACGCTCAGGTTGATGCAGCGGCCAAGGACGATGCTGAAGTCGACGGCGGCGGCGGAGCTCTGAAGCAGAGCAGCGCGAGGAAGAGGAAGAAGAAAGGACTGAAGGGGGAAAAGGAAATGACCCCTCGGACCTATTTATAAGGCAAGGGACATGTATCAGGCGCGAAAATTGAGGAGCGGTGGGCTTGGAAGCGGAGCTGCCGCCTCGATTTTCGCGGATATTAAACAAAAGATACCATGGATAACTTTATGACAGGTGACGTCATGCCGGTTCACGACGATCAGAGAAGATAACATCACGGCGGTTCACCAGATTATACAAGATGCAGAAGATGAAGTTTTCTATTGGCTAAGAATTGACATGAACCTGTTCAAATCAATCTGGGGCCTAATGTTGGGGATATTACCGCTAAGGGTAAACCGGCGGGACAGCCGGATTAACTTCATCGAGAGTTGAACATATTAATGCCCAAGTAGGCAGTAGAGGGCTTATGTCCCATAGCCGGTTCATACCTGCAGTTGTAAACCGGCATCAGCATGTAACTTGTATTGTAAGTTAGGAATAGTAGAGACCGAGCCGGATACATCTATGAACCGGCGTCGGGACTCTGTAAACCGACGGGCGTCACCCATGCATATAAGGGGACGACCCGGCGGCGGTTGGAGACAGACAACCACGACTCGAGACTTAGGCGAAGCTTGTTTGATCCCTAGTCCTCGAAACCCCATCAATTACATCACAACTAGACGTAGGCTTTTACCTTCATCGAAGGGGCCGAACTAGTATAAATTCTCGTGTCCTTGTGTCCGCTTTAACCCCTTCAAGTTAACTCGTGGCGATGGCTCCACGACTAAGTCCTTTCACGAGGACATCTGCCGTGACAAACCCACGACATACATGGTAGCTATCCTCCTGATGCTAAAATCAAGCCAACCACTTAATGCGTTTGTTGGGGAAAAAGGGTCCCAATTAGGTGCTGGATGCAAGTCTAGATCAACCATTTTTTTGTTGGCCACGTATTGAAAGAAGGGTGAAATGAAGAAAACCAAGGGGAGTTGACTCATTTTGTACATGAAAAAGTATTTTAAAATCTTCATTGTGTTGGCGCCAAGTCACTTCCCTCCCTTTTTCTGATGGCCACACGAGTACATGGGTACTCATTTTCGTATAGGAGGCAAGATACTTATTTGCATCCCTGATTTGTTGGTATACGCGGATTGCATGTACCATGCAAGGCCGGCAGCATATCTGCATGCAGCGGCCAAATCAGAGGAGGCTCACGTAATTGATTTCCAACGCTAAACTAATACCAGGGGTAGTTGTCCCTGATGCTCCAAAAATTGCTGCCTTGGTCACCGAGCTGGAAAAAATGCACCATAGATAAAGGAACGGAGGGTGTATAAATTATTATTGTTTCACATGTAGCGCTACCACATCATCAATTAATGCATGTTAGTCAGAAGTTATTTTTTACATTAGGCTTTTTATTGACAGTATATATGTTAGGCAATTGTAGCATGTCTATGTTGTTGGGAAACGTAGTAATTTCAAAAAAAATCCTACGCACACGCAAGATCATGGTGATGCATAGCAACGAGAGGGGAGAGTGTTGTCTACGTACCCTCGTAGACCGTAAGCGGAAGCGTTTATCAACGCGGTTGATTTAGTCGTACACCTTCACGATCCGTCCCGATCAAGTACCGAACGTACGGCACCTCCGCTTTCAGCACACGTTCAGCTCGATGACGTCCTCGTCTTCTTGATCCAGCAAGAGGGGAGAAGTAGTAGATGAGTTCTGGCAGCACGACGGCGTGGTGACGGTGTTGGTGAAGAACAATCTCTACAGGGCTTCGCCTAAGCACTACGAAAACTATGACGGAGGATAAACTAGAGGGGACGGGGTTGCCAGCACATGGCTTGGTGTTTCTTGATGTGTCTTGGGTACTAACCCTACCCCTCTATTTATATGTTGAGCCTTGGGGTCAAAACTTTGGAGTAAAAGCCTCCACAAAGTCGGTTTCACTCGAAACGCAAGAGTCCTTCTCGCACTCCAAGGCCAGACGCCAGGGTTCCCGGCGTCTGGACCCAGACGCCAGGGACCCTGGCGTCTGGCCCCTGGACTCCGCAAAACTTCCTTTTGCACTTTCCAAAAACCTTGTGGGCTTTCCCCTTTGGCCCAAATAAAGTGTTCTCGTACCCAAACATTTCGGGAAACATCCGGAACCCCTTCTGGTGAATTCCGGAACCCTTCCGGAGACCAAACACTATTATCCCATATATCAAACTTTATCTCCGGACCATTCCAGAGTTCCTCGTCATGTCCGTGATCTTATCCGGAACTCCGGACAACATTCGATTACCAACATACATAACTCATAAATACTATATCGTCAATGAACGTTAAGCGTGCGGACCCTACGGGTTCGAGAAGTATGTAGACATGACCGAGACACTTCTCTGGTCAATAACCAATAGCGGAACCTGGATGCCCATATTGGCTCCTACATATTCTACGAAGATCTTTATCGGTCGAACCGCATAACAACATACGTTGTTCCCTTTGTCATCGGTATGTTACTTGCCCGAGATTCGATTGTCGGTATCTCAATACCTAGTTCAATCTCGTTACCGGCAAGTCTCTTTACTCGTTACGTAATGCATCATCCATAACTAACTCATTAATTACATTGCTTGCAAAGCTTATAGTGATGTGCATTACCGAGAGGGCCCAGAGATACCTCTCCGACAATCGGAGTGACAAATCCTAATCTCAATCTATGCCAACTCAACAAGTACCATCGGAGACACCTGTAGAGCACATTTATAATCACCAGTTATGTTGTGACGTTTGGTAGCACACAAAGTGTTCCTCCGGTAATCGGGAGTTGCATAATCTCATAGTCATAGGGACATGTATAAGTCATGAAGAAAGCAATAGCAATATAAGTAACGATCAAATGCTAAGCTAACGGAATGGGTCAAGTCAATCACATCATTCTCTAATGAAGTGATCCCGTTTAATCAAATGATACCTCATGTCTATGGTTAGGAAACATAACCATCTTTGATTCAACGAGCTAGTCAAGTAGATGCATACTAGTGACACTCTGTTTGTCTATGTATTCACACATTGATACGTCTCGATCGTATCTATAATTTTTGATTGTTCCATGCCAATATTATACAACTTTCATATACTTTTGGCAACTTTTTATACTATTTTTGGGACTAACATATTGATCCAAAGTGCTTGATGCAGTTCTGTTTGTTGCATGTTTTATGTTTCGCAGAAGAAGATTACATCGAGTAGATCTCCACGAGAGAGGGGAGAACATTGTATTGAGATCCAAAAAGAGAGAAGAAGCCATCTAGCTACTAACTATGGACCCGAAGGTCTGAGGTAAACTACTCACACTTCATCGGAAGGGCTATGGTGATGATGTAGAAGCCCTCCATGGTGGATTCCCCTTCCGGCGGAGCTCCAGAATAGGCTCCAAGATGGGATCTCATGGGTACAGAAGGTTGCGGCGGTGGAATTAGGTTTTTGGCTCCGTATCCGATCGTTTGGGGGTACGTAGGTATATATAGGAGGAAGGATTACGTCGGTGGAGCAAAGGGGGGCCCACGAGGCAGGGGGGCGCGCCCTAGGGGGGGCGCCCTCCACCCTCGTGGTCGTGTCCCTTCTTTATTGAAGGAGGGTCCAAGTCTCCTGGATCATATTCGGTGAGAAAATCACGTTCCCGAAGGTTTCATTCCCTTTGAACTCCGTTTGATATTCCGTTTCTTGAAACCTTTGAAATAGGCAAAAACAGCAATTACAGGCTGGGCCTCCGGTTAATAGCTTAGTCCCAAAAGTAATATAAAAGTGGAAAATAAAGCCCAATATGGTCCAAAATAGTAGATAATATAGCATGGAGCAATCAAAATTATAGATACGTTGGAGACGTATCGTGCATCTAAGCTTAATTCTGCCGTCCTCGAGTAGGTAAATGATAAAAAAGAAATTTTTATGCGGAGTGCTACTTGGCATAATTTCAATGTAATTCTTCTTAATTGTGGTATGAATATTCAGATCTGAAAGATTTATTCATATTGACATAAAAATGATAATACTTCAAGCATACTAACTAAGCAATTATGTCTTCTCAAAATAACATGGCCAAAGAAAGTTCATCCCTACAAAATCATATAGTTTAGTCATGCTCCATTTTCGTCACACAAGAATGCTCTCATCATGCACAACCCCGATGACAAGCCAAGAAATTGTTTCATACTTTAGTAATCTCAAACCTATAAACTTTCACGCAATATATGAGCGCGAGCCATGGACATAGCACTATGGTGGAATATAATATGATGATGGGGGTTACATGGAGAAGACAAAAAAGGAGAAGGTCTCACATCAACGAGGCTAATCAACGGGCTATGGAGATTCCCATCGATTGATGTTAATGCAAGGAGTAGGGATTGCCATGCAACGGATGCACTAGAGCTATAAATATATGAAAGCTCAACAAAAGAAAACTAAGTGGGTGTGCATCCAACTTGCTTGCTCACGAAGACCTAGGGCACTTGAGGAGGCCCATTGTTGGAATATACAAGCCAAGTTCTATAATGAAAAATTCCCACTAGTATATGAAAGTGACAAAACAAGAGACTTTCTATCATGAAGATTATGGTGCTACTTCGAAGCACAAGTGTGGCAAAGGATAGTAACATTGTCCCTTCTCTCATTTTCTCCCATTTTTTTGGGTGGGATCTTTGGCCTCTTTCTTTATTTTTTTATTTGGGCTTCTTTGGCCTCTTTTTTTTAATAACCTCACATGGGACAATGTTCTAATAATGATGATCATCACACTTTTATTTACTTACAACTCAATATTACAACTCGATACTAGAACAAAGGTATGACTCTATATGAATGCCTCCGTGATGTACCGGGATATGCAATGAACCAAGAGTGACATGTATGAAAGAATTATGAATGGTGGCTTTGCCACAAATACTATGTCAACTACACGATCATGCTAAGCAATATGCCAATGATGAATGTGTCATGATAAACGGAATGGTGGAAAGTTGCATGGGAATATATCTCGGAATGGATATGGAAATGCCATAATAGGTAGGTAT
The DNA here is from genome assembly GCA_021605145.1 of Aegilops bicornis. Taxonomy (NCBI): domain Eukaryota; kingdom Viridiplantae; phylum Streptophyta; class Magnoliopsida; order Poales; family Poaceae; genus Aegilops; species Aegilops bicornis. The sequence goes on from CM038674.1 coordinate 627,023,161, forward strand.
GGTGGTTGTTTTGAGGAAGATATAAGGAGGTTTATGTGTGAAAGAGCGTATCATATCACGGGGTTTGGATGCACCGGCGAAGTTTGCACCAACTCTCAATGTGAGAAAGGGCAATGCACGGTACCAAAGAGGCTAGCAATGATGGAAGGGTGAGGGTGCGTATAATCCATGGACTCAACATTAGTCATAAAGAACTCACATACTTATTGCAAAAATCTACAAGCCATTAAAAACCAAAGCACTACGCGCATGCTTCTAGGGGGATAGATTGGTAGGAAAAGACCATCGCTCGTCCCCGATCGCCACTCATAAGGAGGACAATCAAAGAACACCTCATGTTTCAAATTTGTTACACAATGTTTACCATACGTGCATGCTATGGGACTTGCAAACTTCAAAAACAAGCATTTCTCAAATTCACAACTACTCAACTAGCACTACTTTGATATTATTACCTCCATATCTCAAAACAATCGTCAAGCATCAAACTTCTCTTAGCATTCAACGCACTCATAAGAAAGTTTTTACTATTTTGTATACCTAGCATATTAGGATTGTTTAAGAAAATTACCATGCTATTTAAGACTCTAAAAATAATCTAAGTGAAGCATGAGAGATCAATAGTTTCTTTAAAACAAATCCACCACCGTGCTCTAAAAGATATAAGTGAAGTACTAGAGCAAAACTATATAACTCAAAAGATATAAGTGAAGCACAAAGAGTATTCTAATAATTTCCAAATCATGTATGGCTCTCTAAAAAGGTGTGTACAGCAAGGATGATTTTGGTAAACTAAAAAGCAAAGACTCAAATCATACAAGATGCCCCAAGCAAAACACATATCATGTGGTGAATAAAAATATAGCTCCAAGTAAAGTTACCGATGGAAGTAGACGAAAGAGGGGATGCCATCCGGGGCATCCCCAAGCTTTGACTTTTTGGTGTACTTAGAGTATCTTGGGGGTTCCATGGGCATCCCCAATCTTAGGCTCTTGCCACTCCTTGTTCCATAATCCATCAAAAATCTTTCACCCAAAACTTGAAAACTTCACGACACAAAACTCAACAGAAATCTCGTGAGCTCCGTTAGCGAAAGAAAACAAAAGACCACTTCAAGGTACTGTAATGAACTAATTATTTATTTATATTGGTGTTAAACCTTCTTTGTTCCAACTTATCTATGGTTTATAAACTATTTTACTAGCCATAGATTCATCAAAATAAGCAAACAACACGCGAAAAACAGAATCTGTCAAAAACAGAACAGTCTGTAGTAATCTGTAAATAACTCAAACTTCTGGAACTACAAAATTTTATCCAAAATAGGAAGACCTAGTAAAAAATTTTATTGATCATCAGCAATTGGAATCGGTATTTTATCACGTTCTGGTGATTTTTAACAATTGTTTTCGTGAACAGAAAGTTTCTGGAAATTACAGCAAGATCAAATAACTATCATCCAAGAAGATCCTATAGGTTTAACTTGGCACAAACACTAATTAAAACATAAAAACTAATCTAACCAGAGGCTAGAACAAATATTTATTCCTAAACAGAAACAAAAAGCAAAAAAACTAAAAATAAAATTGGTTGCCTCCCAACAAGCGCTATCGTTTAACGCCCCTAGCTAGGCATAAAAGCAAGGATAGATCTAGGTATTGCCATCTTTGGTAGGCAATCCATAAGTGGCTCTCATGATAGATTCATATGGTAATTTTATTTTCTTTCTAGGGAAGTGTTTCATGCCTTTCTTTAACGGAAATTGGAATCTAATATTCCCTTCTTTCATATCAATAATTGCACCAATCGTTCTAAGGAAAGGCCTACCAAGAATAATAGGACATGAAGGATTGCAATCTATATCAAGAACGATAAAATCTATGGGCACATAATTCCTATTTGCAACAATAAGAACATCATTAATTCTTCCCATAGGTTTCTTAATAGTGGAATCCATGCAAGGTGCAAGTTTAGAGAACAATCATCAAAATCGCGGAAATCTAGCAAATCACACAAAGTTTTGGGAATAGTGGAAACACTAGCACCCAAATCACATAAAGCATAAAATTCATGATCCTTAATATTTAATTTAATAGTTGGTTCCCACTCATCATAAATTTTTCTAGGGATAGAAACTTCCAACTCAAGTTTTTCTTCATAAGATTGCATCAAGGCATCAACGATATGTTTAGTAAACGCTTTATTTTGACTATAAGCATGAGGAGAATTTAGCACGGATTGCAACAAGGAAATACAATCAATTAAAGAACAACTTTCATAATTAAATTCCTTGAAATCCAAAATAGTGGGTTTAGCAACATCTAGTGTTTTATTCTTTCCAATCCCAATTTTATCAATTTCATCATCAAGATCTAAAAACTCCGAATTTTTAGAACGCCTTCTAGGTAAAGGTGGATCATACTCATTCTCATCAAGATTCATATTACAAAACAAAGATTTAATAGGGGACACATCAATAACTTTTAGATCTTCATCTTGATTTTCATAGGAATCGGAAGAACACACTTTAATAAAGGCATCTTTCGTAGCACGCATCCTAGCGGTTCTTTCCTTGCACTCATCAATGGAAATTCTCATGGCTTTGAGAGACTCATTGATATCATGCTTAGGAGGAATAGATCTAAGCTTTAAAGAATCAACATCAAGAGAAATTCTATCTGTTGGGGTCTACGGTAGGGTGCGTCGACTGCAAATTAAAAATTCCTACGCGCAGAACATCCAGGAACATGCTACGGGAGATGGATCACAGTTCGTTACCACTAGGCAGCTTGATGCCGTGCAGTGAAGAAGAGTTGGGGCAGCGGCGTCTGCGTGCATCGTCTCCTCCTCGTTCGATCTCCTCGAGCGGCCGGTCGTCCGATCCCACGCACGAGTTCACGGGAGCGGCGCAAGTGCACCGCCTCTAACGGTATCCGTAGCGTGCGGGAGGAACGTCGTGCGGCGGACTGCTAGGTCCGATCACACGATCGGCGGCGAGTGGAGGTGGCTATTCGCAACACATGCAAACCCTAGTCGCAGCGCCAAGCGATCAACCGCCTCGAGTCCGCCGCACCTCCACTTTATATAGGCGTCCGTCGCGGGCTCAACACTTGGGCCTCGCACGGACCCTAAAGCAAAATCTACTCGGTCATGTTCCTAGTCGATTCGGATCACATCCGACCAGTGTCCTGAACCGACCTCGTAGGTTCCTTCCCTTAAGCGCGACCCCTTAGGTTCAAGTCGGCTTGGTCACGATTCGGATCACCTCCGACACATGCGGTTGGTAGCGGCCTCTAGCAAGGCGTGCCGACCACCAAGCGAGCGATGAAGCTGGTTAGGCGAACTTGTACATCATACTTCTGTTCCCTTTGCCACACGATATATGTTGTCGGGCTCAAGGCGAGACTGTCATCCTTGTGCTAGCCCGACCTCTTTCTCGTTCGGTGATCTGACCACAATCCGGATTATCTCATAATCCTTGTCGCATGGCCATGCTATTCCTGGTCGGATCACACGAGGGGCCCAGAGTATATCTCTCCTGGTCGGAGGGGCAAATCCCATCTTGCTCGACCATGTCTCGCAACATGGGATTGGACAAACCCGAAACCTACCTTTGTAACTACCCAGTCACGGAGTAGCGTTTGGTCGGCCCAAAGCAAGTCTATCACCATCTCGATTACATGCGTCAGCTCAGGTCTTAGGACATAGAACATATGTTGTACTAGAGACTCACAGATGACATATCGCTGCGTCTCATAGTTGGGTGCATCCGATTCGGACCTTATCTCGACTCGGATCCGACTATGTCGAATCCGACCAGACCTTTCCAAGTCCATATTATCCGGTTAGCATCCAATGCTCCATGGCTAGTGAGACCGAGCCATCGACCGTGTTATATGCTAGTCTAGTCATTTCTTGGCGTCCACACAGCCCTTTCGACTAGGGACCTTTTAGGACAGTCATCATACAATGTATAGTCCCACAAACAAGTCACGTACTTGCTGATACACATCATTGATAATGTCCAAGGACTATCTTTATTCATAAACACATAGGAAATATCATCATACATGATTGCCTCTAGGGCATATCTCCAACACTATCAACGTTCCTAGCCAATTCATCAACTTTTAGCAATTTCTCTTCAAGCAAAGCATTGAAATTCTTTTGCGAATTCATAAACTCTTTAACACTAGTCTCAAATTCATAGGGCATCTTATTAAAATTTCCATAAGAGTTGTTGTAGGAATTTCCATAATTATTAGAAGGATTACTAGGATAAGACCTAGGATTAAAGTTCCCTCTATACGCATTGTTACCAAATTATTCCTACCAACAAAATTCACATCCATAGATTCATTATTATTCTCAATCAAAGTTGACAAAGGCATATCATTAGGATCATAAGAAACACTCTTAGTAGCAAATAATTTCATAAGTTCATCCATCTTTCCACTCAAAACATTAATTTCTTCTATCGCATGCACTTTTTTATTAGTAGATCTTTGATTGTGCCATTGAGAATAATTAACCATAATATTATCTAGGAGTTTAGTAGCATATCCTAAAGTGATTTCCATAAAAGTGCCTCCCGCGGCCGAATCTAAAAGATTTCTAGAAGCAAAATTCAATCCGGCATAAAATTTTTGTATAATCATCCACAAATTCAAACCATGAGTAGGGCAATTGCATTATTAATTTCATTCTCTCCCAAGCTTGTGCAACATGTTCATGATCAAGTTGCTTAAAATTCATAATATCATTCCTAAGAGAGATGATCTTAGCGGGAGGAAAACACTTAGAGATAAAAGCATCTTTGCACTTGTTCCAAGAATCAATACTATTTTTAGGCAAAGACGAAAACCAAGCTTTAGCACGATCACTAAGCGAAAAAGGAAATAGCTTCAATTTAACAATATCATTATCGACACCTTTCTTCTTTTGCATATCACATAAATCAACCAAGCTATTTAGATGAGTAGCGGCATCTTCACTAGGAAGGCCGGCGAATTGATCTTTCATAACAAGATTCACCAAAGAAGTATTGATTTCACAAGATTCAGTATTGGTAAGAGGAGCAATCAGAGTGCTAAGGAAATCATTATTGTTGGTATTGGTAAAGTCACACAATTTGGTATTATCTTCAGCCATCGTGACAAGCAAGCAATCCAACACACGAGCAAACAAAAGGCAAGCGAGAAAAAGGCAAACGGAAAAGAGAGGGCAAATAAAACGGCAAGGGTGAAGTGGGGGAGAGGAAAACGAGAGGCAAATGGCAAATAATGTAATGTGAGAGATAAGGGATTGTGATGGGTACTTGGTATGTTGACTTTTGCGTAAGCCTCCCGAACGGCGCGAAATGGCTCGTTGTCGGGAGTCCAAATCTTCACTTGACTTTGTGTAAGCCTCCCCGGCAACGGTGCGAGTAATCTTCCTGCTACCTCTTGAGCACTGCGTTGGATTTCCTTGAAGAGGAAAGGGTGATGCAGCAGAGTAGAGTAAGTATTTACCTCAGTTTTGAGAACCAAGGTATCAATCCAAAGAGGAGGCTACGCCATGAGTCCCTCATACCTACACAAAACAAAAAGCTCCATGCAACCAACGCGATTAGGGATTGTCAATCCCTTCACGGTCACTTACGAGAGTGAGATCTGATAGAGATGATAGATAATATTTTTGGTATTTTTGGTATAAAGATGCAAAGTAAAATAAAAGGCAAAGTAAAAAAGCAAAGCAATAATAAAGTGATGGAAGATTGATATGATGAAAATAGACCCGGGGGCCATAGATTTCACTAGTGGCTTCTCTCAAGAGCATAAGTATTCTACGGTGGGTGAACAAATTACTGTTGAGCAATTGACAGAATTGAGCATAGTTATGAGAATATCTAGGTATGATCATGTATATAGGCATCACATCCGAGACAACTAGACCGACTCCTGTCTGCATCTACTACTATTACTCCACTCATCGACCGCTATCCAGCATGCATCTAGAGTATTAAGTTCAAGAAAACAGAGCAACGCCTTAAGCAAGATGACATGATGTAGAGGGATAAATTCATGCAATATGATAAAAACCCCATCTTGTTATCCTCGATGGCAACAATACAATACGTGCCTTGCTGCCCCTCATCACACCGGGAAAGGACACCGCAAGATTGAACCCAAAGCTAAGCACTTCTCCTATTGCAATAAAAACCAATCTAGTAGGCCAAACCAAACTGATAATTCGAAGACTTGCAAAGATAACCAATCATACATAAAAGAATTCAGAGAAGATTCAAATATTGTTCATAGATAATCTTGATCATAAACCCACAATTCATCGTCTCAACAAACACACCGCAAAAAGAAGATTACATCGAATAGATCTCCACGAGAGGGGGAGAACATTGTATTGAGATCCAAAAAGAGAGAAGAAGCCATATAGCTACTAACTATGGACCCGAAGGTCTGAGGTAAACTACTCACACTTCATCGGAAGGGCAATGGTGATGATGTAGAAGCCCTCCATGGTGGATTCCCCTTCCGGCGGACCTCCAGAACAGGCCCCAAGATGGGATCTCGTGGGTACAGAAGGTTGCGGCGGTGGAATTAGGTTTTTGGCTCCGTATCTGATCGTTTGGGGGTACGTAGGTATATATAGGAGGAAGGAGTACGTCAGTGGAGCAAAGGGGGCCCTCGAGGAAGGGGGCGCGCCCTAGGGGGGGGCCCTCCACCCTCGTGGTCGCGTCCCTTCTTTCTTGAAGGAGGGTTGTGGGTGTCAAAACCGGCGGATCTCGGGTAGGGGGTCCCGAACTGTGCGTCTAGGCGGATGGTAACAGGAGACAAGGGACACGATGTTTACCCAGGTTCGGGCCCTCTTAATGGAGGTAAAACCCTACGTCCTGCTTGATTGATATTGATATTGTGAATGTTTACAAGAGTGGATCTACCACGAGATCAAGGAGGCTAAACCCTAGAAGCTAGCCTATGGTATGATTGTAAGGGTTGTTGTGATTGTTGTCCTACGGACTAAAGCCATCCGGTTTATATAGACACCGGAGAGGGCTAGGGTTACATAGAGTCGGTTACAATGGTAGGAGATCTACATATCTGTATCGCCAAGCTTGCCTTCCACGCCAAGGAAAGTCCCATCCGGACACGGGGTGAAGTCTTCAATCTTCTATCTCCATAGTCTTGGAGTCCGGTCGATGATGATAGTCCGGCAAATGATAGTCCGGCCGATCATGGTAGTCCGGATATCCGGACACCCCCTAATCCGGGACTCCCTCAGTAGCCCCCGAACCAGGCTTCAATGACGATAAGTCCAGCGTGCGTGTAGTCTTCGGCGTTGCAAGGCGGGTTCTCCTTTAAGTTCCATGTACCTGCCGAACAGTGTCCTGCTTCCTTATCAATGTTGCGCGTCTGGGCTTCCACGCCCAATAATGGCCTTCTTCCACGCGTCGTGCGAATGTGAAAAGCCAGGGTGTCTTTTATATTTTACCCCCTAGTTGTGCGAACAATCTGCCTATAAGGGAGGCAAGAATCCAGATCCAAATCACCATCTTCCTCTCGCAAATACTCATCGGAGCGCTTTCGACCAAGAATCCATTCCATCATGGACCGTCAACGCGGCTCCTCTTCTCGCGCTCCCAGCCCTTTGCCAGGAGATTGGAGGAGATGCTCTGTCTCGCACACCGAGCTAGTGAAGCTCCAAATGGGGGGATATCTCCCTCCGGCCTTCATGGTTCCGGTTCGAGCCGGGCTTACCACCTACAAAGGTGGGAAGCAAGCAGAGGTTACCCCTAATCCCAACAAAGGGGAGCGGGTATGCTTCGTCCCCTATCTGATAAGGGGGCTCGGATTTCCTGTACATCCATTCCTCCGCGGGCTCCCGGAGTTCTACGGACTCCAGCTTCATCACCTCACGCCCGCCTCAATCCTGCATATTGCGGGTTACGTAGCTCTTCTTGAGCTTTTCACGGCGTCGAGCCCCACTTCGCGTTAATGGAAGAGGTTGTTTTGCCTTGTACCCGCTCTCATGAGGGGTCCATATATCAAGTGGGCGGTGCGAAATATGGCGCATTGCGGGACGGATATCCATCCCGAACCCCTAAGAAGGCGTCCAAGACCGGCCTTGAATGGTTTATATAGAAGACGCCCACCGCCGGACCTCGTTCGGATCGGCCTCGGAGTTCAGCAATGCTCCTCTGAAGAAACGCCTTAGTTGGCGTCCATGAGCCCCGATCGAGGAAGACAAGAGCGTCCATTATCGATGGGCGAATAAGGTTCTTGGCCCATGCCCGATTGACCATGATTGAGTCATGGCAACATGTATTATGCGGGGGTGCAGCCACTGCAATACTGAGGGCCACCCCATGTGGGATTTCAACGGGAGGACGATGCCACCCGTCATGGCATAAAGGGCGGAATCGGCCGAAGATCTGGCGACGATCTTGTCCGGCCTGTACAAGGGGGAGAAGGAGGATTTCCTTCGGACGAACCTGTTAAATGGGTTTTCCATGAACAATCCCCGGCCTTGGGTAAGTGAACACTCAGCGTGTCCAACCCGTGCCTTTTGAAACTTAAGTTTCTTATATTGTGTTCTTCTTTCGACGCAGGAACTGCGCCGGACTGTGGAGGAATCTTTGAGTCCGCTCCGTAGCACGAGGATCCGGAGAGATCCCGGGATCCGGCCTTCGAAGAGGATCCGGACATAAAGGTGGAGCTAATCGACGGGGTGTTCCACCAGCTCAGCATGGACAATGCCTTAGTCGCCATCACGGCCGACTATCCCGGACTAAATTCGGCTCCTGTGTGATTGCGGCGAAGCCACGACACCGTCATTCCTTCCTTGCTTATTTCGATCACCGTACATGATGGCACTGCAGGTGAGGCGCCCCTAGGGCGAGAAGCCGAGCCAGCGGCTGACCAACAAGGGCGATTCGGACCGTAGGCGGAAGAGGAGCGGCCTTGGATCAAACGTCGCCGCAAAGGTGTAGCTCACAATTCATTATCTTCAGAGCAACGTTCCTAGGAAGCGTTTGAGTGCTCATGACTTTTATAGGGAAAAAAGCGTCCGCCGGACTGCGGGCGTGGAGGTTGTCAATCCAACCTCTACCAGCCGGGCTCCCGCACCTGGCCAGGAGGGGGAGGCGAGCGCAAGGCGCGAGCCGGACGTTCCTCCGATGGAAGGTGCCGAAAGACTGTCCGCCACCAAGTCTGAGGTGGAGAGTGCCCTGAATCAAAGGCGCCGCCGGACAGTATTTCGTGACACGTGCTTCTCCCCCGAGGCGTTGAATGCCTTTAACAGGGGGACGCGCACCTTCGTGCCGCTCAAGATAGTTTTACCAGAGCCACGGAGCAGTATGTAAAAGACATACGGGTAAGAGAATTTAATAGTTGTATATGCGGTGGCCCGAGACTTAAAGTAGTTATATTAACTGATTTAAGGATCATATTAAATGCAGGATCTTACCGAGAAGAATACCCGACTATCTCAGGAGTTGCAAGAGTGCAAGGCCCAACTTGAGGCCGCATTTTCTGGCGCAGGAGGAAACGCAAGGACCTCTCCTGGTAACGTATTATTTTTAGAAAGATAAGTAGCGCTTGGCCGTTGCGCAAGTCTGAAAAATTGCAGGTGCTGCCGGACAAGATCCGGACAGGCAAGAACTTCTGCGCCAACTAAAGGCCGGCGAGAGGGTGCTGCATAAGGTGCAGCATGAAAGGAACAAGCTCCAGGATGCCCATGCCCAGCTTGGAGAAGAGCTGAAAGGCGTTCAGGCCGAGCTATCGGGCTCCATTAAGGAGAATCAATGGCTTCGTCGCGGCATATATAGTAAGTGCTTGAGCGAACTCCTTTGAAAAGAAGAGTTCGGCGAGGAAGTCAATTTGACAGAATATATCTGTAGGTATGCTCACAGTCGCCTGCGGAGGAGATGCCCGTAATAACGGGTGATCAACTTCCCGAATTGTTGCAACCGATCGAACGAGTTCGGCAGGCTATGAGCGCGTCATCCGGGCATTATGGCCAGCCTTCTCCGTCCGAGGGTCTTGGGGAGCTTGGAGAAGCTGCAGGAGTGCGGCAGCGCTTCCATGTATGGAAGATTTCGCCTGCCGCCAAGGTGCTGTGGAGGCTCGGGCCATGGTAAAGACGCAGTACTAGAAGGCGGATCCCAACCACATGGTCAAGTCGGACTGTGGGGCCCGATGGGAAGGAGATCCTCGTGAGTTTAGTATATGGCCAAGTGGAGTTGGTCATAAAATTTTCCCAACAGGATCTGTAAATTAGACAACTTTGTTAGACGGGATTGAGGAAGAATACAATCACCGATTTGACAATGTATTATAAAATGACATACAAAATGCCTTCTAGCCGGATTGTAGATCGTTTGTCTTTGCCAACCTTTTCGCTTCGACCTCGGGACCCTAGAGTCCGGAGTGTGTCCGAATACCTTCTCGGTTATGAAACAACCGGGTTATGCATGGAGACCAGGCGTAGGGGTCATCAGTGCTTTATCAGACAAGTGCCCAACTAGTTATGTTATATTACATGGTTAGTAAGAAACATCTTCCGTGGGAGAATAGTTCCGTTAAGGGTTCCTTTCCGCTGGGGTGGCATGCCCTAAAGTGCATGTCCGGACTGTAAAAAGCAAAAAACATCCGGGGCAGATGAATAAGTGTATAAAAACATCTTTTAAGTCACCGACCGAATATTCCCTTAAGAACGCTAGCTTTCGGCTTCACCCGGTCGAGGTACACATCCGGCTAACCCGGCAAAGAACAATCACAGAGGTGCTCCTTTACCTCCTAGCCGAACAATCGGGAGCGAGGGGTAAGCACAGAGCCAGCAACCCAGCTTGGCCAAAACTTAAGTCATATCGATGCATATAATGGTGAATAAAAGGTACATGTGGAGGCTTGACACATGTCGGGCATGAAGCCCGTATAATTAAGCTTCTGGTAAAGAAGCCCCCAGGTATAATGAGTGCGGGTAGCACATCAATTGCGCGCGAACGTTGCGCAGGTAAAGCCCTTTAATGCTTGGATGAATAGGGTTGAGAAGAAAAAGATAAACAAAAGGCAGCTGAAGTAAAAAAAATTGGACGGGGGGAAAGGGACGAACTCTTAGTCCGCCGCTAGGCATAGAATCGTCAGAGGCGGGCTGCGTTCCATGGGTTCGGCTCGAGTCGGTTATCCGATGCATTTTGTAGTCGGTACGCTCCGCCGGTCAGGACTTGATCGATGATGAAGGGGCCTTCCCATTTGGGCTTGAGCTTGTCCTTTTTCTTGTCCGGCAGGCGTAGAACCAGTTCGCCCACGGTGTAAGTCTTGGCCCGTGCTTCTGCTTTGATATCTTCGAGCCTGCTGTTGATAGAATGCGGAACGAGCCTTGGCGACGCCGCGCTCTTCCTCCAATGTGTCCAAGCTGTCCTGCTGATCCAACTCGGCTTCTCTTTCTTCGTACATGCGCACTTCGAGGTGAGTCATGAATGATGTCGCAGGGCAAAACTGCTTCGCGCCGTATACCATAAAAATGGTGTGAATCCGGTAGTACGGTTAGGCGTTGTCCGCAGCCCCCAGTAGTACGGAGTCGAGCTCCTCTACCCAAAGGCGTGTCTGATTTCGTAAGGGACCGCACTAGTCTGGGTTTGATGCCGCTCATTATTAGACCATTTGCTCGTTCCACTTGACCGTTGGTTTGAGGATGATAGACTGAAGCGTAATCGAGCTTGATGCCCATATTTTTGCACCATGATTTAACCTCATCGACGGTGAAGTTCGTGCCGTTATCGGTGATGATGCTGTGGGGACACCATAACGGTGTACTACCCCGGATATAAAGTCTATCACTGGTCCGACTCGCTGCTTTTAAGCGGCTTGGCCTGTATCCATTTGGTGAATTTATCCACCATGACCAATAGGTACCTTTGCTTGTGGGTTCCCTTTAAGTGGTCCAACCAGGTCAAGCCCCTGACATGCGAACGTCCCGTGTAATGGGTATAGTTTTGAGGGCGGTGGGTGGCATATGGCTCGATTAGCAAAGAGGCGACAATAAGCGCATCTTTGGACTAGGTCACAATGCATCTGCTCGGGCCGTCGGCGATAAAATCCTGTCTGAGAATGCCTTTCCTACAAGGGCCCGAGCTGCGGCGTGGTGTCCGCCTAGTCCGCATGAATTTCAGCCAGGAGGTTCCGCCCTTCCTCTTCGGAGATACACCTTTGAAGGACTCGGTTGTGCTTTTCTTATAAAGTTCTCCCTCATAGACCTTGTAGGGTTTAGATCGCGGACAATGCAGCGGGCCTCATTTTGGTCTTCGAAGCTCCTGCCTAAGCAAGTAGGCGAGGAATGGTTCTGTCCACGGGCAATTACTGCCATTATGTCGTGGGCGGAAGGTGTTATGTCATCGGTGAATCGCGGTTGGTGTGGCTTGTTCCGGTTTGTTAGTTCGGACTCCTCTTCCCATAGTACGGATGGCTTGAAGAGCCGTTCCAGAAGATATTAGGAGGGACAGCGTCGCGTTTACGCGTAATGCGCGCCAAGATCGTCGGCCGCTTGGTTATTATCCCGGGTGACGTGATGGAATTCAAGTCCTTCGAATCGGGCTGATATTTTGAGGACAGCGTTGCGATATGCTGCCATTTTTGGATCTTTGGCGTCAAAGTCTCCGTTTATTTGGGATATTGCGAGGTTTGAATCCCCGCGCACCTCTAGGCGTTGAATGCCCATGGAGATTGCCATCCGGAGACCATGTAAAAGGGCCTCGTATTCGCTGGGTTGTTGGAGTCCGTGTACATTATCCGAAATGCGTATTGGACTGTGGCCCGGTCGGGGACGTCAATCTGACGCCACCCCAATCCGGCTAACATTTTGGAGCCGTCAAGTGCATAATCCAATTGGAGTATGCGCCGTATTCTTTAGGGAGTTCAGCTTGATCCATTCAGCGACAAAGTAGCCAATACTTGTGACTTTATAGCTCACGAGGTTTGTAAGATATATCAAATGGTAAGAGCTCAATGGCCCATTTTGCAATCCTGCCCGTCGCATGTGTTGTTTATAATGTCGTTAAGTGGTACTTCAGAGGCCACTGTTATCGAACACTCTTGAAAGTAGTGTCGGAGCTTCGGGGATGCCATGAACACCGCGTATGCTATCTTCTGATAGTGTGGGTAACGGGACTTGTAGTATACTGGTTTTTGAAGAGGGAATTTATGCCCTTCTTTTTCTCGTTCGACGACGAGTACCGCGCTTACAACATGATGTGTAGCTACGATGTATAACAACATTGGTTCGCCCAGGTTGGGCGTAGCCAGGACCAGATTTGTTGCCAATATGGCCTTTATTTCTTCGAGTCCGGCGGTGGCAGCATCCGTCCACTCGAAGTGTTCGGTGTGCCTAAGGAGGCGATAGAGGGGTAATGCCTTTTCTCCTAGACGGGAGATGAAGCGGCTTAGAGCCGCCACGCATCCAGTCCATTTTTGTATTTGCTTGAGGTCTTTTGGGATATCTAGTTGTGACAGAGCTCGGATCTTGGCTGGGTTTGCTTCAATTCCTCTACCGGATACGATGAAGCCCAGCAGCTTTCGGTAATGCCAAAACACAATTTTTTCGGATTCAGCTTGATGTCATATGCTCTGAGGTTGTCGAATGTGAGCCTCAAGTCGTCTACTAGAGTTTCGACGTGTTTAGTTTTGACGAATACGTCGTCGACGTATGCCTCTACTGTTTTGCCGATCTGGGTAGCCAGCCATATACGAATCATGCGGCGATATGTTGCGCCGGCGTTTTAAGTCCGAAGGGCATCGTGTTGAAGCGAGAATGGTCCATATGGAGTAATGAATGCGCTATGCGGCTTGATCCGCTTACGCCATCTTGATTTGATGATAGCCGGAGTATGCGTCCGGGAAGCACAATGAATCGTGTTTCACAAAGGTGGCATCGATGATTTGGTCGATGCGCGGGGAGGGGAAGGGATCCTTTGGGCAGGCTTTATTTAGGTCTTTGAAATCGACACATAGGCGCCTGTGGATTTGTCCTTCTTTGGTACCATTACCAGATTTGCTAGCCAATCCGGATGTTTGATGTCTCGATGAATCCGGCTTCCAATAGTTTGGCTAGCTCCTCTCCCATTGCCTGTCTTTTGGGTTCGGAAAATCGTCGAAGAGCCTGTTTGATCGGCTTGAATCCTTTTAGGATATTTAGGCTGTGCTCGGCCACCGACGTGGGATTCTGGCATGTCCGAAGGGTGCTGCAAAGATGTCCCGATTTTCTTGTAGAAATTCTCGTAGTTCGGCGTCTACATCAGGGTTTAATTGTGCCCCAATGGAGGCCGTCTTTGTGGTCCGTTGGGTGGACTTGGAATTTGACTATTTCATCCGCTGGTTTAAAAGAGGTGGACTTGGATCTTTTATCAAGTATCACATCGTCCCTGTTCACCATGGAGCGCATCGCGGTGAGTTCCTCGGCCGCTAGGGCTTCGGATAGTGCCTCGAGGGCTAGTGCGGCTGTCTTATTTTCGGCGCGGAGTGCTATGTTCGGATCACTAGCGAGAGTGATGATTCCGTTGGGACCGGGCAGTTTAAGCTTCATGTACCCATAATGGGGTATAGCTTGAAAAATTGTGAATGCCTCTCGTCCTAATAAAGCATGATATCCGCTGCTGAACGGAGCCACTTGAAATGTGACCTCCTCGGACCTGTAATTGTCTGGCGAGCCGAACACTATGTCCAGCGTGATTTTTCCTGTGCAGCATGCTTCCCGGCTGGGGATTATTCCTCTAAAGGTTGTGCTGCTTCGCTCAATGCGGTTCCGATCTATTTCCATTTTTCGGAGGGTTTCCTCATAGATGAGGTTTAGTCCGCTTGCCGCCATCCATGAGTACCTTAGTAAGGCGAAAGCCGTCTACTATCGGTGAGGACCAATGCGGCTGGTGCCGGGCAGTTTGGAATTTAGGTTAAATCATCGGCATTGAAGGTAATAGCCGTGTCGCTCCATGGATTTATTGTTGCTACTTGGTAGACTTCGCAAGGTTATGGAGTTGTCGCTTTTCGCATGTTATTGGATGCGAAAGTCTCAAAGACTGTTAACACCGCATCGGGTGTTCTTTGGGCTGGGATTCGAAGCTAGAACCTCTTCGCCACTTTTGGCCACTGACGTAGTATCCAACATGCTTTCGAAGGCTATGAGTTGGAGTGGCGCCCTACGTGCTATGAATTTTGCAGGTCCGTTTAGCCAGCCCTCGACGCGGTTCCGCACCCTTTAGGGGTTTTGGTTTTTTGGTATTCAACCCAGGTGCTTGATGATGATGCACCCTTTGGTTCCGGACTAGGGATGTATTTGGGGCCGGATTATCCCAAAATTTACTTTCGGTTTTCCAGACGCTCTCCATCGCACAGTACTTTTGTACGATGGTCACCAAGTCGGCAAAGCGTGTAATTTCGCGACGACTTATGGCGTTTAGGATTCCCTTGTCCGCAATTATTGCGTAAGACCGAGATTGCGTTTTCCTCTCGGCAGTCCTTTATCCTGTCCATCACCAGGAGGAATCTGGCCCAGTAGTGATGTACTGTCTCGGCGGACTCTTGCCGAATTAGATTTAGATCGCATATGTCTGGGCGGGTGGGTGGAACTAAGTCCGGAACCCTGCCCATCTCAAGGCTCGAAGGCCGAGAAGTTTCCAATTTTGGAAGCTTGGCTTTCTGGACGTTGTCCAACGAGTCTGGTCCGATGCCTGACTTTAAGTTCAGTGTTTGATCGAAGCCCGTCCCTCCGCGGGAATCCGGCATGGGGGGTTCGGGGATCCGGACATGACTAGTTTTCAATACAGGAGAAGCGTCGCCGCATTGCTCCTCTACCACTACAACGTGGTGGGTGACCTGGGTAGAGTTAATCTCTCTCAGATCGGTTCTAAGCCCAATCTGATCGTAGTCTCAGAAGCGACTCCAGAGGCGGCGATGCGATCCAAGAGCTCGTTACTGACGAGAGCTCTATTGGATCCAGCCGCTCGGCGAATTCTCGAGCTGACGTGAAGATTGCTTTTGATGACTTGAGAGGTCATTGTCGAAGCGATGGCCGGACAGGCGGTCATAAGAAAACCACCTAGCCGGATTGTTTGGCCGGCGGCCAAGGCTCCGTTGGCGAAGATATCGTCCTTGAAGATGGGAGGAGGCATCCTTCCTATCAGTGATGGCACAGAGGAACTCTCAATGAAAGCACCAATGTCGGTGTCAAAACCGGCGGATCTCGGGTAGGGGGTCCCGAACTGTGCGTCTAGGCGGATGGTAACAGGAGACAAGGGACACGATGTTTACCCAGGTTCAGGCCCTCTTAATGGAGGTAAAACCCTACGTCCTGCTTGATTGATATTGATATTGTGGATGTTTACAAGAGTGGATCTACCACGAGATCAAGGAGGCTAAACCCTAGAAGCTAGCCTATGGTATGATTGTAAGGGTTGTTGTGATTGTTGTCCTACGGACTAGAGCCATCCGGTTTATATAGACAACGGAGAGGGCTAGGGTTACATAGAGTCGGTTACAATAGTAGGAGATCTACATATCCGTATCGCCAAGCTTGCCTTCCACGCCAAGGAAAGTCCCATCCGGACACGGGGTGAAGTCTTCAATCTTCTATCTCCGTAGTCTTGGAGTCCGGTCGATGATGATAGTCCGGCAAATGATAGTCCGGCCGATGATGGTAGTCCGGCTATCCGGACATCCCCTAATCCGGGACTCCCTCAAGGGTCCAAGTCCCTTGGATCATATTCGGTGAGAAAATCACGTTCCCGAAGGTTTCATTCCGTTTGGACTCCGTTTGATATTCCGTTTCTTCGAAACACTGAAATAGGCAAAAATCAGCAATTCTGGGCTGGGCCTCCGGTTAATAGGTTAGTCGCAAAAGTAATATAAAAGTGGAAAATAAAGCCCAATATGGTCCAAAACACTAGATAATATAGCATGGAGCAATCAAAAATTATAGATACGTTGGAGACGTATCACTCTCTCCCCCTCGCTTCTGATGGCGCCGGAGTGCCACCGGGGGCCATCATCATCACCGCAATATTCACCAACATCTTCACCGCCATCATCACCAACTCTTCCCCCCTCTATGCAGCGGTGTATCCCCTCTCTTACCCGCTGTAATCTCTACTTAAACATGGTGCACAACTCTATATATTATTTCCCAATGATGTATGGCTATCCTATGATATTTGAGTAGATCCGTTTTGTCCTATGGGTTAATTGATGATCGTGATTGGTTTGAGTTGCATGTTTTATTATTGGTGCTGTCCTATGGTGCTCTCCGTGTCGCGCATGTGTGAGGAATCCCCGCTGTAGGGTTTGCTATATGTTCATGATTTGCTTATGGTGGGTGGCGTGAGTCACAGAAGCATATACCCGAGTAAGTAGGTTGTTTGCGTATGGGATAAAGAGGACTTGATGCTTTAATGCTATGGTTGATTTTACCTTAATGATCTTTAGTAGTTGCGGATGCTTGCTAGAGTTCCAATCATAAGTGCATATGATCCAAGTAGAGAAAGTATGTTAGCTTATGCCTCTCCCTCAAATAAAATTGCAATAGTAATTACCGGTCTAGTTATCGATTGCCTAGGGACAAATAACTTTCTCGTGACAAGCACTTTACTAAAAACTAATTTAGTTGTGTCTTTATCTAAACAGCCCCTACTTTTTATTTACCTGTTCTTTATATTCTTGCAAACCTATCCAAAAACACCTACAAAGTACTTCTAGTTTCATACTTGTTCTAGGTAAAGCGAACGTTAAGCGTGCATAGAGTTGTATCAGTGTCGATAGAACTTGAGGGAATATTTGTTCTACCTTTAGCTCCTCATTGGGTTTGACACTCTTACTTATCGAAAGAGGCTACAATTGATCCCCTATACTTGTGGGTTATCAAGACCTTTTTCTGGCGCCGTTCTCCGGGAGCAATAGCGTGGGGTGAATATTCTCGTGTGTGCTTGTTTGCTTTATCACTAATTAATTTTATTTGTTGTTCTTAGTTGTTCTCTATCTTTAGTTATGGATATGGAACACGAAATACCAAAAAAATTAGGTTTACTTGCTACTCATGGAGATGGGGAACCTCCTAAAACCCTCGGTGCTCGTTATGTGATAGATATTATGTACTACTTTCATAATCCTGAGAAAACCCCATTCAATTTGGTAATGGGAGACACGTTGGATCAACGTGAATACTTTAGGGATTATCGCTTGACTCAAAAAGGAAACTATTATCGGATCAAATTTATATGTTGAAGTGGTATGCTAGGCAACTATGCTTGAGATATGATTATACTTGTTGCTCTAGGATGAAGTCTCCACAGCTTCCCTTTTCATGCAAATTTAATGATAATGAAACCTTGGCTTCCTATGCTAGAGGAATATATGATTACTATGATGTGGAACAAATAGAAGAATTTGTTGCTTTTATGGGTGCTTATGAAATTGAATCTGTATTTAAAGAGTGTGAAAATCTTTATGATGTTGTTTATAGACCTGAAATTTTAGCTATCCTTAAATATTGCTATGAGAATTATGAATAAAATGCCGATATTGATGCATTTATTGAGAAAGTCTCAGCTGTCCAAGAAGAGACTAATATTTTGCAGGAGTCTATGGAAGAAGAAATTGATGAAACTGTGAGCTCATTGGATGAAAAAGATGAGGAGGAGAGCGAAGAACAAAAGGAGGAAGAGTGGATTGAAAACCCGTGCCCACCTTCTAATGAGAGTAACTCTTCAAATCATACGTTGTTTAATTTCCCTTCATGCTTACCGAAGGATGATTGCTATGATGGTATTATGATCCCGTTGATTCTCTTGAAATATCCCTTTTGATGATGCTTGCTATGCTTGTGGCCAAGATGCCAATATGAATTATGCTTATGGAGATAAACTTGCTATAGTTCCTTATGTTAAACATGAAATTGTTGCTATTGCACCCACGCATGATAGTCCTATTATCTTTTTGAATTCTCCCGACTACACTATATCAGAGAAGTTTGCCTTTATTAATGATTATATTGATGGGTTGCCTTTTACCGTTGCACATGATGATTTTGATGAATATAATATGCATGTGCTTGCTGCTCCTACTTGCAATTATTATGAGAGAGGAACTATATCTCCACCTCTCTATGTTTCCTACACGGTAAAATTGCAAGAAACTGCTTATACTATGCATTGGCCTTTACTTGGCGTGCATGAATTGTTCTTTTATGACATGCCGATGCATAGAAAGAGAGTTAGACTTTGTTATTGCACTAGGTATGACACCTAGATCGGATATGAACTCCTTCATCCGGATTCCTTCATTTGCTGCTTCCGAAGCAGCTATGTACTCCGCGTCACATGTACATCCCGCCACGACGCTTTGCTTAGAACTGCACCAACTGACAGCTCCACCGTTCAATATAAATACGTATCCGGTTTGTGACTTAGAGTCATCCGGATCAATGTCAAAGCTTGCATCGACGTAACCATTTACGACGAGCTCTTTGTCACCTCCATAAACGAGAAACATATCCTTAGTCCTTTTCAGGTATTTCAGGATGTTCTTGACCGTTGTTCAAAGGATCCACTCAGGATTACTTTGGTACCTCGGCTAAGCTAATAGCAAGGCACACAACAGGTCTGGTACACAGCATTGCATACATGATAGAGCCTATGGCTGAAGCATAGGGAACATCTTTCATTTTCCCTCTATCTTCTGCAGTGGTCGGGCATTGAGTCTGACTCGACTTCACACCTTGTAACACAGGCAAGAACCCTTTCTTTGCTTGATCCATTTTGAACTTATTCAAAACTTTATCAAGGTATGTGCTTTGTGAAAGTCCAATTAAGCGTCTTGATCTATCTCTATAGATCTTGATGCCCAATATATAAGCAGCTTCACCGAGGACTTTCATTGAAAAACTCTTATTGAAGTATCCTTTTATGCTATCCAAAAATTCTATATCATTTCCAATCAACAATATGTCATCCACATATAATATTAGAAATACTACAGAGCTCCCACTCACTTTCTTGTAAATACAGGCTTCTCCAAAAGTGCAGATAAAACCATATGCTTTGATCACACTATCAAAGCGTTTATTCCAACTCCGAGATGCTTGCACCAGTCCATAGATGGATTGCTGGAGCTTGCACACTTTGTAAGCATCCTTTGGATCGATAAAACCTTCTGGTTGCATCATATACAACTCTTCTTCCAGAAATCCATTCAGGAATGCAGTCTTTACATCCATTTGCCAAATTTCATAATCATAAAATGCGGCAATTGCTAACATGATTCGTACGGACTTAAGCATCTCTACGGGTGAGAAAGTCTCATCATAGTCAACTCGTTGAACTTGTCGAAAACCTTGCGCAACAAGTCGAGCTTTGTAAACAGTAGCATTACCGTCAGCGTGAGTCTTCTTCTTGAAGATCCATTTATTCTCTACGGCTTGCCGATCATCGGGCAAGTCAACCAAAGTCCACACTTTGTTCTCATACATGGATCCCATCACAGATTTCATGGCCTCAAGCCATTTTGCGGAATCTGGGCTCATCATCGCTTCCTCATAGTTCGTAGGTTCGTCATGGTCAAGTAACATGATCTCCAGAACAGGATTACTGTACCACTCTAGTGCGGATCTTACTCTGGTTGACCTACGAGGTTCAGTAATAACCTGATCTGAAGTTACATGATCATCATCATTGCTTCCTCACTAATTGGTGTAGGAGTCACAGGAACAGATTTCTATGATGAACTACTTTCCAATAAGGGAGCAGGTACAGTTACCTCATCAAGTTCTACTTTCTTCCCACTCACTTCTTTCGAGAGAAACTCCTTCTCTAGAAAGGATCCATTCTTAGCAATGAATGTCTTGCCTTCGGATCTGTGATAGAAGGTGTATCCAACAATCTCCTTTGGGTATCCTATGAAGACACATTTCTCCGATTTGGGTTCGAGCTTATCAGGTTGAAACTTTTTCACATATGCATCGCAGCCCCAAGCTTTAAGAAACAACAACTTTGTTTTCTTGCCAAACGACAGTTCATAAGGCGTCGTCTCAACGGATTTAGATGGTGCCCTATTTAACGTGAATGCGGCCGTCTCTAAAGCATACATTAGTAAGAGACATCATAGATCGCACCATATCTAGTAAAGTACGATTACGACGTTTGGACACACCATTACGCTGTGGTGTTCCGGGTGGCGTGAGTTGCGAAACTATTCCGCATTGTTTCAAATGAAGACCAAACTCGTAACTCAAATATTCTCCTCCACGATCAGATCGTAGAAACTTTATTTTCTTGTTACGATGATTTTCCACTTCACTCTGAAATTCTTTGAACTTTTCAAATTTTTCAGACTTATGTTTCATCAAGTAGATATACCCATATCTGCTCAAATCATCAGTGAAGGTGAGAAAATAACGATATCCGCCGCGAGCCTCAACATTCATCGAACCACATATATCAGTATGTATGATTTCCAACAAATCTGTTGCTCGCTCCATTGTTCCGGAGAACGGAGTTTTAGTCATCTTGCCCATGAGGCATGGTTCGCAAGTACCAAGTGATTCATAATCAAGTGATTCCAAAAGTCCATCAGAATGGAGTTTCTTCATGCGCTTCACACCAATATGACCCAAACAGCAGTGCCACAAATAAGTTGCACTATCATTATCAATTCTGCATCTTTTGGCTTCAACATTATGAATATGTGTATCACTACTATAGAGATTCAACAAAATTAGACCACTCGTCAAGGGTGAATGACCATAAAAGATAGTACTCATATAAATAGAATAGCCATTATTCTCTGATTTAAATGAATAATCGTCTCGCATCAAACAAGATCCAGATATAATGTTCATGCTTAACGTTGGCACCAAATAACAATTATTCAGGTCTAAAACTAATCCTGAAGGTAGATGTAGAGGTAGTGTGCCGACCGCGATCACATCGACTTTGGAAACATTTCCCACGCGCATCGTCACCTCGTCCTTAGCCAATCTTCGCTTAATCCGTAGTCCCTATTTCGAGTTGCAAATATTAGCAATGTAACCAAGATCAAATACCTGTGTTCTACTATGAGCATTAGTAAGGTAAACATCAATAACATGTATATCACATATACCTTTGTTCACCTTGCCATCCTTCTTATCCGCCAAATACTTGGGGCAGTTCCGCTTCCAGTGACCAGTCCCTTTGCAGTAGAAGCACTCAGTCTCAGGCTTAGGTCCAGACTTGGCTTCTTCACTTGAGCAGCAACTTGCTTGCCGTTCTTCTTGAAGTTCCCCTTCTTCCCTTTACCCTTTTTCTTGAAACTGGTGGTCTTGTAGACCATCAACACTTGATGCTCCTTCTTGATTTCTACCTCTGCAGCCTTTAGCATTGCGAAGAGCTCGGGAATTGTATTATCCATCCCTTGCATATTATAGTTCATCACGAAGCTCTTGTAGCTTGGTGGCAGTGATTGAAGAATTCTGTCAATGACACTATCATCCGGAAGATTAACTCCCAGTTGAATCAAGTGATTGTTATACCCAGAAATTTTGAGTATATGCTCACTGACAGAACTATTCTCCTCCATCTTGCAGCTGTAGAACTTATTGGAGACTTCATATCTCTCAATCCGGGCATTTGCTTGAAATATTAACTTCAACTCCTGGAACATCTCATATGCTCCATGACGTTAAAAACGTCATTGAAGCCCCGGTTCTAAGCCGTAAAGCATGGCACATCGAACTATCGAGTAGTCATCACTTTGCTCGCGGACATTCATAACATCTGGTGTTGCTCCTGCAGTGGGTTTGGCACCTAGCGGTGCATCTAGGATGTAATTCTTCTGTGCAGCAATGAGGATAATCCTCAAGTTACGGACCCAGTCTGTGTAATTGCTACCATCATCTTTCAACTTTGCTTTCTCAAGGAATACATTAAAATTCAACAGAACAATAGCACGGGCCATCTATCTACAACAACATAGACATGCAAAATACTATCAGGTACTAAGTTCATGATAAATTAAAGTTCAATTAATCAAATTACTTAAGAACTCCCACTCAGATAGACATCCCTCTAATCATCTAAGTGATCACGTGATCCATATCAACTAAACCATGTCCGATCATCACGTGAGATGGAGTAGTTTTCAATGGTGAACATCACTATGTTGATCATATCTACTATATGATTCACGCTCGACCTTTCGGTCTCAGTGTTCCGAGGCCATATCTGCATATGCTAGGCTCGTCAAGTTTAACCCGAGTATTCTGCATGTGCAAAACTAGCTTGCACCCGTTGTATCTGAACGTAGAGCTTATCACACCCGATCATCATGTGGTGTCTCGGCACGACGAACTTTCGCAACGGTGCATACTCTGGGAGAACACTTGTACCTTGAAATTTAGTGAGAGATCATCTTATAATGCTATCGTCGATCTATGCAAAATAAGATGCATAAAGGATAAACATCACATGCAATCAATATAAGTGATATGATATGGCCATCATCATCTTGTGCCTTTGATCTCCATCTCCAAAGCACCGTCATGATCACCATCGCCACCGCGCCGACACCTTGATTTCCATCGTAGCATCGTTGTCGTCTTGCCAACTATTGCTTCTATGACTTTCGCTACCGCTTAGTGATAAAGTAAAAGCAATTACATGGCGATTGCATTTCATACAATAAAGCGACAACCATATGGCTCCTGCCGATTGCCGATAACTCTGTTACAAAACATAATCATCTCATACAATAAAATTTAGCATCATGTCTTGACCATATTACATCACAACATGCCCTGCAAAAACAAGTTAGACGTCCTCTACTTTCTTGTTGCAAGTTTTACGTGGCTGCTACGGGCTGAGCAAGAACCGTTCTTACCTACGCATCAAAACCACAACGATATTTTGTCAATGTGACGCCCGGATAATTAAGCTACAGCAACCCTCTGCTAATGATGCCACGTCACTTTGATTTCTGTTGCTAATCTCGCGTTAGTTCGAAACTGATTCAAATTCAAATTCGAAATAAAGGCAAACATCAAAAGTTTTCAAATATTAAAAGCAAAATGTTCGGGTTGTGCCAGTTAATACATAGATGATTATGATGAAGAATCCACATTTTTATATAATGTATAAATGCACTAAGATGATTTAAACGGTAGCCAAAACATATTTAAATGCCTTTAGTATTTTATAAAATACTAAACTATCTTATTTTGGGTTAAAACCTTTTGTGGTAGAGGGATATTTTGAAACGTTATTTTAGGAGCTATTGTCATATTTTACTAACTAAAAATAATGTGGAGCTAATATTAAAACAGGAAAGAAATATAAAACAATAGGAAAATAAAATAAAATATAAAAACAAAAGGAGACCCCTGGCCAACTAGGCCAACAGGCCCAGCTGGCCACCCACGGGGCCCATGTGGCCTGGGAGAAGGCCAGCCCACCTCCCCATTCATCTCCTTCCTGCTACAGGGAGGCAGGGGGTCGTGGCAGGCATCCCATGGCCATGGCCGCGCCTGGCCACGCGCTGGCCATCCACCGGCCCCCTCGATGGATAAGACCCTCCTCGGACGTCCCTCGACCCCGTGGATGAAACCCTAGTTTCCTTTTCCCCCTTTCCCTCATGCTGCTTCTCCTTCCCCGCCATGGCCGCCCCTGCCGTCGTCGTTGGTTTGCCGTCCGCGTAGCCACCAGCCTCCCCGCGTCAAGCCGGCATGTCCACGGGCTCCGTCGCCTTCGACTTCTTCATCATCACCACTGGATCGAGGGCGAGGAGCCGCGTCGGCGTCGCCTCACGTCGTCGTCTTCGTCTACGGTCGCCAAGCGCCCCCACCGTCGATCTGCACCACCTCGGCCTCTCCCGCATCACGGAGACCTCCGTGAGACCCGCTGTGAGGCCGCCTTCTTTTCCCGCTCCTTTCCCATGCCAATTCCCGTCGTAGGTCGCCTCACCACCACGTTCGAGCTCTCGGGGAGCTCGTGGTCGCCCCGTCGTTGCATGCGCTCCCGCGCAAGTCCTGGCTGCCCTCTGGATGCCTCCCCTGCCCCTCCCGCGTGCGCGGTGCTGCGTGCTACTGCTAGTTGTCGCTGCTCGCCTTCGCCACCGTCACCGGCGGCCCGGCCGGCGCCGGCCACCGATCGCTTCGCCCTGCGTGTCTTTGCGTCGCCAAGACGCGTCTTGGACCGCGCCCGCCTGCTCCCCTCTCCCCTGCCGGCTTGCTCTTCCGCCCCTAGCTACTGCTCGGACCGGCCGCAGCTGGCCATGGTCGCACGCACAGCCGCGAGGGCCATCGATCCAGGCCCCTGGTGGCCATCGTTGACTCGGTGGCCCCCTAGTTGATTAGGGGATAAGTGGGGGGCCTAATCCCCTCTGTTTTGGCTAACCCATTAACTGACACGTGGGACCCGAACACTATAGCGTTTAGTTTAGATTAAGATTAATCAATTAATAAACTTAGTCACTGACAGCTTGGGCCCGCTTCCTGATTAAACTTAATTAGGTTAATTTAAATACTGTTAGACATTCAGTGTATGACATGTGGGTCCCAGCAGGCTCATTGACTAGTCAACTGGTCAATGTTGACTGCTGACTGGGCAGTCAACTGGACCCCACCAGTCAGCCTCATAGGTGAACTTCTGGGTACACACGCTGTGTACCCATAGTATTTTACCCATTTTATTTCGAATTTATATAATTCCAGAAATTTCATTAAAACTTTGATAAATCATAGAAAATAAACCGTAACTCGGATGAAAAAGTTTTATACATGAAAGTTGCTCAGAACGACGAGACGAATCCGGATACACAGCCCATTCGCCCACCACACATCCCTAGCATAGCAAACACGCAACTTTCCCCCTCCGGTTCATCTGTCCGAAAACGCGAAACACCGGGAATACTTTCCCGGATGTTTTCCCCCTTCGCCGGTACCACCTCCTACCGCATCAGGGCACACCTAGCACCGCGCATTGTCATGTCTTTCCATCGTCATGCTTATGTTTGCATTATATTTATTGTTTCTTCCCCCTCTTCTGTCGTTAGACACCGAGACCGACGCCGCTGCTACCCAGTACGACTACGGTGTTGGCGACCCCTCCTTCTTGCCAGAGCAACCAGGCAAACCCCCCCCCCTTGATCACCAGATATCGCCTATTCTACTCTCTACTGCTTGCATTAGAGTAGTGTAGCATGTTACTGCTTTTCGTTATTCCTATCCTGCTGCATAGCCTGTCCTTGCTACTACTATTGTTACCTTTACCTGCAATCCTACATGCTTAGTATAGGTTGCTAGTATTCCATCGGTGGCCCTACATTATTTTCCGTCTGCCATGCTATACTATCGGGCTGTGATCACTCGGGAGGTGATCATGGGTATATACTTATACATAATATATATGATACCTCTGGTGACTAAAGACGGGTCGGCTCGTAGGAGCACCCGCGAGTGGATCTTTGTGGCGGAGCGACAGGGCAGGTTGAGACCACCTAGGCGAGAGGTGGGCCTGGCCCTGGTCGGCGTTCGCGGTTAATTTGAAATAACACGCTTAACGAGTTCTTAGTATTTGATCTGAGTCTGGCCATTTGGTCTATACGCACTAACCAACTACGTGGGAAAGTTATGGGCACTCGGCGTCGTGGTATCAGCCGAAGCCTTCGTGACGTCAACCGGGCGGCGCCACGCGGATTGGTGGGAACGCCTTCTAGGCTAGGCTTCCGGCCGCCCACACGCAACATCTTGCAGTGTGCTAAGGGCGATGGGCCTGCACCTGGCGCTTAGGTTTAGACCGGCGTCTTGACCTCTCTGCTGGCCTAGGTGGGGCTGCGATGTGTGTTGATCTTCCATGCGGGCATGGCCCAAAAAGTGTGTCCGCCAAATGGGATCGGCGTGTTGGGTTATGTGGTGCACCCTTGCAGGAAGTTTATCTATTCGAATAGCCGTGATCTTGATGTGACGACTTGGAGTTGTACCTTGACCTTATGACAACTAGAACCGGATACTTAATAAAACACACCCTTCCAAGTGCGGATACAACCCGGTGATCGCTCTCTCACAGGCGACGAGGAGAGGATTGCCGGGTAGGTTTATGCTATGCGATGCTACTTGGTGAACTTACCATCTACTCTCTTCTACATGCTGCAAGATGGAGGTGGCCTGAAGCATAGTCTTCGACAGGATTAGCTATCCCCCTCTTATTCTGGCATTCTACAGTTCAGTCCACCGATATGGCCCTTTACACATATACCCATGCATATGTAGTGTAGCTCCTTGCTTGCGAGTACTTTGGATGGCTACTCACGGTTGCTTTTCTCCCTCTTTTCCCCCTTTCCCTTCTACCTGGTTGTCGCAACCAGATGTTGGAGCCCAGGAGCCAGACGCCACTGTCGACGATGACTCCTACTACACCGGAGGTGCCTACTACTACGTGCAGCCCATGACGGACGACCAGGGAGTAGTTAGGAGGATCCCAGCAGGGAGGTTTGCGCCTCTTTCGATCTGTATCCCGGTTTGTGCTAGCCTTCTTAAAGGCAAATTTGTTTAACTTATGTCCGTACTCAGATATTGTTGCTTCCACTGACTTCGTCTATGATCGAGCACTTGTATTCGAGCCCTCGAGGCCCCTGGCTTGTATTAGGATGCTTGTATGACTTATTTATGTTTTAGAGTTGTGTTGTGATATCTTCCCATGAGTCTCTGATCTTGATCGTACACGTTTGCGTGCATGATTGAATCGGGGGCGTCACAAGTTGGTATCAGAGCCGACTGCCTGTAGGAATCCCCCTTCCACACTCCTTGGACAAAGTCGAGTCTAGACATTACAAAACTTTTACTAGCATGGCTGTGTGGCCCATGGGCCCACGTCACCAATTGGGTGGTATTAGGATCTTTTACTCCTCGATCCTTACTCTGGGACTCTGATCTCTCTTCTATTCGGGTTAAATGATTTTACTAAATCTGACTCTAGGTTCTCGTAACTACTTCTCCCGGAGAGCCCCTTATCACAGATGATCGCCTACTTCACCAGAAGATTTTGAAGATACTCTTCGATCATTCCCAAGGCCCTTGTACCACTGCCTTTTAGTTCCGTGCCGCAGAAATACCCATACGGATAATTCCTTGCACTTACCGAGTATCCGCCCATCCCAAGTTGTTTATGTGTTTCACTAAGGTCTTCGAAATAATATCCGACCTTCTGAGAATCCTCAGCAGCCTATTGCTCTTGAAATTCTTGCTTGCTTGCATTATGGTTAATCTCTTAAGTCTCGTAATCATATTGGCATCCCTTGTCATTATCATTTTGAGTCCGTTGATTCAAAATGTTGTGAATGCTCGCGATCCTCAATCAGGTCCTAGAAATCATCCCTCCGGCTCAGACGTCATTTTGAACAGGAGCTAGTTCTCTACCA
This sequence comes from Aegilops bicornis, assembly GCA_021605145.1. NCBI lineage: Eukaryota > Viridiplantae > Streptophyta > Magnoliopsida > Poales > Poaceae > Aegilops > Aegilops bicornis. Next base: position 627,051,582 of record CM038674.1, read on the forward strand.
ATCAAATTGCCGTCGATTGTGCCCGTCAGTCTATTCAACTTGTCCATCCTTGATCAGAGCATCTGCTTCTGATCCTTCAATTTGGAATCATAATTCCTTTGCATTTAAGCTTCGAATTATTCAGATGATTCCATAACCTATTGCATTTTCATTCTTTCCTCTTCTGGTTGAGTACTGATACTCACATCAGATCCTTTGTAGACCATCAAGTCCTTTGTTGGATTTTATCCGATAATATCCTTCATATTCAATCACGTTGGAAGTTCTTTCCCTGATACATAATGCCAATGGTAAATCCTATTCTCTGATTTGGCCAACCATGCTCTGCTTTCGAGTTGGTCATATTTTCTCTTGAAGCTTGTGGTATAAGTTTCTAAGATGACCCGATGGGTTGAACCTATGCCTTCCTTAATCTGTGTGAACCCGAAAGTTTTCCAAGGTTCATACTCCTCCGAAATTCACCAGGTAGGTCTTTGCAATCAAATCAATTTTTTAGAGTAGTGAATGAAAGGTTATGTATTGAAGAAGTGGGAGTCGACCTTGAACTTTGTGTTCATGCCCATGGACATGATGTAGATCTTATCATGGAAGCTTCTCTTAAATTAATTATCCCCTTGGTATGTTCATCTTATATCTAGGATTTGATCTTTTACAATCGTGGTTCCGGCCATATTGTTCTTCTTTGATCCCGTTTCTCGGACAAGTTAAAATACTTGTCTTCTACACCTCATTTCACCTGTCAACCATCTATTCTACTCTACCTTCGAGTATTACCCCCTGGTAGGATAACAATCCATTGCACTTCCTCTTATGAATTTATGATGAAGTAATACCTTTCCCCACCATAGTCACTCCACGGGTTCTGGGTTGTCGTCAACCGAGAACACCAATTTGTGAACCAAATCAACACTGTGATTCAATACTTCCACTACTTTGTTGTCGAGAAGTTTAATACTCCATCACGCATTCCTAGCCTGATTGACTATATCATTATTGTGCTAATTTTTAACTGTGCTACCTGGTCATTCTTCCCGGAGCACAATTTTCGATGATGAGCTAAGCTTACGTCGATCTTTCTCATCATATCATTTCTCCTTGAACCGCAAGCTTGGTCTCGAGTTTGTGTCGTACCCGTGGTTCCAATAACCTTTCGCTTCATCATTCCTTTGACTTGATGTCATCGCTGGTCAATTACATCTTCAGGTAATCTCTCGACAAATGTGTCGTGATCATCATCAACATTCTGAGCCCTTCCAGAATATCAATCAAATTCATGATGAGAATTACCATCCTTGCCCCTCGATGATTGTGTTATCATCGACAACATTCTTGCCTTCCCACAACACAAACTTGTTCATGTTATGATTGCAACTTGCTATCTAGCTTGTATGATGTTCCACCTTGAAGTATTAATGTCCTTTATGACGAGGATGTTGTGAGGATTGCTCCACCTCTTAAGAATTCTTAGTATATTGATGCTTCTCACCATCACCATTCTTTCTTGGTCCTCGTGTTGATTCCAACCGGTGTACCAACAAGTGAACCGTGTTGTTTGGATTCTGCCCTTCTAGCAACCATATTGCCTTGAAGTTAATGGTCGACCGTTCATTCTTAGACTATTGATTATTGAATCACCATTCTGACATTGGTCGTGCAACCCAGCCCATATTCGGGTGCACCTTTCAACCAATGTTTAATTGTGTATGTTTTCCTCGAGCATACATCATTATACCATTTAATCTGACAAATGTTATCTCCTTGTTCACATAATTGTGGAAATCCATATTTTGTTAATCTCGATGAATTGCCGCTGATTCCATCAGCCACCTCCTCATCCTCTCGTTGGTTTACTGATGAACTCATGTTTCGAAACTCACTTCCATAGTTCATTTCCCGAGGATCTTACGATGTCTTCTCGTCAATTTGTGTTGCACCTTTTCATCTCAGGCATCCTGAGGCACGAGGTATCTGACACCAATCAGATCTGAATCCCGTCGATATGATGGTTGGAACATATTTCCAAGAGTTTTAACATTGGTCTATATATCTCTCAAGAAGGTGATGGCATGCCTAGCACACTGGCCGGAGGACCTATTGTTTTGTTTCCATTTTAGCAAGGTTATCCATTCTTCCCTGAGGAAATTGTAAGACTTATTCTACAAGTTATTCCTGATGGATCCTTTGTGTTTCCAAAGTCTGATCTTCACCTGATGACCATGTCAATGCTATCTTGAAGCATGTCTATGGTACTTTGATTTTCAACAAGAACATTTGAAGCCCAATGCTAAATGTTTCCTTCTCAATTATCCAAACACCGCTGTATGGGTAATGTCATGAAAATTCTTCCCCTTACCTAAAGAGTTTTCTACATTATATCATGTCATGGATATTATGCTCTGCTTGTCCTTGGGAAGGATATACCCTTGAAATATGTGTGTATACACATTTTCCTTTCCATTGTTCTGTTTAAACCTGATAATTACTTTTCCTTTCCATTGGTTTGTTTAAACCTCCTTGTGATCTATATTATATAAGCAGTAATATTTCCCTGCTTATGTAAACACCTCGTTGTACCACTCTGTCAGTAAGACCCTGTTGCTATTGTTGATGACATTTCAGTAACCACCAATGGACGAGAACTTTGCCTATTGGTCCGCCTCGTTTCAACGAGAAGGAAAATGGTTCTCTTCGTCCCTCGCCCTTGGCACCAACGATGTTGCCAACATAACTGACCGGTTATTCTCTGAGATGCCTTGCTATCATGACCGTGCAAGATGTCAATGCCCTTCCTTCTTTTAACCCACATGGTGGGCCCATAACCCACAGTTCCACAGGATCGAAACCTGACTCTTCGGTACACCCATATCTCCGAAATTATTCCTCACGATTGGCTTCGTATGAAGATCACCAACCACCTTCCTAGAGATGATCTAATCTGGTATCAGACGCAATACTTATTCTCGTTGCTCTGGACCCCTTTCACACTTTGTTTCAGGCATTGAACGATTGCCTACCCGCTCGAAACTTCTCATGGTACCTACTTACTTTGCTCTCGTTATTGTCTTAAGTTTCCATTTGAGAGTTACTATCCGCCACCACCCTCGTTGTTGTCAACCAGATAGTCAAACTTCAGGGGTCCGTTCTTCCGAAGTTACCCCTTGGCCTTCATACGTACGATGAAGATCCCGAAGAAAGGATGCCTACTTCATCATGATGACCTGAAGCAGTGGAATGAAGACATCCATGTATCGGATCGGCCTCTTCGAGAAGAGTAAGCCAGAATGAGAAGACCCACTAGATACGTTACCAAACCTTCCCCCCTTTCACTACCTCTTAAATCTCGGGACGAGATTTCTTGTAGTGGAGGAGAATTGTGATGCCCGGATAATTAAGCTACAGCAACCCTCTGCTAATGATGCCACGTCACTTCGATTTCTGTTGCTAATCTCGCGTTAGTTCGAAACCGATTCAAATTCAAATTCGAAATAAAGGCAAACATCAAAAGTTTTCAAATATTAAAAGCAAAATGTTCAGGTTGTGCCAGTTAATACATAGATGATTATGATGAAGAATCCACATTTTTATATAATGTATAAATGCACTAAAATGATTTAAACGTTAGCCAAAACATTATTTAAATGCCTTTAGTATTTTATAAAATACTAAACTATCTTATTTTGGGTTAAAACCTTTTGTGGTAGAGGGATATTTTGAACGTTATTTTGGAGCTATTGTCATATTTTACTAACTAAAAATAATGTGGAGCTAAAATTAAAATAGGAAAGAAATAGAAAACAATAGGAAAATAAAATAAAATATAGAAACAAAAGGAGACCCCTGGCCAACTCGGCCAACACGCCCAGCTGGCCACCCACGGGGCCCATGTGGCCTGGGAGAAGGCCAGCCCACCTCCCCACTCATCTCCTTCCTGCTACAGGGACGCAGGGGGTCGTGGCAGGCATCCCATGGCCATGGTCGCGCCTGGCCACGCGCTGGCCATCCACCGGCCCCCTCGATGGATAAGACCCCCCTCGGACGCCCCTCGACCCTGTGGATGAAACCCTAGTTTCCTTTTTCCCCTTTCCCTCACGCTGCTTCTCCTTTCCCGCCATGGCCGCCCCTACCATCGTCGTTGGTTTGCCGTCCGCGTAGCCACCAGCCTCCCCGCGTCAAGCCGGCATGTCCACGGGCTCCGTCGCCTTCGACTTCTTCATCATCACCACTGGATCGAGGGTGAGGAGCCGCGTCGGTGTCGCCTCACGTCGTCGTCTTCGTCTATGGTCGCCAAGCGCCCCCACCGTCGATCTGCACCACCTCGGCCTCTCCCGCATCACGCAGACCTCCGTGAGACCCGCTGTGAGGCCGCCTTCTTTTCCCGCTCCTTTCCCATGCCGATTCCCGTCGTAGGTCGCCTCACCACCACGTTCGAGCTCTCGGGGAGCTCGTGGTCGCCCCGTCGTTGCATGCGCTCCCGCGCAAGTCCTGGCTGCCCTCCGGATGCCTCCCTGCCCCTCCAGCGTCTTGGCGGTGCTGCGTACTCGCTAGTTGTCGCTGCTCTTCCGCGCTTCGCCCACCGTCAACCGGCCCGGCCGGGCGCCCCGCACCGATCATCGCGCTTCGCCCTGCGCGTCTTTGCGTCGCCAGCAGCCGGGCAGCGCCCGCCTACTCCCCTTTCCCTGCGGCTCGCTCTTCGCCCCTAACTCTTTGCTCCGACCCGGCGCTTGTTGGCCATGGCAGCGCGCTGGCCGTGAGGGCCTCGCCTGTGCCCTGGTGGCCGTCGTTGACTCGATGGCCCCCTAGTTGATTAGGGGATAAGTGGGGCCTAATCCCTCTGTTTTGGCTAACCCATTAAGCGACACATGGGACCCGAACACTATAGCTTTTAGTTTAGATTAAGATTAATCAATTAATAAACTTAGTCAACGACAGCTCGGGCCCGCTTCCTAATTAAACTTAATTAGGTTAATTTAAATCTTGTTAGACATTCAATTGTATGACATGTGGGTCCCAAAGAGCTCATTGACTAGTCAATCGTCAATGTTGATCACGATCAAGCGATCAACTGGACCCCACCAGTCAGCCTCATAGGTGAACTTCTGGGTACACTCTCTGTGTACTCGTAGCATTTTACCCATTTTATTTCGAATTTATATAATTCCAGAAATTCATTAAAACTTTGATAAATCATAGAAAATAAACCGTAACTCGGATGAAAATGTTTTATACATGAAAGTTGCTCAGAACGACGAGATGAATTCGGATACGCAGCCCGTTCGCCCGCCACACATCCCTAGAATAGCAAACACTCAACTTTCCCCCTCCGGTTCATCTGTCCGAAAACGCAAAACACCAGGAATACTTTCACGGATGTTTCCCCCCTTCGCCGGTACCACCTCCTACCGCGTCAGGGCACACCTAGCACCGGCATTGTCATGTCTTCCATCGTCATGCTTATGTTTGCATTATATTTATTGTTTCTTCCCCTCTTCGCCGTTAGACACCGAGACCGACGCCGCCTTGCTATCCAAAGATTACTACGGTGTTGACGACCCTCCTTCTTGCGAGCAACCAGGCAAGCCCCCCTTGATCACGGATATCGCCTATTCTACTCTCTCTGCTTGCAATAGAGTAGTGTAGCATGTTACCGCTTACCGTTATTCCTATCACGATGCATAGCCCGTCCTTGCTACTATCATTGTTACCTTTACCGCAATCCTACATGCTTAGTATAGGTTGCTAGTATTCCATCGGTGGCCCTACATTCTTGTCCGTCTGCCATGCTATACTATCGGGCCGTGATCACTCGGGAGGTGATCACGGGTATATACTTATACATAATATATATGATACATGTGGTGACTAAAGACGGGTCGGCTCGTAGGAGCACCCGCGAGTGGATCTTTGTGGCGGAGCGACAGGGCAGGTTGAGACCACCTAGGCGAGAGATGGGCCTGGCCCTGGTCGGCGTTTGCGGTTACTTTGAAATAACACGCTTAACGAGTTCTTGGTATTTGATCTGAGTCTGGCCATTTGGTCTATACGCACTAACCAACTACGTGGGGAAGTTATGGGCACTCGGCGTCGTGGTATCAGCCGAAGCCTTCGTGACGTCAGCGACTGAGCGACGCACGCCGGACTGGACTAGAACGCCTTCTAGGCTAGGTCTGCTTCCGGCCGCCCACGCGACGTGCAGGTGTGCTAAGGGCGATGGGCCCAGACCCCTGGGCGCTTAGGTTTAGACCGACGTGCTAACCTCTCTGTCGGCCTAGGTGGGGCTGCGACGTGTTGATCTTCCGCGGCCTGGCATGAAAAAGTGTGTCCGGCCAAATGGGATCGGCGTGTTGGGTTATGTGGTGCACCCTGCAGGCAAGTTTATCTATTCGAATAGCCGTGATCTTCGGTAACAGGACCTTATAACAACTAGAACCGGATACTTAATAAAAACACACCCTTCCAGGTGCCAGATACAACCCAGTGATAGCTCTCTCACAGGTCGACGAGGAGAGGATCGTCAGGTAGGATTATGCTATACGATGCTACTTGGTGAACTTACCATCTACTCTCTTCTACATGCTGCGAGATGGAGGTGGCTTGAAGCGTAGTCTTCGACAGGATTAGCTATCCCCCTCTTATTCTGGCATTCTGCAGTTCAGTCCACCAATATGCCCCTTTACACATATACCCATGCATATGTAGTGTAGCTCCTTGCTTGCGAGTACTTTGGATGAGTACTCACGGTTGCTTTTCTCCCTCTTTCCCCCTTTCCCTTCTACCTGGTTGTCGCAACTAGATCTGGAGCCTGTGAGCGACGCCACCGTCGACGATTTACTCCTACTACACCGGAGGTGCCTACTACTATGTGCAGCCCATGGACGGCGACTGTGAGTAGTTAGGAGGATCCTGGCGGAGGCCTGCGCCTCTTTCGATCTGTATCCCAGTTTGTGCTAGCCTTCTTAAGGCAAACTTGTTTAACTTATGTCTGTACTCATATATTGTTGCTTCCGCTGACTCATCTATGATTGAGCACTTGTATTCGAGCCCTCGAGGCCCCTGGCTTGTATTATGATGCTTGTATGACTTATTTATGTTTTAGAGTTGTGTTGTGATAACTTCCCGTGAGTCCCTGATCTTGATCGTACACGCTTATGCGTGCATGATTAGTGTATGACTGAATCGGGGCGCCACGATCAAGTATGTGTTGTTTTAACCTTCACAAGGACCGGGCGTAATACACTCGATTCAACTAAAGTTGGAGAAACTAACACCCGCCACCCAATTGTGCGAAGCACGTCGGTAGAACCAGTCTCGCGTAAGCGTACGCGTAATGTCGGTCCGGGCCGCTTCATCCAACAATACCGCCAAATCAAAGTATGACATGCTGGTAAGCAGTGTGACTAGTATCGCCCACAACTTACTTGTGTTCTACTCGTGCATATAACATCTACGCATAAACCTGGCTCGGATGCCACTGTTGGGGAACGTAGTAATTTCAAAAAAATTCCTACGCACACGCAAGATCATGGTGATGCATAGCAACGAGAGGGGAGAGTGTTGTCTACGTACCCTCATAGACCGTAAGCGGAAGCATTTATCAACGCAGTTGATGTAGTCGTACACCTTCACGATCCGTCCCGGTCAAGTACCGAACGTACGACACCTCCGCGTTCAACACATGTTCAGCTCGATGACGTCCTCGCCTTCTTGATCCAGCAAGAGGGGTGAAGTAGTAGATGAGTTCCGGTAGCACGACGGCGTGGTGACGGTGTTGGTGAAGAACAATCTCCGCAGGGCTTCGCCTAAGCACTATGAAAACTATGACGGAGGATAAACTAGAGAGGACGGGGTTGCCGGCACACGGCTTGGTGTTTCTTGATGTGTCTTGGGTGCTAGCCCTACCCCTCTATTTATATGTTGAGCCATGGGGTCGAAACTTGGAGTAAAAGCCTCCACAAAGTCGGTTTCACCGAAAGGCAAGAGTCCTTCTCGGACTTGGGGCGAAGCAGGGGGTTCGGCGTCACGGACCCGCACGCCGAGGACCTGGCGTCGGCCCCTGGACTCCGCAAAACTTCCTTTTGCGCTTTCCAAAAACCTTGTGGGCTTCCCCTTTGGCCCAAATAAAGTGTTCTCGTACCCAAACATTTAGGGAAACAGCCGGAACCCCTTCCGGTGAATTCCGGAACCCTTCCGGAGACCAAACACTATTATCCCATATATCAAACTTTATCTCCGGACCATTCCGGAGTTCCTCGTCATGTCCGTGATCTTATCCGTAACTCCGAACAACATTCGGTTACAAACATACATAACTCATAAATACTATATCGTCAATGAACGTTAAGCGTGCGGACCCTACGGGTTCGAGAACTATGTAGACATGACCGAGACACTTCTCTGGTCAATAACCAATAGCGGAACCTGGATGCCCATATTGGCTCCTACATATTCTACGAAGATCTTTATTGGTCGAACCGCATAACAACATACGTTGTTCCCTTTGTCATCGGTATGTTACTTGCCCGAGATTCGATCGTCGGTATCTCAATACCTAGTTCAATCTCGCTATCACAAGTCTCTTTACTCGTTCTGTAATGCATCGTCCCGCAACTAACTCATTAGTTACATTGCTTGCAAAGCTTATAGTGATGTGCATTACCGAGAGGGCCCAGAGATACCTCTCCGACAATCGGAGTGACAAATCCAAATCTCGATCTATGCCAACTCAACAAGTACCATCGGAGACACCTATAGAGCACCTTTATAATTGTTGGGGAACGCAGTAATTTCAAAATATTCCTACGATCACGCAAGACCATGGTGATGGCATAGCAACGAGAGGGGAGAGTGTCCGTCCACGTACCCTCGTAGACCGTAAGCGGAAGCGTTATAACAACGCGGTTGATGTAGTCGTACGTCTTCACGATCCGACCGATCCAAGTACCGAACGCACGGCACCTCCGAGTTACGCACACGCTCAGCTCGATGACGATCCCGGACTCCGATCCGGCAAAGTGTCGGGATGAGTTCCACAAGACGACGGCGGCGTGCAGGACGATGTTGATGCTCCACCGACGCAGGCTTCGCCTAAGCACCGCATGACGATATGACTTCTCCGGCGCAGGCTTCGCCTAAGCTCTACGACGATATGACCGAAGTGGAATATGGTGGAAGGGGCACCGCTGACACGGCTAAGGAAAGATCCGTAGATCAACTTGTGTGTCATGGGGTGCCCCCTGCCCCCGTATATAAAGGAGCCAAGGGGGAGGTGGCCGGCCCAAGGGGGGAGGCGCACCAAGGAGTCCTACTCCCCTTCCAATCCTAGTTGGATTAGGATTCCCGGAGGGGGAAGAGAGAGAGGGGGGCCGGCCCACCTTTCCTAGTCCTAATAGGACTAGGGGAAGAAGCCAGCGTGACCACCTAGGGCTGGCCCTCTCTCCTTTCCACTAAGGCCCACTATGGCCCATGTAGTTCCCGGGGTTCCAGGTAACCTCCAGCATACTCGCAAATTCTCGATTTCACTCGGAACCCTTCCGATGTCCAAATGTAGGCTTCCAATATATCAATCTTTATGTCTCGACCATTTCGAGACTCCTCGTCATGTCCGTGATCACATCCGGGACTCGAACAAACTTGGTGCATCAATACTTATAAACTCATAATGAATCACATCGAAGCGTTAAGCGTGCGGACCCTACGGGTTCGAGAACTATGTAGACATGACCTAGAACCATTCTCGGTCAATAACCAATAGCGGAACCTGGATGCCCATATTGGTTCCTACATATTCTTTAAGATCTTTATCGGTCAAACCGCATAACGACATACGTTGTTCCCTTTGTCATCGGTATGTTACTTACCCGAGATTCGATCGTCGGTATCCAATACCTAGTTCAATCTGCTGCGGTAAGTCTCTTTACTCGCTTCAGTAATACATCATCTCACAACTAACTCATTAGTTGTAATGCTTGCAAGGCTTAAGTGATGTGCATTACCGAGAAGGCTCGAGATACCTCTCCGACAATGGAGTGACAAAACCTAATCTCAAATACGCCAACCCAACAAGTACCTTTGGAGACACCTGTAGTACTCCTTTATAATCACCCAGATTACGTTGTGACGTTTGGTAGCACCAAAGTGTTCCTCCGGTAAACGGAGTTGCATAATCTCATAGTTATAGGAACATGTATGGGTCATGAAGAAAGCATTAACATACTAAACGATCAAGTGTTAAGCTAACGGAATGGGTCATGTCAATCAGATCATTCTACTAATGATGTGACCTTGTTAATCAAATAACAACTCCTTGTTCATGGTTAGGAAACATAACCATCTTTGATTAACAAGCTAGTCAAGTAGAGGCATACTAGTGACATACTGTTTTGTCTATGTATTCACACATGTATTATGTTTCCGTTAATACAATTCTAGCATGAATAATAAACATTTATCATGATATAAGGAAATAAATAATAACTTTATTATTGCCTCTAGGGCATATTTCCTTTAGTCTCCCACTTGCACTAGAGTCAATAATCTAGATTACAAAGTAATGATCCTAACACCCATGGAGTCTTGGTGCTGATCATGTTTTGCTCGTGGAAGAGGCTTAGTTAATGGGTCTGCAACATTCAGATCCGTATGTATTTTGCAAATCTCTATGTCTCCCACTTGGACTTGGTCCCGAATGGAATTGAAGCGTCTCTTGATGTGCTTGGTCCTCTCGTGAAATCTGGATTCCTTTGCCAAGGCAATTGCACCAAGATTGTCACGAAGATTTTCATCGGTCCCGATGCACTAGGTATGACACCTAGATCGGAAATGAACTCTTTCATCCAGACTCCTTCATTTGCTGCTTCCAAGCAGCTATGTACTCCGCTTCACATGTAGATCCCGCCACGACGCTTTGTTTAGAACTGCACCAACCGACAGCTCCACCGCTTAATAAAAACACGATCCGGTTTGCGATTTAGAATCGTCCGGATCAGTGTCAAAGCTTGCGTCGACGTAACCATTCATTTACTAGCTCTTTGTCACCTCCATATACGAGAAACATATCCTTAGTCCTTTTCAGGTATTTCAGGATGTTCTTGACCGCTGTCCAGTGATCCATTCCTGGATTACTTTGGTACCTTCCTGCCAAGCTTATAGCTAAGCATACGTCAGGTCTGGTACACAACATTGCATACATGATAGAGCCTATGGCTGAAGCATAGGGAACATCTTTCATTTTCTCTCTATCTTCTGCTGTGGTCGGGCATTGAGTCTTACTCAATCTTACACCTTGCAACACGTGCAAAAACCTTTCTTTGCTCGATCCATTTTGAACTTTTTCAAAATTTTATCAAGGTATGTGCTTTGTGAAAGTCCAATTAAGCGCCTTGATCTATCTCTATAGATCTTGATGCCCAATATGTAAGCAGCTTCACCGAGGTCTTTCATTGAAAAACTTTTATTCAAGTATCCTTTTATGCCATCCAGAAATTCTATATCATTTCCAATTAATAATATGTCGTCCACATATAATATCGAAATGCCACAGAGCTCCCACTCACTTTCTTGTAAATCTGAGCTTCTCCAAAAGTCTCGTATAAACCCATATGCTTTGATCACACTATCAAAGCGCTTTATTCCAACTCCGAGAGGCTTGCACGGACCATAAATTGATCGTTGGAGCTTGCACACTTTGTTAGCACCTTTTGGATCGACAAAACCTTCTGGTTGCATCATATACAACTCTTCTTCTAGAAATCCATTCAAGAATGCAGTTTTTACATCCATTTGCCAAATTTCATAATCATAAAATGCGGCAATTGCTAACATGATTCGGACAGACTTAAGCATCGCTACGGGTGAGAAAGTCTCATCGTAGTCAACCCCTTGAACTTGTCGAAAACCTTTCGCAACAAGTCGAGCTTTGTAGAAGCAGTTACATTACCATCGGCGTCAGTCTTCTTCTTAAAGATCCATTTATTTTCAATGGCTTGCCGATCATCGGGCAAGTCAACCAAAGTCCATACTTTGTTTTCATACATGGATCCCATCTCAGATTTCATGGCTTCCGACCATTTTGCGAATCTGGGCTCACCATCGCTTCTTCATAGTTTGTAGGTTCGCCATGGTCAAGTAACATGACTTCCGTAATAGGATTACCGTACCACTCACAGTGCGTATTTTACTCTGGTTGACCCACGAGGTTCAAGTGGTAACTTGATCCGAAACTTCATGATCATCATCATTAGTTTCCTCACTAATTGGTGTAGTTGTCACAGAACCATTTCTTGTGATGAACTACTTTCCAATAAGGGAGCAGATCTGATTATCTCATCAAGTTCTACTTTCCTCCCACTCACTTCTTTCGAGAGAAACTCTTTCTCTAGAAAGGATCCAAATTTAGCAACGAAAATCTTGCCTTCAGATCTGTGATAGAAGGTGTACCCATGATCTCCTTTGGGTATCCTATGAAGACACATTTTTCCGATTTGGGTTCGAGCTTATCTGGTTGAAGTTTCTTTACATAAGCATCGCAGCCCCAAACTTTAAGAAACGACAACTTTGGTTTCTTGCCAAACCACAGTTCATAAGGCGTCGTCTCAACGGATTTTGACGGTGTCCTATTTAACGTGAATGCGGCCGCTCCAAAGCATAACCCCAAAACGATAGCGGTAAATCGGAAATCGACATCATAGATCGCACCATATCTAGTAAAGTACGACACGACGTTCGGACACACCATTTCTCTGTGGTGTTCCGGTGGCGTGAGTTGCGAAAACTATTCCACATTGTTTCAAATGTAAACCAAACTCGTAACTCAAATATTCTCCTCCACGATCAGATCGTAGAAACTTTATTTTCTTGTTACGATGATTTTCCACTTCACTCTGAAATTCTTTGAACTTTTCAAATGTTTCAGATTTGTGTTTCATTAAGTAGATATACCCATATCTGCTCAAATCATCTGTGAAGGTGAGAAAATAACGATACCGCCGTGCTTCAACATTCATTGGACCACAAACATCAGTATGTATGATTTCCAACAAATCAGTTGCACGCTCCATAGTTCCGGAGAACGGCGTTTTGGTCATCTTGCCCATGAGGCACGGTTCGCAAGTACCAAGTGATTCCAGAAGCCCATCAGTATGGAGTTTCTTCATGCTTTTACACCGATATGACCTAAACGGCGGTGCCACAAATAAGTTGCACTATCATTATCAACTCTGCATCTTTTGGTTTCAACATTATGAATATGTGTATCACTACCGCCGAGATTCAACAAGAATAGACCATTCTTCAAGGGTGCATGACCATAAAAGATATTATTCATATAAATAGAACAACCATTATTCTCTCGATTTAAATGAATAACCGTCTCGCATTAAACAAGATCCAGATATAATGTTCATGCTCAACGCTGGCACCAAATAACAATTATTTAGGTCTAAAACTAATCCCGAAGGTAGATGTAGAGGTAGCGTGCCGACCGCGATCACATTGACTTTGGAACCATTTCCCACGCGCATCGTCACCTCATCGCCCTTTGCTGCTGCTCGTCTATTCCGTAGTCCCTGCTTCGAGTTGCAAATATTAGCAATGTAACCAAGATCAAATACCAGTGCTACTACGAGCTCTAGTAAGGTACACATCAATAACATGTATATCACATATACCTTTGTTCACCTTGCCATCCTTTTTATCCGCCAAATACTTGGGGCAGTTCCGCTTCCAGTGTCCGGTCTGCTTGTAGTAAAAACACTCAGTTTCAGGCTTAGGTCCAGACTTGGGTTTCTTCTCATGATCAGCAACTTTCTTGCTGTTCTTTTTGAAGTTTCCCTTCTTCTTCCCTTTGCCCTTTTTCTTGAAACTGGTGGTCTTGTTGACCATCAACACTTGATGCTCTTTCTTGATTTCTACCTCCGCAGCTTTTAGCATCGCGAAGAGCTCAGGAATTGTCTTAGTCATCCCTTGCATATTATAGTTCACCACGAAGCTCTTGTAGCTTGGTGGCGTGATTGGAGAATTTCATCAATGACACTATCATCCGGAAGATTAACTCCCAGCTGAATTAAGTGATTGTTATACCCGGACATTTTGAGTATGTGCTCACCGACGTAACTATTCTCTTCCATCTTGCAGCTATAGAACTTATTGGAGACTTCATATCTCTCAATCCGGCATTTGCTTGAAATATTAACTTCAACTCTGGAACATCTCATATGCTCCATGACGCTCAAAACGTCGTTGAAGACCCGGTTCTAAGCCGTAAAGCATGGCACACCGAACTATAGAGTAGTCATCATTTCGGCTTTGCAGACGCTTCATAACTTCCGCTCAAAGATTCGCAGCAGTTCGCTACCCAGCGGTGCTTCCAGACGTAATTTTTACGTGCAGCAATGAGGATAATCCTCAAGTTACGGACCCAGTCCGTGTAATTGCTACCATCATCTTTCAACTTTGCTTTCTCAAGGAACTCATTAAAATTCAACGGAACAACAAAGACGAGCCATCTATCTCTGTAAACATAGACAAGCAAAATACTATCAGTACTAAGTTCATGATAAATTTAAGTTCAATTAATCATATTAAAAACTCCCACTTAGATAGACATCTCTCTAGTCATCTAAGTGATCACGTGATCCATATCAACTAAACCGTGTCCGATCATCACGTGAGACGGAGTAGTTTCAACGGTGAACATCACTATGTTGATCATATCTACTATATGATTCACGCTCGACCTTTCGGTCTCCGTGTTCCGAGGCCATATCTGTTATATGCTAGGTTCGTCCAAGTTTAACTCGAGTATTCCGCGTGTAACTGTTTTGCACCGTTGTAGATGGATCGAGAACTTATCACACCCGATCATCACGTGGTGTCCGGGTACTACGAACTTTGGCAACGGTGCATACTCAGGAGAACACTTCTTGATAATTTTAGTGAGAGATCATCTTATAATGCTACCGCCAATCAAAGCAAGATAAGATGCATAAAGGATAAACATCACATGCAATCAATATAAGTGATATGATATGGTCATCATCATCTTGTGCTTGTGATCTCCATCGCCAAGCACCGTCATGATCACCATCGCCACCGGCGCGACACCTTGATCTCCATCGTAGCATCGTTGTCGTCTCGCCAATCTTATGCTTCCACGACTATCACTACCGCTTAGTAATAAAGTAAAGCATTACATCGCGATTGCATTGCATACAATAAAGCGACAACCATATGGCTCTGCCATTGCCGATAACTCGGTTACAAAACATGATCATCTCATACAATAAAATATAGCATCAGGCCTTGACCATATCACATCACAACATGCCCTGCAAAAACAAGTTAGACGTCCTCTACTTTGTTGTTGCAAGTTTTACGTGGCTGCTACGGGCTGAGCAAGAACCGTTCTTACCTACGCATCAAAACCACAACGATAGTTTGTCAAATAGACTCCGTTTTAACCTTCTCAAGGACCGGGCGTAGCACACTCGGTTCAACTAAAGTTGGAGAGACAGTCTTCGCGAAGCCATCTATGTGCAAAGCACGCCGAGGGAACCGGTCTCACAGAAGCGACACGCGTAAGGTTGGTCCGGATCGTCTCGTCCCAACAATACCGCTGAACCAAAGTATGACATCTTTGGTAGGCAGTATGACTTGTATCGTCCACAACTCACTTGTGTTCTACTCGTGCATATGACATCAACGCATAAAACCTGGCTCGGATGCCCTGTTGGAACGCAGTAATTTCAAAATATTCCTACGATCACGCAAGACCATGGTGATGGCATAGCAACGAGAGGGGAGAGTGTCCGTCCACGCACCCTCGTGAGACCGTAAGCGGCGTTATAACAACGCGGTTGATGTAGTCGACGCGTCTTCACGATCCGACCGATCCAAGTACCGAACGTCACGGCACCTCCGAGTTCTCGCACATCGCTCAGCTCGATGACGATCCCGGACTCCGATCCAGCAAAGTGTCGGGGATGAGTTCCACAAGACGACGGCGTGGCAGGACGATGTTGATGCTCCACCGACGCAGGGCTTCGCCTAAGCACCGCGACGATATGACTTCTCCGTGAGCAGGCTTCGCCTAAGCTCTCTGACGATATGACCGAAGTGGAATATGGTGGAAGGGGCACCAGACACGGCTAAGGAAAGATCCAGAGATCAACTTGTGTGTCATGGGGTGCCCCCTGCCTGTGATATAAAGGAGCCAAGGGGAGGTGGCCGCCCAAGGGGAGGCGCAAGGAGTCCTACTCCCTCCGGAGTAGGACTCCTTCCAATCCTAGTTGGATTAGGATTCCTGAGGGGAAGAGAGAGAGGGCGGCCCACCTTCCTAGTCCTAATAGGACTAGGGGAAGGGGGCTACCACCTAGGGCTGGCCCTCTCCTTTCCACTAAGGCCCACTATGGCCCATGTAGTTCCCGGGGTTCGGTAACCTCCGGTACTCCTAAGAATTCTCGATTTCACTCGGAACCCTTCCGATGTCCAAATGTAGGCTTCCAATATATCAATCTTTATGTCTCGACCATTTCGAGACTCCTCGTCATGTCCGTGGATCACATCCGGACTCGAACAAACTTCGTGCATCAATACTTATAAACTCATAATGAACTGTCATCGAAGCGTTAAGCGTGCGGACCCTACGGGTTCGAGAACTATGTAGACATGACCTAGAACCATTCTCGGTCAATAACCAATAGCGGAACCTGGATGCCCATATTGGTTCCTACATATTCTACGAAGATCTTTATCGGTCAAACCGCATAACGACATACGTTGTTCCCTTTGTCATCGGTATGTTACTTACCCGAGATTCGATCGTCGGTATCCAATACCTAGTTCAATCTCGTTACCGTAAGTCTCTTTACTCGCTTCGTAATACATCATCTCACAACTAACTCATTAGTTGTAATGCTTGCAAGGCTTAAGTGATGTGCATTACCGAGAAGGCTGGAGATACCTCTCCCATAATGGAGTGACAAAACCTAATCTCGAAATACGCCAACCCAACAAGTACCTTTGGAGACACCTGTAGTACTCCTTTATAATCACCCAGATTCGTTGCCAGGACGTTTGGTAGCACCCAAAGTGTTCCTCCGGTAAACGGGAGTTGCATAATCTCATAGTTATAGGAACATGTATGGGTCATGAAGAAAGCATTAACATACTAAACGATCAAGTGTTAAGCTAACGGAATGGGTCATGTCAATCAGATCATTCTACTAATGATGTGACCTTGTTAATCAAATAACAACTCCTTGTTCATGGTTAGGAAACATAACCATCTTTGATTAACAAGCTAGTCAAGTAGAGGCATACTAGTGACATACTGCTTTGTCTATGTATTCACACATGTATTATGTTTCCGGTTAATACAATTCTAGCATGAATAATAAACATTTATCATGATATAAGGAAATAAATAATAACTTTATTATTGCCTCTAGGGCATATTTCCTTCAATAATCACCCGGTTACGTTGTGACGTTTGGTAGCACACAAAGTGTTCCTCCGGTATTCAGGAGTTGCATAATCTCATAGTCATAGGAACATGTATAAGTCATGAAGAAAGCAATAACAATATACTAAACGATCAAATGCTAAGCTAACGGAATGGGTCAAGTCAATCACATCATTCTCTAATGATGTGATCCCGTTTAATCAAATGACAGCTCATGTCTATGGTTAGGAAACATAACCATCTTTGATTCAACGAGCTAGTCAAGTAGATGCATACTAGTGACACTCTGTTTGTCTATGTATTCACACATGTAGTAAGTTTCCGGTTAATACAATTCTAGCATGAATAATAAACATTTATCATGATATAAGGAAATATAAATAACAACTTTATTATTGCCTCTAGGGCATATTTCCTTCATATGTAGTTCATCCTTCATATTTTTTGTTAGAAATAACATTCTTTTAAGTGCAATTCAAAAGTTTTTCCCCTTTTGGTACACTTCATTTTATATTTTTAAGACTACCTTTTCTTTTCGTTAGTTTTACTTATTTTTAGCAACTATGTATGCATTTTTTAACAAGGTACGACAACAACGCGTAGGGCATCATCTAGAATGTATCACATATGTTTGGTGGTTGTCTATGATGCAATAGGAAGGGCTTAAAACCGCAAGTTCTGTTAGGGTGGCTCCTACGTGTTGGTTGCTTCGGTTGTGCAAGAATGATCTTGTTTTTGAAAATAAAAAAGAATTCTATCCTTTACAAGTTATATATTTAGTTATCGACTGGCTCTCTACTTGTGCTATTCTATAGAACGCGGGTTCTCGGGATTTGGTTGCAACGACACGTCAACATTTGGAGTGGGTGATGAGAAAGTGTTTTACCTGGTAGCATGGGTTGCGACCTAGTATGGTGATGATGGCCCATAGCATTTCATAGTTATTCCACTTGTGATAATTTTTTCTTGTGCGTGTGTATGGGTTGTGTGCATCTTAATTATGCAGAGGCTGATCTTAGAATGATTATATCGCCTTGATGTAGTGATATGGGTAGCGGCAGAGACAGGGGGGCAGCAGGGCCCTGCTCCCCCCTAATCCAATTTTTCTGGCTCTGCCACTGGATATGGATCAATAAACGCTTCATTTGTTTTAAAAGGGAATCTGACAGAGGCCAAGAATGATCTTGGCATAATTGTATCACCTTGATGTAATGATATGAGTTCAATAATGCTTCCTCGATCTTAAAATAGAAAGGAATCTGAACGACCTAAGAAGCCCCCACAAATTAGAGCACTAGTTACATATCTAGATGCATGTTGGCATCGCCAAGTATTATCTTATC
The DNA here is from genome assembly GCA_021605145.1 of Aegilops bicornis. Classification (NCBI taxonomy): domain Eukaryota; kingdom Viridiplantae; phylum Streptophyta; class Magnoliopsida; order Poales; family Poaceae; genus Aegilops; species Aegilops bicornis. The sequence continues at coordinate 627,070,380 of CM038674.1, forward strand.
TTTTGAAGCCACCCCCTTAGGACTTGATTCAATAAAAAAGAGAGAGTTGCCCGATTAATTTGCGAAAAATCAGATGAAAACCATAACAACACGCCAAGAAGACATGGCGCCCTGCCGATTCTGGATACCCACAAGATTCACACACACCGTCAGAGATAAGTGCGCCATCGTGGTTACCTACACGCTGTTTTTGACATCACTTCTCCACGTGCAAGCGACTCCGACTTCATTGCGCATTTACCAACCAAGAGCCCTCAAAACAAGCAACGCACGAGAACCCTGTTGGCCCATGCTAAACAATTGGCTGAATGTGTCGAGTGTGATTGAACATCTACGATCATGAACTACTGACATAGATGAAAGTTTTTGTTTCTTGCTGCTGCATATCAGTAGTCTATTCGATTGCTACTAGGAGTCTAGGAAGTACCATTTGACAGGATCACACCGCTTGTATTTTTATTTATGTTGTACAATGTACTCATTATGTCGTATTGGTGGCATGAGGAGCATGGTTGTTGTCCAATGTTCGAGTGTCCTTGAGTGCGAAGTCGAAGCTAAAGCGGCGTCGTGAGACACGGTGGCAATGATGCCATGTGATGGTCAGGTGGGGCTTCTTTGGTGCAAGGCATGTTTCTTTCTTCCACGAGGCTCGTGTCAAAGTCGGAGCTCCGTGATCCTCGACGTGATGCCGACAGGTTTCTCGCGCGTCTTTTGACCCGAGGGTTCTTCATTGGCCAGCCGCGGTGAAGTCGGAGTCGCTTGGTCGGTGCAAGCAAAAAGTGACGACGGTGTTCCTCTTTTCGACTATGTGGTGTGGGCCTTGTGGGTAGCTAGGTCAACCGAGGCGCCTTGTCTTGCGGGCTTGTTGCAACGTTTTTGTTCGATTTTTTCGTGAATTAAGCAGGCCAACTCTTTTTCTACATCCTGTAATGCATTGAGTCCTAAGGAACAGACTTCACATACAAAGTTTGTACTGCTCTGCTGGCATGCCACGGAATGTGAAAGGTGCCAACCCACATTCGTTACATGTGTAGTACTAGGATGCATTATTCTCGTAGGTCGTCAGTTACACCTTACACGTGACAGCGATAGGAATGAGTTTGGACGTTGGTGGTGAGAATTGCCAGCGGTGCCAAGGAACTCATGCACTGGGCTCGCAGGATCCCCATGTTAAAAAGACAGTTTCGCCGTTTTGCGAAGAGGCTGGGTTCACCTTCCCACTGTTGGGGATTCCAGGCCAGGTTCAGTGAACACGGCACCTCACCGCGGCAAAGCAGGACTATGCATCCCATCATGTCGCGTAGCTCTCCTCCTCCTGGGGCCGGAGACGGGCCCCTCTACTACAACCATCTCCCCTCACCCTCAGTCATCAGGCATGCAGACATACAGGCCCGACGAACGAGCGAATGCAGCTAACCAGCAAGCTGATGCCGCATCATTCGTTGGTCGTTGCTTAGAAGTTGATGAAGTCTTGAAGGGGCCGCATCATCGGCCATCATGCCCCGGAAAGTTGGGCACCGCAAGACGTTGAGCGAGCAGAAGCAATCCATGTGAGCGGCAATAAGTTAAGCAGCACGGAGAGCTGTCATGCGTGCCCATGCCCATGCTAATCACTCGATCAGTCCGGTTCGGGGTCCCAGCGAATGTACATTACCAGCAATAGTTTATCAGCAGGAATGTGCTAGGATCAATCACTACACGCTAAAAAATGATACCCGAGTGTCGCCTTCGGTTGTATATACTCTCGTTTGGTTGCCGGCCGTAACGGTAAACGTCCACGTCTCGTCTCCGGGAATCCACCGGCCGATTCGATGGCCGTGCGTGCGTGCCGGTCGCAGGCAGCCCTCCGACGCAGGAGACAGCATATGCCGTGATTCCTTTTCTTTTCCCACGGATCACAGGTGGAATTATGCGTTCAGGTGGCTAAGCTTTCGCAATTTTCAGGTGAAATGTTGTTTATTTTTCTAGTTTTGCATTTGAGGCGTTTATAAAGTTTGTAAAGAAAGTAATCAAGAGTTTAGAATTATAACTCTTTCCCTCGGGTATGAGAAGAGTTTGGACGTAACAAGAGGGAGGGCCGACACGCAGAGAACAAATCCCGGTTCGTCTCCGTCTTAAAACCCGCAGTAGCAAATCAGACGGACGCCCACCCCGAACCACCCCCGACCCGGCGACCCCAACCCCGACCCAGAGCAGGGCATCGGCGCACGTGCCGCTCGCCTCCTCGCACGCACGGACGGGGGAGAGCCGGCCAGCCGCCGCCGAGAAAGTTTCTCGGCAGCAGTTGGGGAAGCGAGTTAACACGAAAGCGAATCCTCTCGCTTTCGCTTCTTCATTCATTCATTCCCCTCTGCATCCCCCCATTCCATTCCCCTGGGTTCGGTTTGGAATCCGGGGGAGCACCGGCGCACGGCAGCCTCCCCAACTGCCAGACGTGCTCGCGCACGCAGAGGCTGTTGCCTCCTCCCCGATCTGCCGACGACTCCGCGCGGCCAAGGTCTGGTGTGCTTCTTCCTTCAGCTGTTATTTTCCATCCCCTTCTTTCTCTACGCGCGTCGCGCTCTAGATGGCACGAACGGCGGAATGCGGGCGGTGTAAGTGCTTGATTCGTGGGGGGAATTTTCGGTTTGCTGGCGTCAGGATTTGGGGGCGGACTGTGGATGATGGGTTTGGTGGTGCTTCTTGCGTGTGAATCTGGCGGAGGCTGCGGGATCATGGCGTGTTTGGTGCTGATCTGGGCGTTATGTACACAAGGTGGGATTTCTGTACCAAGTGCTTGGTTGCGGCGAGGGAGGGGAAATTCTGATCTGTAGCTAGAACCGTTTTGAATGTAGCTGCTCCGCGTTTTGAGCTAATGGATGAATTATGGGAGCTCCAATTCCAGTTTATCGGATGGTTTGATAATCCTATCTCAAGCCAACTCAGTGAATGGCTTGCAACGTCATGCCAACTACAGTCAATGGCTTGCTCAACTACTGTGGATGGCTTAATAAGGGGTAAAAAATCACTAGATGATGTGTGGTGAAAGACTGGCTTCTTAGAGTGTAGTATAGCGTAATGATGAATCGGAAGTAATTTTTCAAGAGAACATGAGGGCTGCGTTGGAGATTACCTCATACATTTTGATGGGTAGGCGCAAACACTGTCGTAAAACTTTTGTCTGCAAGCAGGCACTGAATTCGTTAACATCTGTGTTGCATGCCTGATTCAGTTCCTCTGTTCCAATTGACAGATCCGGTTAACTTCTCCTGTTGGCAAACTCCCCAACTTGGTTTGAAGACCTCTCAAGTTGCAATATTTGGCAGCAGTATGAAACCCGATTGGTTCATTTTTTCCAAGCTTGATCATAACGGAGGATACCTGCATAAGTTTCCAGTTGGCTCTCCAATATCGCATGATATTGGGTTAGGATTGATATCACAAGTTGGGGCTTTAGTCGAGAGTTCCTTTCAGCACCCGCGGCATGTATGCTCTACAGGAAGTGGTGCAGTTCAGGAAGCATTCAGCTGCTTCAACAAGGTTGCTGGAGCTTTCTATTTCTGCCTTTCTAGAGCATCAAATCCCAAGATTTTACACAGGTTGTCCGCTATTGCGGGCTCTGGTTCAAGAGCCTGTCGGGCACAAATAAAGCAAGTGACCTCTTGCATGCAGCATTTGGCTGGATTGCAAGTCAGAGAAGAGCGTGCTATACAAATGCTCTTAGCCAAGCTTGCAAACGCAACGCTTGGGCGAGCGTGGAATGAGGTTGAGGAGCGTCATGCCTGTAACATTCTTATGCTAGCTGCCGCTAGTGTAATACCACCATTTGAAAACATGTAAGGTTCCAACCCCTGCTTTTTATAGAAAGGGAATACAATGCTCTATCGTAATATATCTTTTGAATTGCTACTATTTCCTTTCTCTGTCCCGTTTGTTCCTGTAGGCTATGCTTTTGTTTCAGTTTTTGCTTTATTAATTGATCATCATTATATGCATTGATAAGATCGCCAAAGATGCTTGCGGATTCAATGATGTTGGGAAAAGATGGTGACCAAATCAGAGAACATGTTGATCAGCCTTATTTGGACGATAGGCGCCCAGGTTGTGCTCGTATTGCTGTGCCAAGAACAATATTGCCGGAAGATCTGACAGAACCAAGAACTGGGATCAAGTTCCCTGCTCTTCTTGAGGAGAATTCCAATCCAACCGCAGAGGTCTTTTTTCCTACTCTCTTGTGGATAATTGTGTCATGCACCGTTTTCCTTCTTGCCAGTCAAATATTGTTTCCTTTCCTGTTGCCCTATTACATGCTCTGCTTTCAGTGTTGTGGCAATTATTTGGACACTTTTATCTGTATCTTGTTGTTTTGACAGTGTCACAATGTTTTATACCAAATTTGTAATCTTAATATGCCCTTCAGCATTCCCTTTGACAACAAACAATTCAATTTACAGGTGCTTGTCGGGATGGGTTACAGAAGTATGCGGATAATGAAGGTCAAAAACCTTAATCTTTATGCCTTTGGATTATGTGAGTAGGCTAAATTTCCTTGTGTGCTACTATTACTTATGAACTGATAACAGACTGAGGTACTGCTTAAAGGATATTCGTTTGAGTTACTGATGTTGTATTCGACTATTCTTATAGATATACAACCAGACTCTATCTGCAACAAGCTGGGTTCAAAATATGCTTCTGTTCCAGTTGCCGAGCTGAAGGATCACCCGGATTTTTATGAAGATCTTCTGAGGTGTGAATGCTTTATTGATCATGTACATGTGTTGAAATTCTTTGTATGGAAATCTTTCCCATGTTCTTGACCTATTTACATGTAACACTTGTGTAAGCTGAGCTAGAGAATCGGTTCCATCTGGCAAAAATTCTGGAAATCGTCAGGAAAGATTGCCGTTTAACCGTTTCTGTTCATAGAGAAACGGTTCCAAACCTGCAATTCTTTCATGTCATTTTTAGGACTCCCGATTTACCTGCTGTCAGTAGATTCCATCTTTAGGACACTGTAGGCTTATGAGTTTTGATGATGTGTAGGATTTTTCGTATTCCCTGATACTACATCAGAAACATTCCTTTTCTTCCGCACCTGCAACTCATTTGCCTCTGTTTCTAATAGAATTTGCATTATACTTGCCCTGTTATGCAGGGAAAATATTCATATGACAGTCAGACTGGTAGTTAGCTACAATGGGCTTAGCATTAGTGCAGTGCGAGAGTAAGTATTCTTGAATTCTCATGCTAACAGTAGTATATTTTGATCCTTATCTATGGTTCAGAAGATATGGCCAATGCAAGATTGAAGTTAATTGTTTATTTGTAATACCAAACTTTTCAGTGCGTTTGAGAAATCTCTTGGCTTTCGACTGCAAAAGGTGATTGTTGTTAATTCAGTAACTAGTTTAATATTCTTTGCTATCCGTATAGGCTTGACAGAGCTTTTTGTTTACTGTTCGATCAGATGAATCCTAATACTGATTACCATTGCCTGAAGACATTTGGCTCTTACTTCAGGGAAGACATTCGAATACCTGTGGTAAGCTTCTAGTCTCATCTGGTTGATATGATTTGTTGCGTTTAGTCATGTGATACTATGATCGGTTTAACTGCAGGGTACAAAGATCGACTTCCGTCAAACATGTGATGGCCAGCTTATAACTGAAGGTTAGTATAATTGTTTCTTTTAGTACGATTTGAGTTATTTTCCACCATAATGTACATCAACAAGGAAATCTGCGTGCAGTTGATGGCAAACAAATTGGTGCTGTCCAGAGCAAAGATCTTTGCAGTAAGTGCATACTCCTATATATTTTTCTGCGCAAGAACTATCGATCATTTACTTAAAGCTAGAACTCTTAGGCAATCACCATGTCTGAGTTATTATAATTGTTTGTTAAACCCTGTCTTTACCAACAGGGGCTTTCTTCGATATGTATATTGGTGACCCACCCGTTTCAGTGGAGACCAAACAAGACATCGCCCAGAATGTGGGTGGGCTCATTAGAAGATGCTAGGGTAAGAGAAGACGGTCGTAATTATTTCATTCTTCTATACGCTGGGGCGGGGGCGGGGGGGGAGGGCATATAGAGACGGGAAACCAGAGGAGAAGATCGGTTGTATGTATAGTAGTGATAGACCCTGTAACCTGTAAACTAGACTCTGAAATTTGTAACTTACACAGAGGCTTAGCATCTTCTCCTGGGCAAATGCCTCCATGATTTTCATGTTGGTTCGCATTTGCTGTTTCCTGGTCATTGTATCATGTACACTGATCCAGTTAGATGTGTAGCAGAGAGCGCGTGTTTCCTGCATCATCAATATCAAAATAATGGCTTCGGCTTTTTTTCGACTGATATCCATGATGCGTTTTTTTAAAACCGATACTCCCATCTTCAGTAAGCAAAGCTATGGCGACAACGGTAGATTGTCCTGGGCCTTTTTTTTTTCCTTTTTACCTGTAATGTGCACTGGATTTTCGGTAGATAAGATCAAGTTGCCGGACGCCACCCTTTGCCGGTTTTTGTGCAGTAGCGTGTGCGGAACGCAGCACCGGTGTCTGGTGATGAAACAACACTCGAGGACCCTTTTCTGTTCTAGAACTTATTTTGTGCTTATGCACATAAAAGTAGACATAACATTTCAGACGAATTCCATCGATTCAAGGTCTATGTGGGCCAACTTGCCAATGGAGCTATTTGACATTTATGAACATTTTGTGCTGAAATATCAGAAGGAGACGCTTCACTGCTCTCCCTGGTTAGGGAACTGGAAGCAAATCGGTACAGTTTGTTTGTTCAGTTGCAACAGCTAATACAGTACGTTCGTGCCAAAAAAAAAAACCCAGCTAATACAGTACTACCCTACTGCAAACAGGGTAGCATGCATGTAGTTCCTGATTGTTGGAATTCTAGAAGGACCTCACCATGGCATTCCTGACTTAAGGTTCTACGTATGATGTACAGCTCCTTCGACAACACTACTTACCGTGGCCCGTGGGTGCACATGGCGTAGTTTTTTTTTTTTGGTTGTTGAAAGAGGGGGGCTCCGTCGGATTCCATTAACGAAACCAAGCCAGGCAGACAGAGTCGTTTCAGCACTACTAGTCAGGTTTTGCACATGGCGTAGTAAGGTAGAAAAGGTATTCATGACTCATCCTCGTAAGTCAATTTTCTCTTTTGGGCTTTCCATTTGAAATTTCATTTTTGTTTTTTCTGTGAAAAAAGTTCCAAATCTATTATAGAAGTTCATCAGAAGTACAAAGCACCTAGACCATCGAAGGGCCTCACTAGCAGGCCTAGGTAGTGTCCGTTATGGTAGTGCTAGTGGTTGTTCGGTGATGGTGAATTGGAGGCATGGGAGGCAGCCGCGGAGCTATGGGCAGTTCTGGGGGGTACCACTGCCCCAGCCGTAGCCTAATTAGTGGAGGGAAATTTTTTAGAGTGTTAAATTAAGGAGAGTTTAGTCATTTGCCCCCCCCCCCCCTCCCAGATGCATGTTTCTTGTCATGGCAGCCTAAAAGTTCCACCTGAAATGTTCGCCCGACAGAGTAGACACACGGCCCCACCCTAAACCCTGCCAAACCCCCATCCCCGACCACCTCTCCTCCTCCCTACTTTGTGCTTGACCCCACTCCCCATTGTGCGACCATCTTCTTCCCCACCCGTCTCCCGCCGCATGGTTCTTGGAACAATGGAGTATGGAGGTTTACCAAGCATGGAGAGCTGCGCCCGCAGAGTCCACAACGAGCCCACCAGCAAGGCGGTTCCCTAGGCGCTACCTCCAGTCGTATTTTCGCAAATGCAGCGCCATGGCTTGTGAAACATGAGCATTATGGTGGAGAAAAACAGATAGTAGGATCTAGTTTGTGAAACATCAGATCCAATAGGAATGAACCACACCAAAGATATCCAAGAAGGAATCGAGGGGAAACCTTTTGTATGACCAAAAGAGGAGTTGGGATTAAGTGGGACTGAATGATCAAGAGGGGTGTGCTTGGGGAGGCGCCTCTCTAAGTCAAACCCTCTCCTATAACACGACTATACTTCTCCAATCTATCATTCTGAGAATTGAGTTAAGACTAAGTGATGCGACTAGACAGCTTTACCCGTTTCTAGTATTATTGCACTTAAAACCTGTCATAGTTCCACACAGTAAGCTCACAATTATTAACTCTGCATAAGAACATAGTCCAAGGTACAAATCGAAACGCCCCAAAACTTCGCTAAGTAGAGGTTTCAATGGCCTCCTCGAGTTTTTCCTTCTTCTTGTCTGGACTAGATATAAAAAATCCAGCACCAGCAGGAAGTAAGAGAAAAAATAACAACATCTGTCGTTGCTCCTGTTGCTCGAAGCTGCAAATTAAAAAGAAAACAAATACAAAATTTAAATGACAGAGAAGGACAGGGTTCCACTATATATCAAGAGAAAAGGGAACCGATGGAAAAACTACAGATGATGAATTCACTTACCGTTTTTCTTGTTCTAGCCAACTTATAGTTGCTTCATGTGCCTTTTGCAAGTTCTCGCCATACTTCTCCAATGCTATTTCCAAACGGACCTCGGGGGAGTGGGTGTAGTTTGAGCGAGAATGCTGTAAACAAATGAAAGTATTAAACTTTCATAAATTACTATATAAAATTAGGCATTATGCTAGTTTGTCATGGCACATCTTGTATGCACAAAAGTAATAGGAAAACGTTTGGGCGCGGTGCGCCGGCCGAACTTTCGGCCGGCTCGCACGCCACGCTGGCCTACGCAGTGGCCCCGCGCGTCCCGCCTCCTTTCCTATGTGCATTCATCCCCTACCTCCAGCCTTCACACGCGCGCATCCTCTCCCCCCTCCCCTCCCCCCGGGCTGCGGCTGGACCACCACGAGCTCCATCACCGCGCGGCCAGGCGCTTCCTCGCCGGCCGCCACGGCTGCCTGCCGCCATGGCCAGATCCATCCCCTACCTACAGCCTTCACGCGCGTGCATCCCCTCCCTCCCCCTTCCCGAGCTGCAACCGGGCCACCACGAGCTCCATCGTCGGTGGCCAGGCGCTCCCTCGCCGGCCGCCATGGCCGGATCCACACAAGTGTTGCAACCGTCACCTAGAACAGCTTCAACAGCTGTTGAAAAAAGCTTCAACCATAGACACAGAAAGCTTCAATGGCACTGCACAACAAGGGGAAGCTGCAACCGCAGTTGGATTTTGCTACTACTGGCGAGGTTTATTGCTTCATCCATCAGGCGGAGCTGCAACCTTGCGACGAGGACAACGGCGATTTGCTGCAAGCCTGCAACCGTAGTAGGATTTTTGCTACTACCGTTGAAGGTTTTTGCTACATCCATGTAAGGCGGAGCTGCGACCTCGCGAAGGCGGCGACGACATTTTTGCTGCACCCGTAGTTTGATTTTGCTACTACCGTTGAAGTTTTTTGCTACATTCGTCCAAATGGCGTTGATTGACTGGCGGCCGTCGGCGCTGTAATTCCTTGCAGTGAGCATCAATGGCGAGGGGCGGCGGCGGAGTTACAACCGTCACCATCAAGAGCTGCAACCGCAGGTGGAGCTGTTGCATGGGTCGAGGCGACAACGAGGCCGAGAGGGGGGGGGGGGACCGGTGACGAGGACGGCCGGCGAGGGCGGGGTCTGGCGGGCGACGAGGAAGACCCGAGAGGGTGGGGACCGACGACGAGGATGACCACCAAAGGGGACAGGAGGCGCGGCGCCGCGCTCCTCGAGCGGGACAAGCAGATCCACCCTAACTGCCCGAGGAAGAAGAAGCTGGGGACGATTTGCTTTTTTTTGTCTGGATCCAACGGTCGCGCTGCTCGCATCCAACGGCCTGGGCTCGACCGGCCGAAACTTTCGGCCGGCGCGCCGGCGCCTATAAGCGCCCAAAGTAATAATCCCTCCGTTCCATAATGTAAGACGCTTTTTGACTCTAGTGTAGTGTAAAAAAACATCTTATACTATGGGACGGAGGGAGTAACTGTTTGCAAATACTTCACAGCTTGAGAAGTTGATTCGGATCCGAACAACGAACTGAAGCTGAAAGGAGGTATATGAAGGAGAAATAATTAGGAGGACGAAAAAGAGAATGACATTAATTAAGAAGTTTCTACGCGTGCTAATTAATACTCCCTCCGTCCCATAATGTAAGACGTTTTTTGGCACTAGTGTAGTGTCAAAAAACGTTATATTATCGTACGGATGGAGTAGGAGGTACTACCTTTTTCTTTGAAACTTTTGTTAGGTATACCTTCCTTTAGCACATAATTTTGCAACAAGGCAAAGATAGTTAGATCACATCTAGCTAACAAGAATTAATTTCGCTAGTCACTGAAACCCTAGGGCAAGACAGAACATGGGGAATACATTAGGGGGGAGGAAAGATGCATGGGATTACCTTGGATTCGATCCTCTGAGCACCGCCGGAGAGGAACCGGCCTGGGCTCCGACGGAAGGAGCCTAGCCCTAGCGGCATTGGTCGCCCAAGAACGCGGCCTGCGGCAGATCTGAGCAACAGCAAAGCCATCCTTCTGAACAGGCGATCGATCGGGACTCTTCTTCTTCTTCGTTTACTGTGAGAGAAGGAGATCCGGACTTTGTGTTGTTTGTGTGGACGATGCGAACCAGCGTTTGGCGTATGAATAAGGCAGGCGGCTGATCGTGGAGCCGAGTTTGCATGCGAGGGGCGATGGGATCACAGCCGAGACGAGCTAGGAGGGATTGCCGTGGAGGATTGGAGCACGCCGTGTCGGACTACGACTCCGAATTAATCACCGGCCGATTCGTGTACTGCCTCCGTGTCCGACTACGACCACGATCCAACCCCTATGTATGTAGAGTATATTATAAAGCGAACTCAGCAGCATATGGAGGCTCGTGGAGGCATAGATCGATCTGCAATGAACCCAACCGCCGGTATGTTCCCCAGGTTTCCGCCGCCGCCGGTGCCTTTCTACCACACGTCCCCAATGCAGGCCCCGCCGCCGTTCTACTTCCATGCAGTTGCAGTTCCCGTGCCGTCGTCCGCGGTGCCGGTGTGCTCCGTGTGGGCGTGGAACTTCAGGGATGAATCTGACAAGCTCTGCCACTTGGCCTGGAAGGCCCGGTACGTGGCCGTCGACGTGCACTACCCGGGCCTCGTCCACCACGCCGGCAAGGACCACAACGTCCTCACCGTGGAGGAGCGCTACGCCGTCGTGAAGGCCAACGTGGACGCCCTGAAGCCGCTCCAGGTGGGCATCGCCCTCCGTGACGGCCACGGCCGGCACCTCGGCGCGTGGGAGTTCAACCTCCGCGACTTCTGCGCCTTGTCCGACCCGCACGACGAGGGCTCCCTCGCGTACCTCGCCGGCCGCGGCCTCGACGTGGACAAGCTCCGTGTCCGCGGCCTCAGCGCCAAGATGCTCAGGGAGAAGCTGCTGCGTTCCGGACTGTTCGACTTCGACCCTCGGTGTGCCGCGCGGTCGTGGATCACCTACGCCGGGGCGTACCACATCGCGTACCTCATCAAGATTGTCACCGGCGGCGCCCCGCTGCCGCAGGACATGGCCGGGTTCGTTGGCGCCGTTCGGCATTACCTCGGCGACCAGGTCTACGACGTCGCGAGGATGGCGGCCGACGCCGACTGCCCGGCCATGCCCCTGGGGCTGGAGCGCATCGCCGATCACCTCGGCTTCCGTCCGCCGTTGGGGAGCCCTCGCCTCGCGGCTGCCGCCGGCGTGCACGCGCTGCAGGTCTTCATGCGGCTCAAGTACAGAGAGTTGGGCGGCGACGTGGAGAGACACAGAGGTCTGCTTCAAGGCCTGCACCAGCACTAGCTAGGTCGTCCACAATCTAGATTCCTGCAATGGAATGAAGAGACACAGAGGTCTGCTTCAAGGCCTGCACTAGGTAGGTCGTCCACAATCTAAATTCCTGCATCGGACTGAAGCGGTACTTCTGATCGAGTCTTTGAAACAAGGATTGGTCCCTCAAAGAAAAAAGGAAAAAAAAAAGAGAAAGAGGATTGGTCTCTCTCTCAAAAAAAAAAAGATTGGTAATTTGGTACTGCAAGTTTCATAGGTCAAAGTATTTGATTTTTTTAGTAAAATTTCATAGTAATGCTGCCCATGTAACCATATTGGTAATAATAAGTTATACTCCCTCTGTTCAAAAATACGTGTCGGGGTTTTTAGTCATAAAACCATGACACTTATTCTTTAACGGAGGGAGTATATACAAAGGATTAGTAATTTGGTAATGCAGTTTTATAGGTCAAAGTATTTGATTATTTTACTAAAGTTTCATCATAATGTTGCCCATGCATGTAACCATATTAATAAGAAGTTATTATAAAAAAAGATATCCAATTTTCTTGCTACAGTGCCTACCAGCGTCCTGTTAGCAATCTTTGCACCTATATTGTTGAGGACTAATAGTAGCGTGCGAACAGGAATCTCCAATGATGATTGGTAAACCGAACACCGCAGCTGTATGCGGACCAGTCTGAAAACTTTGATGTGGAATGCAACCATCTAAAGCTATGCACATACATTTCAAGCTGGGTTTCAACAAACCGAAGCACATTCATTATATTTTGGAATCCTTTTATTTAAAGAAAGGGAGGGGAGCGGATCTAAACCTAGCTTCTCGTTGTTTCAGCTGGAAAACACATGTCGCTCTCCCTTACACGTGTGGCCCACCGAACGGCATTTCCTTTGCCGACGGGCCTCGCTGGGCGACCGATGCATGAAGTGCTCCGAGCGCATGACCCAGTCAAAATCGGGGCAGACATAAAATTAATAGACGTGATTAACCATCGGAGCTCCAATCCTAGAGAGCTTAGTGAATGTACAGATTTTTTCATAGTAATGCTGCCCATGTAACCATATTGGTAATAATAAGTTGTACTCTCTCCGTTCAAACATATGTGTCGGGGTTTTAGTCCAAAAACCATGACACTTCTTTTTTAACAGAGGGAGTATATATAAAGGATTAGTAATTTGGTAATGCAGTTTTATAGGTCAAAGTATTTGATTATTTTACTGAAGTTTCATCATAATGTTGCCCATGCATGTAACCATATTAATAAGAAGTTATAAAAAGATATCAAATTTTCTTGCTATAATGCCTACCAGCGTTCTGTTAGCAATCTTTGCACCTATATTGTTGAGGAGTTATAGTAGCGTGTGAACAGGCAACTCCAATGCTGATCGGTAAACCGGACACAAGAGCCGTCATGGACCAGTCCGGAAACTTTGATGTGGGATGTAACCATCTAAAGCTATGCACATACATTTCAAGCTGGGTTTCAACAAACTGAAGCACATTTATTATATTTTGAAATCTTTTTATTTAAAGGGAGGGGAGCGGATCTAAACCTAGCTTCTCGTTGTTTCAGCTGGAAAACACGTGTCGCTCTTCCTCACACGCAGGGCCCACTGAACGGCATTTCCTTTGCCGACGGGCCTGGCTGCAACTGATGCACGAAGTGCTCCGAGCGCATGACCCAGTCAAAATCTGGGTAGACATAAAATTGATAGACGTGATCAACCATCGGAGCTCCAATCCTAGAGAGCTTAGTGAATGTACAAATTTTTACGAGGCACCCAGAATTAGCCAAACATGTAAAAATTGAAATACTTAATTACTCTAGTCTGAATGCGAGATAATTAATCAAGTACTAACTGACACATACACATCAATTTGGTCATAAAGTACGGATTAACTCAAATAATAACATGCGAACCAACGTGTGGTTGAGGATGGTTAGGTGGACAGTGGTATCCCCAACCCACCATGGTTCAAATCCTGGTGCTCGCATTATTCCTGGATTTATTTCAGGATTTCCGGCGATGTGCTTTCAGTGGGAGGAGACGTTCCTGTCGACGACGAGGCGCCTACGGTGGCTTCGTAAATCTGAAGATGATATGCCGGCTCAGTCTCTCAGAGGTGCTCATAGGGGTAGGGTGTGCGTGTGTGCGTTCATAGCGGTCGATCGGGACTCTTCTTCTTCTTCGTTTACTGTGAGAGAAGGAGATCCGGACTTTGTGTTGTTTGTGTGGACGATGCGAACCAGCGTTTGGCGTATGAATAAGGCAGGCGGCTGATCGTGGAGCCGAGTTTGCATGCGAGGGGCGATGGGATCACAGCCGAGACGAGCTAGGAGGGATTGCCGTGGAGGATTGGAGCACGCCGTGTCCGACTACGACTCCGAATTAATCACCGGCCGATTCGTGTACTGCCTCCGTGTCCGACTACGACCACGATCCAACCCCTATGTATGTACGGATATTATAAAGCGAACTCATCAGCATATGGAGGCTCGTGGAGGCATCGATCGATCTGCATGAACCCAACCGCCGGTATGTTCCCCATGTTTCCGCCGCCGCCGATGCCTTTCTACCACACGTCCCCAATGCAGCCCCCGCCGCCGTTCTACTTGCATGGAGCAGTTCCCGTGCCGTCGTCCGCGGTGCCGGTGCGCTCTGTGTGGGCGTGGAACTTCAGGGAGGAATCTGACAAGCTCTGCCACCTGGCCTGGAACGCCCGGTACGTCGCCGTCTGACGTGCACTACCCGGGCCTCGTCCACCACGTGGACCGGAACCACAACATCCTCACCGTGGAGGAGCGCTACGCTGTCGTGAAGGCCAACGTGGACGCCCTGAAGCCGCTCCAGGTCGGCATCGCCCTCCGCGACGGCCACGGCAGGCACCTCGGCGCGTGGGAGTTCAACCTGCGCGACTTCTGCGCCCTGTCCGACCCGCACGACGAGACCTCGCTCGCGTACCTCGCCGGCCGCGGCCTCGACGTGGACAGGCTCCGCGTCCGCGGCCTCAGCGCCAAGATGCTCAGGGAGAAGCTGCTGCGTTCCGGCCTGTTTGACCCTCGGTGTGCCGCGCGATCGTGGGTCACCTACGCGGGGGCGTACCACATTGCGTACCTCCTCAAGATTGTCACCGCGGCGCCCCGCTGCCGCAGGACATGGCCGGGTTCGTCGACGCCGTGCGGCGTTACCTCGGCGACCAGGTCTACGACGTCGCGAGGATGGCGGCCGGCGCCGAATGCCCGGCCATGCCGCTGAGGCTGGAGCGCATCGCTGATCACCTCGGCTTCCATCCGCCGTTGGGGAGCCCTCGCCTCGCGGCTGCCGCCGGCGTGCATGCGCTGCAGGTCTTCATGCGGCTCAAGTACAGAGAGTTGGGCGGCGACGTGGAGAGACACCGAGGCCTGCTTCATGGCCTGCACTAGCACTAGCTAGGTCGTCCACAATCTAAATTCCTGCAACGGAATGAATCGGTCGTTCTGATCGAGTCTTTGAAAGAAGGATTGGTCCCTCAAATAAAAAAAGGATTGGTAATTTGGTACTGCCAGTTTCATAGGTCAAAGTATTTGAATTTTTTGTAAAATTTCATAGTACTGTTGCCCATGTAACCATATTGATAATAATAAGCTGTACTCCCTTTGTTCAAAAATAAGTGTCGGGGTTTTAGGTCAACCCCGCATTTGTTTTCGAAGCGGAGGGAGTATGTATAAAGGACTAGTTATTTGGTATTGCAGTTTTATAGGTTAAAGTATTTGATTATTTTAGTAAAGTTTCACAATAATGTTGCCCATCTAACTATATTAATAAGAAGTTATATAGAGATATCCAGTTTTCTTGGCCACACTGCCTACTAGTGTTCTGTTAACAATCTTTGCACCCATCTTATTGAGGAGTTATGGCAGCCTACAAATAGCTATATAATCTTTGCAAGACGACTTCTCGATTGTCTACTATAATAAGGTTTGCCCGGCTTCGGCGAGGGAGGGTTGATGACAGTGGCGTGCCTTCGGCTCGCTTCAGTGTTTGTAGTCATCGATAGGTGGTTGTTTGGATAGCTAGTATTTGAGAGTAGTTTTAGGAAAACCAGTTTTAAGAGGATTTTTAGGAAAACCAGTTTTATGTTGTTGTTTTCGTAAAAGTAGCTTATAGAATACTTTGTTTGGACGTGATTGATCATGCTGCAATATCACACAACCGAGGCTTTGATGCCAACGCTACTTCGCGTCATCCTCAACATTTCAGAAATAGGCAAATAGCCCAAGTGGTTCACGCGAGAGGTGAGGACTGAGGAGATCGAAGAAGGGAGGCACGAGCACACCTAAGACGCCTACAATGGCAGAGTTCGTGCTGCTCCTGATGGGCCTGTCACGGACACGGACCTGGGCGTGCTCGACCTCGTCATGTCCGGCAACTTCCAGGGCGTGCGTGCAGCCAGCGGGGAGATGGGGCACCACAGAGTGCGCGTCAACCTCATGTACCCAAGTGGCGTTGCCATGCCGCTGAGCTGCGTCGTGGTGGGCATCAACGCTGAAGAGATGGTGGCCATGACAGAAGGTGTTGCGCGCGGCCGACCTGAGCAGCATAACGGTACATAGAACGGCTGAGACACAGACGCGGCGGCCACGGCGGCGCTTAGCACGCCAATGGTTAGGAGCAACGTGGGCGTCGTCCTGGCTGAGGAGCACAGCAGGGTACCTGGAACGACTGACATATAGACACGGCGGCCGTGGCGGCGCCTAGCATGCCAGCGGTCCGGAGGAACACGGCCGTCGTCCTCGTCGAGGAGCAGCAGCCACGGCGGCCATGGCGGCGCCTAGCATGCCAGCGGTCCGGAGGAACACGGCCGTCGTCCTCGTCGAGGAGCAGCAGCCACGGCGGCCATGGCGGCGCCTAGCATGCCAGCGGTCCGGAGGAACACGGTCGTCGTCCTTGTCGAGGAGCAGCAGCCACGGTACCTGAGCGGCTGACGAAGGACTTGCGATCTAGCTAAACTGGTTTGTGGAAAAACGACTAATAGGCGTTTTTTCCATATACTCGTTTTTTGGGTTTTTGGAAGACCAAGTTTTTCTTATCCTGGGATTTGTTGGGCTAAACAAACATGGTTTTAGGTGGTTAGACTCCTAAACACGATTAGTGGAAACAGGTTTGGTATAAACTCCTTATCCAAATAACACCTAGGTGGTCTACGGATCTGGATGTACTGAAATTTCTCAGCTGAAGAACTATAGATCATTTACTTGAAGCAAGAACTCTTAGGTAGTCACTATGTCTGTGCTATAATAATTATCTGATACATCCTGTCTTCACGAACAGGGGCTTTCTTCGATACTAGAAGAGTTGGGCGCGCTTTGCTACACCATTGGTGTTGCTGTGTTTCTAAAAAAATACCCACTATGTTTCAAATTTTTTTTTGCGGGTGACACTATGTTTCAAAATATTAGATGTATTACTTTTTAAAAAAGTCAAACAATTTTAAGTTTGACCATATTAGTAGAGAAATATAACAAAATCCATAATATCAAATCGTATAATTAGATTCATCACAAAATAAATTTTCATAAATTTTGTTTAATATTGTGTATGTCGGTAATTTTGGCTCCGAACTTGCTCAAAGTTAAAGAAATTTTACTTCCCAAAAAACTAATACCATTTATATTTTGGAATGGATGGAATATTTAGTTTGGGGGCTGTGAGATGATGGAGTGTGTATTTTTTTTATAATACGATATTTGATGGGTCTTTTTGGGTGTGATTCTGTGTTATCCGCTAATAAACCCATATTTATGTTGGAAAATTTCTGCATCGGTAGCTGCATGTATTATATTGGTTCTAGAGTATCGCATGATGGCGTTTTTTTTCTAGGTGGTGGGAGGAAGTGCACGGTTGATATGTTTTTATAGGCCGGTTGGTGCTGATTGATTTGAAAAATCACTGGCCCGACCAAAATCGTAAATCAAATCCAATATCGAATACCTCTATTGAATTAAAGAGCTTCAAAATTAGGGAATATAGTGAATTAAAATAATTGAATGTGAGAGTAGTGTATAGTATAAAACAATTAAATGAGATAGCTTTTAGAAATTGTTGACCCGGTCAAAAACGGATTGCCCAATTTCAATTGTAAACCTCAATTGATTGTGAGCCCTTTAAAATTAGGGAGCTTAGTGTTATAGAGAATGTACTAGTATATGGGTGACCCACCCGTTTCAGTGGAGAGCAAACAAGACATCGCTCAGAATGTGGGTGGACACATTAGAAGATGCTAGGGTAATGGCCAACTAAATAGCCGGTGGTTGAAATTATTTGATTCTTATATATGGGGGCAAAGGGCACATATATCATTACATATACTAAAGCGGAAAGCTTTCTTATTTTCTGGTTTTTCTTGACTTTTTTACTTACTATTAATGTTCAATTTTACATGTGTAGCAGTAAAGAGTAAGTGTGAACAATTTCCTGTTCTGAATAGTGTTTCGGATGAACAATGTCCAACTATAAACAGTGTTCCGGAGAAAAAAAGCTGGGATTTTTTTAACGCATCATCCCCCCCTCCCCCCTCCACCACTCTTGCGTCCTTATATGGAGGGTTAAGATTTAGCATTTTCTGTATCATTTCTTTCCACCGGAATACCGATGCAGAGCCGCCTCGGTCGTCTTCCGCTCCTTTTCGTTGATGGTGTTGCCAAGACACAAAACAGTAAACCTGAACATTGTATTTGCATGAACAGTGATTTGTGGGGGAATAAGTTCTTCGGAGCTTACGGTCTGTTTTTACACCACAACGACAGTGAACATGCACCAACAATTATCAAGACAAAACCGGAACACTATCCAAATAAACGCAAAGCTCTAACGAAATAATAGCCCAAATAAACTGAAACATCAATCTCGAATAACCTGAAATAGTAAAACCAGTGGAACTGGAAAATACTTGAATAAACTGAAAATATTAAACCACTCAAATGATAAACTTGAACAGTACCCGGATTGCAACCCAAAACAACAAACCGTGTGAATATTATTGGTAAATATGAGGCACATATGAACAATAATCAGGAATGAACCATGATGAAGTGCCGTGTGAACATATGAACAATAATCTTTCTTTTTCCCCTCCACCACCCTCGCGTCCTTATATGGAGGGGTAAGGTTTAGCATTTTTCTACATGTCATTTATTTCCACCGGAATACCGATGCAGAGCCACCTCGGTCATCTCCCGCTCCTTTCAGATGATGGCCCTGCCAAGGCACAAAATAGTAAACCAGAACAATGTATTTGCATGAACATTGATATGTGAGGAAAATAAGTTTTTCGTCGCTTATTGTCTATTTTTACACCACGACAGCAGTGAACATGCACCAACAATTATCGGGATAAAACAGGAACAATACAGAACTCTAACCGAAATAATAGCCCAAATAAACTGAAACAACAGTCCCGAATAACCCGAAACAGTAAAGCCAGTGGAATTAAAAAATACTTGAATAAACTGAAAATATTAATCCATTTAAATGGTAAACTTGAACAGTACCTGGATTACAATTCAGAACAACAAACCGTGTGAACAGTGTTGATAAATACAAGACACGTATGAACAGTAATCAGGAATGAACTATGGTTAAGTGTCGTATGAATATGAACAATGATTATCTGTGAACAATAATTGGGTGTGAATAGTAGTTATTTATGAACAACCCCCTCCCCGGGGTGAACAATATGAGAACAATAAACCTAAAATGTAAACAAAAACCGTATTCAATATAAACCGGAAACAATACCTGAACTGTAAAACTGAAACAGTAAATCCGAATAAACAGGATCATCCTCAAATAGATCGGAAAAGTAAAAACAATAAATTGGAATAGAAACCCAAATAAACCATTAACAGTAACCCCAAACAATAAACGATAACAGTAAACGTGAATAAACGCACACAATAACCAACATACCACGCAAAGCATCGCATCTAACTGGCAGAAATTCATCATCATGATGATACCAAGTAGCAAATCACTGGACAACAATTATTGCTATTTCCAAGTGCAAGTCATGGAGCATATGTCGAATATAGACCATCTAGCTTCACTATCATTAGGGAGCGATATGCATCAAGGCCCAACTAAATAGTCTTCTCCCTCCTCTTTACTAGCAAATGATGCACCACAAAATAATCTACTTGCAACCCCGCCATGAACAAATTCCGCTTTGTAGAAAAATGAAATGTTTCAATCAGAAGAAAACAAGGTATAAACAGTCAGCATATATTTTACAATATAAT
Organism: Aegilops bicornis; assembly: GCA_021605145.1. Taxonomy (NCBI): domain Eukaryota; kingdom Viridiplantae; phylum Streptophyta; class Magnoliopsida; order Poales; family Poaceae; genus Aegilops; species Aegilops bicornis. Next base: position 627,090,447 of record CM038674.1, read on the forward strand.
TAAGAAAGAACATAGCACTGATTCTGCTTCCCTCATTGACTATCGCCAGGCCTCACATGTTGAAGAAATTCCACAAGGACAAAAAAAGACAAAAGACTAATGATTTACCCGCAAGCAGGAAACTAAAAAAAAGGTTTTCAATTTGTTGCACCGTACTTAGAATAATTTGTTCTACGCCGCACCTATACTATTTAACTATTTGCCATAAATAAATCATGGTTCGTTCAAACCTTCAATCGCATGATCCTTAAAGCACTTCTATTTCAGACAAAAAACATCTGGATGGCATCGCCAACGGTCTTTACCGCTCTATACAAAAAATAAGACAAGCATTTCTACACGCAAGGACAAAAGTAGCAACTACAAATGATGTAAATGTGTTATAAAATAAACCTATTACACAAATAAACCTTGCTAAAATGAACCTACACCTCCTTTCCTTCCTATAGAACCTAAACAAAACAAAACATATCCAACTGACTAAACATGAAAAAGGACATGCTACAATAAAAAAAATTGAAGTATTTTACAAAAAATATAAATAAGGCTTGCAGCAGGCGCGGCGTGCGCCGCGCATCTTCGGCACTAGTATAGACAGAACCAGGAGAACATCGGTTGTATGTATAGTAGTAATAGACCTGTAACCTGTAAACTAGACTGGCGAAATTTGCAACTTACACAGAGGCTCAGCATCTTCTCCTGTGTAAATGCCTCCATGATTTTCATATGGGTTGGCATTTGCTGTTTCCTGGCCATTGTATCATGTACACTGATCCAGTTAGAAGTGTAGCGGAGAGCGTGTGTTTCCTGCATCAGTAGCAAATTAATGGTTTCGGCTTTTTTTCAACTGATATCCATGATGCGGTTTTTTTTTTAAACCAATCCTTCCATTTCCAGTAAGCAAAGCTATGGCGACAACGGTAGATTGTCTTCAGCCTTCTTTTCCATTTTACCTGTAACGTGCACTGGATTTTTGGTAGATAAGATCAAGTTGCCCGACACTACTCTTTGTAGGTTTTTGTGCAGTAGCGTGCTGAACGCAACACTGGTGCAACACATGGTGACCCTTTTCTGTTTTAGTACTTATTTTGTGCTTATGCACATGAAAATAGACATAGCATTTCAGACGAATTCCATTGATTCTAGACCTATGTGGACCAACTTGCCATTGGTGCTATTAGACATTTATGAACATCTTGTACTGAAATATCAGAAGGAGACGCTTCACTGCTCTCCCTGGTTGGGGAACTGCGAGCAAATCGGTACATTTTTTTTGCAGGGTAAATTGGTACAGTTTGTTTATTCAGTTGCAACAGCTAATACAATACTACGAAGAGAGACACATACCCCTTCCTCTCTCGCGATCGCCTCCCCCTGCAGGGCGACCGTGGCGTCCTCCCTCCTCCTCCAGCCCCCTCCCTCCTTCCTTCCCGCCGGGCGGCCGGCTTGGCCCGGGCTGGTGGTGGCGGCCTCCTTGCCCTTCCTCCCGGTCGCTCTCTGGGCGGAGCTGCCCGGGGTGCACTTAGGCGGCAGCGGTCCGGGCGTGGCGGCGGGTTCCGTGAGCGCGGGCGAAAGCAGCAAGGCGCGGCGGCGTGATCTGGCGTCATCCGCTGCCCAGATCTGGGCCCTTTGGGCCCCATCTGGCTCGGGCGGCCCGGCGGGATGGTCTCCGGCGTGGCTTTTTGGGAGTCGGGGACACGCGACGAAGCGGCTGGCGCTGGCGGCGCCGACGCCGCCTGCATCATGGCGGCGGGCTTAACGGCCCGCTGAACTGGCTGGCCAGGGTGGCCCGGCATGCCTGGCCGCGTCCGGACGGCTACCGCGACGACGCCGGAGGCACGGGCCTCCTGCACGACGGCGGTGGAGGTGGTTCCCTCCCGCTCGGCGTCGGTGTTGCTGCTCCCGTTGTGGTGCGCTTCTCTCCGGTCCTCTTGGCCTCGTGGTGGTGTTCGTAGTGAGGCGGCGTGGATGGCGGCGCTACTGCGTTGGCGCATGGTGGTGGGCGGTGGTCTGGCTGGTCGGCTCCGATCCGTTGGGCGGTGGTGTTGGAGTGCGGAAGAAATCCTTGCCGGTCTTCGGCTCCGATGCGGTGACACCTAAGGGTGCCACCATTCCTTCCTGGAGGGTGTCGGTGATATCCATCCCCCACCTCCGTCCGCGTGCCGGGAAAACCCTAGGACATGTCCGGGCAGCAACTGAAGGAAATATGCCCTAGAGGCAATAATAAAGTTATTATTTATTTCCTTATATCATGATAAATGTTTATTATTCATGCTAGAATTGTATTAACCGGAAACATAATACATGTGTGAATACATAGACAAACAGATAGTCACTAGTATGCCTCTACTAGACTAGCTCATTAATCGAAGATGGTTATGTTTCCTAACCATAGACATGTGTTGTCATTTGATTGATGGGATCACATCATTAGGAGAATGATGTGATTGACATGACCCATTTCGTTAGCTTAGCAGTTGATCGTTTAGTATGTTGCTTATGCTTTCTTCATGACTTATACAAAGTTCCTGCAACTATAAGATTATGCAACTCCTGCCATCGGAGGAACACTTTGTGTGCTACCAAACATCACAACGTAAATGGGTGATTATAAAGGTACTCTACAGGTGTCTCCAAAAGTATATGTTGAGTTGGCATGAATCGAGATTAGGTTTTGTCACTCCGATTGCTCGGAGAGGTATCTCTGGGCCCTCTCGGTAATGCACATCACTATAAGCCTTGCAAGCAATGTAGCTAATGAGTTAGTTACGGAATGATGCATTACGGAACGAGTAAAGAGACTTGCCGGTAACGAGATTGAACTAGGTATTGGATACCGACGATCGAATCTCGGGCAAGTAACATACCGATGACAAAGGGAACAACGTATGTTGTTATGCGGTTTGACCGATAAAGATCTTCATAGAATATGTAGGAGCCAATATGGGCATCCAGGTCCCGCTTATTGGTTATTGACCGAGAATAGTTCTAGGTCATGTCTACATAGTTCTCGAACCCATAGGGTCCGCACGCTTAAGGTTTCGGCGATGCTTATATTATGAGTTTATGAGTTTTGATGTACCGAAGAAGTTCGAGTCCCGGATGAGTTCGGGGACATGACGAGGAGTCTCGAAATGGTCGAGACGTAAAGATCGATATATTGGACGACTATATTCGGAGTTTGGAAAGGTTCGAATGATTCGGGTATTTTTCGGAGTACCGAGAGTTACGGGAATTCGCCGGGAGAAGTATTGGGCCTTATTGGGCCCTCGGGAAAGAGAGAGGGCTGCCTAGGGCAGGCCGCGCCCCAAGGCCTAGTCCGAATGGACTAGGGAGGGGCCGCACCCTTCCTCCCTTCCCCTTCCTTCTCTCCTACTCCTACTAGGAAAGGAGGAGTCCTACTCCCGGTGGGAGTAGGACTCCCCCTCAAGCCGCCTCCTCCTCCTTGGCCGCCCTCCCTTGCTCCTTTATATACGGGGCAGGGGGCACCCCATGACACACAAGTTGATCTACGGATCGTTCCTTAGCCGTGTGCGGTGCCCCTTCCACCATATTCCACTTCGGTCATATCGTCATGGAGCTTAGGCGAAGCCCCACGCCGAGAAGTCATATCGTCATGGAGCTTAGGCGAAGCCCTGCGTCGGTGGAGCATCATCATCGCCACCACGCCGTCGTCGACGGAACTCATCCCCGCACTTTGCTGGATCGGAGTCCGGGATCGCCATCGAGCTGAACGTGTGCAGAACTCGGAGGTGCCGTGACGTTCGGTACTTGGATCGGTCGGATCGTGAAGACGCACGACTACATCAACCGCGTTGTTATAACGCTTCGCTTTCGGGTTCACGAGGGTACGTGGACGGACACTCTCCTCTCGTTGCTATGCCATCACCATGGTCTTGCGTGTGCGTAGGAATTTTTTGAAATTACTACGTTCCCCAACAAAGGGCATCTCGAGCCAGGTTTTATGCGTTGATGTCATATGCACGAGTAGAACACAAGTGAGTTGTGGGCGATACAAGTCATACCGCCTACCAGCATGTCATACTTTTGGTTCAGCGGTATTGTGAGATGAAGCGCCCGGACCGACATTACGCCAGACGCTTACGCTGAGACTGGTTTCACCGCCCGAGCACTAGTTGCTTAAAGGTGACCGCGGGTGTCTGTCTCTCTCACTTTAGTTGAACCGAAAAGGCTACGCCCGGTCCTTGCGAAGGTTAAAACAGCACCAACTTGACAAACTATCGTTGTGGTTTTGATGCGTAGGTAAGAACGGTTCTTGCTCAGCCCGTAGCAGCCACGTAAAACTTGCAACAACAAAGTGGAGGACGTCTAACTTGTTTTTGTAGGGCATGTTGTGATGTGATGTGGTCAAGACGTGATGCTATATTTTATTGTATGAGATGATCATGTTTTGTAACCGAGTTATCGGCAACTGGCAGGAGCCATATGGTTGTCGCTTTATTGTATGAAATGTAAACGCCATGTAATTGCTTTACTTTATCACTAAGCAGTAGCGATAGTCATAGAAGCAATAGTTGGCGAGATGCTACGATGGAGATCAAGGTGTCGCGCCGGTGACGATGGTGATCATGACGGTGCTTCGGCGATGGAGATCACAAGCACAAGATGATGATGACCATATCATATCACTTATATTGATTGCATGTGATGTTTATCCTTTATGCATCTTATCTTGCTTTGATTGACGGTAGCATTATAAGATGATCTCTCACTAAAAATTATCAAGAAGTGTTCTCCTTGAGTATGCACCGTTGCTAAAAGTTCGTAGTACCCAGACACCACGTGATGATCGGGTGTGATAAGTTCTACGTCCATCTACAACGGGTGCAAGCCAGTTTTGCACACGCAGAATACTCAGGTTAAACTTGACGAGCCTAAGCGTATGCAGATATGGCCTCGGAACACGGAGACCGAAAGGTCGGCGTGAATCATATAGTAGATATGATCAACATAGTGATGTTCACCATTGAAAACTACTCCATCTCACGTGATGATCGGTTATGGTTTAGTTGATTTGGATCACGTGATCACTTAGATGACTAGAGAGATGTCTGTCTAAGTGGGAGTTCTTAAGTAATATGATTAATTGAACTTTAATTTATCATGAACTTAGTCCCGGTAGTATTTTGCAGATTATGTTGTAGATCAATAGCTCGCGTTGTTGCTTCCTGTGTTTTTATATGTGTTCCTAGAGAAAATTGTATTGAAAAATGTTAGTAGCAATATTATGGATTGGATCCGTGATCTCGAGGTTTATCCTCATTGCTGCCTGTAAGAATTATGTCCTTGATGCACCGCTAGGTGACAGACCTATTAGAGGAGCAGATGCACGGCGTTATGAACGTTTGGCTAGCTCAATATGATGACTACTTGATAGTTTAGTGCACCATGCTTAACGGCTTAGAATCGGGACTTCAAAGGCATTTTGAACGTCATGGACCATATGAGATGTTCCAGGAATTGAAGTTAATATTTCAAGCAAATACCCGAGTTGAGAGATATGAAGTCTCCAACAAGTTCTATAGCTAAAAGATGGAGGAGAATCGCTCAACTAGTGAGCATGTGCTCAGATTGTCCGGGTACTTCAATCCCTTGAATCAAGTGGGAGTTAATCTTCCTGGATAAGATAGTGATTGACAGAATTCTCTAGTCACCATCACTAAGTTACTAGAACTTCGTGATGAACTATAGTATGCAAGGGATGACGAAAACAATTCCCAAGCTCTTCGTGATGCTAAAATCGGCGAAGGTAGAAATCAAGAAAAACATCAAGTGTTGATGATTGACAAGACCACTAGTTTCAAGAAAAAGGGCAAATGGAAGAAGAAGGGAAACTTCAAGAACAGCAAGAAAGTTGCTGCTCAAGAGAAGAAACCCAAGTCTGGACCTAAACCTGAAACTGAGTGTTTTTACTGCAAGCAGACTGGACACTGGTGTGACGCCCCCGATTTAATCGTACACTAATCATGCACGCAAATGTGTACGATCAAGATCAGGGACGCACGGGAAGATATCACAACACAACTCTACAAATAAAATAAGTCATACAAGCATCATAATACAAGCCGGGGCCTCGAGGGCTCGAATACAAGTGCTCGATCATAGACGAGTCAGCCGAAGCAACAATATCTGAGTACGGACATAAGTTAAACAAGGTGCCATAAGATGGCTAGCACAAACCGGGATACAGATCGAAGAGGAGCAGGCCTCCTGCCTCGATCCTCCTAGGATACTCCCGGTCGTCGCCGCCGGCTGCACGTAGTAGTAGGCACCTCCGTGAGTAGTAGTCGCCATAGGCGGTGGCGCCTGGCTCTGGGCTCCATCTGCAGTTGCAGCAATCGAGTAGAGGTAGGGGAAAAGGGGAACAAGGCAACCGTGAGTACTCATCCAAAGTACTGCAAGCAAGGAGCTACACTACATATGCATGGATATATGTGTAAAGGCCATATCAGTGGACTGAATCGCAGAATGCCGTAATAAGAGGGGATAGCTAGTCTAACCAAGACTACGCTTCGGACAATTGCCTTGCAAATGCATGTAAGAGGACGAACGGAAGTCCTCCAAGTAACATCATATAGCAAGAATCCTACCCGGCAATCCCCTGCTCATAACCCCGAGCGAGAGCGACCACCGGTTGTATCTGGCACTTGGAAGGGTGTGTTTTATCAAGTATCCGGTTCTAGTTGTCATAAGCTCAAGGTACAACTCCAAGTCGTCCTGTTACCGAAGATCACGGCTATCCGAATAGATTAACTTGAAGGAAATATGCCCTAGAGGCAATAATAAAGTTATTATTTATTTCCTTATTTCATGATAAATGTTTATTATTCATGCTAGAATTGTATTAACCGGAAACATAATACATGTGTGAATACATAGACAAACATAGTGTCACTAGTGTGCCTCTACTTGACTAGCTCGTTGAATCAAAGATGGTTAAGTTTCCTAGCCATAGACATGAGTTGTCATTTGATTAACGGGATCACATCATTAGGAGAATGATGTGATTGACATGACCCATTCCGTTAGCCCAGCACTTGATCGTTTAGTATGTTGCTGTTGCTTTCTTCATGGCTTATACATGTTCCTGTAACTATGAGATTATGCAACTCCTGCCATCGGAGGAACACTTTGGTGCTACCAAACGTCACAACGAATCGGGTGATTATAAAGGAGTACTACAGGTGTCTCCAAAGGTACATGTTGGGTTGGCGTATTTCGAGATTAGGTTTTGTCACTCCGATTGTCGGAGAGGTATCTCTGGCCCTCTCGGTAATGCACATCACTATAAGCCTTGCAAGCAATGTAGCTAATGAGTTAGTTACGGAATGATGCATTACGTAACGAGTAAAGAGACTTTCCAAAGAACGAGATTGAACTAGGTATTGGATACCGACGATCAAATCTCGGGCAAGTAACATACCGATGACAAAGGGAAAAACGTATGTTGTTATGCGGTTTGACCGATAAAGATCTTCGTAGAATATGTAGGAGCCAATATGGGCATCCAGGTTCCGCTTATTGGTTATTGACCAAGAATAGTTCTAGGTCATGTCTACATAGTTCTCGAACCCGTAGGGTCCGCACGCTTAAGGTTTCGGCGATGCTTATATTATGAGTTTATGAGTTTTGATGTACCGAAGGAGTTCGGAGTCCCGGATGAGATCGGGGACATGACGAGGAGTCTCGAAATGGTCGAGACGTAAAGATCGATATATTGGACGACTATATTCGGAGTTCGGAAAGGTTCCGAGTCATTCGGGTATTTTTCGAGTACCGGAGAGTTTCGGGAATTCGCCGGGAGTATATGGGCCTTATTGGGCCATACGGGAATAGAGGAGAGAGGCCAAAGGGAGGAGGCCTGCGCCCCCTTCAGGTCCGAATTGGACAAGGGGCGCAGCCCCTTTCCTTCTCCTTCTCCCCTCTTTCCCTCTCCTACTCCAACAAGGGAGGTGGAATCCTACTAGGACTAGGGAGTCCTAGTAGGACTCCACACCATGGCGCCGCCTCCTAAGGGCCGGCCTCCTCCTCCTTGCTCCTTTATATCACGGGGCAGGGGGCACCCCATGACACACAAGTTGATCTACGGATCGTTCCTTAGCCGTGGTGCGGTGCCCCTTCCACCATATTCCACTTGGTCATATCGTCATGAGCTTAGGCGAAGCCTGCGCCGGAGAAGTCATATCGTCATGAGCTTAGGGCGAAGCCCCGCGCCGGTGGAGCATCAACATCGCCACCACGCCGTCGTCTTGACGGAACTCATCCCGACACTTTGCTGGATCGGAGTCCGGGATCGCCATCGAGCTGAACGTGTGCGTAACTCGGAGGTGCCGTACGTTCGGTGCTTGGATCGGTCGGATCGTGAAGACGTACGACTACATCAACCGCGTTGATATAACGATTCCGCTTTCGGTCTACGAGGGTACGTGGACGGACACTCTTCCCTCTCGTTGCTATGCCATCACCATGGTCTTGCGTGTTCGTAGGAAATTTTTTGAAATTACTACGTTCCCCAACAGTGGCATCCGAGCCTGGTTTTATGCGTTGATGTCATATGCACGAGTAGAACACAAGTGAGTTGTGGGCGATACAAGTCATACTGCCTACCAAAGATGTCATACTTTGGTTCAGCGGTGCTTGTGAGATGAAGCGGCCCGGACCGACATTACGCCAGACGCTTACGCGAGACTGGTTTCACCGCCCGAGCACTTTCGTTGCTTAAAGGTGACCGGCGGTGTCTGCCTCTCTCACTTTAGTTGAACCGAGTATGACTACGCCCGGTCCTTGAGAAGGTTAAACGGAGTCTATTTGACAAACTATCGTTGTGGTTTTGATGCGTAGGTAAGAACGGTTCTTGCTCAGCCCGTAGCAGCCACGTAAAACTTGCAACAACAAAGTAGAGGACGCCTAACTTGTTTTTGCAGGGCATGTTGTGATGTGATATGGTCAAGACGTGATGCTATATTTTATTGTATGAGATGATCATGTTTTGTAACCGAGTTATCGGCAATCGGCAGGTGAGCCATATGGTTGTCGCTTTATTGTATGAAATGCAAACGCCATGTAATTGCTTTACTTTATCACTAAGGAGTAGCGATAGTCGTAGAAGCAATAGTTGGCGAGACGACAACGATGCTACGATGGAGATCAAGGTGTCGCGCCGGTGACGATGGTGATCATGACGGTGCTTCCGCGATGGAGATCACAAGCACAAGATGATGATGACCATATCATATCACTTATATTGATTGCATGTGATGTTTATCCTTTATGCATCTTATCTTGCTTTGATTGACGGTAGCATTATAAGATGATCTCTCACTAAAATTATCAAGAAGTGTTCTCTCGAGTATGCACTGCTGCCAAAGTTCGTAGTACCCAGACACCACGTGATGATCGGGTGTGATAAGTTCTACGTCCATCTACAACGGTGCAAAACAGTTGCACACGCCGAATACTCAGGTTAAACTTGACGAGCCTTGCATATAACAGATATGGCCTCGGAACACGGAGACCGAAAGGTCGGCGTGAATCATATAGTAGATATGATCAACATAGTGATGTTCACCATTGAAACTACTCCGTCTCACGTGATGATCGGACATGGTTTAGTTGATTTGGATCACGTAATCACTTAGATGACTAGAGAGATGTCTATCTAAGTGGGAGTTCTTAAGTAATATGATTAATTGAACTTTAATTTATCATGAACTTAGTCCCGGTAGTATTTTGCAAATTATGTTTGTAGATCAATAGCTCGCGTTGTTGCTTCCCTATGTTTTTATGTGTTCCTAGAGAAATTTTGTATTGAAAAATGTTAGTAGCAATGATGCGGATTGGATCCGTGATCAGAGGTTTATCCTCATTGCTGCACAGAAGAATTATGTCCTTGATGCAACGCTAGGTGACAGACCTAATCCAGGAGCAAAAGCATACGTAATGAACGTTTGGCTAGCTCAATATGATGACTACTTGATAGTTTAGTGCACCATGCTTAACGGCTTAGAATCGGGACTTCAAAGACGTTTTGAACGTCATGGACCATATGAGATGTTCCAGGAGTTGAAGTTAATATTTCAAGCAAATACCCGAGTTGAGAGATATGAAATCTCCAACAAAGTTCTATAGCTAAAAGATGGAGGAGAATCGCTCAACTAGTGAGCATGTTCTCAGATTGTCTGTGAAAGGAAATATGCCCTAGAGGCAATAATAAAGTTATTATTTATTTCCTTATATCATGATAAATGTTTATTATTCATGCTAGAATTGTATTAACCGGAAACATAATACATGTGTGAATATATAGACAAACAGTATGTCACTAGTATGCCTCTACTTGACTAGCTTGTTAATCAAAGATGGTTATGTTTCCTAACCATGAACAAGGAGTTGTTATTTGATTAACAAGGTCACATCATTAGTTGAATGATCTGATTGACATGACCCATTCCGTTAGCTTAACACTTGATCGCTTAGTATGTTAATGCTTTCTTCATGACCCATACATGTTCCTATAACTATGAGATTATGCAACTCCGTTTACCGGAGGAACACTTTGGGTACTACCAAACGTCACAACGAATCGGGTGATTATAAAGGAGTACTACAGGTGTCTCCAAAGGTACTTGTTGGGTTGGCGATTTCGAGATTAGGTTTTGTCACTCCGATTGTCGGAGAGGTATCTCTGGGCCTTCTCGGTAATACACATCACATAAAGCCTTGCAAGCATTACAACTAATGAGTTAGTTGTGAGATGATGTATTACGAACGAGTAAAGAGACTTGCCGGTAACGAGATTGAACTAGGTATTGGATACCGACGATCGAATCTCGGGCAAGTAACATACCGATGACAAAGGGAACAACGTATGTCGTTATGCGGTTTGACCGAGAAAGATCTTCAGAGAATATGTAGGAACCAATATGGGCATCCAGGTTCCGCTATTGGTTATTGACCGAGAATGGTTCTAGGTCATGTCTACATAGTTCTCGAACCCGTAGGGTCCGCACGCTAACGCTTCGATGACAGTTCATAATGAGTTTATAAGTATTGATGCAATCAAGGTTGTTCGAGTCCCGGATGTGATCACGGACATGACGAGGAGTCTCGAAATGGTCGAGACATAAAGATTGATATATTGGAAGCCTACATTTGGACATCGGAAGTGTTCCGGTGAAATCGGGATTTTACCGAGTACCGGGAGGTTACGGAACCCCCGGGAGGTCCATGGGCCTTAATGGGCCATAGGAGAAGAGGAAGGGCAGGCCAAGGTGGGCTGCGCGCCTCCCCTCTAGTCCGAATAGGACAAGGAAGGGGGGGCGCCTCTTCCTCTTCCCTCCTCCAATCCTAGTCCAACTAGGACAGGGGGGAGTCCTACTCCCAGGAGTAGGACTCCTCCTTGCGCGCCTCCTCTAGGGCCGCCACCTCCCCTTGGCTCCTTTATATCTGAGGGCAGGGGGCACCCCAATACACACAAGTTGATCTACGGATCTTTCCTTAGCCGTGCGGTGCCCCTTCCACCATATTCCACTTCGTCATATCGTCATGAGCTTAGGCGAAGCCCCGCGCCGGAGAAGTCATATCGTCGCGGAGCTTAGGCGAAGCCCTGCGTCGGTGGAGCATCAACATCGCCACCACGCCGTCGTCTTGACGGAACTCATCCTCCGACACTTTGCTGGATCGGAGTCCGGGATCGCCATCGAGCTGAACGTGTGCGTAACTCGGAGGTGCCGTGACGCTCGGTGCTTGGATCGGTCGGATCGTGAAGACGCACGACTACATCAACCGCGTTGTTATAACGCTTCGCTTTCGGTCTCACGAGTGCGTGGACGGACACTCTTCCCTCTCGTTGCTATGCCATCACCATGGTCTTGGCGTGATCGTAGGAAAATTTTGAAATTACTACGTTCCCCAACGGTGGCATCCGAGCCTGGTTTTATGCGTTGATGTCATGTGCACGAGTAGAACACAAGTGAGTTGTGGACGATACAAGTCATACCGCCTACCGGCATGTCATACTTTGGTTCAGCGGTATTGTTGGACGAGACGATCCGGACCAACCTTACGCTGCATTTTACGCGAGACCGTTCCCTCGACGTGCTTTGCACATAGATGGCTTGCGGAAGACTGTCTCTCCAACTTTAGTTGAACTGAAAAGGCATACGCCCGGTCCTTGAGAAGGTTAAACGGAGTCTATTTGACAAACTATCGTTGTGGTTTTGATGCGTAGGTAAGATGAGTTCTTGCTTAAGCCCGTAGCAGCCACGTAAAACTTGCAACAACAAAGTAGAGGACGTCTAACTTGTTTTTGCAGGGCATGTTGTGATGTGATATGGTCAAGACATGATGCTAAATTTTATTGTATGAGATGATCATGTTTTGTAACCGAAGTTATCGGCAATCGGCAGGAGCCATATGGTTGTCGCTTATTGTATGCAATGCAATCGCGATGTAATGCTTTACTTTATTACTAAGCGGTAGTGATAGTCGTGGAAGCATAAGATTGGCGAGACGACAACGATGCTAAGATGGAGATCAAGGTGTTGCGCCGGTGACGATGGTGATCATGACGGTGCTTGGCGATGGAGATCACAAGCACAAGATGATGATGACCATATCATATCACTTATATTGATTGCATGTGATGTTTATCCTTTATGCATCTTATCTTGCTTTGTTTGACGGTAGCATTATAAGATGATCTCTCACTAAAAATTATCAAGAAGTGTTCTCTCGAGTATGCACCGTTGCCAAAGTTCGTAGTACCCGGACACCACGTGATGATCGGGTGTGATAAGTTCTACGTCCATCTACAACGGTGCAAAACAGTTGCACACGCCGAATACTCAGGTTAAACTTGACGAGCCTAGCATATAACAGATATGGCCTCGGAACACGAGAGACCGAAAGGTCGAACGTGAATCATATAGTAGATATGATCAACATAGTGATGTTCACCATTGAAACTACTCCGCCTCACGTGATGATCGGACATGGTTTAGTCGATTTGGATCACGTGATCACTTAGATGACTAGAGAGATGTCCGTCTAAGTGGGAGCTTTTTAATATGATTAATTGAACTTAAATTTATCATGAACTTAGTACACGATAGTATTTTGCTTGTCTATGTTTAATGTAGATAGATGGCTCGTCTGTTGTTCCGTTGAATTTTAATGCGTTCCTTGAGAAAGCAAAGTTGAAAGATGATGGTAGCAATTACACGGATCGGGTCCGTAATTTGAGGATTATCCTCATTGCTGCACGTAAAAATTACGCCCTGGAAGCACATTTGGGTAGCGAACTGCTTTGCGAGATCTTGAGCGAGAGGTTATGAACGTCCGCAAAGCGTAGCTGATGACTACTCTATAGTTCAGTGTGCCATGCTTTACGGCTTAGAACCGGGTCTTCAACGACGTTTTGAACGTCATGGAGCATATGAGATGTTCCAGGAATTGAAGTTAATATTTCAAGCAAATACCCGAGTTGAGAGATATGAAGTCTCCAACAAGTTCTATAGCTAAAAGATGGAGGAGAATCGCTCAACTAGTGAGCATGTGCTCAGATTGTCCGGTACTTCAATCGCTTGAATCAAGTGGGAGTTAATCTTCCAGATAAGATAGCGATTGACAGAATTCTCTAGTCACCATCACTAAGTTACTAGAACTTCGTGATGAACTATAGTATGCAAGGGATGACGAAAACGATTCCCGAGCTCTTCATGATGTTGAAATCGACGAAGGTAGAAATCAAGAAAGAGCATCAAGTGTTGATGATTGACAAGACCACTAGTCTCAAGGTAAAATGCAAAGGGAAGAAGGGGAACTTCAAGAAGAACGGCAAGCAAGTTGCTGCTCGAGTGAAGAAGCCCAAGTCTGGACCTAAGCCTGAGACTAAGTGCTTTTGCTGCAATAGAACTGGTCACTAGAAGCGGAACTACCCCAAGTATTTGGCGGATAAGAAGGATGGCAAAGTGAACAAGGGTATATTTGATATACAGGTTATTGATGTGTGCTTTACTAATGTTTATAGTAGCCCCTGAGTATTTGATACTTGTTCGGTTGCTAAGATTAGCAACTCGAAGCAGGAGTTACAGAATAAAAACTAGTTGAAGGGGAAGTGACGATGAGTGTTGGAAGTAGTTCCAAGATTGATATGATCATCATCGCACACTCCCTATACTTTCGGGATTAGTGTTATTTGGTGTTGAGCATAAATATGATTTGATCATGTTTATTGCAATACGGTTATTCATTTAAGTAAGAGAATAAATTGTTGTTCTGCTTACATGAATAAAACCTTATATGGTTACACACCCAATGAAAATGGTTCATTGGATCTAGATCATAATGATACACATATTCATATATTGAAACCAAAAGATGCAAAGTTAATAATGATAGTGCAACTTATATGTAGCAATCGCCATTTAGGTCATATTGGTGTAAAGCGCATGAAGAAAACTCCATGCCGATGGACTTTTGGAATCACTTGATTATGAATCATTTGATGCTTGCGAACCGTGCCTTTTGGGCAAGATGACTAAAACTCCGTTCTCCGGAACAATGGAACAAGCTACCGACTTATTGGAAATAATACATACCGATGTATGCGATTCAATGAGTGTTGATGCTCGTGGCAAGTATCATTATTTTCTGACCTTCACAGATGATTTGAGCAGATATGCGTATATCTTCTTGATGAAACATAAGTCTGAAATAGTTGAAAAGTTCAAAGAATTTCAGAGTGAAGTAGAAAATCATCGTAACAAGAAAATAAAGTTTCGCAATCTGATCGTGGAGATGAATATTTGAGTTACGAGTTCGGTCTTCAATTAAAACAAAGTGGAATAGTTTCACAGCTCACGCCACCGGAACACCACAACGTTATGGTGTGTCCGAACGTCAGAATCGCATTTCTTTATTTTGATATGGTGCGATCAATGATGTCTCTTCTTGATTTACCAATATCGCTTTTGGGGTTATGCATTAGAGACAGCTTGCATTCACGTTTAATAGGGCACCATCTAAATCCGTTGAGACGACACCATATGAACTATGGTTTAACAAGAAACCTAAGCTGTCGTTTCTTAAAAGTTTGGAGTTTTGATACTTATGTGAAAAAGTTTTCACCGATAAGCTCGAACCCAAATCGGAGAAGTGCGTCTTCATAGAATACCCAAAGGTAACTATTGGGTACACCTTCTATCACAGATCCAAAGGCAAGTTTTTCGTTGCTAAGATGGATCCTTTCTAGAGAAGAAAGTTTCTCTCGAAAGAAGTGAGTGGGAGGAAAGTAGAACTTGATGAGGTAATTGTACCTTCTCCCTTATTGGAAAGTAGTTCATCACGTAAATCAGTTCCCAAAGTGATTCCTACACCAATTAGTGAGGAAGTTAATGATGATGATCATGAAACTTCAGATCAAGTTTCTACCAAACCTCGTAGGTCTTCCAGAGCAAAATCCGCACTGCAGTGGTATGGTAATCGTGTTCGGAAGTCATGTTACTAGACCATGATGAACCTACGGACTATGAGGAAGCGATGATGAGCCCAGATTCCGCGAAATGGCTTGAGGCCATGAAATCTGAGATAGGATCCATGTATGAGAACAAAGTATGGACTTTGATTGACTTGCTCGATGATCAGCAAGCCATGTTAAATAAATGGATCTTCAAAGAGGAAGACGGACATTGATAGTAGTGTTACTATCTACAAAGCTCGACTTGTCACAAAAAGGTTTTCGACAAGTTCAAGGTGTTGACTACAATGAGATTTTCTCAAATTGTAGCGATTCTTAAGTCTGTCCGAATCATGTTAGCAATTGCCACATTTTATGAAATCTGGCAAATGGATGTCAAAACTACATTCTTTAATGGATTTATTAAAGAAGAGTTGTATATGATGCAACCAGAAGTTTTTTTCAATCCTAAAGGAGCTAACAAAATATGCAAGCTCCAGCGATCCATCTATGGACTGGTGCAAGCATCTCGGAGTTGGAATAAACGCTTTGATAGTGTGATCAAAGCATATGGTTTTATACAGACTTTTGGAGAAGCCTGTATTTACAAGAAAGTGAGTGGGAGCATTACAACATTTACGATAAGTATATGTGAATGACATATTGTTAATCGGAAATAATGTAGAATTATTCGCAAAGCATAAAGGAGTATTTGAAAGGAGTTTTTCAAAGAAGGACCTCAGTGAAGCTGCTTACATGTTGAGCATCAAGATCTATAGAGATAGATCAAGACGCTTGATAAGTTTTTCAATAAGTACATACCTTGTCAAGATTTTGAAGTAGTTCAAAATGGAACAGTCAAAGAAAAGTTCTTGCCTGTGTTGCAAAACGTATGAAATTGAGTAAGACTCAAATCCCGACCACGGCAGAAAATAGAAAAGAGAATGAAAGTCATTCCCTATGCCTCGCTTATAGGTTCTATGAAGTATGCTATGCTATGTACTGCACCTATTGTATACCTTGCTCTGAATTTGGCAAGGAGTACAATAGTGATCTAGGAGTAGATCATCGGACATTGGTCAAGAACATCCTTAGTGAGGACTAAGGAAATATTTCTCGATTATGGAGGTGATAAAAGAGCCCGTCAGAAAGAGTTACATCGATGCAAGCTTTTTACACAGATCCAGATGACTCTAAGACTCAATCTGGATACATATTGAAAGTGGGAGCAATTAGCTAGAGTAGCTCCGCAAGAGCATTGTAGACATAGAGTATTTGCAAAATACATACGGCTCGAATGTGATGCACCCATTGACTAAGCTTCTCTCACGAGCAAAACATGATCATACCTTAGTACTCTTTGGGTGTTAATCACATAGCGATGTGAACTAGATTATTGACTCTAGTAAACCCTTTGGGTGTTGGTCACATGACGATGTGAACTATGTGCGTTAATCACATACAGATGTGAATATTAGTGTTGAATCACATGATGATGTGAACTAGATTATTGACTCTAGTGCAAGTGGGAGACTGAAAGGAAATATGCCCTAGAGGCAATAATAAAGTTATTATTTATTTCCTTATATCATGATAAATGTTTATTATTCATGCTAGAATTGTATTAACCGGAAACATAATACATGTGTGAATATATAGACAAACAAGATGTCACTAGTATGCCTCTACTTGACAAGCTTGTTAATCAAAGATGGTTATGTTTCCTAACCATGAACAAGGAGTTGTTAATTGATTAACAAGGTCACATCATTAGTTGAACGATCAGATTGACAAGACCCATTCCGTTATCTTTAAACTTGATCGATTAGTATGTTAATGCTTTCTTCATGACCCATACATGTTCCTATAACTATGAGATTATGCAACTCCTGCTTACCGGAGGAACACTTTGGGTACTACCAAACGCCACAACGAATCGGGTGATTATAAAGGAGTACTACAGGTGTCTCCAAAGGTACTTGTTGGGTTGGCGATTTCGAGATTAGGTTTTGTCACTCCGATTGTCGGAGAGGTATCTCTGGGCCTTCTCGGTAATACACATCACATAAAGCCTTGCAAGCATTACAACTAATGAGTTAGTTGTGAGATGATGTATTACGAACGAGTAAAGAGACTTGCCGGTAACTAGATTGAACTAGGTATTGGATACCGACGATCGAATCTCGGGCAAGTAACATACCGATGACAAAGGGAACAACGATGTCGTTATGCGGTTTGACCGATAAAGATCTTCGTAGAATATGTAGGAACCAATATGGGCATCCAAGTTCCGCTATTGGTTATTGACCGAGAATGGTTCTAGGTCATGTCTACATAGTTCTCGAACCCGTAGGGTCCGCACGCTTAACGCTTCGGCGATGCTCATAATGAGTTTATAAGTATTGATGCAATCAAGGTTGTTCGAGTCCCGTATGTGATCACGGACATGACGAGGAGTCTCGAAATGGTCGAGACATAAAGATTGATATATTGGAAGCCTACATTTGGACATCGGAAGTGTTCCGGTGAAATCGGATTTTATCGAGTACCGGAGGTTACCGGAACCCCGGGAGGTCCATGGGCCTTAATGGGCCATAGGAGAAGAGGAAGGGCAGGCCAAGGTGGGCTGCGCGCCTCCCCCTCTAGTCCGAATAGGACAAGGAAGGGGGGCGCGCCTTCCCTCTTCCCCTCCTCCAATCCTAGTCCAACTAGGACAGGGGGGAGTCCTACTCCCGGTAGGGAGTAGGACTCCTCCTTGGTGCGCCTCCTCTAGGGCCGCCACCTCCCCTTGGCTCCTTTATATCACGGGGCAGGGGGCACCCCAATACACACAAGTTGATCTACGGATCTTTCCTTAGCTGCAGCGGTGCCCCTTCCACCATATTCCACTTCGGTCATATCGTCATGAGCTTAGGCGAAGCCCCGCGCCGGAGAAGTCATATCGTCATGAGCTTAGGCGAAGCCCTGCGCCGGTGGAGCATCAACATCGTCACCACGCCGTCAGGTCGACGGAACTCATCCTCCGACACTTTGCTGGATCGGAGTCCGGGATCGCCATCGAGCTGAACGGTGCGTAACTCGGAGGTGCCGTGACGTTCGGTGCTTGGATCGGTCGGATCGTGAAGACGTACGACTACATCAACCGCGTTGTTATAACGCTTCCGCTTTCGGTCTACGAGGGTACGTGGACGGACACTCTTCCCTCTCATTGCTATGCCATCACCATGGTCTTGCGTGATCGTAGGAAAATTTTGAAATTACTACGTTCCCCAACAGTCTGGGTACTTCAATCGCTTGAATCAAGTGGGAGTTAATCTTCCAGATAAGATAGTGATTGACAGAATTCTCTACTCACCATCACTAAGTTACTAGAACTTCGTGATGAACTATAGTATGCAAGGGATGACGAAAACGATTCCCGAGCTTTTCGTGATGTTGAAATCGACGAAGGTAGAAATCGAGAAAGAGCATCAAGTGTTGATGATTGACAAGACCACTAGTCTCAAGGAAAAGGGCAAAGGGAAGAAGGGGAACTTCAAGAAGAACGGCAAGCAAGTTGCTGCTCGAGTGAAGAAGCCCAAGTCTGGACCTAAGCCTGAGACTAAGTGCTTTTTTCTGCAATGGAACTGGTCACTAGAAGCGGAACTACCCCAAGTATTTGGCGGATAAGAAGGTTGGCAAAGTGAACAAAGGTATATTTGATATACAGATTATTGATGTGTACTTTACTAGTGTTCGTAGCAACCCCTCGGTATTTGATACTGGTTCAGTTGCTAAGAGTAGTAACTTGAAACGGGAGTTGCAGAATGAATGTAAACTAGTTGAAGGAAGTGACGATGAGTGTTGGAAGTAGTTCCAAGATTGATATGATCATCATCGCACACTCCCTATACTTTCGGGATTAATGTGGAACCTAAATAAGTGTTATTTGGTGTTGAGCATAAAAATGATTTGATAATGTTTATTGCAATACGGTTATTCATTTAAGTAAGAGAATAAATTGTTGTTCTGTTTACATGAATAAAACATTATATGGTTACACACCCAATGAAAATGGTTCATTGGACCTCGATCATAGTGATACACATATTCATAATATTGAAACCAAAAGATGCAAAGTTAATAATGATAGTGCAACTTATTTGTGGTAATCGCCGTTTAGGTCATATTGGTGTAAAAGCGCATGAAGAAAACTCCATGCCGATGGACTTTTGGAATCACTTGATTATGAATCATTTGATGCTTATGAACCGTGCCTTTTGGGCAAGATGACTAAAACTCCGTTCTCGGAACAATGGAACAAGCTCTTGACTTATTGGAAATAATACATACCGATGTATGCGATTCAATGAGTGTTGATGCTCGTGGCAAGTATCATTATTTTCTGACCTTCACAGATGATTTGAGCAGATATGCGTATATCTTCTTGATGAAACATAAGTCTGAAATAGTTGAAAAGTTCAAAGAATTTCAGAGTGAAGTAGAAAATCATCGTAACAAGAAAATAAAGTTTCGCGATCCGATCGTGGAGATGAATATTTGAGTTACGAAGTTTGGTCTTCAATTAAAACAAAGTGGAATAGTTTCACAGCTCACGCCACCTGGAACACCACAACGTTATGGTATGTCCGAACATCGAATCGTATTTCTTTATTTTGATATGGTGCGATCAATGATGTCTCTTACCGATTTACCAATATCGCTTTTGGGGTTATGCATTAGAGACAGCTGCATTCACGCTTAATAGGGCACCATCTAAATCCGCTGAGATGACACCATATGAACTATGGTTTAACAAAGAAACCTAAGCTGTCGTTTCTTAAAAGTTTGGAGTTGTGATACTTATGTGAAAAAGTTTTCACCGATAAGCTCGAACCCAAATCGGAGAAGTGCGTCTTCATAGAATACCCAAAAGTAACTATTGGGTACACCTTCTATCACAGATCCGAAGGCAAGTTTTTCGTTGTTAAGATGGATCCTTTCTAGAGAAGAAGTTTCTCTCGAAAGAAGTGAGTGGGAGGAAAGTAGAACTTGATGAGGTAATTGTACCTTCTCCCTTATTGGAAAGTAGTTCATCACGTAAATCAGTTCCGGTGATTCCTACACCAATTAGTGAGGAAGTTAATGATGATGATCATAAAACTTCAGATCAAGTTGTTACCAAACCTCGTGAGGTCTTCCAGAGCAAAACACGCACTGTGAGTGGTACGGTAATCGTGTTCTGAAGTCATGTTACTAGACCATGATGAACCTACGAACTATGAGGAAGCGATGATGAGCCCAGATTCCGCGAAATGGCTTGAGGCCATAAAATCTGAGATAGGATCCATATATAAGAACAAAGTGTGGATTTTGGTTGACTTGCTCGATGATCAGCAAGTCAAGTTAAATAAATGGATCTTCAAGAGGAAGACAGATGCCGATAGTAGTGTTACTATCTACAAAGCTCGACTTGTCACAAAAAGGTTTTCGACAAGTTCAAGGTGTTGACTACAATGAGATTTTCTCAAACTGTAGCGATTCTTAAGTCTGTCTCAATCATGTTAGCAATTGTCACATTTTATGAAATCTGGCAAATGGATGTCAAAACTACATTCTTTAATGGATTTATTAAAGAAGAGTTGTATATGATGCAACCAGAAGGTTTTGTCAATCCTAAAGGAACTAACAAAATGTGCAAGCTCCAAATGATCCATCTATGGACTGGTGCAAGCATCTCGGAGTTGGAATAAACGCTTTGATAGTGTGATCAAAGCATATGGTTTTATACAGACTTTTGGAGAAGCCAGTATTTACAAGAAAGTGAGTGGGAGCACTACAGCATTTCTGATAAGTATATGTGAATGACATATTGTTGATCGGAAATAATGTAGAATTATTCTGCAAAGCATAAAGGAATATTTGAAAGGAGTTTTTCAAAGAAGGACCTCAGTGAAGCTGCTTACATATTGAGCATCAAGATCTATATGATAGATCAAGACGCTTGATAAGTTTTTTCAATAAGTACATACCTTGTCAAGATTTTGAAGTAGTTCAAAATGGAACAGTCAAAGAAAAGAGTTCTTGCCTGTGTTACAAGGTGTGAGATTGAGTAAGACTAAAAACCCGACCACGGCAGAAGATAGAAAGAGAATGAAAGTCATTCCCTATGCATCAGCCATAGGTTCTATAAAGTATGTCATGTCAGTGTACCAGATCTATTGCATACCCTACCACTAAGCTTGGCAAGGAGTGCAATAGTGATCTAGGAGTAGATCAATGGACAGCGGTCAAAATTATCCTTAGTGGAATAAGGATATGTTTCTCGATTATGGAAGTGAAAAAGGGTTCGCCGTAAAGGGTTACGCCGATGCAAGTTTTAACACTAATCTAGATGACTCGAGTCTCAATCTGGATACATATTGAAAGTGGGAGCAATTAGCTAGAGTAGCTCCGCAAGTGCGAGCATTGTAGACATAGAAATTTGCAAAATACATACGGCTCGAATGTGACAGATCTGTTGACTAAGCTTCTCTCACGAGCAAAACATGATCATACCTTAGTACTCTTTGGGTCTTAATCACATAACGATGTGAACTAGATTATTGACTCTAGTAAACCCTTTGGATGTTGGTCACATGACGATGTGAACTATGGGTGTTAATCACATACAGATGTGAATATTAGTGTTGAATCACATGATGATGTGAACTAGATTATTGACTCTAGTGCAAGTGGGAGACTCAAGGAAATATGCCCTAGAGGCAATAATAAAGTTATTATTTATTTCCTTATTTCATGATAAATGTTTATTATTCATGCTAGAATTGTATTAACCGGAAACATAATACATGTGTGAATACATAGACAAACATAGTGTCACTAGTGTGCCTCTACTTGACTAGCTCGTTGAATCAAAGATGGTTAAGTTTCCTAGCCATAGACATGAGTTGTCATTTGATTAACGGGATCACATCATTAGGAGAATGATGTGATTGACATGACCCATTCCGTTAGCCCAAAGCACTTGATCGCTTAGTATGTTGCTGTTGCTTTCTTCATGGCTTATACATGTTCCTCGTAACTATGAGATTATGCAACTCCTGCTTACCGGAGGAACACTTTGGTGCTACCAAACGTCACAACGTAATCGGGTGATTATAAAGGAGTACTACAGGTGTCTCCAAAGGTACATGTTGGGTTGGCGATTTCGAGATTAGGTTTTGTCACTCCGATTGCTCGGAGAGGTATCTCCGGCCCTCTCGGTAATGCACATCACTATAAGCCTTGCAAGCAATGTAGCTAATGAGTTAGTTACGGAATGATGCATTACGAACGAGTAAAGAGACTTTCCAAGAACGAGATTGAACTAGGTATTGGATACCGACGATCAAATCTCTGCAAGTAACATACCGATGACAAAGGGAAAACGATGTTGTTATGCGGTTTGACCGATAAAGATCTTCAGAGAATATGTAGGAGCCAATATGGGCATCCAGGTTCCGCTTATTGGTTATTGACCAAGAATAGTTCTAGGTCATGTCTACATAGTTCTCGAACCCGTAGGGTCCGCACGCTTAAGGTTTCGATGATGCTTATATTATGAGTTTATGAGTTTTGATGTACCGAAGGAGTTCGGAGTCCCGGATGAGATCAGGGACATGACGAGGAGTCTCGAAATGGTCGAGACGTAAAGATCGATATATATTGGACGACTATATTCGGAGTTCGGAAAGGTTCCGAGTCATTCGGTATTTTTCGGAGTACCGGAGAGTTACGGGAATTCGCCGGGAGTATATGGGCCTTATTGGGCCATACGGGAATAGAGGAGAGAGGCCAAAAGGGAGGAGGCCCGCGCCCCCCTTCAGGTCCGAATTGGACAAGGGGCGCAGCCCCCCTTTCCTTCTCCTTCTCCCCCTCTTTCCCCCTCTCCTACTCCAACAAGGGAGGTGGAATCCTACTAGGACTAGGGAGTCCTAGTAGGACTCCACACCATGGCGCGCCCCTCCTAAGGGCCGGCCTCCTCCTCCTTGCTCCTTTATATACGGGGGCAGGGGGGCACCCCAGGACACACAAGTTGATCTACGGATCGTTCCTTAGCCGTGTGCGGTGCCCCCTTCCACCATATTCCACTTCGGTCATATCGTCGTAGAGCTTAGGCGAAGCCTCGCTACGGAGAAGTCATATCGTCATGGAGCTTAGGCGAAGCCCCGCGTCGGTGGAGCATCAACATCGCCACCACGCCGTCAGGCCGACGGAACTCATCCCCGACACTTTGCTGGATCGGAGTCCGGGATCGCCATCGAGCTGAACGTGTGCGTAACTCGGAGGTGCCGTGACGCTCGGTGCTTGGATCGGTCGGATCGTGAAGACGCACGACTACATCAACCGCGTTGATATAACGCTCGCCGGGTTCACGAGGGTACGTGGACGGACACTCTTCCTTCTCGCTGCTATGCCATCACCATGGTCTTGGCGTGTTCAGAGGAAATTTTTGAAATTACCACGCTCCCCAACATAACTTCTGCAGGGTGCACCATCTTACCCAAAGACGCCGATCCCATTTGGCCGGACACACTTTCCTGGGTCATGCCCGGCCGCTGAAGATCAACACGCCGCAGCCCCACCTAGGCACAACAGAGAGGCCAACACGCCGGTCTAAACCTAAGCTGCCAGGGTCCGGGCCCATCGCCTGAAAGCACACCCGCACGCTATGTGACGCTGGCCGAAGCGCACTCTAGCCCATCAGGCGTTCCCAGTCCAATCCGGCCAGCCGCCCGTCAGGCCGACGTCCCGAAGTGCCGGTGATACCACGACGGGATACCCATAACTACTCCTGCCAGATGGTTAGTGCGTATAAGCTCGTAGCCAACCCAGATCAAATACCAAGACCTCGTTAAGCGTGTTAAGTAACCGCGAACGCCGAACAGGGCCAGGCCCACCTCTCTCCTAGGCGGTCTCAACCTGCCCTGTCGCTCCGCCACAAAGTAACAGTCGGGGGCCGTCGGGAACCCAGGCCCACCTCTACCGGGATGGAGCCACCTGTCCTTTCAGCCCCCATCTCCTAACAAAGATCATGTAATGTAATAGTGTAAAGTATATAGTATATACCCGTGATCAACTCCCGAGTGATCACGGCCCGATAGTATAGCACGCAGCATGCACAAGAAAGTAGGGCCACAGATGAAAGTACTAGCATCCTATACTAAGCATATGGGATTGCGTAAGGTAACAACAGAGGTAACAAGGACAAAGCTATGCAAGAAAGATAGGAGTATCTGAAAACAGTAACATGCTATACTACTTTAATGCAAGCAGTATAGAGAAGAGTAGGCGATATCTGGTGATCAAGGGGGGGGGGCTTGCCTGGTTGCACTGGCAAGAGAGAGAGGGGTCGTCGGTGACGTAGTCGATCACAGGGACATCGGCATCGGTCTCGGGGTCTACCGGAGAGAAGAGGGGGAAGAAACAGTAAATACAAAGCAGGCATAGCATCGCAGAGTATAACATGGCAAATAGCTGTGTCGGATGTGACCTACCATATGGCTACACGATATAGGTGAAGGGGGAATTCAACCGGGAATGTATTCCCGGTTCCGGACCTGTGTCAAACAGATGACCGGAGGGGGAAAGTTCCATGTTCAGCATGCTAGGAGCATGTGACAGATGAACGGACCACGTATTCGGATTCGTTGGATTTTTCTGAGCAACTTTCATATAGAAAACATTTTCATCCGAGTTACAGATTATTTTATATGAATTTTCTAAGTTTTAAACGTATCCTGGAATTATTTAAAATCAATAGAAAAGGGAAAATGATGTCAAGATGACGCAGTTGATGACGCCAGCAAATAACAATGACCGGGCCGACTAGGTCAAATGACGTGGGTCCCACCTGTCATGGACAGAAGACTAATAAAAGTTTAAACTAACTAAGACAGAGTTATTTAGCAGGAAGGCCCCACCTGTCATGGACTAATTAACTAAATTAATTAGTTTTAATTATGAAAACACTTAATTAGGAAATAAGCGGTAGGGGCCGGGCCATAGAGACGCCAGTCAAGACGCTGATCGGGTCAACCCAGTCAACGGATTCGGGCATGGCCGGGCAATGACTCGGGGTCTGTGTCGGCCACGTCGGCGGTGGCCGGCGGCTTGACGCCGGCGACGCCAAAACGCGGCGGAGGCCTCGGACCTCGTCGGATTTCGCCACCGCTTTCACGCTGCTGAGGCGTCGGACGAGCGTGAGCAAGGCCGATTGGCGGTGGTGGCTCAAGGGAGTGGCCGGAGTGCCATCGGTGGTGAGGCATGGCGGCGGCCGGAGATGAGGGGGGGTCGGGCTAGCGGCTAGGGGGCACGGGGAGGCCCGTGCTTAGGCTCGTTGGGCCCCTGGGGGCTCCAGGAGTACAACGGTGGCCTCAGGTGGCGGCGACGTCGACCACAAGGACGGCCATGACCTCGTCGGCGGCGAGCACGGCACGGAGGCGGCGACGGCTAGCTACGGCGCGGGAAAAAGCACGGGGAGAGAGGGAGAGGGAGGCGGAGCTCACGGGGCAGGCACACGGAGGCCTCTCGGGGTTCGGGAGCGCAGAGGGAGGCATGTGGCTCCGGTGATCGCCGGTGACCACCGAGAAGGGGAAGAGGGCGATGGCGACGATGCGGCAGTTCCCGGTGTCGATCTGTGGGCGGAGAAGATGAGGACGAGCCCGGCGAAGCTGCTGGACTTCCAAACGCAGCTCGAGGTGACCGGTGGCCGCGTCAATGGCGACGGCGCTTCGGCGACGGCGTCGGGCGTGAAGGATCGGAGGGGACGAGCGAGAGAGGGGAGGATTGGTGATCTAGGGTTCACCAGGGTGCGGGGCGGCGTTTTGTAGGTCAACGGGGGCGCGGTGGATGGCCGGCGCGTGGCCATCGCGGCCACGGGCGGCTGCCCGGCGTCCACCTCCCCTCTATGAACAGAGGAGGAAGGAGAGGGGCAAGTTGGGCTGGGCCGGCCTGGTTGGTCTAAGGCTAGCTGGGCTGAGGCCTAGGAGAGGGGGGGGGTTCTCTTTTATTTTTCTTATAAAAGCCTTTGTATTTTCTGTTTTTGTTTTATTTTACAGCAACAGTTTTGCAATAATTCAAGCCACCAAATGACCTTGCATAAAAGTGGAGCTTGGCCACAAAAATACTATGAAATATTCTGCAGTGCCACAAAACGTTTGTGCAATTTTGGAGTTCATTTGAATTTTTTTTTGAAAAAGAATAGGGCATTTAAAGTGTCGTTTTGGCACTGTTTTAAATGCTCAGACCCATAAGTGTTGAAGATGATGTTGTTTTCCTTAACAACATTTGTTTTGGAATATTTGCTAGATGATGAACATTTTAGTTTTACTGCTCAAAGAAACAATTTATTTGACTCTATTTCAAATTTGAAAATGGCTTTGGATTTTGGACAGGTGGCAAGCTGCATAGTAACCATGATGACATGGACACCATTAGGGAGAGATTACTGTAGCAAGATTCTCGGGGCGTTACAACTGGAAGCGGAACTGCCCCAAGTATTTGGCGGATAAGAAGGATGGCAAGGTGAACAAAGGTATATGTGATATACATGTTATTGATGTGTACCTTACTAGAGCTCGTAGTAGCACCTGGGTATTTGATACTGGTTACATTTGCTAATATTTGCAACTCAAAGCAGGGACTACTGGAATAGGCGAAATCGGCAAAGGACGAGGTGACGATGCGCGTGGGAAAGCGGTTCCAAAGTCAATGTGATCGCGTCGGCACGCTACCTCTACATCTACCTTCGGATTAGTTTTAGACCTAAATAATTGTTATTTGGTGCCAGCGTTGAGCATGAACATTATATCTGGATCTTGTTTGATGCGAGACGGTTATTCATTTAAATCGAGAGAATAATGGTTGTTCTATTTATATGAGTAATATCTTTTATGGTCATGCACCCTTGAAGAATGGTCTATTCTTGTTGAATCTCGACAAGTAGTGATACACATATTCATAATGTCGAAGCCAAAAGATGCAGAGTTGATAATGATAGTGCAACTTATTTGTGGCACTGCCGTTTAGGTCATATCGGTGTAAAACGCATGAAACAACTCCATACAGATGGACTTTTGGAATCACTTGATTATGAATCACTTGGTACTTGCGAACCGTGCCTCATGGGCAAGATGACTAAAACACCGTTCTCCGGTTGTATGGATAGAGCAACAGACTTATTGGAAATCATACATACAGATGTATGTGGTCCGATGAATGTTGAAGCTCGTGGCGGATATCGTTATTTTCTCACCTTCACAGATGATTTAAGCAGATACGGGTATATCTACTTGATGAAACATAAATCTGAAACATTTGAAACGTTCAAAGAATTTTAGAGTGAAGTTGAAAATCATCGTAACAAGAAAATAAAGTTTCTACGATCTGATCGTGGAGGAGAATATTTGAGTTTCTGAGTTTGGTCTACATTTGAAGCAATGCGGAATAGTTTCACAACTCACGCCACCGGAACACCTCAGCGTAATGGTGTGTCCGAACGTCAGAATCGTATTTTACTAGATATGGTGCGATCTATGATGTCTATTTCCGATTTACCGCTATCGCTTTGGGGTTATGCTTTAGAGACGGCCGCATTCACGTTAAATAGGACACCGTCAAAATCCGCTGAGACGACGCCTTATGAACTATGGTTTAGCAAGAAACCAAAGTTGTCGCTTTCGAAAGTTTGGGGTTGCGATGCTTATGTGAAAAAACTTCAACCTTGATAAGCTTGAACCCAAATCGAAAATGTGTCTTCATAGGATACCCAAAGGAGACAATTGGGTATACCTTCTATCACAGATCCGAAGGCAAGACATTTGTTGCTAAAAATGGATCCTTTCTAGAGAAGGAGTTTCTCTCGAAAGAAGTGAGTGGGAGGAAAGTGGAACTTGATGAGGTAATAGTACCAGCTCCCTTATTGGAAAGTAGTTCGTCACAGAAATCAGTTTCTGTAACACCTACACCAGTTAGCGAGGAAGATAATGATAATGATCATGAAACTTCAGATCAAGTTGTCACTAAACTTCGTAGATCAACCAGAATAAAATACGCACCAGAGTGGTACGGTAATCCTATTCTGGAAGTCATGCTACTAGATCATGGTGAACCTACGAACTATGAAGAAGCGATGGTGAGCCTAGATTCCACAAAATGGCTTGAAGCCATGAAATCTGAGATGGGATCCATGTATGAGAACAAAGTATGGACTTTGGTAGACTTGCCCGATGATCGGCAAGCTATTGAGAATAAATGGATCTTTAAGAAGAAGACTGACACCGATGGTAATGTAACTGTCTACAAAGCTCGACTTGTTGCAAAAGGTTTTCGACAAGTTCAAGGGGTTGACTACGATGAGACTTTCTCACCCGTAGCGATGCTTAAGTCTGTCCGAATCATGTTAGCAATTGCCACATTTTATGAAATCTGGCAAATGGATGTCAAAACTACATTCTTTAATGGATTTATTAAAGAAGAGTTGTATATGATGCAACCAGAAGGTTTTGTCAAACCTAAAGGAGCTAACAAAATGTGCAAGCTCCAGCGATCCATCTATGGACTGGTGCAAGCATCTCGGAGTTGGAATAAACGCTTTGATAGTGTGATCAAAGCATATGGTTTTATCTGAGACTTTTGGAGAAGCCTGTATTTACAAGAAAGTGAGTGGGAGCACTACTGACATTTCGATAAGTATATGTGAATGACATATTGTTGATCGGAAATAATGTAGAATTATTCGCAAAGCATAAAGGAGTGTTTGAAAAGAGTTTTTCAAAGAAAGACCTCGGTGAAGCTGCTTACATATTGAGCATCAAGATCTATAGAGATAGATCAAGACGCTTGATAAGTTTTTCAATGAATACATACCTTGACAAGATTTTGAAGTAGTTCAAAATGGAACAGTCAAAGAAAAGAGTTCTTGCCTGTGTTACAAGGTGTGAGATTGAGTAAGACTAAAACCCGACCACGGCAGAAGATAGAAAGAGAATGAAAGTCATTCCCTATGCATCAGCCATAGGTTCTATAAAGTATGTCATGTCAGTGTACCAGATCTATTGCATACCCTACCACTAAGCTTGGCAAGGGAGTGCAATAGTGATCTAGGAGTAGATCAATGGACAGCGGTCAAAATTATCCTTAGTGGAATAAGGATATGTTTCTCGATTATGGAAGTGAAAAAAAAGGGTTCGTCGTAAAGGGTTACGTCGATGCAAGTTTTAACACTAATCTAGATGACTCTGAGTCTCAATCTGGATACATATTGAAAGTGGGAGCAATTAGCTAGAGTAGCTCCGCAAGAGCATTGTAGACATAGAAATTTGCAAAATACTTACGGCTCTGAATGTGATGTAATCTGCTGACTAAAAATTATCTCACAAGCAAAACATGATCACACCTTAGTACTCTTTGGGTGTTAATCACATGGCGATGTGAACTAGATTACTGACTCTAGTAAACCCTTTGGGTGTTGGTCACATGTCGATGTGAACTATGGGTGTTAACCACATATAGATGTGAACTATTGATGTTAAATCACATGGCGATGTGAACTAGATTATTGACTCTAGTGCAAGTGGGAGACTGAAGGAAATATGCCCTAGAGGCAATAATAAAGTTATTATTTATTTCCTTATATCATGATAAATGTTTATTATTCATGCTAGAATTGTATTAACCGGAAACATAATACATGTGTGAATACATAGACAAACAGATAGTCACTAGTATGCCTCTACTAGACTAGCTCATTAATCGAAGATGGTTATGTTTCCTAACCATAGACATGTGTTGTCATTTGATTGATGAGATCACATCATTAGGAGAATGATGTGATTGACATGACCCATTTCGTTAGCTTAGCACTTGATCGTTTAGTATGTTGCTTATGCTTTCTTCATGACTTATACAAAGTTCCTGCAACTATAAGATTATGCAACTCCCGTTTACCGGAGGAACACTTTGTGTGCTACCAAACATCACAACGTAAATGGGTGATTATAAAGGTACTCTACAGGTGTCTCCAAAAGTATATGTTGAGTTGGCATGAATCGAGATTAGGTTTTGTCACTCCGATTGTCGGAGAGGTATCTCTGGGCCATCTCGGTAATGCACATCACTATAAGCCTTGCAAGCAATGTAGCTAATGAGTTAGTTACGGAATGATGCATTACGGAACGAGTAAAGAGACTTGCCGGTAACGAGATTGAACTAGGTATTGGATACCGACGATCGAATCTCGGCAAGTAACATACCGATGACAAAGGGAACAACGTATGTTGTTATGCGGTTTGACCGATAAAGATCTTCGTAGAATATGTAGGAGCCAATATGGGCATCCAGGTCCCGCTATTGATTATTGACCGAGAATAGTTCTAGGTCATGTCTACATAGTTCTCGAACCCGTAGGGTCCGCACGCTTAAGGTTTCGATGGCGGTTATATTATGAGTTTATGAGTTTTGATGTACCGAAGGAGTTCGGAGTCCCGGATGAGATCGGGGACATGACGAGGAGTCTCGAAATGGTCGAGACGTAAAGATCGATATATTGGACGACTATATTCGGAGTTTGGAAAGGTTCCGAATGATTCGGGTATTTTTCGGAGTACCGGAGAGTTACGGAATTCGCAGGGGAGAAGTATTGGGCCTTATTGGGCCCTGCGGAAAGAGAGAGGGGCTGCCTAGGGCAGGCCGCGCGCGCCCAAGGCCTAGTCCGAATTGGACTAGGGAGGGCCGCACCTTCCTCCCTTCCCTTCCTTCTCTCCTACTCCTACTAGGAAAGGAGGAGTCCTACTCCCGGTGGGAGTAGGACTCCCCCCTTGGGCGCGCCTCCTCCTTCTTGGCCGGCCCTCCCCTTGCTCCTTTATATACGGGGGCAGGGGGGCACCCCATGACACACAAGTTGATCTACGGATCGTTCCTTAGCCGTGTGCGGTGCCCCCTTCCACCATATTCCACTTCGGTCATATCGTCGCGGAGCTTAGGCGAAGCCTGCGCGGAGAAGTCATATCGTCATGAGCTTAGGCGAAGCCCTGCGCCGGTGGAGCATCATCATCGCCACCACGCCGTCGTCTTTGGAACTCATCCCCGACACTTTGCTGGATCGGAGTCCGAGGATCGTCATCGAGCTGAACGTGTGCAGAACTCGGAGGTGCCGTACGTTCGGTACTTGGATCGGTCGGATCGTGAAGACGTACGACTACATCAACCGCGTTGTTATAACGCTTCCGCTTTCGGTCTACGAGGGTACGTGGACGGACACTCTCCCCTCTCGTTGCTATGCCATCACCATGGTCTTGCGTGTGCGTAGGAATTTTTTTGAAATTACTACGTTCCCCAACAGCAGCGTCGTCGGCGTCGCTTTCCTTCTTGGAGGTGCTGCTTTGTACGTGGTGGTTCGGAGCCTCAGGTTGTGGTGCTCTGTTTCTGGTGGGCGTAGCGGTGGCGGGTCTTCCGCGCTTTGTCGAGCTGCCATTGTTGGCATTTGTTTCTTCTTCTTTTTCTTTTGAGCTTGATGTGCTGTTCGCCCAAGCGATCCTTGTATAGATGTTGGTTGCTTTGAAATACAAAGCAGGGGAAACCCTTTTTCGATAATACAATACTACCCTACTGCAAACGGAGTAGCATGCATATAGTTTTTAGGTGCAAGTAAAACCACCACCATTTCTCCATTCATAGTCGGTTGCTTCGATGGTTAAGCAATCAAGTGAAAGTTGGCACTGCTGAACATTATAGCGTTTTCCTGATTGTTGGAACTTTAGACCGACCTCATCATGGCATTCCTGATTTAGAGCTCCTTGGATAGCTTTACTTACCGTGGGTGCACACGGCGTGGTAAGGTAGAAACGGTGTCATGACACATCCTTGTGAGTCTTTTTTTTCCCTCTTTTGAGCTTTCCATTCGACATTTCAATATTTTTTGCAAAAAGATCCACGTCTATTATAATAGTTCGCCGGAAATACAAAGCACCTCAAACATATAAAAGTTACGTTGAGATTACTAAACCATCGAATGACCACTACCGCTGCCAGAACAAGCTGTCGCCGCTCCTCTGTTGGAGCCGACTTGACCTTGTCGACAATAGCCGGGAAGTCTTCGTGCACGTGTCCTTAAGGACTAACGCCCTAGAGCCACAATCGTCACCAGTGAACACTTGAATAGATTTGAAGCATCTGACACCAAAACTCGCCCCGTACGAGAAACCCTAACCTCACTGCCCCAAAGAAACGACAGAAATCTACGCTAGAGCTCCGTCGACTACGTTCAAATGGACGAACTCGAGGAGGGATCAGAGCCCGGAAGAAAAACTCGAAGAGAAAGCGCCGCCATACGCCCTACCACCGCACGTGCAAGGACTAATTAAAAACCCTATAGCCTAAACCACTAGCCGGAGCAGAGGCACATAGATCCCCCTCCACACCACCAACTACTAGAGCAGCAGGTAGAGGCAAGAGGAATCCACGGGCTCGCCGGCGAAGAGTGGAGGGGAGAGTTTACCCTAGCCGCCAAGGGTAGATGAGGAAACGGTGTATAGGTTTTCTCTATTTTTCATTTATTTGTTTGACTATTCAACCTTGGTGACTTAAGTGTTGACTTCCTTTGACAAAACTTTAGTATTCAGGATGTGTATAAGCAATATCAATATTATCCCGACAGTCACTTTAGGACAACAGTCACCGTTGCAGTGACTAACAAGTATGCTTGACTGTTGCCCTAAAAAAAGCACTTGAATTTTCTTTTTCACTGCACTTGTTTGGTTCTTGCCATGCATGACAGGCAGGAGAAACTAACCACCAGAGGGAGACCACCAGCTGACCGTCTGAAACCGAAGCCATTCTGGGCCGAACACTTCGCAACCTCCTGAACGCACTCGCGCCCCTCCCCATTTTAGCTGCCCTTCTCTCGCTGACTCGCTCCCTCCTCTGCCACTCCCCACACGGACGGCACGCCCACGCCTCAGCCTCGGCTTCCCCCCCTCCCTCACTCACCAGCGCGGGCGCCATGAAGAAGAAGCACACCCCGGCGAGCTGCCGCGGCGGCGGCGTCCGCTGCGTCGTCGCGCTGCTCCTCGCGGCGCTCGTCCTGTCCGGCGACGTCGCCGGCGCCACCTCCTTCAACTACAAGGACGCGCTCACCAAGTCGATCCTGTTCCTCGAGGCGCAGCGCTCCGGGAAGCTGCCGCCCGACAACCGCATCAAGTGGCGCGGCGACTCCGGCATGGAGGACGGCAAGCTCGCCCATGTACGTATGCAGGCTCGCCGCCGTTGATCTTGCGCTCCTCTCCCGCTTAGTTTCGTTCCTTCGCTTCCATATGTGCTGCCTGCATGCATGAGTTTCTTGGTTTGGTCGATCATGTCCGTCGTGTGTGTGTTCATGTTGAGTGTATGCATGCGTTAAGATGGGTGCGGCGTTCATGGCGTACGTTATGAAATCGCCATGCTTGATTCACGCACGTATAACTGCTAATTAATGTCGATCGGGTGGCCATCCGTATTTTGCATCATATATATGGATCATGTCCGTGTCCGTTGAGCTATTTTCGAGCTAAAAACATTGATGAAACGTCTTCTGGCAGTTTGATCTGGTTTGTATGCATGCATTTCAAGCAGCTGATGCATGCATAACCACCGTAAAAAGTCACTAATAGCAAATGCTACAGTGTTCTGAGCAATATCTGGCCAAATGCATCATTTTAGAATGTCTCGTTAATTGCATGTTATAGTGCGATATAGCAGACTAATACTAGCATATTTTATTTTTATGATATGAATGCGATATGCAAAAAAAAAGAGATTAATAGCGTATTTTAAGGAGGTCCACGTTGTATTTTTCATTGTGCATAACGAGAGCATTCTCATTCCATGGATCAGGTTGATCTGACGGGCGGGTACTACGACGCGGGCGACAACGTGAAGTACGGCCTCCCGCTGGCGTTCACGGTGACGACGCTGGCGTGGGCGGCGCTGGCGTTCAAGCCGGAGCTGCAGGCGGCGGGGGAGCTGAAGCACGTGCAGGAGGCCATCAGGTGGGGCACCGACTACATCCTCAAGTGCGCCGCCAAGAAGAACCACATGTGGGTCCAGGTGGGCGACCCCAACCTGGACCATCAGTGCTGGGTCCGCCCCGAGAACATGCCCACGCCCCGCACCCTCTACCAGATCGACGGCAACACCCCCGGCACCGAGATCGCCGCCGAGACCGCCGCCGCCCTCGCCGCCTCCGCCATGGTCTTCCGCAACGACAAGAACTACGCCCGCCGCCTCATGAACAAGGCCAAGCTGCTCTACCAGTTCGCCAAGAGCCACCTCAAGACGTACGACGGCGAGTGCCCTTCTACTGCTCCTACTCCGGCTACAACGACGAGCTGCTCTGGGCCGCCACCTGGCTCTTCATGGCCACCAAGCGCCAGGTCTACGCCGACTTCATCACCCACGAGGCCATCTCCTCCAGCGTCGCCGAGTTCAGCTGGGACCTCAAGTACCCCGGCGCGCAGATCCTCCTCGCCCCGCACAACATGAACGCCAGCGGCGGCATGCAGAGCTACAAGACGCAGGCCGACAACTTTGTCTGCGCCGTGCTCCCCGACACCCCCTTCCACCAGGTCTTCATCACCCCCGGCGGCATGATCCACCTCCGCGACGGCGCCAACTCGCAGTACGTCACCGGCACCGCCTTCCTCTTCCTCGTCTACGCCGACTGGCTTGACAGCGCCCGCCAGGACGTCATGTGCGGCGCCACGCCCATCAAGCCCGCCAGGCTCAGGGAGTTCGCCAAGCAGCAGATGGACTACCTCCTCGGCGCCAACCCGAGGGGGAGGTCCTACGTCGTCGGCTTCGGGTCCAACCCGCCGACGCAGCCGCACCACCGCGGCGCGTCCACGCCGGTGCTCAAGCCCGGGACGGTGGTCAACTGCGGCATGAGCTTCGGCGACTGGTTCGCGCCCGACCGGCCCAATCCCAACGAGCTCACGGGGGCCATCATGGGCGGGCCCGACGGCGCCGACAACTTCATCGACAAGCGCAACGCGTCGGCGTGCACCGAGCCCTGCACCTACATCAACTCCCTCGCCATCGGCGCGCTCGCCGCGCTCGCCGGCCGCGGGCCCAACCTCGTCGCCTCCAAGTCCCACGGATACGATCAGATGTAGTATCGGTTGATTCCTAGGTCGTTGAGCCGGCCCGTCGATCCATGCCAAAAACCACATGCTTGCGTTGCATGCATGTTGACTCCTCGGATAGTTTCTTTCTCACTCGCGCTTTGTCTCTGCTTCTCAGTTTAATTAGGAAAGTACCTTCTTAATTAATTAATTGTGTTATTATTTGAGTTTTTTTAGCATCAGTACAGACACAAGCGCTCATATACACGCGCATACACTCACCCCTATGAACGCACACACGCACACCCTACCCCTATGAGCACCTCTGAGATCGAAAAAGATATCATCTTGAGATTTACGGCCACCAGAAGCGCTTTCGTCAGTCGACGGGAACGTCTCCTCCCACTGAAAGCACATCGCCGAAAATCCTGAAATAAATCCAGGAATAATGCGAGCACCAGGATTTGAACCCTGATGGATTGGGGATACCACTATCCACCTAACCATCCTCAACCACAGGTTGGTTCACATGTTATTATTTAAGTTAATCCGTACTTTATGACCAAATTGATGTGTATGTGTCAGTTAGTACTTGATTAATTATCTCGCATTCAGACTAGAGTAATTAAGTATTTCAATTTTTACATGTTTGGCTAATTCTGGGTGCCTCGTAAAAATTTGTACATTCACTAAGCTCTCTAGGATTGGAGCTCCGATGGTTGATCACGTCTATCAATTTTATGTCTACCCTGATTTTGACTGGGTCATGCGTTCGGAGCACTTCGTGCATCAGTTGCGCAGCCAGGCCCGTCGGCAAAGGAAATGCCGTTCAGTGGGCCACACGTGTGAGGAAGAGCGACACGTGTTTTCCAGCTGAAACAACGAGAAGCTAGGTTTAGATCCGCTCCCCTCCCTTTAAATAAAAGGATTTCAAAATATAATAAATGTGCTTCAGTTTGTTGAAACCCAGCTTGAAATGTATGTGCATAGCTTTAGATGGTTACATCCCACATCAAAGTTTCCGGACTGGTCCGCAGACGGCTGCGGTGTCCGGTTTACCGATCAGCATTGGAGTTGCCTGTTCACACGCTACTATAACTCCTCAACAATATAGGTGCAAAGATTGCTAACAGAACGCTGGTAGGCACTATAGCAAGAAAATTTGATATCTTTTTATAACTTCTTATTAATATGGTTACATGCATGGGCAACATTATGATGAAACTTTAGTAAAATAATCAAATACTTTGACCTATAAAACTGCATTACCAAATTACTAATCCTTTATATATACTCCCTCTGTTAAAAAAGAAGTGTCATGGTTTTTGGACTAAAACCCCGACACATATGTTTGAACGGAGGGAGTACAACTTATTATTACCAATATGGTTACATGGGCAGCATTACTATGAAAAAAATCTGTACATTCACTAAGCTCTCTAGGATTGGAGCTCCGATGGTTAATCACGTCTATTAATTTTATGTCTGCCCCGATTTTGACTGGGTCATGCGCTCGGAGCACTTCATGCATCGGTCGCCCAGCGAGGCCCGTCGGCAAAGGAAATGCCGTTCGGTGGGCCACACGTGTAAGGGAGAGCGACATGTGTTTTCCAAATTGAAACAACGAGAAGCTAGGTTTAGATCCGCTCCCCTCCCTTTCTTTAAATAAAAGGATTCCAAAATATAATGAATGTGCTTCGGTTTGTTGAAACCCAGCTTGAAATGTATGTGCATAGCTTTAGATGGTTGCATTCCACATCAAAGTTTTCAGACTGGTCCGCATATAGCTGCGGTGTTCGGTTTACCAATCATCATTGGAGATTCCTGTTCGCACGCTACTATTAGTCCTCAACAATATAGGTGCAAAGATTGCTAACAGGACGCTGGTAGGCACTGTAGCAAGAAAATTGGATATCTTTTTTTATAATAACTTCTTATTAATATGGTTACATGCATGGGCAACATTATGATGAAACTTTAGTAAAATAATCAAATACTTTGACCTATAAAACTGCATTACCAAATTACTAATCCTTTGTATATACTCCCTCCGTTAAAGAATAAGTGTCATGGTTTTATGACTAAAAACCCGACACGTATTTTTGTACAGAGGGTGTATAACTTTTTATTACCAATTTGGTTACATGGGCAGCATTACTATGAAATTTTACTAAAAAAATCAAATACTTTGACCTATGAAACTTTCAGTACCAAATTACCAATCTTTTTTTTTGAGAGAGAGACCAATCCTCTTTCTCTTTTTTTTTTCCTTTTTTCTTTGAGGGACCAATCCTTGTTTCAAAGACTCGATCAGAAGTACCGCTTCAGTCCGATGCAGGAATTTAGATTGTGGACGACCTACCTAGTGCAGGCCTTGAAGCAGACCTCTGTGTCTCTTCATTCCATTGCAGGAATCTAGATTGTGGACGACCTAGCTAGTGCTGGTGCAGGCCTTGAAGCAGACCTCTGTGTCTCTCCACGTCGCCGCCCAACTCTCTGTACTTGAGCCGCATGAAGACCTGCAGCGCGTGCACGCCGGCGGCAGCCGCGAGGCGAGGGCTCCCCAACGGCGGACGGAAGCCGAGGTGATCGGCGATGCGCTCCAGCCCCAGGGGCATGGCCGGGCAGTCGGCGTCGGCCGCCATCCTCGCGACGTCGTAGACCTGGTCGCCGAGGTAATGCCGAACGGCGCCAACGAACCCGGCCATGTCCTGCGGCAGCGGGGCGCCGCCGGTGACAATCTTGATGAGGTACGCGATGTGGTACGCCCCGGCGTAGGTGATCCACGACCGCGCGGCACACCGAGGGTCGAAGTCGAACAGTCCGGAACGCAGCAGCTTCTCCCTGAGCATCTTGGCGCTGAGGCCGCGGACACGGAGCTTGTCCACGTCGAGGCCGCGGCCGGCGAGGTACGCGAGGGAGCCCTCGTCGTGCGGGTCGGACAAGGCGCAGAAGTCGCGGAGGTTGAACTCCCACGCGCCGAGGTGCCGGCCGTGGCCGTCACGGAGGGCGATGCCCACCTGGAGCGGCTTCAGGGCGTCCACGTTGGCCTTCACGACGGCGTAGCGCTCCTCCACGGTGAGGACGTTGTGGTCCTTGCCGGCGTGGTGGACGAGGCCCGGGTAGTGCACGTCGACGGCCACGTACCGGGCCTTCCAGGCCAAGTGGCAGAGCTTGTCAGATTCATCCCTGAAGTTCCACGCCCACACGGAGCACACCGGCACCGCGGACGACGGCACGGGAACTGCAACTGCATGGAAGTAGAACGGCGGCG
Organism: Aegilops bicornis; assembly: GCA_021605145.1. Lineage (NCBI taxonomy): Eukaryota > Viridiplantae > Streptophyta > Magnoliopsida > Poales > Poaceae > Aegilops > Aegilops bicornis. The sequence goes on from CM038674.1 coordinate 627,129,316, forward strand.
GGGCCTGCATTGGGGACGTGTGGTAGAAAGGCACCGGCGGCGGCGGAAACCTGGGGAACATACCGGCGGTTGGGTTCATTGCAGATCGATCTATGCCTCCACGAGCCTCCATATGCTGCTGAGTTCGCTTTATAATATACTCTACATACATAGGGGTTGGATCGTGGTCGTAGTCGGACACGGAGGCAGTACACGAATCGGCCGGTGATTAATTCGGAGTCGTAGTCGGACACGGCGTGCTCCAATCCTCCACGGCAATCCCTCCTAACTTGTTGTTGCTAAGCACACTTTATTTAATGCGTTAGCACCTAAAGTCTTTCATGCATTGGCCAAATTGTTTCATTTAAATGGTTTGCGCAGGTTACCGTGACTTGGCATTGGTTCTTTCTGGGGTCACCAAAGTACTCTCTTTCCTCTTTAAATGTTGTGCCATGTCATTTTTTGCTTATGTGGCATGCTTAGCACCTGTCCACGGTGGAGCACTGGGAAGGGCCTAATGCGTAACACGGAGCACTGATGCTCGAATTTAGCCGCGAAAACAGCAAAGCCGACAGATGGGGCTCCCCTGTCAAGCTGACGTGGCATGCTTATGTGGACAATATACTGAGTTGGACGAGGGGTCCCATCTGTCAATGACTAGTGTTTTTTCTTTTCACTTTTTCTTTTTTATTTCTTCCTGTTTTCTCCCATTGGCATTTCAACAAGCAGATTGTGGGCGCTGCCGAAGACCTCTCCTACTCGTTGCGGATGCCGCCATGGGTGCCCTACTGCAGGAATAGACTGAGCTCGTCGCCGGCCCCCTAGTGGACCTCCCCAGCTCGCCTACCCCTTCAGCAACCCACCGTTGACGCTCTGAGAAGTCCCGGAGCACGGACCGCAAGGGATTCCGCCATGCCGTCACTCCCTGGAGCGCCGCTGTGCGCGCCGTAGAGCGCGGATGCGAGCACGAGCACCCGGGACGTGACGCCGTCGTTTATCGGTAGCAGGAGGTGCCGTGCTCGCAGCCGGGGCCGCGCTGGAGACGACGGGCAGGCGGGCTCGGCGCGGCGGGAGGTGGACGGCCACGACGGCTTGCGTGCGCGTGCCCGCTCCTCACTGCCACACCGTTGTCAGCCTCCAGTGGCCATGGCGCGCTCCCTATGAGCCCCCGACGCCACCTCCCGGAGCTCGGGTGTGCGTGCGCACGCAGGTGGCCGGTGGCAGGGCGCTGGCTGCGGCAAGGTCGCTACGGCAGACGAGCGAGGATCACCTGCAGGAAAGCATCTCCATGGCGAGCTCGCTCTGGGCACGAGCGACCTCGCGTCGTAAGAAGTGTTCGTCAGTGCTCGCGGTCCACGGCGGGGCGCACACTGGCGGCGCGGTGCATGGAGGCTGTGCGCGGCGGCTGGCGACGCTGCAACACGCTGGACTGCTGCTCACGGCGGCTGGCGACACTACGGCGGTGAGCAGGGAGCCCCTGGTCGCGCCCGTGCTGGAGGGCATGTCCGGCCGCCCAACGAGCCGTACTCGCCGGCAGCCTGAAGCCCGACGAGCCACTGGCTTCATGTCCGCGCGGCCTCCCTGGTCACCGCACTCTGCCCCGTGCTCCGGCCGCGTCAAACTTATCGCTGTGCCTGCAAGAAAGAGCTCCCCCGACGGCCGCCTAGAAGCTGTTTGATGAAACGCCCAATACAAACAGAGATGTGAAGAAGATGACCGTTTACTCATTGACAGGTGGGGCCCGCGTATTATTTGCCACATCAGTCGGTCAAAATTTTTGGTCTTCGCAACCTCAGTCAGACAAGCGCCCCCCACCTGTCAGTTTCATTTGTTTCGTGGCCAACCGGCGGCCAAGGTTCGCTTACGCATTAGGCACAAAGTTGGTGGTTTTTTATGCCCTGGTTCAAATCTGGTACTAAGTTGTTACCCTAGCATCAAGTGTGGTGGTTTTGGGTAAATAACTCGCATCATCCACACAAACAACACAAAGTCCGGATCTCCTTCTCTCACAGTAAAGGAAGAAGAAGAAGAAGGATGGCTTCGCTGTTGCTCATATCTGCCGCAAGCCGCGTTCTTGGATGATCAATCCCGCTAGGTCTAGGCTCCTTCTGTCCGAGCCCAGGCCGATTTCTCTCCGGTGGTGCTCAGAGGATCGAATCCAAGGTAGTAATCCCATCTTTCCTCCCCCCTAATTTGTCCCCCATGTTCTGTCTTGCTCTAGGGTTTCATTGGTTCGCAATGTGAATTGACTGTGCGTTGTGGTAAAAATAGGTGCTAAAGGTATTCCCTCTGTAAACTAATATAAGAGTGTTTAGAACACTAATTCTAAATGCTCTTATATTAGTTTACAGAGGGAGTACCTCCTTTTAGACGCTGCAAAAATTTCTTAAACGTCTGCCGACATGCCAATCTCTTCGTCCTCCTGATTATTTCTCCTTCATATACCTCCTTTCAGTTTCAGTTCGCTGTTCGGATCTAGCCGAGTCAACTTCTCAAGGTGTGAGATATTTGCAAACAGTTATTATTGTGTATACAAAATGTGCCATGACAAACTAACAAAATGCCTAATTTTGGGATTTTATAATAATTTATTAAAGTTTAATACTTTCATTTATTTACAGCATTCTTGCTCAAACTACACCCACTCCCCCGAGACCTGTCTTGAGATAGCATTGGAGAAGTTTGGCGGGAACTTGCAAAAGGCACATGAAGCAACTTAAGTTTGCTAGAACAGGAAAAATGGTAAGTGAATTCATGATGTGTAGTTTTTGTGTTCCGTTTTCTCTTGATAGTGGAACCCGCTCCTTCTCTGTCATTTAAATTTGTACTATTTGTTTTCTTTTTTCTTTTGCAATTTCGAGCGGCAGGAGCAACGGCAAAAGGTGTTATCGTATTTCTTAGTTCCTGCTGTTGCGTTTTTTATATTTGGTCCAGACAAGAAGAAGGAAAAACTCGAGGAGACCATTGAAACCTCTACTTAGCGAAATCTGTGGTGCATCATCCATGCGGAGTTTGTGGTGGAGCGGTATTTGTACCTTGAGCTACGTTCTTATGTAGAGTTAATAATTGTGAGCTTACTATGTGGAACTATGACAAGTTTTAAGGTGTAATAATACTAGAAACGGGTAAAGCTGTCTAGTTGCATCAGTAGAAATTATTTAGTCTTAACTCAATTCTCAGAATGATTGATTGGAGAAATCATGTTGTAGGGGTCCTACTAGCTAGGGAGGGTTTGACTTAGAGAGGCGCCTCCCCTGATCACACCCCTCTTGATCATTCAGTCCCACATAGACCCAACCCCTCTTTTGATCTTACAAAAGGTTTCCCCTCGATTCCTTCTTGGATATCTTTGGTGCGGTTCACTCCCATTGGGTTTAATGTTTCACAAACTAGATCCTACTATCTGGTTTTCTCCTCCACCATAATGCTCATGTTTCACAAGCCATGGCATTGCATTTGCAAAAATACGACTGATTAATAAGAAAACCAAGTATAGTTGGAGGAGGTAGTGCCTGGGAAACCACCTTGTTGGCTCGCTCGCGGACTCTGCCAGCGCAGCTCTCCATGCTTGGTAAACCTCCGGACTCCATTGATCTAAGATCCATGTGGCGAGAGACGAGTGCCGAAGAAGAAAGACGGTGGCACGATGGGGGGGTGTGCCATGAGGAAAGTGCACCACGAGGAACGACGATGGGAAGGTGGGGGTCGGGCACAGAGTAAGGAGGAGAGGTGGTCGGGGATGGGGGTTTGGTAGGGTTTAGGGTGGGGCCGTGTGTCTATGCCGTCGGGCAAACAATTTGGACATCCTCATTTTTTTCATTGAGGTGGTCGAACTAGACATAATGTCTTAGATCAAACCTATTCTAAGCTAAACTGGGGTTTCGATTTCGTTGTCTTGACCGTTGAAGTATACATTGCGCCCTCTTGATCTTGGTGCTTGGGTATTTGTATTTGGTCTTAGTCAGTTACGCCTTTCCTTGTTTTCATCCCCTGGTCTTGCACGACTCAGACATTTTCCTCCATGCATGATCGAACGCTGCTCGCTTTCGGAAGTCTATGGGGTGTCTGTTTGGGTAGTTTGTTCTCTTGGAAGTGGGCCCTTAGCAGAGCCTAATTGGGGGCCACACGGCACATTGAGGCCATAGGCGGTGTGGTGGGAGGATCTGAATCCACCTCTTTGTTGACACTGCGTGTCTATCATTGTCAATGTTTTTTGCTACTTATGTGATTTCGAACCAAAATGACTCATTGGACAAGTATAGAGAATATATTTTGTATTTCATGAGTACGAGGACCAAAGTTAGTTTGCACAATGACCGTAGATGCATTTCTCTACTCCTAATGTATCAGTTGGTAGGTCGCGTTTCGGGTTTTATTTTTGTCCCACCTAATATGGTCTTTTTTGGTACTTCTTTGGTACTTGCTCCCACCTTCACTGGTTTATTTTCGTCCTCCATCCCACCTCACACGTACACACGATGAACCAAAAAAAAACTACTATGCCGGCGATGCCCCCACGAAGTCCAGGGGCAAACCTCACGTAGCTCACCAGCGAAAATCTACGGAAAAAACCCTATGAAATTAAACCAGCGAAAAAAAACCCCAAACGAATCGCACGTACGAGCTATGCATCTGCCCTCGAGCGACAACCACTCGCACGCACGACTCGTTCGCCGCCGCTCCATCCCTTCGCCGCCGCCCTCGCACATCAGAGCCGCCTCCCTCGCACGTCAAAGCCGCCGCCGATGTGCTTCAGGAGACGCAGCCGATCCCGTTGAGGATCCGCCAATCACGTTCACGATCCGGCGAAGATCCCCTTCAGGAGGGGACGCCGATCCCCTGTCCCGGCGCTGGTGTCGTTGAGGATCCGCCGCCGATCGCGGAGATGCAGCCGATCCCGTTGAGGATCCGCCGATCACGTTCACGGTCCGGCAAAGAACCCCTTCAGGAGGCGGACGCCGATCCCCTATCCATAGGAAAACAGAGGTGAGAACAAATTGATATAGATCTTACTTCTGTTGGGAGCAAAACGATAGGCTCACTGTTATTAGCTGTCCCAACATCGAGAACAATGGCTGTTAACTCACAACCCCCTTCAAGAAAAACTTCTATGATAACCTTATCATCAATTTCCTGTTAGACACCAGAGATGTCAGATTAGGTGACACATTCTTTTCTCTTAAGAAAAAATAGGAGTAACTACTAAGTACCAGGCACCTCTGAAAATATTCCCTCCGCTTTCTCAGCTACCTCATTAGCACCATTAGATCCAGCTCACATAGGTTTGACCTGTGAATACACATCAGGAGTTACATAGTAAACAAGAAAATTTACGTAATACATCTTCAAATAAGGCATTTTTACTTACAATCACTTTGCCATTTTCTTTATTCAAACCGATGCTTCCAAACCGTTCCTCCAACTCTGACCTGGCCAACTTATCCTTCTACTTTGTCACAGCCGTAGATGACACATGCAAGACACATCCTCAGACGCCAACAGAAGAGCATCAGAATTAGTAATCAGATGTTTGTTCATGTGGTGTTAACTGCTTTGGTTTTACTCTATTGTGAATTTCTGATTGTGTGCAAAGGGGACATATTTTCAACTGATTAGATCAGTTTGTTAAATGGAATGTGTTAAAAAGTATACTACTCTTTGACATGGTTACTGGTAAGCAATTTTTCTCTGTCACTTCTCGTGATGCAGGATGGAATTGGATCCAGACTTGGTAGTTTGAAATTATTCTCTGTCGTAAGTTGCATTTCCTGAACAATAATTTATGACATTCGTTTTCGTCCTTCAGCGCTACTTTCACTCTGTTTCATGGTAATGATGCGTTGTATATGTTTTAGTGAATGGAGGAATCTAGCAATGGTCTTTTGGTCTCATGGAGCTGGCAATTGATAGGCATGTATGGGGAATTCAAAAAGCAAGGCAACTCAACATACAAAGGCGGTAGATGTACCTAGGCTATCAGATTTAGCTGTACATGGCTAACATCATGCCCTTCTCACAATGTGTGTACATGATGTGTTGCAGGCCATATGGAGGGGGCAAGTGTTGATGAATACAACACAGAGAATATACCCTTAGCTGACAGTCTTGACGATAGTTACTCAATGGGTCCAGGTATAATTCTGTGTAAATATCGTCAAACATACTTTTTGTATAAATCATATGTTTTGTATGTGATCAATCATACCTGGCAGACTACAAGGGGGGCAACAACACATCAGATTGGTCCAGTGATTCTTCTTTGCCGGCCCCCAGTAATCTCACACTGGTTTATGTCACAGATGTACCACAAAGTTCAAATGGTATTGTACGACCCGTCTTTCATATGAAATAATTTGTGCTTACGGGAGCCGGCATAAGTGTGAAATTACCATTTGAACTTCTGCATGTGGCCCATTAATGTGGTCAAAGCAAGTTCTGTGGTCAGTACTCAATTTGGTCAATGAGCTAAACGTCAACTTGGTCAGTACTCTATTTGGTCAAAGCAAGGTCTAACAAATATTTAGCCGCAGGTTTCTTATACTACTTTGAATTTAAACCAAGACAATTTGGTCCATTGTTAGGAAAAGTTAAGGATTGTGAGCGAGAAAGTGGAGAGAAAAAAGGTACTTATCAACGGCAGGGGCGCCAAATCTGCGCCGACCTCCTCTACGTGATATCTCTAATGTTGATCATCATTCCCAAATGTCTCCAGTGCCAGGTAAATGCACATGATTGCTTATGGTTTATCGCATTGGGTCATATAGTTTACCTGTTTTTGCACTGAAATTGACTACAAAATTAGTGAGCTCGGAGAACTTAACCCCATTTGGATCCGATCGGAATGGGTAACTCTTGCTAAGCAACTACGAGAGCGCAAGAGAACTGAGTTGATGGGGATGCGAGAAACTACCAAAGACGACATCTGGTCAACAAAGATGGATGCAAGGTGGGTTACTAATATGTTTTTATAGCTAAGTTTGCTTCTGAATAGTGTATTCTACTTCACTAATTTTTTAATTTGTCTCCCAAAATGTTTATAATGTTATCCTTGTTGTTTCGCATCTGTCAGTAGTAGAAGAGGGCATGGTGCTCAAATACATGTACCTCGAAACTTAATTTTGTTCGCCCGCATCAATCATCCAGTTCTGGTCTGACTTCATTTTGCAAGGTCAGTGTGAGCAATATTTGCATTCCACACTATATCACGACCTTTTCTCCATTTTATGGGTACCTGCAAAACTAATTGAATTAAACAGGGCCACTGAACTTACGGTAACAAGAATGTCCAGCTACACAATAGAGCAAGCAAAATTCAAACATTTTCTTGTGGCCAGATTAAATCTAAATGTACATGCACAAGACATCTTGACCACAAAATGTATAATCACTAAATTAGGCGGTTTAGCTTGAAGATATATGTTCATATGGTGAGTCTAGGACCCAACTCCAGCAACTTTTTAGCTCAGAGAGTAAACGGCCTTAGAATTTAACAGGAAAAATCTACATACAACTCCCTCTATAACAAAATATAAGACATTTTTGTATTTCCGACAGCTCCCAAATCTATGTAAAAGTACAATTCTGCCCTCACCATTGTCCTGCTCCCAGATCAATTTGAATTTAAACCTCGCCGTCGGCAGCACCTCGTGCCTCGCCCAGCAACTCGCGCCTTACTATTGCCTAGGCACTCCTCCTTGGCCAGGCGCCCAGGTGGAGGCCACCGCTGCTGGCGCTCGTCCTAGCCGCGCTGGCCTAGGAACTCCTCGTCAAGCATGCTTTAGTTGTAGATTCCCTAAGTTCATTGTTTGATTGTCGTAAAGCGTCCACATATAATAACCCTTCAGCTTATTAGTTGACCGTTTACATGTTCGAATAACCTTACCTCATGCTAAAGCCGAAAAGGCGGTCAGGTAGAGAGTGTCAACTCACCATTGGATCAAAAACTATTTAGTAAGCTATTGTTCTCTAATTTCTCAGCGAATGAGCACAAATTCAGAAGGGTACACAAAAGAACCCATGTACAAAGTCTCTACTCTTTTACCAGGCTATACACCGTCTACACAGCAGGATTCACAAAGGATGCTAGCAAAGTGATAAAATTTGGATGTTTTTGGAACTATAGCATCACAAGCCCAATAAGAGAAAAAGCAAACATCATGAAGAATGCATTAGGATAATGATTTTACCTTGGGGTTATACTCTGCATTGCGTGCCTGGAGAGCTATTGCTTTCAGTTCAATTTACAGTCCAGGTTGACCGTCGACACAATATTCTTGTCATCAGATCAGACACCCGAAAGCAGAGTATACCCAGGAGTAATCAGACCAGTAAATAGCTCTGGCTCATACTGTCAAGCAACCATATAAAATATGAGTTCCAAAACAAGGAAAGAGACAATTTCTTGGAAAGAAAGAAAAAATATCATACATGATAAAATAGTGCTGACAGAACAGATTTCAACTTAGTAACTTACAGAGTTACACTTGTAAAAGCGCCGTGAGAATATGTGAGGCCCTGAAGCCTGATAGCCAGTTTCAAATAACGTAAGATCTCAGCGCTCCAGTTTTAATGTGAAAAGGGTACTGATATGCTTTTATATACTAGAAAAGCTAGGTATGAGATGCCTCTGGTATCTATGTACCATTGTGTAACTTTGGAGTGAGGCAATTGTAATCATATAGTAGATCACTACATTTTAGGCTTAGGGTGTGTTTCAGAGAGCTCCACCCCACCCTCAACTTCAGTTAACTTCCAAACTCCACTCTACTTCTAAAGTTCTAAATTCTCAAGCTACGTAAGCTCCAGATTCACATTACATGGAACGCTTTTTGTTTTAGTACCAATTACCCTTCTTTTTAATTTGTTTTACAGGTGGTTGCTCTAGGGCCTTCACTACTGCTATTTTTTGCTCTCTAAGAGACAAATTACAAAGCAAATCAAACAATACAAATATATTAGAGGTTGTATTCATTAGTTCATGTATATCCAAAAATTAATAATTATCACCCTAAGAGAAATTAGTAGTTATAGCTATCAGCAAGAATTCATGAAACCAACGGAAATCAAATATCATGTAGGAGTATATTGTTTTCAGTTTTCTTGTCGAACAACATTTATTAATAGTTCACCATGTATCACTCAGTTGATTTGGTACTACACCTAATCGGACCGCTTGAACGTTTGAACAAGCACGAGGATAGCTTTTGAGTGTTGACCAATTTATGCGAATCAATTACTAAGTAATTGATGCTGCTGAACTCTGAATAAAAATGCATAGATGCTCATGTAGCCTGAATTTTCATCGTAATTCCCCATTCATTCATTCAGATCCGATCAACATCAACCGAACTGCAGAACACAGATTATATACAACCTGAACGAACACCACAAAAATCGAAGAAATAGACAACCAAACAAGAATCGTGAATCCACCATGTCGAATATGGAAACTCACCAGTAGTAGACTGCTTTGTAGCCTCACTTTGGAACAGCTCGGCGGCATGATGAAGGAGGCAGAGTTGTGGCTGGATGCAAATGAGAAGGGCGATCGGGAGATGAGGCCACCACGCGACGAAAGCAGAGAGTCAGCCACACAATGAGCGCTGGAGGCCGGGAGTGGGGCATGCGTCGGCAGGAGCAAATGACCAAGGCGGTGGCAGCCGCAAGATGCACAGCCTTCTCCACGACCAGCTCTAAGGGAGGTAGTGCCACCTAGATCCAGACAATGAGCTCTTCCGCCCATCCAAGTCGAATCTGACCGCCGAGGATCGCGGATCTCATGAGGCGTGGGCTCGGTGCCTAGCAGTGGCGCGAGAGATCGTACGGCGGCGGAGGGATCGAACCGCCGGGTGACGGCGCCGAGAGAGCGTTCGGCAAGATGAGAGCGGAAGAGAGCGAGGCAGTGACATGAGTGTTGGAAATATGCCCTAGAGGCAATAATAAAAGGATTATTATTGTATTTCTTGTTCATGATAATTGTCTTTTATTCATGCTATAACTGTATTATCCATAAATCGTAATACACGTGTGAATACATAGACTACAACATGTCCCTAGTGAGCCTCTAGTTGACTAGCTCGTTGATCAATAGATAGTCATGGTTTCCTGACTATGGACATTGGATATCATTGATAACGGGACCACATCATTAGGAGAATGATGTGATGGACAAGACCCAATCCTAAGCATAGCACAAGATCGTAGTTCGCTTTTGCTAGAGCTTTTCTAATGTCAAGTATCTTTTCCTTAGACCATGAGATCGCAGAACTCCGGATACCGTAGGGAGTGCTTTGGTGTACCAAACGTCACAACGAATCGGGTGACTATAAAGGTGCACTACGGTATCTCTCGAAAGTGTCTATTGGGTTGACACGGATCGAGATCGGATTTATCACTCCAGACACGGAGAGGTATCACCGGGCCCACTCGGTAATGCATCATCAAAATGAGCTCAAGGTGACCAAGTGTTTGGTCACGGGATCATGTATTACTAAGACGAGTAAAGTGACTTGCCGGTAACGAGATTGAACGAGGTATTGGGATACCGATGATCGAATCTCTGCAAGTAACATATCTGATTGACAAAGGGAATTGTATACGGGTTGCTTGAATCCTCGACATCGTGGTTCATCCGATGAGTTCATCGAGGAGCATGTGGGAGCCAACATGGGTATCCAGATCCCGCCGTTGGTTATTGATCGGAGAGCAGTCTCGGTCATGTTCCGCTTTGTCTCCCGAACCCGTAGGGTCTACACACTTAAGGTTCGGTGACGCTAGGGTTGTATGAATATGAGTATGCAGCAAACCGAAAGTTGTTCGGAGTCCCGGATGAGATCCCGGACGTCACGAGGAGTTCCAGAATGGTCCGGAGGAAAAGAATCATATATGGGAAGTCGAGTTTCGGCCATCGGGAAAGTTTCGGGGTCCACCGGTATTGTACCGGGACCACCGGAAGGGTCTCGGGGGTCCACCGGGTGGGGCCACCTATCCCGGAGGGCCCCATGGGCTGAAGTGGGAGGAACCAGCCTCGGTGGGCTGGTGCGCCCTCTGGGCCCCTCTGCGCCTAGGGTTGGGAACCCTAGGGGCGCCCACTGCCTTGGGGCAAGTCTCCCCTTGGCCGCCCCCTAGGAGATCCCATCTCCTAGGGCCGGCGCCTCGGGTCCCTATATAAAGAGGGGGTGGGAGGGCAGCCGAACCCAACACCGGGCGCCTCCTCCCTCGCTACACCTCTCCCTCCCGTAGTTGCTTGGCGAAGCCTTCGGAACCTGCTGCATCCACCACCACGCCCGTCGTGTTCTTTGGATCTTCATCAACCTCTCCCTCCTCCTTGCTGGATCAAGGTGCGAGACGCCATCCGCTCTGACGTGTGTTGAACGCGGAGGTGTTGTCCGCTCGACACTTGGTCATCGGTGATTTGGATCACGGCAGTACGACTCCCTCAACCCCGTTCTCTTGAACGCTTCCGCTCGCGATCTACAAAGGTATGTAGATGCACTCCTATCACTCGTTGCTAGATGAACTCATAGATGGATCTTGGTGAAACCATAGGAAAATTTTAATTTTCAGCAACGTTCCCCAACAGTGGCATCATGAGCTAGGTCTATGCGTAGTTCTCTATTGCACGAGTAGAACACAAATCGGTTGTGGGCGTAGATGTTGTCAACTTTCTTGCCGCTACTAGTCTTATTTTGCTTCAGCGGTATTGTGGGATGAAGCGGCCCGGACCAACCTTACACATACGCTTACGTGAGACAGGTTCCACCGACTGACATGCACTAGTTGCATAAGGTGGCTAGCGGGTGTCTGTCTCTCCCACTTTAGTTGGAGCTGATTCGATGAAAAGGGTCCTTATTAAGGGTAAATAGAAGTTGACAAATCACGTTGTGGCTTTTTCAGAGGTAAGAAAACGTTCTTGCTAGAACCCTATTGCAGCCAGGTAAAAGATGCAACAACAATTAGAGGACGCCTAACTTGTTTTTGCAGCAATTGCCTTGTGATGTGATATGGCCAAAAGTTGTGATGAATGATGAATGATATATTGTGATGTATGAGATCATGTTCTTGTAATAGGAATCACGACTTGCATGTCGATGAGTATGACAACCGGCATGAGCCATAGGAGTTGTCTTAATTATTGTATGACCTCCGTGTCATTGATTCAACGCCATGTAATTACTTTGCTTTATTGCTAAACCGTTAGCTATAGTAGTAGAAGTAATGGTTGGTGAGCAACTTCATGGAGACACGATGATGGAGATCATGGTGTCATATGCCGGTGACAAGATGATCATGGAGCCCCGAAGATGCAGATTAAAGGAGCTATATGATATTGGCCATATCATGTCACTACTATATAATTGCATGTGATGTTTATTGTGTTTATGCATCTTGTTTACTTAGAACGACGGTAGTAAATAAGATGATCCCTTATAATAATTTCAAGAAAGTGTTCTCCCTAACATGCGCCGTTGCTAAAGTTCGTCGCTTCAAGCACAACGTGATGATCGGGTGTGATAGATTCCTACGCTCACATACAACGGGTGTAAGACAGTTTTACACATGCAAAACACTTAGGTTAACTTGACGAGCCTAGCATGTATGCACATGGCCTCGGAACACAAGAGACCGAAGGTCGAACATGAGTCGTATGGAAGATACGATCAACATGGAGATGTTCACCGATGATGACTAGTCCGTCTCACGTGATGATCGGACACGGCCTAGTCGACTCGGATCATGTAACACTTAGATGACTAGAGGGATGTCAAATCTGAGTGGGAGTTCATTAAATAATTTAATTAGATGAACTTAATTATCATGAACTTAGTCTAAAATCTTTGCAAAAATGTCTTGTAGATCAAATGGCCAACGCTCATGTCAACATGAACTTCAATGCGTTCCTAGAGAAAACCAAGCTGAAAGATGATGGCAACAACTATTCGGACTGGGTCCGGAACTTGAGGATCATCCTCATAGCAGCCAAGAAACTATATGTCCTAGAAGCACCGCTAGGTGAAGCACCCATCCCAGAGAACCAAGACGTTATGAACGCTTGGCAGTCTCATGCTGATGATTACTCCCTCATTCAGTGCGGCATGCTTTACAGCTTAAAACCGGGGCTCCAAAAGCGTTTTGAGCAACACAGAGCATATGAGATGTTCGAGGAGCTAAAAATGGTTTTCCAAGCTCATGCCCGGGTCGAGAGATATGAAGTCTCCGACAAGTTCTATAGTTGTAAGATGGAGGAAAATAGTTCTGCCAGTGAGCACATACTCAAAATGTCTGGTTGCACAACCACCTGTCCCACTGGACATTAACCTCCTGACGAGGCGGTCATCGACAGAATCCTTGATCGCTCCCACCGAGCTAAAAGAGCTTTGTGATGAACTACAATATGCGGGGATGGTGAAAACTATTCTGAAGTATTTTCAATGTTTGAAGTCAGCAGAGGTAGAAATCAAGAAGGAACATCAAGTGTTGATGGTCAATAAAACCACTAAGTTCAAGAAGGGCAAGGGTAAGAAGAACTTCAAGAAGGATGGCAAGGATGTTGCCGCCCGATAAGCCGATTCTTGCCGGGAAGAAGTCAAAGAATGGACCCAAGCACGAGACTGAGTGCTTTTATTGCAAAGGGAAGGGTCACTGGAAGCGGAACTGCCCCAAATACTTAGTAGACAAGAAGGCCGGCAACACTAAAGGTATATTCGATATACATGTAATTGATGTGTACCTTACCAGTACTCATAGTAACTCTTGGGTATTTGATACCGGTGCCGTTGCTCATATTTGTAACTCACAGCAGGAGCTGCGGAATAAATGGAGACTGGCGAAGGACGAGGTGACGATGCGCTGCCGGAATGGTTCCAAGGTCGATGTGATCGCCACGGCACGCTACCTCTACATTTACCTACGGGATTAGTTTTAAACCTCAATAATTGTTATTTAGTGCCAAGTTTGAGCATGAACATTGTATCAGGATCTCGTTTAATACGAGATGGCCACTCATTTAAATCCGAGAATAATGGTTGTTCTATTTATATGAGAGATATGTTTTATGGTCATGCTCCGATGGTCAATGGTTTATTCTTAATGAATCTTGAATGTGATGTTACATATATTCATAGTGTGAATACCAAAAGATGTAAAGTTGATAACGATAGTCCCACATACTTGTGGCACTGCCGCCTTGGTCACATTGGTGTCAAGCGCATGAAGAAGCTCCATGTCGATGGACTTTTAGAGTCTCTCGATTATGAATCATTTGACACATGCAAAACATGCCTCATGGGCAAAATGACCAAGACTCCGTTCTCCGTAACAATGGAGCGAGCAACCAACTTATTGGAAATCATACATACCGATGTGTGCGGTCCAATGAGCGTTGAGGCTTCATGGAGGATATCGTTATGTTCTCACTCTCGCTGCATTTACTTAAGTAGATATGGGTATGTCTACTTGATGAAACACAAGTCCGAGACCTTTGAAAAGTTCAAGGAATTTCAGAATGAGGTAGAAAATCAACGTGACCGAAAAATAAAGTTCTTACGATCAGATCGTGGAGGAGAATATTTAAGTCACGAATTTGGTACACACTTAAGGAAATGTGGAATCATTTCACAACTCACGCTACCGAACACCTCAACAGAACGGTGTGTCCGAACATCGTAATCACACTCTATTGGATATGGTGCGATCTATGATGTCTCTTACTGATTTACCGCTATCATTTTGAGGATACGCTCTAGAGACAGCTACATTCACTTTAAATAGGGCTCCGTCTAAATCCGTTGAGACGACACCGTATGAATTATGGTTTGGGAAGAAACCTAAGCTGTCGTTTCTAAAAGTTTGGGGATGCGATGCTTATGTCAAGAAACTTCAACCTGAAAAGCTCGAACCCAAGTCGGAAAATGCGTCTTCATAGGATACCCCAAGGAAACCATTGGGTATACCTTCTACCTTAGATCCGAAGGCAAGATCTTTGTTGCCAAGAACGGATGCTTTACGGAAAAGAGTTTCTCTCGAAAGGAGTAAGTGGGAGGAAAGTAGAACTCGATGAAGTACTACCTCTTGAACCGGAAAGTAGTGCAGCTCAGAAAATGTTCTGTGGTGCCTACACCGACCGGAGAGGAAATTAATGATGATGATCAAGGTACTTCGGATCAAGTTGCTACTGAACTTCGTAGGTCCACAAGGACACGTTCCACACCAGAGTGGTATGGCAACCCTGTCCTGGAAATCATGTTGTTAGACAACGGTGAACCTTCGAACTATGAAGAAGCATGGCGCGCCCAGATTCCAACACATGGCTTGAAGCCATGCAATCCGAGATAGGATCCATGTATGAAAACAAAGTATGGACTTTGACAGACTTGCCCGATGATCGGCCGGCGATAGAAAACAAATGGATCTTTAAGAAGAAGACGGACGCGGATGGTAATGTTACTATCTATAAAGCTCGACTTGTCGCTGAAGGTTATCGGCAAGTTCAAGGGGTTGACTATGATGAGACTTTCTCTCCCGTAGCGAAGCTGAAGTCCGTCCGAATCATGTTAGCAATTGCCGCATACTATGATTATGAGATATGGCAAATGGACGTCAAAACGACATTCCTTAACGGCTATCTTAAGGAAGAACTGTATATGATATAGCCGGAAGGTTTTGTCGACCCTAAGAATGCTAACAAGGTATGCAAGCTCCAAATGATCCATTTATGGGCTGGTGCAAGCATCTCGGAGTTGGAACATTCGCTTTGATGAGATGATCAAAGCGTTTGGGTTTATGCAGACTTATGGAGAAGCCTGCGTTTACAAGAAAGTGAGTGGGAGCTCTCTAGCATTTCTCATATTATATGTAGATGACATACTTTTGATGGGAAATGATATAGAACTTTTGGACAACATTAAGGCCTACTTGAATAAGAGTTTTTCAATGAAGGACCTTGGAGAAGCTGCTTATATATTAGATATCAAGATCTATAGAGATAGATCGAGACGCCTCATAGGTCTTTCACAAAGCACATACCTTGATAAGATATTGAAGAAGTTCAAAATGGATCAGTCCAAGAAAGGGTTCTTGCACGTATTACAAGGTGTGAAATTGAGCTCGGCTCAATGTCCCACCACGGCAGAAGATATAGAAGAGATGAGTGTCATCCCTATGCCTCAGCCATAGGGTCTATTATGTATGCCATGCCGTGTGTACCAGACTGATGTAAACCTTGCCGTAAGTTTGGTAGGAAGGTACCAAAGTAATCCCGCAAGGAACACTTGACTGGGTCAAGAATATCCTGAAGCACCGAAAAGGACTAAGGACATGTTTCTCATTTATGGAGGTGACGAAGAGCTCGTCAGAAGGGTTACGTCGACGCTTAGCTTCGACACAGATCCGGATGACTCTAAGTCACAAACCGGATACGTGTATATGTTGAATGGTGGAGCGATGGCTGGTGCAGCTGCAAGCGAAGCGTCGTGGCGGGATCTACATGTGAAGCGGAGTACATGGCAGCCTCGGAGGCAGCAAGATGAAGCAATTTGGGTGAAGGAGTTCATCACCGACCTAGAAGTCATACCAATGCGTCAGTGGCCGATCAAACTCTTCTGTGACAACACCGGAGCTATTGCACTTGCCAAGGAGCCTGTGTTTCACAAGAAGACCAGTGCACATCAAGCGCCGCTTCAACTCCATTCGTGAAAATGTTCAAGATGGAGACATAGAAATTTTCAAAGTGCATACGGATCTGAATGTCGCAGATCCGTTGACTAAACCTCTTCCATGAAAGCAAAACATGATCAACACCGTAACTCTATGGGTGTTAGATTCATCGAATGTAACTAGATTATTGACTCTAGTGCAAGTGGGAGACTGTTGGAAATATGCCCTAGAGGCAATAATAAAAGGATTATTATTGTATTTCTTGTTCATGATAATTGTCTTTTATTCATGCTATAATTGTATTATCCGAAATCGTAATACACGTGTGAATACATAGACTACAACATGTCCCTAGTGAGCCTCTAGTTGACTAGCTCGTTGATCAATAGATAGTTATGGTTTCACGACTATGGACATTGGATGTCATTGATAATGGGATCACATCATTAGGAGAATGATGTGATGGAC
This sequence comes from Aegilops bicornis, assembly GCA_021605145.1. Classification (NCBI taxonomy): domain Eukaryota; kingdom Viridiplantae; phylum Streptophyta; class Magnoliopsida; order Poales; family Poaceae; genus Aegilops; species Aegilops bicornis. The sequence continues at coordinate 627,146,416 of CM038674.1, forward strand.
AAGACCCAATCCTAAGCATAGCACAAGATCGTGTAGTTCGCTTTTGCTAGAGCTTTTCCAATGTCAAGTATCTTTTCCTTAGACCATGAGATCGTGTAACTCCCGGATACCGAGAGGAGTGCTTTGGGTGTACCAAACGTCACAACGTAACTGGGTGACTATAAAGGTGCACTACAGGTATCTCCGAAAGTGTCTGTTGGGTTGACATGGATCGAGACTGGGATTTGTCACTCTGTATTACGGAGAGGTATCACTGGGCCCACTCGATAATGCATCATCAAAATGAGCTCAAGGTGACCAAGTGTTTGGTCACGGGATCATGTATTACGGTACGAGTAAAGTGACTTGCCGGTAACGAGATTGAACGAGGTATTGGGATACCGACGATCGAATCTCGGGCAAGTAACATACCGATTGACAAAGGGAATTGTATACGGAGTTGCTTGAATCCTCGACATCGTGGTTCATCCGATGAGATCATCGAGGAGCATGTGGGAGCCAACATGGGTATCCAGATCCCGCTGTTGGTATTGATCGAAGAGCAGTCTCGGTCATGTCTGCCTGTCTCCCGAACCCGTAGGGTCTACACACTTAAGGTTCGGTGACGCTAGGGTTGTATGAATATGAGTATGCAGCAAACCGAAAGTTGTTCGGAGTCCCGGATGAGATCCCGGACGTCACGAGGAGTTCCAGAATGGTCCGGCGGAAAAGAATTATATATGGGAAGTCGAGTTTCGGCCATCGGGAAAGTTTCGGGGTCCACCGGTATTGTACCGGGACCACCGGAAGGGTCTCGGGGGTCCACCGGGTGGGGCCACCTATCCCGGAGGGCCCCATGGGCTGAAGTGGGAGGGGAACCAGCCCCTGGTGGGCTGGTGCGGCCCCCCTGGGCCCCCCTCTGCGCCTAGGGTTGGGAACCCTAGGGGAGGGGGTGTCTCCACTTGCCTTGGGGAGCAAGTCTCCCCCCTTGGCCGCCGCCCCCCTAGGAGATCCCATCTCCTAGGGCTGGCCCCCCCGGGGTCCCTATATAAAGAGGGGGGGGGGGGGTGGGAGGGCAGCCGCACCCAACACCTGGCGCCTCCCTCCCCTCCCTGCTACACCTCTCCCTCCCGTAGTTGCTTGGCGAAGCCCTGCCGGAGCCCTGCCGGAGCCCTGCTGCATCCACCACCACGCCGTCGTGCTGCTGGATCTTCATCAACCTCTCCCTCCTCCTTGCTGGATCAAGGTGCGGGAGACGTCATCCGCTCCGTACGTGTGTTGAACGCGGAGGTGCTGTCCGTTCGGCACTTGGTCATCAGTGATTTGGATCACGACGAGTACGACTCCCTCAACCCCGTTCTCTTGAACGCTTCCGCTCGCAATCTACAAAGGTATGTAGATGCACTCCTATCACTCGTTGCTAGATGAACTCATAGATGGATCTTGGTGAAACCGTAGGAAAATTTTTATTTTCTGCAACATTCCCCAACAAGGAGTCTGCGTGCGTTTGCTTTTTTTTCTAGAAACTTTTCTAACATACTGTGCAGCAACGCCGTATCCGAACCGTCTGGTGCATCGCACGACAAACACACAAGCGGTTTTCAAACAAAGAAAAAATAATCTCTTCCACATGCTGTGCATTCTGATGTTCATTTTGCACCCCTCGCTGTAGTCTACTATGACTATGCTTTGCAAGATTGTTGCGAGGCTTGCTTCTCTTTGCTCTCCTATGTACAATACGTGACTGCCAATTAGCATCATCATGTTATCCGTAGTAGGTCATCAATTTGCTTATTTATACCAGTCAGTCCTGTAAGCATCCATCACCACATAAATAATTTAGGGCATGTACGTACTATCATATCATCAGTTCGAGCTCTCAAGGATGGTCTGATTTTGGCGGGTACCGTTGGCTGCCATAACGTAATTCTTGAAGCTGATTGTATGGAGTTGATTGACGTAATGGTCAATGGCGGTAATTCGCTAGGACTAGCAGAGGCCATCTATGAAGAATGTTCCTTCCTTAGTCAAAATTTTTCTTCTATTACTTTTAATCATTGTCCAAGAGAGGCCAACACGGCGGCGGACGTTTTAGCTAGCAAGGCGGGGTGTGATCTATCCATTGTTTGGCAGTCGGAGCCTCTGGATTTCTTGTTGATGTTTTGGCAAACGATGCATCCATATTTGAACCTGAAATATAAAACGCCATGTTGGTGTATTGCTCTAAAAAAATATCATCAGTTTACTTGTGTTGTTTATATAATGATCAAATGTTAGGAGCACTTACCAAATTGTTTAAAACAATTGCCACTTTTTCCTACATAGCTAATGTATTACTTTGAAGGGTACCTTTCTTTTAGAAAGAAAAGGGCACCATATTGTTTAGGATAACTGCAATTTTTTCATTGTATATCAAATTATTTCGAGAAAATGTTATCGCCTTTTTAAGAAACAATTGCCATATTTTGTTTACACAGCCACCGCACACAAAGATGGTGGTGTGCACATCTTCCTATGAGAACTTCCGAACATTTTTTAGAATATTTTTTATATACCAGATTTCTTTGAACTGTTTTATATAACAGATAGGGGAGCCTTGTATGTTTGCTATATTTCAGCTTCCTGCTGAAGCCCAAACTAAAGCACTATAATATTTTTTTTAAAGGTCATCCCACGAGGTACTTAATTTCACTGTGGTTATGATCATTTCATTTTTATTGGTTGTAACTAATTTGACTCACGCGTGATAGATTATGCCTGCGCCCTTGAAGCTACATTTATATGGTCACGTAAATCACTGGTTGGTATTCTAAAGATATTAACCCGACATGTAAATCATTGGTTGGTATTTCAACGAGCCGGACAGTTGAATACTTGAAAATCATTACTTGTATTATTTCTTTGTAACAACATCAAAGATAATGATTAGTGATAGTGTATTCATCTACCTAATTGCTTCATCCATTTTGCACGGTGAGTATTTTATAATGCATATTCTTACATATTGCACATAATAGCCTCATGCTAACGACTTATATTGCTCGTGTGGGATAGTTACAATCTTTGTACACTTGCTTAAATACCATGTGAATTACGCCAAAGACAACATATCTAAGTTATGCATGAATTTCTTAAGCATGTCAAAGTAGATATGTTACATTACTTAGCCGAATCATTGTTTTCTATACTTTATACAAGTACGATCTGTTATAACATTTTGACCATCGCGGGTGGCCCAAATTTTGGGGAGCCTGAGCTGGTTGCATGGTTAGATTTTGCGGAGTCTATTGGGTGCCGCTTGGATGTAGAGTGACAAACACCGTGGGAATGAAGCTAAAGACAACTTTCCTGATATTGTTAAAGAATTTCTTAAGTGCATCATCTAGATATTGATAATTTTGCAATAGATATTTAGATGGAACATCACTCAGTTTGTTACATGGACATGTCATTAGTCTTCCTTTTTGTTATCAATTTTTATTGCAAAATGGACTTCAATTGTTCAGTAATTGCGTTTGTGTTATATTGTTTGTGCATGTGAAATTTAACATGTAACTCTTGTAAACTTTTTCAAGAGCCCGTGGCAACGCACGTGCACTCTACTGGTAGCTATAGTTTCTTAGTGTAGAGGATGGTGTGCTTAATGTATGATGCAAAAACTATCGGGTTTCCTCGTATGCTTAGCGGCCAGATAGCAAAGAGCGTATGTTTGCTTTTTTTTTCTTTAGTGGTGAGCGTGCGCCAGCTTGGCCGCCCACGTCAGTGCCGCGTTCTGGGCCTGCTCACGGCACCCTGAACATGGCAGCCCGGTAGCCCACACTCTATGGACTCGTCGGCCCTGCAGCCCGCAGCGAGGAGCACGTTAAACACGAGAGCAACTAGTTAACGAGCGCTCCTTCGGGAGCCTCGCAACGATCAACGCTACTTGGCGCGCTCTCAGCCATTCACCACGTGTCGCGCTCTGGACGCTCCCTCCGGATTTTGTTTTTTTATTTTTCCGCACGCGTTTTCGGCTTTTTAAACGATTTTTGTTGGTTTTTTGATGTTTTGGTTTTCGCCCGGTCTTCCTTAGCTTTTCGACCAAAAAAAATTTGAAAAAAAAATTTTTTTTGCACGAAAAAAACGCGTTTTCATTTTTACTCCTTTCACAAAAGTCACGGTTTTTTTTCGAGGGAGGCACGGTTGTGCTTTAGCTAGAGTCATGGCCGTGCCTTTCGAAAACGAAAAAAATGCATTTTTTATTTTTTTTCTTTCGCGAGTCACGGTTTTGCTTCCACGAGAGGCACGGTTGTGCTTTCGCGAGTCGCGGCCGTGCCTCTTGGAAAGGAAAAAACAAAACGCGTTTTCTATTTTTTTTCTTTCGCGAGAGTCACGATTTTGCTTCCGCGAGAAGCACGGTTATGCTTTCGCGAGAGTCACGGCCGTGCCTCTCGTAAAGGGAAAAAATACGCATTTTCTGTTTGTTTTTCTTTCGGAAGAGTCACGGTTTTTCTTTCGCGAGAGGCATGGTTGTGCTTTTTGCGAGAGTCACGGCCGTGCCTCTCGGAAACGGAAAAAAACGCGTTTTCTGTTTTTTTCCTTCCACGAGAGTCACAGTTTTGCTTCCATGAGAGACATGGTTGTGCTTTCGCGAGAGTCACGGCCGTGCCTCTTTTGAAAAGGAAAAAACCGTGCTCCCGGTTTGGTTTTTTCACCCGGTTTTTTCGTCCGTTTTTTCATAAAAAAAAAGTTCGTCAAAACCTATCAACATGGGATATAGTTTTGAAGATCTCGACGCGAGGAATCCAATGATAAAAACGGTTCAAGATTTAGACGCACGGTTTAAGAGATAAAACGTTTTGAATAAACGGATCTACGAAAAAAGGGAAAACTCCCAGGTTGCGACAAGTGGCGCACTGCATGTGCGCCACTTGTCGCGATTTGGGAAAGTGGAGTGTTCTTTGCAACGAGTACTCCTTAATTAGTGATTTCGGTTAAACACATATTAGCCTAGAAAACGTAACACATATCGATACTCTTGTACTACCACATCGCTGGAGCACGGCGCGCTAGCTACATAAGCAAGGCATGGTGCGACCTTGAAATATATTTACCTGGATGGGGTCGACGACTGATCAATAAGGGTTGTGGCTTAGACTAGTGGTCCACATTGTACTTGGTGGATTCACCATCTTTCCAAATAGGAGAATGAACATCATAATTTGTGTTAGAGGGGGTACGCGTTCGCGCGGCCCTTGCCAATTTTCAATCAAAATTTTGAATTTGCTAATATTGTGGTATTCTATGGGTTGGAGGGAGTAATAATGTTTGTCTTCAAAAAATTATATAAATTATATATAAGTGCTAGTCTGCTCTCTCTCAAAATTGTGACGCTGCATTCATTGCACCCTTGATTAATCTGTATGCAGTTCGGATTTCCTTGCTTACCATTTATTTTTGATGTATTGCCGTACCCTTGATTAATTTGTATGCAGTTCAGATTTCCTTGTTTACCATTTATTTTTGGGAGTGTCTAGGTCTCAGTCGAGTGAGACTTCGCGAAGTCTCAGTCGGCTGATGTCACGCTGATGTCATCATAAGTAGATTAGGCCTGTTTACTGGCTGTCCCTCTGCTGGGTTGTAACCGACTGAGCGCTGGGCTTATTTCCGTTATTTCTGTTTGTTTATTTGTTACTTCGGGCTGGCCTTCTTACTTTGTTTGGTATGATTGGGCCGAGCCATGAATTTGTTTGTTTGTTTTCACACACATCTAGAAAAGCTATTGAACAAAAAGATAAGTTACAGTTAGGCCCAGCCGATATAGAAATACAGAAAACTGTTTGCTCATCTACTCATCTAAACCTTGCTATTCATTGTTCGTGGAGTCGATCAGAGCAACTTTGGATGTTTTTCAATACTAAGTTTACTAGCAACTTGTACATGCCCTCTTCCTAGTTTCAAGAAAAGAATAGATAGACATGATGATACACGGCTGGTTAACTTCCCTGTATTAAGTAGCTTAGTTAACAAAAATCATGTATTGGCTAGTTCAGAAACTTCAGCAAAGAGTATGGAGACACTGGAATACTGGATCTTCAAGGGTTACCAAAAAAGTAATGTGTTAACAAAAAATTGCTGTGTTACCTAGTTAACTTTCTGTATCAACTAGATAAAACTCAGAGAAAATGAATATATATTAGAATTTTTTTACAAACCACTGTAGCAACTTCTTCAAAAAGGAAATCCTCTAACGCTTCCATGTAAGTGATTTCTATATGATATCCTCTCTCTTCTAACTCTGGATCTTCAAGACATAGCTCTTTGCCTTTTGCATTTTGTCGCTCTCGTGGTCGCTTGCTTTGTCATTCATGTCAGTGCCCGTATGTATCCATAAATGTATACAATACATTAGTCTTGAAAAACAAGTTTTAAAAACAGAGGGTGTGACAAAGTATGACATAGTAGAAACTAAAATCATGCCACTAGCTAGAAGAGAATTTCTACTACTAGTTAGTAATTCAACATATCATTCCCCCTAGCACACAAAAATCTGAACAACAAAAAGTATACACAAGACAACCTCAGAGACTGAACATAAGCACATTTCAAGAAATAAAAAAAATCTGAACAAAAAGTAAACAATCTGAATATTTAGAGACATTAAAACTAAGCACTTTTCCATCCCTCTCAGGCCATCAAGCTTTTGAGCCATCGGATCTCGCCCTCTAGACATTCTTGGCCGTGAGATGCACTTCTAATCCCGCATGGGTGGAGCGAACTAGATTGGGTTGCTGCTCCCATAACAAAATCTGATGTTTCTTGTTAATATGGCCTGCTTAGCATTGGGCTGTGCCAATTTGGGCTTGCTGGGTTCTACCTCTCTCCGGAATCGCTCGCTCCTGCCCAACTTTGGTCCTCTCTCGTGGCAGCAAATCGTGCGTTGGTGCCTCGATGGGTCCAGGGCGGGGAGGGTGCCACACGATGGTCTGGCATTCATGGGATGGGGGCAACGAACCGTCCCTTCAGTTGAGTGCAGATTTTGCGGAAATAAATCACCATTGCTAATAGCCTTTAATGGCGATCGAAATGCGCCACTCACGGATGCCAATAATTGCATGCCGGTTACCATGCCGCTCAGTGCTCCACGCGTGTACATATACAGTCGCACTGTTCCTTCCCCACCCCTTCTTTATTTCGGCAGTGGCGTCTCGGGCAGCCATTGTTGAGCCCCTCTTTCTCAATGGAATTCATGATTCATTATTACTGATGCTGTTATTTCTTCTCCCAGCTTGATGCATCTGCTCTAGGTCGGAGGATTCGACATGGGTCTGCTTAGTTTCCCCCTCCCTTGCTGCAGATTCCCCTTCTTCCTACCTTCCCTCTTTTGCACAATTAGTTATGGGTTCGTACTTCTTAGCGTTGATCTATTTCTCTTCCAATTTGATTCAAGTGGTGTTAATGGTTGGGTTGGCGACTGGTTACTCACTTGGCTGGAGGTATCCTCATGCTGCTGATTTCCATTGCCTAACGGCCAAGTTCATATCTGTGTAAATCTGTGTATATATGTCTATCATTCCTACAATATCATTGTATTTTCTATGCATATTATTTACAGAAATAATTCCACTGCCTATGGACGCGACAATTAGCAGCATTGTTGAACGGAGGAGACATCTCAAGTTCGTTGTCTACAATAGTCCAATCCTGCGATGCATGCTTTTTTATATACACAACAGCTACTTAGTTATGCCAACACACAAACACACACGCACAGGCACCCACGCACGCAATCTTAGGTGGGGCATTCCAACCCTTCAAAAAGTCTGACTCTCGAAACAGGGGCACCGCCGGTGTCATTTATTGCAAAATATGAACATGGAACAAGCTCAAACATACCAGCCAAAAAAAGTCTTGATTACAAGGTAACCGATAAAAACATTTGAACTTGAATCTGCAACTAAATAAAGCAAAATCTCAGAAACTTAACATAAATTCTCATGACAAAAATCAAATAGAAATGAACTTAAGGTAATGATATGATGTGTTTAAGTATAGCTCAAGGATCCTCATATATTCAAGAGAGAGTGGTGTCATCCATTGAATTTAACTGACGGTTCTGAACACTACTCCAGAAATACACATAAAAAACAAAAATAGCACACACACAAGCCAAAATCTGAGCAAAATCAAAATCTGAACAAACCGTCATGGAGCCATTCAAATGCAAAAATCAAAAACTACTTTGTCTATGGATTTGACCAGAGCTACTTTGTCCGTTGTCACGGCACTCGAGTATTAGGTTGCACAGGAGGGACAAAAAATCATCATGGAGCCATTCAAAATCCAAAAATCATGTCTACAGGCATCAGGTTTGGGATGTATTTTCAGCAGGCACACTTTCAAAATCAAAAATTGTGCTTGAACGCTTTGCTCTTGCCCCCAATCCCCCACAAAAGCAAAAAAAATGTGTTGGAAACTGACCCGTCTCACTCCTCTCCTGCCGCCCTCCGACAAAAATGCAAAGTTAGCCGCGAGATCGGTTGCTCGATTTGCATTCACAGACACGGCGGCGGGTTTGTTATGATGCTTGCGAGAAGCACTACAGGGGAGAGGAGCGGGGAGGCAGGGGTATATCTTACCTGCTCTGCCTACTGTCGGACATGTAGGGTGACACTTGTAGTTGCAAGCCTAGTATAGGAGATGCAACTCCCATCCTCCAACAAAACAAAAGACTAGTTGCAACCATGTTGGAAGATATGCAATTGCAGTCGGGGGTGACAGTTGCAGTTGCATGCCTAGTACTGGACATGCAACTGACCCCCTAGGACTTGCAAGTACACCACCCCCTCTGCCGTTGCCCTCCGATAAAAACACAAGGCCAATTGCAGCTAGGGACGACACTTGTAGTTGCATCCCTAGTATTGGACATGCAATTGGGCCCACCCTCTCACGTCACTCACGTACAAAAAACAAAAGTTAGTTGCAGACGGGGTGTATGCATCCAGTTGCGGTTGAGGGCGACCCTTGCAATTGCAAGCCTACTGTTGGAGATGCAATTGTCCCCTCCCCCTCTCCGACAAAAAACGCAATGCCACTTGCAGTTAGGGAGGAGACATGCAGTTGCGGTCAAGGGTGACACTTGCAGTTGCAAGTCTAGTATCAGACATGTAACTCGCACCCCTCTCCTCCCCCCTTACAAAAAAAACTTTTAGTTGCATTTGTCTGTGTGGGCATGCGATTGTGGTCGAGGGTGACACTTGAAGTTGCAAGCCTAGTATAGGAGATGCATCTCCCATCCTCCAACAAAACAAAAGACTAGCTGCAACCATGTTGGAAGATATGCAATTGCGATCGGGGTGGCAGATTGCGATTGCATGCCTAATCTTGGACATGCAACTGCCCCCCTAGGACTTGCAAGTACACCACCCCCTCTCCCGTCGCCCTCCGATAAAAACACAAAGCCAATTGCAGCCAGGGACGACACTTGTAGTTGCATCCCTAGTATTGGACATGCAATTAGGCCCACCCTCTCACTTCACTCACGTACATAAAACAAAAGTTAGTTGCAGAGCCAGGGGTGTATGCATCCGATTGCAGTTGAGGGCGACCCTTGCAATTGCAAGCCTCTTGTTGGAGATGCAATTGTCCCCTCCCCCTCTCCGACAAAAAACGCAATGCCACTTGCAGTTAGGGAGGAGACATGCAGTTGCGGTCAAGGGTGACACTTGCAGTTGCAAGTATAGTATCAGACATGTAACTCGCACCCCTCTCTTCCCCCTCCCCTTACAAAAAAAACTTTTAGTTGCATTTGTCTGTGTGGGCATGCGATTGTGGTCGAGGGTGACACTTGAAGTTGCTAGCCTAGTATTGGAGATGCAACTCCCATCCTCCAACAAAACAAAAGACTAGTTGCAACCATGTTGGAAGATATGCAATTGCAGTCGGGGGTGACAGTTGTAGTTGCATGGCTAGTACTGGACATGCAACTGCCCCCTCAGACTTGCAAGCAAGTACACCACCCCCTCTCCCGTCGCCCTCCGATAAAAACACAAGGCCAATTGCAGCCAGGGACGACACTTGTAGTTGCATCCCTAGTATTGGACATGCAAATTGGGCCCACCCTCTCACGTCACTCACATACAAAAAACAAAAGTTAGTTGCAGACGGGGTGTATGCATCCAGTTGCGGTTGAGGGCAACCCTTGCAATTGCAAGCCTACTGTTGGACATGCAACTGTCCCCTCCCCCTCTCCGACAAAAAATGCAATGCCACTTGCAGTTAGGGAGGAGACATGCAGCTGCGGTCAAGGGTGACACTTACAGTGGCAAGTCTAGTATCGGACATGTAACTCGCAACCCTCTCTCCCCCCTTACAAAAACAAAAAATTTAGTTGCATTTGTCTGTGTGGGCATGCGATTGTGGTCGAGGGTGACACTTGAAGTTGCTAGCCTACTGCCGTACATGCAACACCCCCCTTCACCTCTTTGACAAAAAAAGCAAGGCTAGTTGCAGTCAGGAGGGAGACTTGTAGTTTCAATCGAGGGCGACACTTGCAATTGCAAGCCTACTATTGGACATGCAACTACCCACCCTCCTCTAACAAAAAAAGCAAGGCCAGTTGCACTCAGAGAGGAGACATGCAGTTGTGGTCGAGGGCGACACTTGGAGTTCCAAGTCTAGTATCGGACATGCAACTCACACCCCTGTCCCGTCGTCCCCTTACAAAAACAAAATTGTTAGTTGTAGTCGAATGTGTGGGCATGCGATTGTGATTGAGGCCGACACTTGTAGTTGCAAGCCTACTGTTGGACATGCAACTGCCCTCTCCCCCTCTTCAACAAAAAATGCAAGGCTCGTTGCAGTCGGGAGGGAGACTTGCAGTTGAAATCGAGGGTGACACTTGCAATTTCAAGTCTACTATCACACATGCAACTCGCATCCCGCTCTTCCGCCGCCCACTTACAAAACAAATGTCCTCTGTAATCAGGTGTGTAGGCATGCAGTTGCAGCCGTGTGTGTAGGCATGCAGTTGCGGTTGAGGCAACACTTGCAGTTGCAAGCCTACTATTGGACATGCAACTGCCCCTCCCCCTCTCCGACAACAAATGCAAGGCCAAGGAGACATGCAGTTGTGGTCGAGGGCGACACTTGAAGTTGCAAGTCTAGTATCGGATATGCAACCCGCACCTCTCCTGCCGCCCACTTACAAAAACAAAATATGTCATTTGCAGTCGTATGTGTGGGCATGTAGTTACGGTTGAGGGTGACGCTTGCAGTTGCAAGCCTACTATTGAACATGCAACTACCCCCTCCTCTCTGACAAAAAAAAAACCTAAAAAGCGGTTGCGATCGGGAAGAGACATGTAGTTGCGGTCGAGAGCGACACTTGCAGTTGCAAGTCTAGTATCAGACATGCAACTCGCACCCCTCTTTCACCGCCCACTTACAAATCCCACCACCCCGTTACAAAAACAAAAATGCCCGTTGCAAGCGTACTACTAATCACGCATGTTTGCAACTGGGTGTGTAGGCATGCAATTCAAAACAACATAACAAAACAACATATATGAGTGTTTTATAAATTATCAACTTTCTTTGGTATTTGCATCATATCAAAACAACATAAAGGAAAACCTAACAAAACAAGTAAAACATTTTCAAATTTTTACTTGAAGCATACAAAAACACATAGATGGAGAAAATAGAATAGGAAAAACATGTACATCCATAATTGAAAGATGCACTTCAGTATTACAATACTAGAAAACCAAGAAAAAAGCTTATAGTTTCACTCATGTAAATTCAGTTTAGATTCATGTTACCCCCCCTCTCTTCCACTCAGATTCACATTTGGTACTCGTATTCTTACTTGTATCATATCCATACAAAAAAAAGAAAGAGTGAAGAAGAGATACATACCATCATGCCCAAATGGACATCTGTCCTCGTGAGGCGGTGAATGAAAGGCAAACCTATGAATCCATCATTGAGAGTCAGCAGGCCTTGGAGCTCCAAGTCCTCAACCTCATTCAGTTTAAGCGCCCTAGTGCAAATGATGCCTTCATCATCGTCGTTGGAAGCTTCTCCATTCTCATCATCTTCATCTGAAGCTTCCATGGCATCATCCTCATACATAGACTGCTCATCTTCAGATCCGTTGCCAATCTGGATCATGCAAACAACTAGCCTAGGGGAGGCTCGTCCAAGTAGGACAACGCCAGCTGACCCTTCCCCGGTTTGTTGTTTGCATAAAACTTACTCCAACCTCTCCCATAGATTGTGCTCTGTGTGCGACCCATGTGACACTTTACAGTGTATGTCTGTTTGTTTGCCACAAACACCACCTCTTCTCTAGTCATGTGTCATGTGTTGAAACGGATCCTTTAATTGCATGGCACAATCTATTTGGGTTGAACACAAAAAAAAAAGTCAGGAGTGGTATCATGACAAAAAACTAAATAAAAGAAACAAAGGATCAAGAAAATGGAAGATACAAAAACAATTAAAAAAGAAACTGTTGAGTTATCCCTGTGTTCTTGAAGTCCTCCCATACAAACATGCTGAAACCACTTCCCTCAAACAGAATCCACAAACCATCTCCTGTGCACATAAAAAGAAGAAAATAAATAAATAAATGGTAACTCACTAACAACCCACTACAGAAAAAGTAAAGAAAAGGGATTCAGAAAAGCATAATAAAAAACGATTTCGAAACATCTAGAGAATTTATTTTGTTATTTTTATCTCAATATTCATGCAGCTTTATGACTGTGTGAACAAAGACCCTGCTTACCAGATGCTCAACCTTATTTATTTACACAACAAAAAGTACTATTGATGCCCCTAATTAATCTAATGCAGCAGTGGTGAGAAACTACCAGGGGCATGTGCCATCAAATTTCCCTGCTGTGTTAACACTCAGCAGAAAACAACAACATATCAACTTGTCAAAAAAGAATGACTAGCAGAGGTTATATCCTATCAAAAAGGTTAACTTAGGCAGCCTAAACACATGCTCCTACTATATAGAGGGGGTAAAACACACTCTTTGTTTAATCTCGGTGCAGGACATGTGTAGGTAGGGTGCTTGTTTACATCAGCGCAAAGCAGAAAATAAAAAATAAAAACTTGTATCTCCTTGGTTTAACATGGCTTACTTAATTTTTGTTATCCTGCAAAGTAATTGCACCTGTTTTACTAAGTGTCACAAAGTCATAGTATAAGATAATAAGTGCTGGGTAGTACTTTTGCTCAAATGCTAGACTAGACCTTCTCAGCTAAAATCCTAAGGAACTTCTCTAAGTACCTACAAGCATAAAAATTAGTAGTACCGGTAGTACTACTTCCAGTCGATCTCCTAGAGCTACTGGACTTTAGTACTACTACTAGTTGTAAAAAATATTTACTGGAGAGTACCAAACTAGTAAATGGGTTCAGTGAAAAACTGAAGAAAAAAATATTCAACATACTGCTTGAAAAGGGGGCATGATAAACAATCAAAATGCCACTGCTTGTAAAATAGGTTCAGTAAAAATCATACTCTTCTTTCCCTGAGAATGATTTCAACATTCTACTGAGTCGCATGGGTTCAGTAAAAAATCATACTGCTAGTAACAAAAATGGGTTCAGTAATCATACCCACCCCACACAATCTACAGTATAAAAACCAAAAACAAAACAAAGAAACATTTAGAGTGCCACTGAGGGAGTCCTGGATTAGGGGGTGTCCGGATAGCCGGACTACCATCATCAGCCGAACTATCATTTGCCGGACTATCATCATCGACCGGACTCCAAGACTACGAAGATACAAGATTGAAGACTTCACACCGTGTCCGGATGGGACTTTCCTTGGCGTGGAAGGCAAGCTTGGCGATACGGATATGTAGATCTCCTACCATTGTAACCGACTCTATGTAACCCTAGCCCTCTCCGATGTCTATATAAACCGGATGTCTTTAGTCCGTAGGACTACGATCACAACAACCCTTACAATCATACCATAGGCTAGCTTCTAGGGTTTAGCCTCCTTGATCTCGTGGTAGATCCACTCTTGTAAACATCCACAATATCAATATCAATCAAGCAGGACGTAGGGTTTTACCTCCATCAAGAGGGCCCGAACACAGGTAAACATCGTGTCCCTTGTCTCCTGTTACCATCCGCCTAGACGCATGCAGTTCGGGACCCCTACCGAGATCCGCCGGTTTTGACACCGACATTGGTGCTTTCATTGAGAGTTCCTCTGTCGTCACCGATAGGCGTGATGGCCTCTTCAATCGATAACGACGCAATCCTGGGTGAGACCTTTCTCCCCGGACAGATCTTCGTATTCGGCGGCGCATCGCTGGGCCAACTCGCAGCCATCCGAGCAGATCGAAAGCTACGCCCCTGGTCGTCAGGTCAGGTTTGGAAGCTTAAACTTCACGACCGATATCCGCGGGGACTTGATCCTTGATGGATCTGAGCCATAGCCGAGCGTGCCGCGCTGTCACGATGGGCATGACCTAACTCGCCGCCGGACAAAGACCTTGAGGTCGCACTCGGATCCGCTCCGACCCATAGTCCGGAGCCGATCGCTCGAATCGAGGACGGATGGCTGGACACCGCCTCGGGAGCCGCAATTTCTACGGCGATGGAGCCGAACACTTACCTTGTCCCACATAAAGCCCATGACTCCGAGGTGCCGGACTCCCTGCCGGACTCCGAACCTCCTGCGCCCCCGCCAGTCGAATCCGATTGGGCGCCGATCATGGAATTCACCGCTGCGGACATCTTTCAGCACTCGCCATTCGGCGATATCATAAATTCATTGAAGCATCTCTCGCTATCCGGAGATCCCTGGCCGAACTACGGCCAGGACGGTTGGGACGCGGATGACGAAGAAATTCGGATCCCACCCACCACCCACTTCGTAGCCACCGTCGACGATTTAACCGACATACTCGACTACGACCAAGACATCGACGGTATGGACGGCGATGCCGGAGACTCCCAAGAACCATTGCCTACGGAGACCTTTGGAAGACCACCTCGTCATACGACATATATATGGTGGACACCCCGAAGGGAAGCGATAACGAGGAACAACGGGACGCGGCAGAGGGCCGATAAAGAACCAAAACGGCGACGCAAACGCCGCCCTAAGTCCCGCCTCGATCAAAGCAGCCTTCCTAACGACCCAGCGATAGAGCAGGGCAAGCCAGCGGACGACGAACAGGACGAGCCGGATAATCAACCCCTTCACGGAGCAATCAATAGTCCGGCCACAACACCAGAGCATAAGAGCATACACAAAAAACTAGTCGCCACTGCAAGAAGTTTGAAGAAGGCGAAACGGAAGCTCAAAACAGCGGAAGACACGCTCAGAATGAAGTGGAGCAAAGTATTCAAGACCGCAGACAAATATGGCAATGGCCATCAAACTAAGAGCTACCCGAAGCGCAAGTTGCTGCCAGAATTTGACGAGGAAGCCATCGAGCCTTCACAGTCAAAAAATAAAGAGGCCGCCTGGCCGGATAGACGGCCAGATGACAGGCCCAAAGCAAGCGGGGCTGCACACAAGTCGAATTATAATCCTGGTAAAACGGACGGCCCAACTAGGTCCATCTACGACCCAAAAAAGAGGACCCCAGGAAGCAACACACCATGACAAGTGTTCGAAGACAGCGGCACACCCAAATCTGGGCGCCACACCCGCTTATGTTTCACCGATGAGGTGCCTGGATCATGAATTTCCAGCAGGGTTTAAACCCATAAACATAGAGGCATACGACGGCACAATGCACCCAGTCTGGATAAAAGACTACATACTACACATACACATGGCTAGAGGAGATGATCTCCACGCCATAAGATACCTACCCTCAAGCTCAAAGGGCCAGCTCGGCATTGGCTCAAAAGCCTCCCGAGAAAACACTTGTTGGAAGTTGGGAAGAGCTTGAGGACGTTTAGAGCAAATTTTCAAGGGACTTATGTCCGCCTCTACGGATGCCGACATTTATCCGAGTCATATAATCCAACAGCCCGGAGAGTCAGCGCAAGAATTTCGGAACAGGTTCCTTACCAAAAAGAACCAAATAGTCGATTGTCCGGACGCGGAAGCCTTAGCAGCTTTTAAACACAACGTCCGAGACGAATGGCTCGCCAGACACCTCGCCAAGAGAAGCCAAGAACAATGGCCGCGCTAACAAGCCTCATGACGCGCTTTTGCGCAGGAGAAGACAACTGGCTAGCAAGATGCAGCACCAGCGACCCGAGTACATCCGAGATTAGAGATGGAAACGGAAAGTCACGGCGCAGGAAAGATCAGCGCTGGAATAAAGACAAAAGCCCACAGGGCACAGCGGTCAGACAATAAAACACGACCTCTTAAGGACAACAGAGACGAGCTATCAAATTTAAACAAAATTTTAGATCGGATATGTCAAATCCACAAGACCCGGAAGGCACGCAAACCATACCAACCGAAATTGTTGGGTTTTCAAACAGTCCGGCAGACTTAACGCCGGACACAAGGGGCTCGATACGCCAAGCGAGGACGATGACGAGCCCCACCAGCAGAGCACCGGAAGTCAAAAGACTTTCCCTCGAGAAGTCAAAACAGTAAACTCGCTTCACGTGATAACACGGAAAGCCAACACGGCACTCGCCAAGACAAGTGTCGGACGATCCACCCCAGTGGACCAAGGTTGGATGTCAAAACCAATCACTTTCGACCATCTGGATTAGTCCAGAAGAATCCGGAGCGCAGGATAGACTGCCCTGATATCGGATCCCATAATAGACGGACTGCAATTAACGCAGGTGTTGATGGACGGCGGCAGTGCTTAAACCTGCTATACCCAGGCACAATCCGCAAGTGGGGATAGACCCTATTACAATTCGGCATAGCCGCACTTCCTTCAAAGGAGTGGCGCCAGGCCCTTAAGCCAGCTATCAAGCACCACTGGGACGGGAAGCTCTCGTCCGCTTCAATACAATACCACATTCCGCGTCTCTTACGCTTCAAATGCCCGGTCCACGTGGCATCGTTTCATCAAAGGGTCGCCTGAGACCCCGGACACGGCTGGACGAGTCCGGAATAAATAAGCTAGGGGCTACCTAGCCGCACACCCCTTCACAAGGGTTTGCACATACAAGCCATAATGAGCTAGCATAGGCTCAGCTTTCTTAATCTATATTTCAATTTTTATGCACTTTCTCGCACGATTTCTTTTCCAACCAAGTTCCTCTCTTTTTACAGATGAACAGCGTGCACACCCGTCCAGGATACGGCTGCGCGGAGACACACGGCAGACGTGCAGTAGGGACCCGTTGCAAGGACTCTTTTCGGACTAAGACCCTACGTAAACCTTTCTTCTTGTCTCTTGTTGCTATAATCCCTGGTTTTTCAGTATAACCAGAGTGGAGATCGGCGTTTTGGCATCGGCCGCGCCGTAAGAACCTGCCCGCATTCGGACACAAGGGGCTTAGGGCTTTGTTTTGCCGCTATTATAAAGACCGAACACCTTCGAGAGTGTTCGGCGTCTCGAGTTAGGCCTTATATGCATCAGCTCCGAATCATGTCTTTGGTCAAATGTTGGGTTTGCCCGGCTCTTGTGTTTTGCTGCCTTACGTTCCGTATCATCGGCTAACGCGGCTCCAGGAGAACTACTGCGATTGTGCCCCGATTAATTTGGGCGAGCACCTCAAGAGAGAAAGCCGAAAACTGATCATTATGATACAGGCGAGAGACCGGTCAACCATTCGATCGACCTTTGGGAATGTTTAGGATTCCTCCGCTTTGTGAAGGGCCGTTTCCGCCGAGCACATACGCGCCCAATTCGGAGAGCACGGTGCCCCTGTGGGCTATGTCGTAGCCCCACCCTCGAACTCCATGGCTAAGTGAAAGTGATAAAGCATTATAGTCCGGTTGCCTCGTTTGCTACGCTACCACCTCCTTTACAGGACCGAGACGGCGGATTAAGTGTGAAAGCGCTATTTTTTATGAACACCCCGCACCTTTGTGCGTGGGGGCTGAAGCCGACGACTGCCATCTTTCAGGTTATACATACGTATACATGAACGGTCGCAAAGGAGATATTCTATTACTTGAACGCACAAGTATAAAAGGCGCTTACATCATAAAAATCGTTTTTACATCATATAAACGTTCATTCGAACGTAACATTTTTCGAGCACTGCGACTCTATTACACGAGCACCAGGCAGCACTTCGCCAAAATAGTGCTCGGCGGGTAGCCGGTTATTATCCGAACCCGGGGTCGTAACAGCAGTGGCATCCATCTCTGTCCAATGTGTCTTCACACGGGCGAGCGCCATCCGCGCACCCTCTATGCAGGCCGACCGCTTCATCGCCTTGATATGCGACACCGCCCCAAGAAATTGCTGCAATAAGCCAAAGTAACTCTTCGGCTGGGGCCTATCCGGCCGGATATGGGTCACTATATCCGCCATAGCAAGCCCGGACAACCTATTTAGCTCAGCCCACTCAGCCAAACGATCGGTCAGCGGAAGTGAACGCTCCGGACTATGGAATTGAGACCAAAACAGCTCTTCCGTCTGGTGATCCTTCTGGCTTCAAAAATGCGCAACGGCATCCGCCGCACTCGCTGCTAAGTCCATATAAGGGTCCTCCGGACACCACAGTTGGCCCACCGAGCATATTTTGAATCCGTGAACCTTCGGCGTAGCAGAAAAGGCTTGCCAGCTACAATCTCCCCGGCCTGGCGCAGCTCTTCCTTCATGGCCCGCATTGCAGAGCGGGCATTCTTGGCTTCGGCGGTGGCCTTCCGCAGGTCTTCTTGCCCCGCTAGGCGCTCCTTCCCAAGAGCCTCATTGCGGTCGGTAGCCTCTTTTAACTTCACAGCCATCTCGGCTATCTCTTCCCTGCTCCGGCAGTGTGCGGCCCTTTCGGCCGCTAACTCCTCGGCCGCCTTCGAGGCTGCCGCATTACTCCTTCTGGCCTGCTCCTTGGCTTGAGCAAGTTTGGCCCGAAGACTCTCCACGGCAGCGGCACTATCTGCATTTCACGCACATATTGTAAGGAGTTGGCTTCGGCTCCCTTACTACGTGACCGCGCAGTAACACTTACCTTGCAACTCATCAAGTCGCCTGTTGATCAGCGATGTCTTCATCCGCCACATCGAGTTGCCGCTTTAATTCAGCAACTCCATCGGTCCGCTGGCCCTCGGACGACCCGCCACCTGCATCGGCACGACGGGAATTTAAACCTGCGATTTTGATCCTCGACGCGCTGTCGGTATCGACAACCTACCGAGTCTCAGGGGCTACTATCTATACAGGGCGCATTCTATATGCAAAACTGTTAAAAGGTGTGTCATTTTTACGTACCTCAAACCCCGCCAGTAAACTCCTGACGGCATCATGCAACCCACCTTCGGCGGACGAAATCCTTTCAATCACCATGCTCATCAATGCGCATGATCTTCCGAGATAGGCGCCTTCTCAAGCGAATCCTTCACCAGACACCGGTTGGCGCCGAACTATCCGGCTTTGCCACACCCGGGGCTCCCTCCGTGATTTACACTTCGTGCTCGTCCGCCTCTATCCAACGGGCGCCTCGGACGGAGGCGTCTCGCTCTCTATCATCTCCGGACGAAGGTCCTCAAGACGAGCTCATCTGCGAAGGACGGAGATCCGAACTACAAGGTAAAAACTTTAGTTATCCTCAAGCACAAATAGGGATATCCCTTATTATAAAACTCCTTTCTTTCTACTTACGGCTCGTTGGAGGGCTGGCTCATTAAGGAGATTGTGCGGCGGGGCCTCCCCGGACGCAGAGACCCTCCGGCGAAGATTTCTTCCCCGTTTAGGGCTTTTTCCCAGGTCCTCGGAGGCATTCCTCTTCTCCCCTTGGTAGGAGGGATTCTCGATCCCCCCTCGTTCAAGAGCCTCCTTAGGCGAGGTAGTAGCTTTCCTGTTTTCCCCTTCGCTTTCCTCCGAAGGCGCAACCTCAAGCATCCGGACCAGCACGGGATCCGGCGCGGTCTCGGGGAGGGGGGCCGGACACCGTATTAATTTTGCTTCCGCTATCCACTCCTGTGTAGAAGGAGATCGGTCATAAGGCGGATCATCGAAAGGCAAACAAACGGTATGTCCGGACTTGGAGCTACTTACTTGAGTATCCGGGCAATTGCAGCTTAGTCCAGCATCCTCGGTCAAATCCGGACGCACCTCTTGCGATCCGAAGAATAAGTTATACATCTCTGTGGGTGTCATACCCATGAAGTGTTGAAGAATCCGTGGGCCCTCGGATTGAACTCCCATAGCCGGAGAGGACGGCGTTTGCAGTGGTAGGAGATGCCTAATTAGCATAACCTCGCATCACCACCACCATATCGATCTCCCTCGTTAAGAGATCTCGAATCCGCCCTGCAGTAGGGGCACGTCCTTCGACGGCCCCAGTTGAGCTCCTTGGTTGACCCACGACATCAAACGTCGTGGAGGTCCCGGCGGAATAGGGCGGCGGCTTTTATCTCGCGGCCCCTCGAACGGTAATATAGAACCACTCTTGCTGCCACAGGCGAGCTCCTATTGGAAGGAGCCGGGCCCACGGGCATCGGCCCTCCTACTTATGGCCGCCCCGCCACACTCCGCTTGACGCCCCCCGATCATCTTCGGCGCCACATTGAAAGTCTTCAGCCACATGCCGAAGTGTGGGGTGACGCGGAGGAAGGCTTCGCAGATGACAATAAATGCGGATATACGGAGGATGGACTCCGGAGCCAAGTCGTGGAATTCCAACCCATAGTAAAACATGAGCCCTCTCACAAAAGGATCCATCGGGAAGCCTAAACCCCGATGGAGGTGGGATACGAAGACGACATACTCGTCGGGCTCAGGGGTGGGGATGGCCTGCCCTTCGGCAGGCAACCTGTCTGAAATCTCGTAAAAGGCGGGTACTTGGCCTCCCGCAGCTTTAGCACGTCCTCCTCCGTGACGGAGGAGGGCGTCCACCGGCCCTGGAGGTCGGAACCGGACATCGTTGAAGGTCCAAAGCGCTCGAATCTGGGGCTCTAGGTGCTGGAACTTGGAGCATGAAGAGGATTCGATGGAAGATTGAAGAAAAAGAAACGAGCCTTGGTCCCTTTATAAAGAGGGAGGATACCAAGAGCCGTCTCCGTGACCGTTTGGGACACGTCTTGATAGAGGCGTGGCGAGCAGGCGCGGTTGGGTTACTACGCCCGTATTGATGAGAATCCCGGATTAAGGGGAAACACGATCTCTGCTCGACAAGACGCGTTAAGGAAACCGCTTCGCTAAATGCTACCGAGGTGGTAAAGTAAAAAACAATTCGAGTAATGGCTTGGTAGTGGTGTGACGTCATGCCACGAAAAACGTCAGCAGATTGAACTTGTGTATATATTATAATTCTCTCTACGGTGGAATGTGGAATTTATTTTGCGAGCGGACACTATCCTGGTGTTCACAATCTTCTATCATTTGGAAGAGGAACCCGCCTTGCAATGCCAAGCAATATACACGCCGGACTTATCGTCATTGAAGTCTGGTTCAGGGGCTACTGAGGGAGTCCTGGATTAGGGGGTGTCCGGATAGCCGGACTACCATCATCAGCCGAACTATCATTTGCGGACTATCATCATCGACCGGACTCCAAGACTATGAAAATACAAGATTGAAGACTTCACCCCGTGTCCGGATGGGACTTTCCTTGGCGTGGAAGGCAAGCTTGGCGATACGGATATGTAGATCTCCTACCATTGTAACCGACTCTATGTAACCCTAGCCCTCTCCGGTGTCTATATAAACCGGATGGCTTTAGTCCGTAGGACTACGATCACAACAACCCTTACAATCATACCATAGACTAGCTTCTAGGGTTTAGCCTCCTTGATCTCGTGGTAGATCCACTCTTGTAAACATCCACAATATCAATATCAATCAAGCAGGACGTAGGGTTTTACCTCCATTAAGAGGGCCCGAACCTGGGTAAACATCGTGTCCCTTGTCTCCTGTTACCATCCGCCTAGACGCACAGTTCGGGACCCCCTACCCGAGATCCGCCGGTTTTGACACCGACAGCCACTAAAAAACTGTATTCAACATCCATCCATGAAAAAAAATGAATCTACATTATATGGATGCCTGCATACCTACATACCAATAAAATCGAACAACGTTCTTGAAACACAAACAAAAATGAAATCAAAATAAAAAGGGATAAACTCTGGGGCGATTCTCTGCTTGAAACTACTAATCAGTACTTGATCCAAACAAATCGAAACCCACACAAACAATCCCCCTCTTCAGATCTATGGTATAGCGCCAACGAAAAATAACAAACAAGTTAGGGATAACTTACTCCACCAGCAGCGTCGCTCATCCTCTCACGCTGGGAGTGCAGTAGCACGCCGATCTATCCATCCGAAGAAATCCTGCAGCTCGGAGACTCTTTTTCCTCTATGGAGTTCTTTGGATTCGAGAGAGGGGAATGGAGAGAGACGAAGTGGAGTGACAGTAATTATGCAGTTCCTCCTCTTGTTGACCACGGTGGTTGCCCCCTCGCGTCTCCATAGTAAATGTAAAAAAGAGGCCCGAAAAAACAATACAGAACAAACAAACAAAAGCCCAGCCCACAAAAAGAAAAAACAACTCGGCCCCTCCCCCAGCAAGGGACGACGGCCCAACAAAAAAAAAAGAAAAAGAAAACGGGCTGGGCCGCGCCTTAGACAGGCCAAAACAAGGGCAAAACACCCCAGGGCAAACAAAGATTTAGCAGCTCCGTTTATTTTTCATGTATTGCAGTTATCTATTACTCCCTTCGTTCCTAAATATTTGTTTTTCTAGAGATTCAAAATGGTTACCACATACGGACGTATACAGACATATTTTAGAGTGTAGATTCACTTATTTTGCTCCGTATGTCGTCACTTGTTGAAACCTCTAGAAAGACAAATATTTAGGAACGGATGGAGTAGTTGACAAAACGATGAACTACAATATCACCAGTACATGTAAGATTGAATAGAAGACATCACCATCCCTCGAAAAAAATAAGAAGACATCACCGTAACTAACATTTGAATTATTTCATCAAAGAGTTGACTTCCAAGACAGATTATCCAAATAATCTCCCTATGCAGTTGGGCCTTGTTTATTGGAACCTGAAAAAAAAACATTACTACAAACAGAGTTCAGCTGCGCTACAACGCTGCGCTCCTCCTTCGGCAGTAGAGATACAGGCACATCCGTGGAGAACTCTGTTATGATTGGCAAAATAAACTCTAACTGTTCTTTATAGCAGTACGATTTAGTAGACAAAACAACGAGCATAAAGATGTTGTCCCTTGCAATTCGGCAAAAATATGATACGATCTTATCAAATACGTAGCACTTGCACCTGATACGCATACACAGGTACATCACACCATGGCACACAGCTAAATTATCTGTTTACAACGTATATAGCATCGACAGTGCAGTTGCATAGGTTCAGCTACATTCACCATCCTCCTTAGCGGCAAAGTCAATAAGAAACAACGCCGTGCTGATGCACCCGACCAACGATTTCAGCTGACGACAAAAATCTGGGTTCTACAACATGCTTTATCAATCAAATCAAACTACACAAAAGGATGCATCTTGCCGTACACTGTAACCTTGAGACGCCACGATCGAATAGCCTGAGTCCGAGTTAGTGGTTCAAGTTTTGATTATTAGCCCAGATTCAGTCAACAGACATCAAACTCCTCACCGTATATATGTCATGACTGGTTAAACTCCTGCAGTGATATATATAACCATGGACTAGATGATAAAATTAGAGGAGGAGCTACGTGTAGCATCCTTGCTAGTGCTAGTATAGCGCTTCTGCTCCGGTGCTCCCTCCTCGAGTGAACGTTTAGCGCGAGAAACACAAGGACGGCCCAGATGCATCGATGACCGTTTGTAACAAGGGGTACGATGGTCATTTCAGGTGGGCGTAGAGCGCACATAGACCAGTCGTAGAGCCCTGTACGAGCCCGCGCCGGCCCGTGTACTATTGTACGCCGGGCATGTACATGTATTATACGGTAGCGTTTGCGTTTCCCCGCGGTGCGCATCCACGTGTGCGTGGATAACTTCCAAAAAAAGGCCGACCGTATAAGACGAGGGGAACCGGCACCGGCCGTATCGCCCACCCATTTCCCCCAAATCGCCTCCCTCTCCCTCCTCTCCCCACTGCCTCATCGTCTCCCTCACCGGCCACCCCACCCGCTCGCTCACCACCACTGCCTCCCTCTCTACTCCTGCTTGCTTGTGGCTCGGATGGAGCAAGGCCATGGCAAAGCCGCCATCGCGGACGGAGATCCGAAGAAGACGGGCGCGGAGACTGCGGCAGATGCCATGCAGGCCTGCGTCGGAGGTGCGGGTGCGGGAGGTGCTGCATCCCCACGAGCTGGATCGGTCGCTGCGACAACGGATCTGGAGGAGAAGAAGGTGGCCGTGTCGGACTCCGCCGTGCCGTAGCTGGACGTGAAGGCGTCGAGCGGCGCGTCTCATGGACCTGCGGAGGCCGGCGGAGAGCACGTGGACCTGCAGGTAATCCTTGCGAGCAGTCCCCTTCCGTTGGTAGTTACTCCTGTAAAGTAGTAGATGTAGGTGTTATGGTTTTTTGTTGCTAGTTGCTGCCTCCCCTTCTGATAATTAGGGTTTTTAGAAATTGGATTGACTTATAGTCAATGGTAAGTTTGGATAGATTCTTTGATTGAATCATCCAGTAGATGTAGTAGTTAGGGTTTTTTAATTAGATGTTTAGTTAGGGTTTTTTTTTGTATTGGATTCATTTATAGCGAGTGATATATATACTGTGATTGAATCATCTAGTAGATGTAGTAGTTAGGGTTTTTTAATTAGATGTTTAGTTAGTTTTTTTTATTGGATTGATTTATATCCAGTGATATATGTAATTAAATTTTGTGATTGAATGATGCAATAGAAGTAGGAGTTAGGTTTTTTTAATTAGATGTATGAGTTAGGATTATTTGTACTGGATTCATTTATATCCAATGACATACATAATTAAACTTTGTGATTCAATGTTCCAGTGGATGTAGAAGTTAGTGTTTTTAAGTAGATGTTGGAGTTAGGGTATTTTAATTAGATGTAGGACTTAGGGTTCATCATTTCACTCATTGTGACCTATCAGTCTCATTCACAACTGCTCATACCATACTGCATTTGTGATTCAATGATCCAGAGATGTAGGAGTTAGTGTTTTTTAATTAGATGTTGGAGTTAGGGTATTTTAATTAGATCTAGGACTTAGGGTTGACCATTTCACTCATTCTGACCTATTAGTGCTCATTCACAACTGCTCATACCATACTAAGACTAAGAAAAAAAGGCTAGGGGATATTTCAAGAACAAGAAGTATGAGTATGTTGACATAATTTCAGTAGTAGTCATATGAGTTGCAAAAAAATGCAGCACCAAGGCCTACTGTTCAACCTTTAAATGCAGTACCAAGGCTCTGTAAGTTTTTGTGTGTACAAATTTTATAATGAACTTACAAGCAAATGTGGATACATTTGCAGAAGGGTGGCCTCAAAAACATTAACATGCCCTTGAAATATTGTTCTTGTATAAAATTTTATAAACCAAATGTTGTAGGCAGGCCTATTGTCCAGCCTCGTAAAATTAACCTGGCCATAGATTTTCCTCTTGTACAAATACTTATGATGAATTACAAAAATATGCAGCTGGGATGTCACCATTGTATAACTATGAAGTAAATATTCCAAGGCAGGATCCTAGCAACAAACTATACTATATTTTTTCATTAAGTAGGGTGGGGAAATTCCCTCAAAAGAAAAGTGTTGGGTTAATCCATGGAATGTCAAGAATCCAGTTTGAATTTTCATCACTATGTTTGGATGTACGCATTGAGAGGAAGTATTGACATTGGGCATTTGTAACTACCGAATGCCAGCGTTTGGATGTCTTTAGTATTCGGTCGCGGAATTACAGCCCGATATTGGACACAGCCCGCCAAGACTAGCGAGTCCCCGCGCGAATTCCTCGCCTCCCCGCTCGGTTTTCGGGTGAAATTGCCCAACCCCGCTCCCTTTACCTCTCCGTCCCTTCCCCGCCCCCCCCAAAAAAAACAGAGCAGGCACGCGGAGCAAGGAGAAGCGGCGCTCATCTCTCGCCGTCCTCCGCCTTCTCTCCCGTCTCCGGTAGGTCTCCTCCATCCCCGCCGCCCTCCTTCTTCTCCCCTAAATCTGAATCTGGCAGGCCTTCTCCCTATGGTTCACCCCCCTCGCGACCCCAATCCTCCCCAATCTCCTACCCGCCTCTGTCCCCTGCGCCCCCGCCGCCGGTCAGCCATCCCCTGAACGGCCCTCTCCCAGCCCTGTTCCTCTCCCACCCACATCCCTCTTCTTTCTCTCTGATCCATCCCTAATCCCATAGCCTTCCCTCCCGGTCAGATCCAATGGCCGCCCCTCCCTGTTCCCCATCGGTTGTCCCTCCCTCTGCCCCATGGTCGCCCCTTCACCTGTCAATCGTTGTCTTTCCCTTTGCATACATCCAACTTCTGCATGCTAAGGTACTAGCTTACTAATTGTCTCTCTTAATTTAATTTTGCAGGTATTTGGCTTGGTTTGGCACATCCCTTGGCTGACTGAAGGTATATTAATAAGTAATTTGTGCTTTTCACAAGGAACAAATATTTTCAGTTTGGTCATACCTTCATATGATGCAGAGAAAAAATCAGTATACCTCATAGTGAAGGCTTCTTGTACCATGTCTTATATGACTGAATGCTTGCTGAAATTTTGATAACTTGTTGTGGCATACATTAGTACAACAGTGTTAGCTGCAGCATATGACTGAATGCTTGTCTTTCATGGCTGATTGATTGCTTGTTGTGGCATAATTTTAGATAGCTTGCTGCACAATGTCTTGCTTATAGCTATTCATATATGAACAATTGATAGCTTGCTTGATTGCTTGTCTCCTACTGATTGATATCTTGCTTGCTGAATTTTTGATGGCTTGTCTTTCATGGCTAATTGAATGAGGCATTCATGTCTAATTTCTGAAATGTAATGTAGCTGCACCATGTCTGACTTGGACTTGGTTGCTTACATAAACGAGGAGAACAAAATAAGAAAGGGGAGGCGAATAATTTTGACCAAACTGTACTTTGAATCGTTTCTTCTTGGGATAGCATATCTTAGTACGCAGAGGGCACCAAGGGATTTAGGAAGCTTTACTGACGATGAGGAAAAAAACATTCATCGGAAGTATTTGCTAAAAGGATTGTATGATGGGGCAGAAGTAACATGCTATGATCTGCTACTTTTAACTAAAAGAAACTTCCATGACTTATGCACCATGTTGCGTGAGAGGGCTGGTCTTTGTGACAGTGTCTATGTTTTCGTGGAAGAAAAGGTGGCAATGTTCTTGTTGGTAGTTGGCCATGGTATCAAAATGAGGATTCTGGGTGGCACTTACAAGCGCTCCTTATGGACTATTAGTACACACTTTGACGATGTATTGACATCGATTTTATCTCTAACCGGGGAGTTCATTAAGCTTCCCGATCCTTCTACTCAGCCACCTGATGATTACAAATGGAAGTGGTTTGGTAATGCACTTGGAGCGCTCGATGGGTGTCATGTTGATGTTTGTGTGCCCGTGTGTGACCAAGGGAGATATAGGAACAGGAAGCAAGCTATCACCACTAACATGCTTGGTGTGGTTGATTGGAATATGAAATTTATGTATGTCTTGCCTGGCTGGGAGGGTTCAGCTTCTGACTCAAGAGTCTTGCGTGATGCAATGAGGTTGAGCCGCCAAGATGCATTTGTCGTACCACATGGTATGACACTTTCTCTTGGTAATTCATTTCTCCTATGTAATTGATAGCTAACTCACTTGCTTGCCACACTAGGGAAATATTATTTAGTTGATGCTGGTTACACCAACGGTCCTGGATTTCTTGCTCCATTCAGATCGACGCGATATCACTTAAAAGAGTGGGTATCAAGTCAACAACAGCCCCAAACTCCCAAAGAGCTGTATAACTTGCGTCATTCCCGAGCTAGAAATGTAGTCGAGAGAACATTTGGGTTGTGGAAGAAAAAGTGGGCTTTCCTACATTGTCAATCTTTCTTTGACATAAAGGACCAGGTATGATGTGTCCATATGGTGGTGAATAAGATGCAAACTAAATGGAAAATGCTTACGATAAAAAAATATGATTGCAGGTTCGAACTATTAATGCTTGTTGTGTGTTACACAACTTTGCAAGGGATAGACAGCATGTGATGGATGATTTGTTGCTGGCGGAAGTGGATAATGAAATAGCCTCTTCCGAAGATGATCCTCTTGATGATGCCAACTTAATTAGGAGTGTTCAAGTCAGCACTTCATGGACCAACTTTAGAGAGCAGCTAGCTAATGACATGTTTGATGAGTACCTCGTGAGACATGCTGAACTAGAGTTGGAGTAGGATGTGTGGGTCAACTAGATAATGGTGTACGTTCTCTTTTGTGCTAGCTTGTTGATATGGCTTTGCTAGGATGTGTGGGTCAGCACTGCATGGACTTTGCTTGTGTGATAGCCTAGCTTGCTAATGGTACCTTTTGGGTATTTTGTACATGCCTCATATTAAGAAATATATATATATATATATATATATATATATATATATATGTGTGTGTGTGTGTGTGTGTGTGTGTGTGTGTGTGTGTGTGTGTGTGTGTGTGTGTGTGTGTGATATTACCTTGCTGTCTTTGTGTTTCAATTTACATGCATCTTACGTTGTCTTTGTGTTTGGTTATTATGTGCATGCATTTTCTTGTAGGACCATGGTCAAGAAGGTGGAAAAAAATTTGGTAGAAATTACCTCACATGGACAGATGAAATGGACATTGCACTACTGGAGGTCCTTGTTGAGCATCACAACAATGGTGATCATGCCCAGAATGGATGGAAGTCCCATGTCTACAGTGCTGTTATAGGTAATGTGCGTGAGAAGTGCAATGTGACCATCACAAGGGAAAACATAAGTTCAAGGTGTAAAACCTTTGAAAAGCACTATGAGGCCATTAGCAAGATGCTTTCTCAAAGTGGATTTGGGTGGGATTGGATCAATAACAAGCTGTCAATTGATAGTGAAGATGTGTGGATGTCGCGGTAAGAAATTTATCCGTTCCACATTTTGATTGTATTGCACCTATGTAAGATATACCTTTCTTTGACAATTCTCTCTCTGTGTGTGTGTGTGTGTGTGTGTGTGTGTGCAGGCTAACAAGAAAGTGGGATTTTACAAGAACAAGGTCATTAAGAATTGGGATGCTATCACCACCATATACTCAAAAGACCATGCAAATGGTGAAGGTGCTGTCACAGGTGCTGAAACTGTTGTAGAACCAACTATGGAACCCAATGAAGCCTCTCCTGAAGTGCCACACACAAAACAGCGGACCGGTGATGCCATCTTGTGCCTACTTGGGGATATGAAAGGCTCATTTAATGATGCTTTGAAGTCACTTGAGCCTTTACCTCTGCCCCAAGTTACACCTCCTGCTGAAATCCTCGCGACACTTGAGATGATCCCTGATTTGGCTCGTGGTGACATATTGCGATCTTATGGTAAGTTGATCCTTAGCGAACGCTTGTACCAAGCGCTTCTTGAGCTTCCCATGAACTTCAGGAAGGAATGGTTGTTGATGTTGGAATAGTAGAATGGCTCTTGATGGATAATATGTATGTGTACTGCTACTTTTAGTTCTCCTAGTTTGTGTGAGACTTTTGAACCTGTCCTAAAGTTGCATGGTTGATGCACAAGACTTGTTATGTGTTCTGGATGGTGTGAGACATGTTATAATGTGTAATGGTGTTGGCAAGGCTATCATAATATGCTGCTGCTACCTACAGTTTTGAGCCTAATTCTAATATACTACTGTAATGTACAGTTTTCAGCCTATTTTTCACGCTTTTGGACAGTTCATATTGTCCAATGCATGATTATATGCTCCTGTTGCCTATCTACACTTTTCAGCCTATTTTTCATGTATTTTGGATAATTGATGTTGTCTGTACCAATTTTTAAATTATTTGCAAGTGATTTTATTTTATTATAATACATAATCTCAAGTATATGGCATGATGATCAGATTTCATTTCCAAACTTGTACAAGCAATTATTATATTGTTCATACACTTCACAATGTCCAATTCTACACTATGTGCATCCAAACAAGATTTGGCATTGCTCCGTCCCTTGAATTCCAAGTGCCCAATACAAGAACATCCAAACACAAAGTGTGGCATTGCAGCTCAATACCAATGCCTTGGGATATTAGGCATTGGAGCCAATGCAATACCAAGGTCTTCAATGTCTACATCCAAACATAGCGTTTGCATTTATGAAGGAAAGCATTTATTTGTTGATTGATTGCTTAGTATTTATAAGGAAAACGTTTATTTGTATGTACATATTAATGAACTTGTATGTTGATAGCTCTACTATTTAATATCTAGATAGCTTAATATCACTAATGCAGGATGCTGCTAACGCGACACTACGGTTCAGAGACCCTTTGACGAAACTGTGTGCGATGCATTAATCGGAAACTGTGATGTAAAAAACCGTCAAAAAAGATGCAAAACGTTTGAGATGAAGGATACATCAAACATGGTTCAGGTTTTAGTTGCGTGTGCAATGCAGGGCATACGGTTCGGTTCAATTAAGTGTTTGCGATGAGGAAGAAGAACAGAAACGGGCAGCTAGATGAAGGCGTGTGCGATGACATACAGTTCACTCGGATTAACTGTTTGTGATGAGGCGGAACAACAGAAACAGACAACCAGATGAAGGTGTGTGCGATTGAGGGCATACGCTTCAGAAGAATTAATTGTTTGCGATTAGGCAACATAACAAAACGGTCAGCCAGATCAAAGTGTCTGCGATTAACGGCATATAGTTCACACGGATGAACTGTTTACGATTAGCCACAACAAACAAAAACAGTTATATAGATCAATGTGTGTGTGCTAGACGGGCACACATTCTCTTTAAAAGAAGTGTGCGTGATGATAATAACGAGCGCGCATGGTTGTTGGAACAAGACGTGTGCTGGCATTTCCTATTGCGGTGCACCCTATGGTGCAAATGCCACGTACGCGGCCGAGAAAGCGTGCCCACGCTACGCCGTCCAGGAATAGTGCCGCACTTAGAAATTATAGAACCGTCAATAAATTTTGAGCCCGCGTCCCGCCACATTCCAAATTACTACCACGCTATATTTAATTGTAAGCCTGTTCACACCGATCAAAACCTAAATGGTTTCCCACTTAGGAGCGTATTAGTACTCGGTTATAAATACTACTACTTCAAGATGACTGCACATTCCTCCTCAACTCCTCATCCACAAAAACAAACATGTCATTCATCATCATTCCCTTGCGTCCGCCATGGCCAGCGTGAGTTCTGGGTCGAGAGATTACCACCAGGGAGAGGCGAGCATGGAAGCAGAAGCATGAGAGATGTCCCGCCTCGCCACGAAAGCAGTCGACATGTCCTGCCGCGCCGTCGAAGCAGCACGGAGGCCCCACCGCACCATCGATGCAGAAGACTGGTCCGGACGCACCGCGGAAGCAGCAGAGATGTCCCGCCGCGCCGCCAATGCAGCAGAGATTTCCTCTCGCGTCGTGGCGGCCTGCAAAAATGTCTCGCGGGCAGGCGGGGACTCTTACAGGCGCATGAATGCGATCGTCCATTGGCAGATGGATCAGATCTCCGGCTGGGCGAGGTTGCAGGACGACATGAAAGCCTCGTTTGAACAGGCTACCGGCGTCATATGACAACTAAGTGAGGGCAATGCGAAGCTCCAGGCTGAGCGCGACTTGCTAAGGGCAAAGATCATCGGAAGTGCGGAGCAGAGGAGGAGACCACTGCCTTGTTGAAGAGGACCGGCGTCATCGTCAAGAAACTTATGGACGAGAATGACATGCTCCGCATCGAGCGCCAAAGGCTGGTGGAGGAATACATGGATGCTCTCAAGCAGCGTCTTGAGGACACGAAAGAGCTCATCGCCACTCGCCACGGAGACTAGGTCCCGCGGCCTGCAGCAACGCATCAAGAAAGTAGAGATCGGCGAGCCAGATCGTTGTCTTCCTTCTTCTTTTGTCCTTGTGTATTTCGGGCGTTGCCACATGTGGCTTTTTTAATTATCTTCCTAAATATGTAAGACAATTATTATCCACTGTCATCGTCCTTATATTCATCTGTCTTGCTATAAATCGCAGAAGATGCTATATAGGTCCGTTGGATCTTACATCAAGATCCATGCAAAACTTTCTTTTCAGTTTTTCTTTTTCTCTCTTAAATCTCAATCGAGTGAGACATAGCCACGCCATGAAACAGAGGCTCGGGTGCCATTAATGGAGACGTTGGGAGGGAGGTGGGCAGCGGATAGAGGTCAAAGGGCTCTCCTCTCGATGAGCACGTGCAGGGGTCTAATCGCACGCCTTCCGTACTCAAGTAGCTACCCCGCATGGCACCTCCTAGCCAATAAAAAGAGGGGATGCGTGGCGGCACGTAATTGGTAAATAGAACGCCCACGGTTTCCATAATAATTGTGTTTCCGATTTGTAACGTGATAACACTTGTTCCAAAATTTTTGATTATTAATGTGTGCGCCTTTGCAAATTGGACAAAAAAATTACCACAACATGTTGGTGCCATGTCATGACACCATGCCAAGTTTCATGATTTTCAGGCGAGTTTTGGATTTCTGGGAATTTTGAAACTAAGTTTCTCGATGTTTCTGGCCGAGCCAAGACGCCCAGATGTTTGAATCCCATTCCCACTTATTTCATGGGACCTAGAAGTTCGCCCTAGTACAATGATTTTCCAACTAACTTTTGCGCATGGAGCATGCGCTTGTACTTCAAATTTGAATTATGTGCATTAAATGCCTAGAAAATCAATTAATTTATAAAAGGCCCAACAAATCCGAAATAATTCCAAAATTTACCAGGAAACTCCTATTTGGTCTAAGCTGCCTGTGTAAACAAATTAAGGCGGGAGAAGGCAGTGTATGTCGTTTCGCACACGGAGGTGACACGTTCCCTGTCGGAACCAGGATCCTTCTTGAGAGAAACTCCGGTTTGTAAGAAGCTTATAGCAAAGCTTGTGCTAATTCAGCCAAAAAATTACCACAGCATGTTGGTGCCATGTCATGACACCATGCCAAGTTTCATGATTTTCAGGCGTGTTTTGGATTTACATGAATTAAAAAACCAAGTTTCTCAATATTTCCAGCCGAGGCACGACGCCCAGATGTTTAGAGTTCATTCCCATTTCTTGCATGGGACCTAAAAATTCACCCAAGGACACACATGTGATTTTTCAACTAACTTTGGTGCACTGGAGCATGTGCTTGTAGTTCAAATTTAAATTATGCACATTAAATGCCCAAAAATTCAATTAATGTATAAAAAAGGGCAAACGATCCCGGAATAATTCCAAAATTTAGTACGATAATTCTATTTGGTCTAAGCTGCCTGTGTAAAAAAATTAAGGCTGGAGAAGGCAGTGTATGTCATTTCGCACACAGAGGTGATACGTTCTCTCTCGGAACCACAAGCCTTCTTGAGAGAAGCTCTGGGTTGCAAGAAGCTTATACCAAAGCTTGTCCCAATTCGGCCAAAAAATTTACCACAACATATTGGTGCCATGTCATGACACCATGCCAAGTTTTATGATTTCCAGGCGTGTTTTGGATTTACAGGAATTAAAAAACCAAGTTTCTCAATCTTTCCGGCCGAGCCACGACGCCCAGATGTTTGAATTTCATTCCCATTTCTTGCATGGGACCTATAAATTCACCCAAGGACACACATGTGATTTTTCAACCAACTTTAATGCACTGGAGCATGTGCTTGTAGTTCAAATTTGAATTATGCACATTAAATGACCAGAAATTCAATTAATGTATAAAAAAGTCCAAACGAACCCGGAATAATTCCAAATTTTAACACGGCACTCATATAGTTCTATGTTGCCTCTGTAAAGAATCAAGGGGGGGGGGGGAGGCAGCGTATATCGTTTCGCACACAAAGGTGACACGTCCCCCCTTGGGAACCATGAGTCTTCTCGAGAGAAGCTCTGGTTTGCAAGAAGCTTATACCAAAACTTCTCCAAATGCAGCCAACTTTTTTACGACAGCATGTAGGTGCCATGAAATGACACCATGCCAAATTTCATGATTTTTAGGCGAGTTTTTAATTTCCAGGAATTTAAAAACCAAGTTTCTCGATGTCCCGGCCGAGCCACGACGCACAGATGTTTGAATTTCATTCACATTTCTTGCATGGGATCTATAAATTCACCTAAAGACAAACATGTGTTTTTTCAACAAACTTTGGTGCACTAGAGTATGTGCTTGTAGTTCAAATTTGAATTATGCATATTAAATGCCTAAAAACTCAATTAATGCCTAAAAATGCCAAACGAACCCGGAATAATTCCAAATTTAAACACGACACTCATGTAGTTGCATGTTCACTGTACATAAATGTTCTAGCAATTCAAACATAATCCTTTCCCTTTGTAACACCATTTTGTCTTTCAAAACATAATGAAAAAAATCAGGTATACCATAAACAGTTTTCTAGAAAGAATTGTGTGGGACACGATATAAAATATCTTGGTGCACCGTCTTGTCTGGCTTACGAAGGAAGCTTCGTCGTCTATAGTCCACCACCCGCGCTTGAACCACACTTGCACGCCAGTTTCTCGCGGCACCAAGCAAAAATTTTCTGCCACCGTGGAAATATCTATCTCCACACCCCCTCCCTCCCACCAAAAGCCACATTTCCACTGTTCCTCCTTGCTTTCCAAGTTCAAACCTTCACTGCTGCTTACTGGCAGCTTAGCCTCCTCACTGGCGACCCTTCTTCTTGCAAAGACCGCCTCCTCATGGCGACTTTCTTCTTCTTGCGCCGCCTCCTGCTTGGCGACCCTTCTCCTTATAGCACCGCCTCCTCGCTGGCGATCCTTCTTCTTGCAGCGCGGCCTCCTCACCGCCGACCCTTCTCTTGCTGCGCAGCCTTGTCGATATGGTCAGGTAATCCACACCCCACCCACACCATCCTCCTCCTTCCCCATCCCACATGCCCCGACCGACAACGCGACACCTTTCGCGAAATCACTATCCCCGTCCTCCAATTAAGCGCCGCCAACAGCCATTTTGCATGCAGTATAACGTGGAGCTCAGTAGCATCTGGCAGCAGAGAAGCAAATCGCGGCCGCACAGGCGCACGAGGTCGTTATGGCTGCCATGCGTGCCAACCGCCAGATCTTGGAGGAGCACCTCGCTCGGCATACATTCACTAGTATATAAGCTTCTCCTCTGCCGCCCGCCTCGCCACGCCTCGCCTCATCATGATGCAGCATCGCGCCACGGGCCACGGGAATGCCTAGAGCATGCATGAAGCTAAAGCGTTTTTCTGCTGCAGTTAGTGGAGATTGGTTACGAGGTTTGATCGGCTTTGTCTGCTACCTCTTCGTCTCCCATCTCTTCATTTCATTTCCCGTCGCATCCTATTTGCCTCCTCTTTCCGTGCTTATAAAATAGAGGTCGCTCCTCTCCATAGACACACAGAAACGGAGCATCACTTGCCTCCTGCTACCAAGTTCCAGAGCACTGCCCTACCAGGTTCTTCCTCATCCTGGCTTATGGCGTGCACCGCTGATAGGGACAGTAGGCCTACGGAATTACGCGACATTGAGTCATGTATGGGCGAAGGGCAATAAGGTGTTTGGGTAGCGCTCTGTGCGACTACTAGCTTCTGAAGGAAATATGCCCTAGAGGCAATAATAAAGTTATTATTTATTTCCTTATTTCCTGATAAATGTTTATTATTCATGCTAGAATTGTATTAACCGGAAACATAATACATGTGTGAATACATAGACAAACAGAGTGTCACTAGTATGCCTCTACTTGACTAGCTCGTTAATCAAAGATGGTTATGTTTCCTAGCCATAGACAAAGAGTTGTCATTTGATTAACGGGATCACATCATTAGGAGAATGATGTGATTGACTTGACCCATTCCGTTAGCTTAGCACTTGATCGTTTAGTATGTTGCTATTGCTTTCTTCATGACTTATACATGTTCCTATGACTATGAGATTATGCAACTCCCGTTTACCGGAGGAACACTTTGTATGCTAGCAAACGTCACAACGTAAATGGGTGATTATAAAGGTGCTCTACAGGTGTCTCCGAAGGTAGTTTTTGGGTTGGCGTATTTCGATATTAGGATTTGTCACTCCGATTGTCGAAGAGGTATCTCTGCGCCCTCTCGGTAATGCACATCACTATAAGCCTTGCAAGCAATGTAGCTAATGAGTTAGTAACGAGATGATGCATTACGTAACGAGTAAAGAGACTTGCCGGTAACGAGATTGAACTAGGTATTGGATACCGACGATCGAATCTCGGGCAAGTAACATACCGATGACAAAGGGAACAACGTATGTTGTTATGCGGTTTGACCGATAAAGATCTTCGTAGAATATGTAGGAGCCAATATGAAAGGTTCCGCTATTGGTTATTGACCGGAAATGTGTCTCGGTCATGTCTACATAGTTCTCGAACCCGTAGGGTCCGCACGCTTAAAGTTCGATGACGGTTATATTATGAGTTTATGTGTTTTGATGTACCGAAGGTAGTTCGGAGTCCCGGATGAGAACAGGGACATGATGAGGAGTCTCAAAATGGTCGAGACGTAAAGATCGATATATTGGACGACTATATTCGGATATCGGAAAGGTTCCGAGTGATTCGGGTATTTTTTGGAGTACCGGAGAGTTACGGGAATTCGCCGGGGAGTATATGGGCCTTATTGGGCTTTAGGGGAAAGAGAGAGGAGAGACTGGGCGCCACCCAAGGCCTAGTCCGAATTGGACTAGGGGAGGGCTGCCCCTCCTTCCTTCTCTTCTCTCCCCTTTCCTTGACTCCTACTCCTACTACTTGGAAGGGGGGAAATCCTACTCCCGGTGGGAGTAGGATTCCTCCTAGGGCGCGCCATAGAGAGGGCCGGCCCTCCCCCTCCTCCACTCCTTTATATACGGGGAGGGGGGCACCCCTTGGAGGGACAACAATTGATCGTTTGATCTTTTAGCTGTGTGCGGTGCCCCCCTCCACCATAGTCCACCTCGATAATACTATAGCGGTGCTTAGGCGAAGCCCTGCGTCGGTAGAACATCATCATCATCACCACGCCGTTGTGCTAACAAAACTCTCCCTCAACACTCGGCTGGATCGGAGTTCGAGGGACGTCATCGGGCTGAACGTGTGCTGAACTCGGAGGTGCCGTGCGTTCGGTACTTGATCGGTCGGATCGTGAAGACGTACGACTACATCAACCGCGTTGTGCTAATGCTTCCGCTTTCGGTCTATGAGGGTACATGGAAAACACTCTCCCCTCTCGTTGCTATGCATCACCATGATCTTGCGTGTGCGTAGGAGAATTTTTGAAATTACTACGTTCCCCAACAGTGGCATCAGAGCCAGGTTTTATGCGTTGATGTTATATGCACGAGTAGAACACAAGTGAGTTGTGGGCGATACAAGTCATACTGCTTACCAGCATGGCACACTTTGGTTAGGCGGTATTTTTGGATGAAGCGGCCCGGACCGACATTACGCGTACGCTTACGCGAGACTGGTTTTACCGCCGTGCTTTGCACACAGGTGACTAGCGGGTGTCAGTTTCTCCAACTTTAGTTGAACCGAGTGTGGTTATGCCCGGTCCTTGAGAAGGTTAAAACGACACTAACTTTACAAACTATCGTTGTGGTTTTGATGCGTAGGTAAGAACGGTTCTTGCTCAGCCCGTAGCAGCAACGTAAAACTTGCAACAACAAAGTAGAGGACGTCTAACTTGTTTTTGTAGGGCATGTTATGATGTGATATGGTCAAGACGTGATGAGATATAAGTTGTTGTGTAAGATGATCATGTTTTGTTGAAGTTATCGGCAACTGGCAGAAGCCTTATGGTTGTTTCTTTATTGCGTAAGATGCAAGCGCCAAATAATTGCTTTACTTTATCGCTATGCGATAGCAATAGTTGCAAGAGCAATAGTTGGCGAGACGACCATGTGACGACACATTGATATAGATCAAGATGATGGAGATCATGGTGTCATGCCGGTGACAATGGAAATCATGACGATGCTTTGGAGATGGAGATCAAAGGCACAAGATGATGATGGCCATATCATGTCACATATTTTGATTGCATGTGATGTTTATCTTTTATAAATCTTATTTTGCTTAGTTCGACGGTAGATTTATAAGATGATCTCTCACTAATTATCAAGGTACAAGTGTTCTCCCTGAGTATGCACCGTTGCGAAAGTTCTTCGTGCTGAGACACCACGTGATGATCAGGTGTGATAGGTTCTACGTTCAAATACAACGGGTGCAAAACAGTTGCACTAGGAATACTCAGGTTAAACTTGACGAGCCTAGCATATAACAGAATGGCCTCAGAACACTGAGACCGAAAGGTCGAGCGTGAATCATATAGTAGATATGATCAACATAGTGATGTTCACCATTGAAAACTACTCCATTTCACGTTATGATCGGTTATGGTTTAGTTGATTTGGATCACGTGATCACTTAGATCATTAGAGGGATGTCTATCAAATTGGGAGTTCTTAAATAATATGATTAATTAAACTTTAATTTATCATGAAGTTAGTCCTAGTAGTATTAGCATATCTATGTTGTAGATCAATAGCTCGCGTTCAACTCCCCTGTTTTATTTTTGATATGTTCCTAGAGAAAACTAAGTTGAAAAATGTTAGTAGCAATGATGCGGATTGGATCCGTGATCTGAGGTTTATCCTCATTGTTGCACAGAAGAATTATGTCCTTAATGCATCGCTAGGTGACAGACCTATTGCAGGAGCAGATGCAGACGCTATGAAGGTTTGACTAGCTCAATACGATGAATACTTGATAGTTTAGTGCACCGTTCTTAACGGCTTAGAATCGGGACTTCAAAGACGTTTTGAACGTCATGGACCATATGAGATGTTCCAGGAGTTGAAGTTAATATTTCAAGCAAATACCCGAGTTGAGAGATATGAAGTCTCCAACAAGTTCTATAGCTAAAAGATGGAGGAGAAGAGCTCAAGGAGTGAGCATGTGCTCAGATTATCTGGGTACTACAATCACTTGAATCAAGTGGGAGTTAATCTTCTAGATAAAATAGTGATTGACAGAATTCTCTAGTCACCATCACCAAGTTAGTAGAACTTCATGATGAACTATAGTATGCAAGGGATGACGAAAATGATTCCTGAGCTTTTCATGATGATGAAATCGATGAAGGTAGAAATCAAGAAAAAGCATCAAGTGTTGATGGTTGACAAGATCACTAGTTTCAAGGAAGAGGGCAAAGGGAAGAAGGGGAACTTCAAGAAGAATGGCAAGCAAGTTGCTGCTCAAGTGAAGAAGCCCAAGTCTGGACCTATGCCTGAGACTAAGTACTTCTACTGCAAAGGGACTGGTCACTGGAAGCGGAACTGCCCCAAGTATTTGGCGGATAAGAAGGATGGAAAAGTGAACAAAGGTATATTTGATATACATGTTATTGATGTGTACTTTACTAGTGTTTATAGCAATCCCTCAGTATTTGATACTAGTTCAGTTGCTAAGATTAGTAACTCGAAACGGGAGTTGCAGAATGAACAGAGACTAGTTAAGGGTGAAGTGACGATGTGTGTTGGAAGTTGTCGTGGAATTGTCACGGCAGATGTCCTCTTACATGGACTTAGTCGTGGAGCCATCGCAGCTAGGAAGCTTAAAGGGGTTAATCGGGACAAAGGACACGAGAGGTTTATACTAGTTCGGCCCCTTACGGTGAAGGTAAAGCCTACGTCTAGTTGGGTTGGTATTGCTTGAGGTTTCGATGACCAAGGAGCGAGATACGCTATGCCCGGTTCTTGATGGGTTGTTTCTTGCCCTAAGTCGCCAACAGGTCGTCCCCTTATATACACGGGTTGACGCCCTGTGGCCTACAGAGTCCCGGCCGGCTTATAAACAATGTCCGGCTCGGTGACTAGTTAAGTCTACCTTATGATACAAGTCATGCCATTATGGCGGTTTACTACAATGGGCCTTAAGTCGCTTGTGGGCCTTAGGCCCTTTGTTGAGACGCCATCTTCATGCTTGGACTTGGGCTTCACATTAATCTCTTTACATAACCCGGCCCCTCCTGGGCGGCTTACTCAAATAGTTATATCCCCAACATTAGGCCCCAGATTGATTTGAACCTGTTCATGTCAATCTTAAAATAACTTAAAACATAAATCTTTAGTCTTCTGACTGCGCAAAAGACTTTCTTTAACCCGCCGTGACGTCATTCCTTGGATCCATGTTAACCCGTCATGACGTCATCTTTCCTTTTATTCCGCCGTATCGGCCCAACGGATCTCTCTCTTTATTGCCCGTTCCAGAAATCGAGGCGTCGGGGCCGATGGATAGTAATTCTTATCTC
Source organism: Aegilops bicornis (assembly GCA_021605145.1). Lineage (NCBI taxonomy): Eukaryota > Viridiplantae > Streptophyta > Magnoliopsida > Poales > Poaceae > Aegilops > Aegilops bicornis. Next base: position 627,186,943 of record CM038674.1, read on the forward strand.
CTCGTTTCCCGCGCCGTCTCAATTATGCTCTCCTTATAAATAGGCGGGACCTAGGTTTCATTTTCCCCCTTCCAGTCGTCTTCTTGCTCTTGCCTCCTCTCGAGCTCCGCCGCCGCCGTCAAGCTTCTCGTCTTCACCGACCCAGGCCGCCGCATCAACCTGAATCGGACCAGAAAGACGCCGGCGAACCTCCGCAGCTCCTCCAGATACGTAAGTTTCCTTTCCTTCGCTGCTTAGATCTGCATTAGAGCTTCTTTGAGTTCGTTGTAGTTCATCACCATTAGAGCCATCTCCTTGTTAGTTTTTTCTCCTAGATACCACTTCCGATCCGAGAATGATATAAACAGCTGCGGTAGTTGTTTTCGCCCTTATCTTGGATACGAAACAGATCTCTTTCTCTGCATGAAGGCCTTCTTTGAGCCTGTGAACGCATCTGCGTCAGTTTTTAGGTCTAGAAAAACTTTCTTATCAGAACAGACTTTTGATCTCAAATCATAGCAGAAGATTATGAACCCTGTTTTTATCACCCAGAAAAATTCTTATGTTAAATGCCTTTAATCATAACTGTCCAGGTATCCGGTTTAAATGCATTCCACTTGATCTGTGAATTTGGCGCCTTGTCAGGTCTTTACAACTTTCGAACTGTTGCTAACACTTGTAGCGGCTTAAAATAATGTTGCTCAATTATCCTTATGTCATTAGGCCCCTTCAAGCCGCTACCTTCAGTAATTTGGATAATTTCTTCCGGGTTAAAATTTAAACCGGAACGTCTTATTTTTGAAGGAAATATGCCCTAGAGGCAATAATAAAGTTATTATTTATTTCCTTATTTCATGATAAATGTTTATTATTCAAGCTAGAATTGTATTAACCGGAAACATGATGCATGTGTGAATACATAGACAAACATAGTGTCACTAGTATGCCTCTACTTGACTAGCTCATTAATCAAAGATGGTTATGTTTCCTAACCATAGACATGTGTTGTTATTTGATTAATGGGATCACATCATTAGGAGAATGATGTGATTGACATGACCCATTCCGTTAGCCTAGCACTTGATCGTTTAGTATATTGCTATTGCTTTCTTCATGACTTATACATGTTCCTGTAACTATGAGATTATGCAACTCCGTTTACGGAGGAACACTTTGGTGCTACCAAAGCTTCACAATGTAAATGGGTGATTATAAAGGAGTACTACAGGTGTCTCCAAAGGTACATGTTGGGTTGGCGTATTTCGAGATTAGGTTTTGTCACTCCGATTGTCGGAGAGGTATCTCTGGGCCCTCTCGGTAATGCACATCACTATAAGCCTTGCAAGCAATGTAGCTAATGAGTTAATTACGGAATGATGCATTACGTAACGAGTAAAGAGACTTGCCGTAACGAGATTGAACTAGGTATTGGATACCGGCGATCAAATCTCGGGCAAGTAACATACCGATGACAAAGGGAACAACGTATGTTGTTATGCGGTTTGACCGATAAAGATCTTCGTAGAATATGTAGGAACCAATATGGGCATCCAGGTTCCGCTATTGGTTATTGACCGAGAATAGTTCTAGGTCATGTCTACATAGTTCTCGAACCCGTAGGGTCCATGACGCTTAACATTTCGATGACAGTTCATTATGAGTTTATAAGTTTTGATGTACCGAAGTTTGTTCGGAGTCCCGGATGTGATCACGGACATGACGAGGAGTCTCGAAATGGTCGAGACATAAATATTGATATATTGGAAGCCTATGTTTGGACTTCGGAAAGGTTCGGATGAAAACAGGATTTCTGCGGAACACCGGGGTTACGGAACCCCGGGGTCAATGGGCCTTGATGGGCCATAAGGGAGAAGAGGAGGGCCGGCCGGGGCAGGCCGCATGCCCCTCCCCTCTAGTCCGAATAGGACAAGGAGAGGCGCCCCCTTCCTCTTCCCCTTCCCCAAGTCCTAGTCCAACTAGGAGAGGGGGAGTCCTACTCGGTGGGAGTAGGACTCCTCGGCAGCGCCTCCCTAGGGCCGGCCGCACCCCCTTGCTCCTTTATATCTGAGGGGCAAGGGGCACCCCATGACACACAAGTTGATCTACGTGATCGTTCTTAGCAGTGTCAGGTGCCCCCTCCACCATATTCCACTTCGGGTCATATCGTCGCGGAGCTTAGGCGAAGCCTGCGTCGGTGGAGCATCATCATCATCACTGCGCCCGTCGTCTTGTGGAACTCATCTGACGCTTTGCTGGATCGGAGCCGGGGATCGTCATCGACCTGAGCGTGTGCAGAACTTCGGAGGTGCCGTCGTTCGGTACTTGGATTGGTCGGATCGTGAAGGCGTCACGACTACATCAACCGCGTTGTTATAACGCTTCCGCTTTCGGTCTCACGAGTGCGTGGACATACACTCTCCCCTCTCGTTGCTATGCCATCACCATGGTCTTGCGTGTGCGTAGGAAATTTTTGAAATTACTACGTTCCCCAGCGATGGCATCCGAGCCTGGTTTTATGCGTTGATGTCATATGCACGAGTAGAACACAAGTGAGTTGTGGGCGATATAAGTCATACTTGCTTACCAGCATGTCATACTTTGGTTCGGCGGTATTGTGAGATGAAGCGGCCCGGACCGACATTACGCGTACGCTTACGCGAGACTGGTTTCACCGCTTCGAGCACTAGTTGCTTAAAGGTGACCGGCGGGTGTCTGTTTCTCTCACTTTAGTTGAACCGAGTGTGGCTACGCCCGGTCCTTGCGAAGGTTAAAACAGCACCAACTTGACAAACTATCGTTGTGGTTTTGATGCGTAGGTAAGAACGGTTCTTGCTCAGCCCGTAGCAGCCACGTAAAACTTGCAACAACAAAGTAGAGGACGTCTAACTTGTTTTTGCAGGGCATGTTGTGATGTGATGTGTTCAAGGCGTGATGCTATATTTTATTGTATGAGATGATCATGTTTTATAACCGAGTTATCGGCATTGGCAGGAGCCATATGGTTGTCGCTTTATTGTATGAAATGCAAGCGCCATGTAATTGCTTTTACTTTATCACTAAGCAAGCGATAGTCGTAGAAGCAATAGTTGGCGAGGCGACAACGATGCTACGATGGAGATCAAGGTGTCGGCGCGGTGACGATGGTGATCATGACGGTGCTTGGCGATGGAGATCACAAGCACAAGATGATGATGACCATATCATATCACTTATATTGATTGCATGTGATGTTTATCCTTTATGCATCTTATCTTGCTTTGATTGACGGTAGCATTATAAGATGATCTCTCACTAAAATTATCAAGAAGTGTTCTCCTGAGTATGCACCGTTGCGAAAGTTCTTCGTCTTTGAGACACCACGTGATGATCGGGTGTGATAGGCTCTACGTTCAAATACAACGGGTGCAAAAACAGTTGCACACGCGAGAATACTCGAGTTAAACTTGGCGAGCCTAGCATATAACAGATATGGCCTCGGAACACTGAGACCGAAAGGTCGAGCGTGAATCATATAGTAGATATGATCAACATAGTGATGTTCACCATTGAAACTACTCCATCTCACGTGATGATGGGACATGGTTTAGTTGATATGGATCACGTAATCACTTAGAGGATTAGAGGGATGTCTATCTAAGTGGGAGTTCTTAAGTAATATGATTAATTGAACTTTAATTTATCATGAACTTAGTCCTGGTAGTATTTTGCAAAATTATGTTGTAGATCAATAGCTCGCATTGTTGCTTTCATATGTTTGTTTTGATATGTTCCTAGAGAAATTATGTTGAAAGATGTTAGTAGCAATGATGCGGATTGGATCCGTGATTTGAGGTTTATCCTCATTGCTGCACAGAAGAATTATGTCCTTAATGCACCGCTAGGTGACAGACCTATTGCAGGAGCAAATGCAGGCGTTATGAGCGTTTGGCTAGCTCAATATGATGACTACTTGATAGTTTAGTGCACCATACTTAACGGCTTAGAATCGGGACTTCAAAGGCGTTTTGAGCGTCATGGACCATATGAGATGTTCCAGGAATTGAAGTTAATATTTCAAGCAAATACCGAGTTGAGAGATATGAAGTCTCCAACAAGTTCTATAGCTAAAATATGGAGGAGAATCGCTCAACTAGTGAGCATGTGCTCAGATTATGCGGATACTTCAATCGCTTGAATCAAGTGGGAGTTAATCTTCGAGATAAGATAGTGATTGACAGAATTCTCTAGTCACCATCACTAAGTTACTAGAACTTCGTGATGAACTATAGTATGCAAGGGATGGCGAAAACAATTCCCAAGCTCTTGGCGATGCTAAAATCGGCGAAGGTAGAAATCAAGAAAAACATCAAGTGTTGATGGTTGACAAGACCACTAGTCTCAAGGAAAAGGGCAAAGGGAAGAAGGGGAACTTCAAGAAGAACAGCAAGCAAGTTGCTACTCGAGTGAAGAATCCCAAGTCTGGACCTAAGCACGAGGCCGAGTGCTTTGCTACAATGGAACTAGTCCTTTGGGCGGAACTACCCCAAGTATTTGGCGGATAAGAAGGATGGCAAAGTGAACAAAGGTATATTTGATATACAGATTATTGATGTGTATTTTACTAGTGTTCGTAGCAACCCCTCGGTATTTGATACTTTGGTTCAGTTGCTAAGAGTAGTAACTCGAAGCGAGTTGCGAGAATGAACAGAAACTGGTTGAAGGGGAAGTGACGATGAGTGTTGGAAGTTGTTCCAGGATTGATATGACCATCATCGCACACTCCCTGTACTTTCGGGATTAGTGTTAAACCTAAATAAATGTTATTTGGCGTTTGCGTTGAGCATAAATATGATTTGATCATGTTTATTGTAATCTGATTATTCATTTAAAGTCAAAGAATAATTGTTGTTCTGTTTACATGAATAAAACCTTTGATGGTCATACACCCAATAAAAATAGTTTGTTGGATCTCGATCGTAGTGATACACATATTCATAATATTGATGCCAAAAGATGCAAAGTTAATAATGATAGTGCAACTCATTTGTGGCACTGCCGTTTAGGTCATATTGGTGTAAAGCGCATGAAGAAACTCCATGCTAATGGGATTTTGGAATCACTTGATTATGAATCACTTGATGCTTACGAACCATGCCTTATGGGCAAGATGACTAAAGACTACATTCTCGGAACAATGGAGCGAGCAAATGACTTATTGGAAATAATACATACTGATGTATGCGATCCAATGAGTGTTGATGCTCGTGGCAAGTATCGTTATTTTCGACCTTCACGGATGATTTGAGTAGATATGGGTATATCTACTTGATGAAACACAAGTCTGAAACATTTGAAAAGTTCAAAGAATTACGAGTGAAGTGAAGAATCATCGTAACAAGAAAATAAAAGTTTCTACGATATGATCGCAGAGGAAAAATATTTGAGTTACGAGTTTGGTCTTCAATTAAAACAAAGTGGAATAGTTTCACAGCTCACGCCACATGGAACACCACAACATAATGGTGTGTCCGAATATCGTAACCGCACTTTATTGGATATGGTGCGATCTATGATGTATCTTACCGATTTACCACCATCGTTTTGGGTTATGCATTAGAGACAGCTGCATTCACGTTTAATAGGGCACCATCTAAATCCGTTGAGATGACACCGTATGAACTATGGTTTAGCAGTAAACCTAAGCTGTCGTTTCTTTTGGAGTTGTGATGCTTATGTGAAAAAGTTTTCACCTGATAAGCTCGAACCCAAATCGGAGAAGTGCGTCTTCATAGAATACCCAAAGGTAACTATTGGGTAAACCTTCTATCACAGATCCGAAGGCAAGTTTTTCGTTGCTAAGATGGATCCTTTCTAGAGAAGGAGTTTCTCTCGAAGGAAGTGAGAGGAAGGAAAGTAGAACTTGATAAGGTAATTGTACCTGCTCCCTTATTGGAAAGTAGTTCATCACAGAAATATGTTCCTGTGACTACTACACCAATTAGTGAGGAAGCTAATGATGATGATCATGTAACTTCAGATCAAGTTACTACCGAATCTCGTAGGTAAACCAGTGAGATCCGCACTGAGTGGTACGGTAATCCTGTTACGGAAGTCATGTTCTTGGACCATGATGAAATTGCGAACTATGAGGAAGCAATGATGAGCCCAGATTCCGCGAAATGGTTTGAGGCCATGAAATCTGAGATGGGATCCATATATGAGAACAAAGTATGGACTTTGGTTGACTTGCCCGATGATCGGCAAGCCATGTTAAATAAATGGATCTTCAAGAGGAAGACGGACACTGATTGTAGTGTTACTATCTACAAAGCTCGACTTGTCACAAAAAGGTTTTCGACAAGTTCAAGGTGTTGACTACAATGAGATTTTCTCAAGCATAGTGATTCTTAAGTCTGTCCGAATCATGTTAGCAATTGCCACATTTTATGAAATCTGGCAAATGGATGTCAAAACTACATTCTTTAATGGATTTATTAAAGAAGAGTTGTATATGATGCAACCAGAAGTTTTTGTCAATCCTAAAGGAGCTAACAAAATGTGCAAGCTCCAATGATCCATCAATGGACTGGTGCAAGCATCTCGGAGTTGGAATATACGCTTTGATGAGTTGATCAAAGCATATGGTTTTATACAGACTTTTGGAGAAGCTTTGTATTTACAAGAAAGTGAGTGGGAGCACTACAACATTTACGATAAGTATATGTGAATGACATATTGTTGATCGGAAATAATGTAGAATTATTCCGCAAAGCATAAAGGAGTATTTGAAAGGAGTTTTTCAAAGAAGGACCTCGGTGAAGCTGCGTACAAATTGAGCATCAAGATCTATTGAGATAGATCAAAACGCTTGATAAGTTTTTTCAATAAGTACATACCTTGTCAAGATTTTGAAGTAGTTCGAAATGGAGCGATCAAAGAAAAAGTTCTTTTTGTGTTGCAAAGGTGTGAAATTGAGTAAGACTCAAATCCCGACCACAAAGAAAAATAGAAAAGAGAATGAAAGTCATTCTCTATGCCTCGATCATAGGTTCTATAAAGTATGCTATGCTATGTACGGACCTATTGTATACCTTGCTCTGAATTTGGCAAGGGAGTACAATAGTGATCTAGGAGTAGATCACTGGACATTGGTCTAGAACATCCTTAGTGAGGACTAAGGAAATATTTCTCGATAAAAGAGCCCATCGTAAAGAGTTACATCGATGCAAGCTTTTTACACTGATCCAGATGACTCTAAGTCTCAATCTGGATACATATTGTAAGTGGGAGCAATTAGCTAGAGTAGCCCCGTGCAGAGCATTGTAGACATAGAATATTTGCAAAATACATACGGCTCTGAATGTATGCCAGACCCGTTGACTAAGCTTCTCTCACGAGCAAAACATGATCATCCCTTAGTACTCTTTGGGTGTTAATCACATAGCGATGTGAACTAGATTATTGACTCTAGTAAACCCTTTGGGTGTTGGTCACATGATGATGTGAACTATGGGTGTTAATCACATACATATGTGAATATTAGTGTTAAATCACATGATGATGTGAACTAGATTATTGACTCTAGTGCAAGTGGGAGACTGAAGGAAATATGCCCTAGAGGCAATAATAAAGTTATTATTTATTTCCTTATTTCATGATAAATGTTTATTATTCATGCTAGAATTGTATTAACCGGAAACATAATACATGTGTGAATACATAGACAAACATAGTGTCACTAGTATGCCTCTACTTGACTAGCTCATTAATCAAAGATGGTTATGTTTCCTAACCATAGACATGTGTTGTTATTTGATTAATGGGATCACATCATTAGGAGAATGATGTGATTGACATGACCCATTCCGTTAGCCTAGCACTTGATCGTTTAGTATATTGCTATTGCTTTCTTCATGACTTATACATGTTCCTGTAACTATGAGATTATGCAACTCCCGTTTACCGGAGGAAAACTTTGGGTGCTACTAAACGTCACAACGTAAATGGGTGATTATAAAGGAGTACTACAGGTGTCTCCAAAGGTACATGTTGGGTTGGCGTATTTCGAGATTAGGTTTTGTCACTCCGATTGTCGGAGAGGTATCTCTGGGCCCTCTCGGTAATGCACATCACTATAAGCCTTGCAAGCAATTTAGCTAATGAGTTAGTTACGGAATGATGCATTACGTAACGAGTAAAGAGACTTGCCGGTAACGAGATTGAACTAGGTATTGGATACCGACGATCAAATCTCGGGCAAGTATTATACCGATGACAAAGGGAACAACGTATGTTGTTATGCGGTTTGACCGATAAAGATCTTCAGTAGAATATGTAGGAACCAATATGGGCATCTAGGTTCCGCTATTGGTTATTGACCGAGAATAGTTCTAGGTCATGTCTACATAGTTCTCGAACCCGTAGGGTCTGCAACTTAACGTTTCGATGACAGTTCATTATGAGTTTATAAGTTTTGATGTGCGAAGTTTGTTGGGAGTCCCGGATGTGATCATGGACATGACGAGGAGTCTCGAAATGGTCGAGACATAAAGATTGATATATTGGAAGCCTATGTTTGGACTTCGGAAAGGTTCCGGATGAAAACAGGATTTTACCGGAACACCGGGGGGTTACCGGAACCCCCCGGGGGGTCAATGGGCCTTGATGGGCCATAAGGGAGAAGAGGAGGGCCGGCCAGGGCAGGCCGCGCGCCCCCTCCCCCTCTAGTCCGAATAGGACAAGGAGAGGGGGGGCGGCGCCCCCTTCCCTCTTCCCCCTCCCCAAGACCTAATCCAACTAGGAGAGGTGGGGGGGGGAGTCCTACTCCCGGTGGGAGTAGGACTCCTCCAGGCGCACCTCCCTAGGGCCGGCCGCACCCCCCCTTGCTCCTTTATATACGGGGGCAAGGGGGCACCCCATGACACACAAGTTGATCTACGTGATCGTTCTTAGCCGTGTGCGGTGCCCCCCTCCACCATATTCCACTTCGGTCATATCGTCGCGGAGCTTAGGCGAAGCCCTGCGCCGGTGAAGTCATATCGTCGCAGAGCTTAGGCGAAGCCCTGCGTAGGTGGAGCATCATCATCGTCACCACGCCGTCGTCTTGTGGAACTCATCCCCGAAGCTTTGCTTTGGATCGGAGCCCGGGATCGTCATCGAGCTGAGCGTGTGCGAGAACTCGGAGGTGCCGTCACGTTCGGTACTTGGATCGGTCGGATCGTGAAGACGTCACGACTACATCAACCGCGTTGTTATAACGCTTCGCTTTCGGTCTCACGAGTGCGTGGACATACACTCTCCCCTCGTTGCTATGCCATCACCATGGTCTTGCGTGTGCGTAGGATTTTTTTTGAAATTACTACGTTCCCCAACAATTTTGTAATAGGACAATCTGTTGTCATGGCGCCTAAGTCGACCAAAGCTCCTGTAACCTGCAACTGGGTCCCATCCACAGTCACTAAGAGCAAACTAGCTGAATTTGTGAAGTCTGGCCATTTGCCAAAAAAGGAGGTCATGTCTTACCGCGTCCCTGACCCATCTGAAGAGAAGCCTCAACCCAAATAAGGGGAGGTAATAGTTTTCACGGATCACATGAGCCGGATTTGCCCTCCGGCTCAAAGTTCTTCAGAGAAGTTTTAAATTTCTTTGACCTTAGACCTCAAGACATTGGACCCAATTCCGTGTCCAATCTTTGCAATTTCCAAGTCTTCTGTGAGGTGTACATGGGAGAGGAGCCAAGCCTGCTCCTGTTTAGAGAACTTTTTTACTTGAACCGGCAGAATGAGCGTGCCAACGGGCCGAGTCTTGAACTTGGCGGTATCTCGATCCAGCGACGGAGAGACCGTCTGTTTCCTTATGCTGAGCTGCCGAGTCACCCCAAATATTGGAACCAGTCATGGTTCTACTGTCAGGATACTTATCCGGCTGATGAGCCGCCTCTGCTTGACTTTCAGCTGCGCCTTTGAGTCCAACCATCATTTGGCGGATAAAGCGACATTGTTGAACGTCGCCACTCAACCCCACCATCAAGAAGATTAAAGCTCTTACGGGAAGCGGTTTAAATGGCATCGACTTGGTCCGGGTCTAGGTCACTTGGCGTATACTCCCATTAAGCCGGCGCTCCGGCTTAATGTGCACCTATACAGGCGAACAGAACGACCCAATGCGCCACAGTTGTCACGACTTACCAGATGATGTGGCAGATGCTACAACCCGATCCATCTTTGAAGGAGGGTACTGTTATCAACAATACCTTCGGGTTACTTCCATACGCAAAAGAACACGGCCCCGCAAATAAGTTACCAATCTTAATAAATACTCTTTAATATGTTTGCCTCTTTTGTACTTATAGTTCCTTATCTTTTCCACAGGCCGATGATGACTTCTGGAAAGTCAGATATGACCACGAGGCCGCCCAACAAGCCAGAGCAGCCAAGAAAAATGAAAGGAAAAACGCCAAGACGGGGACTTCAAAAAATAAGAAACCTAGCGCCTCCGAATTTCTCAAATTGGATGACTCTTCTTCAGATGAGGAAGAGGTAATCCCTTATTCTCTTTAACTCCTTTGTTACTATTTTATTGATATTTCCGCCTTTCAGAAGACACTTTGAAACAGCCAAGCTCATGGCGAAGAGGTAACTATAATCTCCTCCGACTCGAGCCTTTGCCAAAGCACAAAACCCGGTGGGTGACCCGGAAAGTAAGATTTTCACATCCCTTAGCTTATCAAGATCCTCAATTTCTTTTGAAGCAACAACAGCTTGAGAGCCGGAGGCAAACTCGGACAAGTAAGGATGTAGAGCTCTCTTCCGGCGTACCTGACGTGAGCAGGAAGCGTCGAACTGAGGTCATCTCCACTTTGCGTTCTGTTTATCCTTTGGCGGGTTTAATTCGTCAGCCTCTCAATTCATCTGACTCCAATTATCAGGATACCTCTCCTTCCTCTGGCGAGTCTATGCAATCCAACATGCCGGCCTTCAATACTGCCCCTGGGTAATGTACCTTTGTTATCCTCATGCTTTGCCTTACTCATATTTTGTACTCATCCCTTTGTTTTATTCACAGTGTGCAGGCGAAGCCCAATAAAAGGGCAAAAAAGAATAAGCTGATCGAAGACCCGGTAGCAACGGAGCCGGAACCCGGAACCACTGCCCCTGATGCTTCTACTCATCAACCTCCTCCTGAGCCAACCCATGAAATTCCGACACCATCTTCCGACCCGCCTCAAGAAAACACTCTTGACAGCTCCGATAAACCGGAAATTCCTAGCCCGATCCGGACGGCTGAGCCGGAACTTGAATTCTTGAAGAGCTAGTATGTTGAACTGTATGGCCGACTGTCCTAGCCAAATGTACCGCCAAGGAAGAACTTGTCAAAAGCCGGAACCCCAAACAGGACATCGCTGATTATGCTCACTTAAGCATTGGTGATATAGTCTCAGGCTATCTGAATCAAGTGCATAACAGCCGTGACCTGGAAATTGACATGGTGAAACAGATACAGCATAAATCTGAGGTATAACTTAAAATATTTCTCTTGAATCTTACTTACTGTGCCAGCCCCCAAGTCTACTGCTTATACGTAAATATGCCGTAGACTTAGATACCTGCTTATTGTTAGTTCATCCGGTTTACAAGAAAGGATTTTTAATCCGGCCATAATATAGCAACTTGAAAAGGTGCGATACACATTAGCCCCCAAGTGTCAAGTATCTTTACTTGTAAAGTGCTTGAGACTTTAATATGCATAATCTGGCTTTATAAAGTAAAATTTTCTTCAGCAGACATTAGCCCCCAAGTGTCAAGTATCTTTACCTGTAAAGTGCATGAGACTTTCATATGCATAATCATAACCTTAATTATAACCCGGCGTCAATGTAGGTCTCCACTAGTCAATTCAAATTGGAGATTGCTGATCTGAAGACCCGGCTGGCGGCCCAAGAACTTGAAATTCAAAAAGCCAACTCCAAATTTGCATTCAGCGTCTGTGAGCAAGAAAAATTGAAGAAGGATTTTGACGCGGCTAAGAAGACCTGGGCAGATGAAAAATCTTCACTTGTGACCCGGGCCAAGACAGCAGAAGCAGCTCTTGCCGAGGCAACTGCCGAACTGTCCGGCCTAAAACACCAGATATCCCAAATGGTCTCAGCAATTTTCGGTAAGTTAGTATGTGTAACTTTTGAACACCACCATGATTTATTTGATAACTATTTCAGATATTATCTCCGGCTTAATCTTATATGTATAAACGCAGGCCCCAGGAGTACCAACCTGAAGCAGAATATGTTGATCAAGCTTAAGGCGGTGTACACTCTAGTGGCACAACTGTACACTGGGTCACAACGTGCTTTGGCCGTTGTGGCTTTATCAAATGATACTCCTTATCTCCTGCAGGATGTGCTTAAACGGCTTGCCGTGTTACCTCAACGGATTCAAGAGCTAAGGGGGGCATCTGATAGAGCCGGGGCCATAGCCGCCTTAAGCCAGGCCAAAGCGTTGGTTCCAGAGCTAGACTTAGCCGATGTTGCTCTTGGATATCCTAGCTTGAAGGAGGACGACTCTGCATTCAATGAATCAGACTTCACCACCTGTGTGAGAGTCGTACGTCCTGTGGCCACCATCATCGGCAACGATATTGATCTTACGAAGTATCAGCCGGGTTATGACAACGAGAACCGGAGGATTCCAACTCCGCATTATGATGATGTCAGCCTGATCCCTCCAACTCGTAAGCATACCTTTACTCCTGAAGTTGACCCGGCCAGTTTAATAGATGATGAAGCTGAATTTGAAGCCTTATGCGGCATTGACTGGACCTCGTCAACCTTCCAGGACAAAGCAGCAGACGAACAGGCGGAGAAGGATAACCCGGAGTCGTCAAGTCCACCAAAGGAGTAACCCGCCTGGCACTAAGTCTTTGAAAAAATAATGCTTCATTATTCAGACTCGGGGAGTCTTATAATAGGGTAGAAAAACTTCTTAACTCTGTTATGCCTTCGCGCATGTTTGTGGTGCTTAACAATGTCTCAAGCAGCTATCATTGGATACTGCCGGCTTACATGAATTGCTTCTTGACATCAAAAGCTTTTTGCTTTCCCCTGTGTATAAAAAACAAAAAAAATCCTTTGGCGCCTTACCACATCCGGGGTCATGTAAAATAATGTTAACCCGGAGTATGAACCAAACATCATAAGTATCAGCCGGTTCATGATCATGACCATAATAATATACTTGTTATCTTATTGAAGCGTACATTACCGGCTTACGTGATCCCAAAAAGCAGACAGTTAAACTTAACTTCTGAAAATTGGCACATATAATGTTTACCTGACCCTTAACATTATTTACTCTTATAGAATAAAGTAAACCTAATTTTCAAAGGCCTCTGATTCGGATACGATCAGTAGAACCGTTCCAAAGGGGTTAAGCTAAGATTCGGATACGATCATATAGCCCCCAATGGCTTTGGTGATGCCGATCAAGTGGGTATCGACAGCTATGTTCTCTTTGGTTCGAATACGACCTATGTTTGAATAGGAAGCCCCCAAGTGACCATGAGAGTTGTTTAATGACGTTGATTCTAATACGATCCACGTCAGACCCAAAGGGGTTAAGCTATGATTCAAATATGATCAAGAAGCCCCCAAGTGGGTTTGGCAGTGTGCCGATCAATTGGGTATCGACAGCTATGTTCTCTTTGGTTCGAATACGACCTATGTTTGAACAGGAAGCCCCCAAGTGACCATGGCTAGATTCAGATATGATCATAAGCCGGACCAAAGGTAAAAACCGGATTCAGATATGATCCGCTCCCTGTTAGTTGTTTCCACCACCTGGTAAAGAAGACACATAAACCTTGTAGGATGGAAAGGAAATAGGTCATGCTTTATTGCTTTATATAATATATACATTGCTAAAAAAGAAAAAATATACTCTGAGAGCCGGTGGCTTAAGTATAGTAGGGCCGGAGATGCGCTATGTTCCACGGCCGGCGGGTCTCTTCCTCCGACTTACGTGAGTCTTTGTGTTCTCGAACATCGATGAGATAATATGACCCGTTGTTGAGATTCTTGATGACCACAAAAGGTCCTTCCCAAGGAGGGGACAGCTTGTGCATATCGATTGATCTGGATGAGCCGGAGCACTAAATCGCCTTCACAGAAAGTTACGCTTCTAACCCGGCAATTTTGTGATAACGGCGCAGGTCTTGCTGGTAAATCGCCGAGCGGGATATTGCCAAGTCTTGCTCTTCATCCAACAAGTCAAGTGCATCCTGACGAGCTTTTTCATTATCAGCCTCAACGTAAGCCGCCACCCGGGGTGAATCATGCCGGATATCACTTGGCAGAACCGCCTCTGCTCCGTACACCATGAAGAAAGGTGTATAACCAGTAGACCTGTTAGGCGTTGTGTTGATGCTCCATAGCACAGAGGGTAACTCCTCCACCCAACAACCCGGAGTTCGCTGTAAGGGAACTAAGAGCCGGGGTTTGATACCTTTCAAGATCTCTTGATTAGCTCTTTCTGCTTGACCATTAGACTGAGGGTGAGCAACAGCCGAAACATCAAGCCGGATGTGCTCTTGTTGATGTAACTCTTCCATGGCACCCTTGGAGAGATTAGTACCATTATCAGTTATAATCTCATGCGGAAAACCAAAAGCGAAAGATCACCTTTTTGATGAACTGAACCGCCGTGGCTGCATCACACTTCATCGACCGGCTCGCTTCAACCCACTTGGTGAATTTATCCACCGCCACCAACAGGTGTGTCTTCTTATCCTTAGACCTTTTGAAAGGTCCAACCATATCAAGCCCCCATCGCAAGCGGCCAAGTAATCGGAATCATCCTCAATTCTTGAGCGGCACATGAGCTCGTCATGAGAATTTTTGACATCCGTCACATTTCTTGACAGATCCTCCGCATCGGCATGAGCCGTCACCAATAAAAACCATGACGAAAAGCCTTGCCTACCAGAGACTTTGAACCGGCATGATGACCGCAATCACCTTCATGAATCTCACGAAGTATCTCTTGACCCTCCGTAGGTGATACACAACGTTGAAACGCCGACGTTGCGGTGATGCAACTCGCCATGAACAATCGTCATGGATTTGGACCGCCTGATGATTTGTCTTGCCAAGGTCTCGTCCTCAGGCAACTCTCCCCGAGTCATATAGGCCAAATATGGGACCGTCCAGTCCGGGATGGCATGGAGAGCCGCCACCAGCCGCGCCTCCGGTGCACGCAAGCTCTTCCTCTGTAGGCACTTTCGGCGGAAGGGTTATGCAAAATGTCAAGGAAAATATTAGGCGGCACCGGCTTACGCCGAGACCCCCCGGCTTAAAGCATCAGCCGCCTCATTCTTCCTTCGATCAATGTGCTCTACTTGATAACCTTTGAAGTGCCCAGCCACCGCATCAACTTCACGACGATAAGCCGCCATAAGGGGATCCTTAGAATCCCACGTGCCTGACACCTGTTGAGCGACGAGTTCTGAATCACCCAAGCATCTTACCCGGCTCAATTTAATCTCTTTGGCCATCCGGAGGCCATGGAGTAAAGCCTCGTATTCAGCTGCATTATTAGCATAGGGAAACATAAGTCGGAGCACATAACAAAATTTGTCACCTCGGGGGGAAGTTAAAATGACTCCAGCCCCCGAGCCTTCCAACTGCCTGGACCCATCGAAGTGAATAGTCCAATATGTGTTATCCGGCTTCTCCTCCGGTGCCCGCAACTCCGTCCAATCATTGATAAAGTCCACTAGGGCTTGAGACTTGATAGTTTGTGCTACATATACTTCAAACCGTGAGGCCCAAGCTCAATGGCCCACTTGGCAACTCGTCCTGTGGCTTCCTGCTCGGATGATGTCTCCCAAGGGGCTGAACTTACTACAGTTATAGGATGACCCAGGAAGTACTGCTTCAGCTTCCGGCTTGCCATGAACACCCCATAAACAAGTTTCTGCCAATGCGGATACCTTTCCTTGGATTCTATGAGCACCTCACTGATGTAATAAACCGGCCGCTGAACTGGATGCTCCTTGTCAGTCTCCTTACGCTCCACCACAATGGCCACACTAACAACACGTGAGTTAGCAGCAACATACAATAGCAACGGCTCTTTATCAATTGGAGCTTCGAGAACCGGCGGCTCGGACAATTATCTCTTTAAATCTTCAAAGGCAGCATCAGCAGCCTCACTCCAAACAAAAGTGTCTGTTTTCTTCATCATCTGATACAGCGGTAGAGCCTTCTCCCTAGCCGGCTTATGAATCGGCTTAAAGCGACAACCACGACCCGCCCGGTCATTGAACATCATTGATGCACACGGTTTAGCGGAGAGGTAATCGCCTTGATCTTCTCCGGGTTAGCTTCAATGCCTGTTTGAGACCGGGAATCCCAAAAGTTTACTGCAGTACACCAAATACACACTTGTCCGGGTTAAGCATCATCTTGTAGACCCGGAGATTATCAAAGGTTTCCTTTAAGTCGGAGATCAAGGTTTCCTTCTCTGGACTTCACCACAATGTCATCCACATAAGCATGAACATTGCGCCCAATCTGATTGTGGAGACAATTACGCACACACCGCGATAAGTTGCTGGGCATTCTTGAGCCCAAGCGGCATAGACACATAGCGAGAAGGCTCCAAATGGAGTAATGAAAGCCGTCTTCTCCTGGTCCTTAACTGCCATCTTGATCTGATGATAACCAGAGTAAGCATCCAAAAACTCAACCGCTCGCAACCCATTGTAGCATCGATGATTTGATCAATGCGGGTAGAGCAAAGGGATCAGCCGAACAAGCTTTATTTAAGTCCGTGTAGTCCACACACATCCGCCAGGTGCCGTTCTTCTTGAGCACAAGCACCGGGTTAGCCAACCACTCCGGGTGAAAAACTTCCACGATGAACCCGGCCGCTAAGAGCCGAGCGAGCTCCTCCCCTATAGCCTTTCGCCTTTCCTCATTGAATCACCGGAGAAACTGCCTGACCGGCTTATACTTTGGATCAATATTAAGAGTGTGCTCATGAGTTCTCTCGGGACACCGGCATGTCGGAAGGTTTCCATGCAAAGATGTCCCGGTTCTCACGGATGAACTTCGATGAGCGCGCTTTCCTATTTGGGATCCAAATTGGTAATCAACCAGAACTGCTTGGAAGAGTCGCCTGGAGTGAAATCAACCAGTTTTGTCTCGGCGGCCGACTTAAATTTCAACGCCGAGTCTTGCTCTGTGGTTGGCTTCTTCAAAGAGGTCATATCTGCCTGGTCAACATTAGTTTGATAAAACTTCAGCTCCTCTTCAGCACAAACAGATTCAGCATAAGCCGCATCGCCTTCCTCGCACTCTAAGGCCACCTTTCGACTCCCATGCACAGTGATGGTGCCCTTGTAACCCAGCATCTTGAGCTGCAGATAAACATAACACGGACGTGCCATAAACTTGGCATAAGCCGGCCGTCCAAACAGAGCGTGTTATGGGCTCCTGATTTTGACTAACTCAAACGTCAGCTTCTCAGCCCTGGAATCATATTCGTCTCTGAAAGCCACTTCCAGCTTGATCTTTCCAACTGGATATGCCGACTTACCAGGTACCACCCCATGAAAAACAGTGTTAGACGTCCTCAAGTCCTTATCAGTCAGACCCATGCGTGAAAGATCTCATAATAGAGAATATTGATGCTGATTCCTCCGTCCATGAGCACCTTAGTGAATTTATATCCACCAACTGAGGGGCCACCACCAAGGTTAACCGACCGGGTTATCAACCCGGAGGGGGTGATCTTCTCTACTCGAAATGATAGGCTGCTCTGACCACCTCAGATAACAGGGAACCACCGGCTCAACCGAATTCACAGCCCTTTTATGAACCTCCTGGTCACGTTTACATAAGTTAGTGGTAAACACATGTTATTGCCCACCGTTCAACTGTTTTGGATGGCTGTGATAACTTTGACCGCTTCTTTGTCCTCCTTGACCAGATCTGCTGATTATAGCCACCTTGACCGCCTTTGAAAACCGGAACTTGAGCCGCCACCGGGCCATGGAAACCACCTGCTCTGAACCGCCTTTGATCCGGTGATTGCCATCAAACATGTTTGAATTCTTGAAAGCCTTCATGATCGCGCGGTCCTTCCATAAGTGGGTGGCAGGATTTTCCAGTACCGTGTCTTGGACAAGGCTCATTCGGAAGCTGCTCGAGAGATGGACTGAGCCACGGATCGAGGTGCTCTCCTCTTACGCTTCTTGTTATTACCTTGGGCATTAGCATTAGCCACAAACGCCGGGTTACCCTCCGGCTTACGCTTGTTGCCACCTTGACTTACCGGGTGATGCTGCTGACCCTTTCCATTGCCGTTCTTCTTTCCTTTCCCTGTCTTTTCCTCCTCAGACGCGGGATCATCGGTAGTATCAGAATCGGCATATTTAACCAAAGCCGCCATCAGCGTACCCATGTCATTGCAATCACACTTAAGGCACCCCAGCATCTGCTTCAGCGGCTCAAAACGACAATTCTGATGGAGCATAAGTACCGCAGAGCCGGCGTCCATCTTATCAGATGAGTGTATTATTTCCTTGACCCGGTGCACCCAATGAGTTGTGGACTCACCCTCCTCCTGCCATAATTGGTCAAGTCCACAATGGACATAGATTGCTTGCAAGTATCCTTAAAGTTCTGGATAAACCGGGCCTTTAGCTTTGCCCATGAACTGATGGAATTGGGAGGCAAACTTTTCAACCATGATCGAACCGTTCCATCTAACATCATGGTGAAATACTTAGCCATTGCCGCGTCGCTGACTTCCAATAACTCCATGGCCATCTCATAACTTTCAATCCATGCCCCCGGCTGTAAGTCGGCCGTGTAATTCGGCACCTTTCGAGGTCCCTTGAAATCCTTGGGCAGACGCACATCCATGAGCCGGCACGGACAAAGGGACACCACCGGTTCTAGTGGCCACTCCTGCTCCAACAGAAGTCGTTGGACACTCTGGGAGACCATCATATGCCGTCTGCTGAGCCGCTAACTAAGCCGCCCGTTCATCTGCCTGACGCAATCGACCCTGCACCGGGTTATAGCCACCGGGTTGGTTACGACGCTGGGAATTTCTTGATAAAGCTTCTGACTCCATGTGCCTGCTGTAACTCGGACTCCGGTTTGGACGAGGTGCTATCCAAGGCTGAGGAGTGGAATGAATCCTATCCCTGCTGTAAGAATAGGTCTCTTGCTGTGCCAAGGCCGTACGAAGAAGATCCCTAACCCTCCGGGTTTCCACCGCGTCGAATGTCGTCACAAATCCTTTGGAAGAGCCGCCAGACGCGCCGATGCTGCTATCAAGTTCTCCATGGGGTTGGAAATGTGGCCCGGAGGTGTCGGTATGTATCGGGGCGGGGCCATGCTCCCGTGAAGAGGTGCCATCTCGAGGCTGAACCGGCCCTCCAGCTCCGGGAGTCATAAATTGATTGGCTTCGAGCGGATTGCTAGGACCAGCTCCGGGTGTCGTGAAAAGATTTCGAGGATCGTAAACCGGAGGCAGACGGGACTGGGTCTTCTGATGCCTCCTTCTCATCACCTCATTGGATGCATTCAGACTCATGTTAATTTGGAAAGCCTCATTTGGAGTCGCTGCGCCGTGCATCCAAAGCCGCCCGCTCATGACTAGCTCGGTGTCCTCGGCCGCCAAGGCCTCCTTGGCCGTGGCTATCTCCTCACGCACTTTTGCCACCTCCGCATTATGCTCATACGGATTTGCGGAATAGCCGTGGTGGTTAACAGGCCGTCAACTTGTCCATAAGATCTATTAGCTTTGAGCCGGGCGGTATGCTGGGCCTTCTGCCGGCCGCTCTGACCCGGGACGTTATTCTTGTCATGACCGTCGAAGTTTTGGCGGGTTGGGTACCAGCCATGAAGACTCCTGCCCAGACTTGGCGGCTCATAGCAATCCGAACGCTAGAGTCGTCAGAACAGCCCCAAGCATGCCTTCTTGGACTCGACAGAGAATCTGTTGAACCGGAGGATGAATCATCATCTGATGGGACGAATCTCTTCGCCATATTTAGATCCTCCGTAGTGCCTCTCCGTGAATACAGCCCACAAAGGCACGCTTCATGGTAGGTTGAATCCGGGCGGGTCTCGCACGCTGAGCCGTCTCAATGAGGTCGGTGCAGCTGTCCGGCTCTGGGCTCGGCTCACCAATCCGGCCGATGAAGACGTGAATTCCACCAAAGGGGACCCGGTACCCGTACTCAATTGAGTCGGCCTCGGGGCCCCAGCCTTCGTTGTCGATGTAGATCTTGCCGCGACGACTCTTGGTCATCCGGCCCACTGCGTATCCCTTGAGCCCTTCGAAGCTGCCCTTCAAGAACTCAAATCCACCGTGCGCTGGCCCCATGGTGGGCGCCAACTGTCGTGGAATTGTCACGGCAGATGTCCTCTTGCAAGGACTTAGTCGTGGAGCCATCGCAGCTAGGAAGCTTAAAGGGGTTAATCGGGACAAAGGACACGAGAGGTTTTATACTAGTTCGGCCCCTTACGGTGAAGGTAAAGCCTACGTCTAGTTGGGTTGGTATTGCTTGAGGTTTCGATGACCAGGAGCGAGATACGCTATGCCCGATTCTTGATGGGTTGTTTCTTGCCCTAAGTCGCCAACAGTCATCCCCTTATATACAGGTTGACGCATACAGGCCCTCTGAGAGGCCCGGCCGGCTTATAAACAATGTCCGGCTCGGTGACTAGTTAAGTCTACCTTATGATACAAGTCATGCCATTATGGCGGTTTACTACAACGGGCCTTAAGTCGCCTGTGGGCCTTAGGCCCTTTGTTGAGACGCCATCTTCATGCTTGGACTTGGGCTTCTGTCTGGTAATCTCTTTACGTAACCCGGCCCCTCCTGGGCGGCTTACTCAAATAGTTATATCCCCAACAGAAGTGGTTCCAAGATTGATATGATCATCATCGCACACTCCCTATACTTTCGGGATTAGTGTTGAACCTAAATAAGTGTTATTTGGTGTTTGTGTTGAGCATGAATATGATTTGATCATGTTTATTGCAATAAGGTTATTCATTTAAGATAGAGAATAATTGTTGTTCTGTTTACATGAATAAAACCTTATATGGTTACACACCCAATGAAAATGGTTCGTTGGATCTCGATCGTAGTGACACACATATTCATAATATTGAAGCCAAAAGATGCAAAGTTAATAATGATAGTGCAACTTATTTGTGGCACTGCCATTTATGTCATATTGGTGTAAAGCGCATGAAGAAACTCCATGTTGATAGGATTTTGGAATCACTTGATTATGAATCACTTGATGCTTGCGAACCATGCCTTATGGGCAAGATGACTAAAACTCCGTTCTCCGGAAGAATGAAGCGAGCAACTGACTTATTGGAAATAATACATACTGATGTATGCGATCCAATGAGTGTTGAGGCTCGCGGCGGGTATCGTTATTTTCTGACCTTCACAGATGATTTGAGTAGATATGGGTATATCTACTTGATGAAACATAAGTCTGAAACATTTGAAAAGTTCAAAGAATTTCAGAGTGAAGTGGAAAATCATCGTGACAAGAAAATAAAGTTTCTACGATCTGATCGCAGAGAAAAATATTTGAGTTACGAGTTTGGTCTTCAATTAAAACAATGTGGAATAGTTTCACAATTTGTGCCACCTGGAACACCACAACATAATGGTGTGTCTGAACGTCATGACCGTACTTTATTGGATATAGTGCAATCTATGATGTCTCTTACCGATTTACCACTATCGTTCTGGGGTTATGCATTAGAGACAGCTGCATTCCCATTAAATAGGGCACCGTCTAATCCGTTGAGACGACACCGTATGAACTATGGTTTGGTAAGAAACCTAAGTTGTTGTTTCTTAAAGTTTGGGGTTGCGATGCTTATGTGGAAAAGTTTCATCCTGATAAGCACAAACCCAAATCGGAAAAGTGCATCTTCATAGGATACCCAAAAGTTACTGTTGGGTACACCTTCTATCACAGATCTGAAGGCAAGATATTCGTTGCTAAGAATGGATCCTTTCTAGAGAAAGAGTTTCTCTCGAAAGAAGTGAGTGGGAGGAAAGTAGAACTTGATGAGGTAATCGTACTGCTCCCTTATTGGAAAGTAGTTCATCACGTAAATATGTTCATGTGACTCTTACACCAATTAGTGAGGAAGCTAATGATGATGATCATGTAACTTCAGATCAAGTTACTACCGAACCTCGTAGGTCAACCAGAGTGAGATCCGCACCAGAGTGGTACGGTAATCCTGTTCTGGAAGTCATGTTACTAGACCATGACGAACCTACGAACTATAAGAAGCGACGGTGAGCCCAGATTCCGCAAAATGGCTTGAGGCCATGAAATCTGAGATGGGATCCATGTATGAGAACAAAGTATGGACTTTGATTGACTTGCCAAAATGATCGGCGAACCATAGAGATTAAATGGATCTTCAAGAGGAAGGCAGATGACGATAGTAGTGTTACTATCTACAAAGCTAGAATTGTCACAAAAGGTTTTCGACAAGTTCAAGGTGTTGACTACGATGAGAGTTTCTCACTTTCGTATCTATGCTTAAGTCTGTCCAAATCATGTTTGCAATTGCGCATTTTATGAAATATGGCAAATGGATAAACAAAACTGCATTCCTTAATGGAATTATTAAAGAAGAGTTGTATATGATGCAACCGAAGGTTTTGTCAATCCTAAAGGTGCTAACAAAATATGCAAGCTCCAGCGATCCATCTATGGACTGGTGCAAGCATCTCGGAGTTGGAATATACACTTTGATAAGTTGATCAAAGGATATAGTTTTATACAGACTTGCAGTGAAGCCTGTATTCACAAAGAAAGTGAGTGGGAGCACTACAACATTTCTGATAAGTATATGTGAATGACATATTGTTGATCGGAAATAATGTAGAATTATTCTACAAAGCATAAAGGAGTGTTCGAAAGGAGTTTTTCAAATAAAGACCTTAGTGAAGTTGCTTACATATTGAGCATAAAGATCTACAGAGATAGATCAAGACACTTGATAAGTTTTTCAATGAGTACATACCTTGACAAGATTTTTGAAGTAGTTCAAAATGGAACAGTCAAAGAAAGAGTTCTTTCCTGTGTTACAAGGTGTAAGATTGAGTAAGACTCAAAGCCCGACCATGGCAGAAGATAGAAAGAGAATGAAAGTCATTCCCTATGCCTCAGCCATAGGTTCTATAAAGTATGCCATGCTGTGTACCAGATCTATTGTATACCCTACACTGATTTTGGCAAGGGAGTACAATAGTGATCTAGGAGTAGATCACTGGACAGCGGTCAAAATTATCCTTAGTGGAATAAGGATATGTTTCTCGATTATGGAGGTGACAAAAAGGTTCGTCGTAAAGGGTTACGTCGATGCAAGTTTTAACATTGATCTAGATGACTCTAAGTCTCAATCTGGGTACATATTGAAAGTGGGAGCAATAAGCTAGAGTAGCTCTGTGCAGAGCATTTTTGACATAGAAATTTGCAAAATACATATGGATCTGAATGTGGCAGACCCGTTGACTAAACTTCTCTCACAAGCAAAACATGATCACACCTTAGTACTCTTTGGGTGTTAATCACATAGCGATGTGAAGTAGATTATTGACTTTAGTAAACCCTTTGGGTGTTGGTCACATGACGATGCGAACTATGGGTGTTAATCACATGGTGATGTGAACTATTGGTATTAAATCACATGGTGATGTGAACTAGATTATTGACTCTAGTGCAAGTGGGAGACTGAAGGAAATATGCCCTAGAGGCAATAATAAAGTTGTGATAAATGTTTATTATTCATGCTAGAATTGTATTAACCGGAAACTTAGTACATGTGTGAATACATAGACAAAAAGTGTTTCACTAGTATGCCTCTACTTGACTAGCTCGTTGAATCAAACATGGTTAAGTTTCCTAGCCATAGACACGAGTTGTCATTTGATTAACGGGATCACATCTTTAGAGAATGATGTGATTGACTTGACCCATTCCGTTACCTTAGCACTTGATTGTTTAGTATGTTGCTATTGCTTTCTTCATGACTTATACATGTTCCTATGACTATGTGATCATGCAACTCCCGTTTACCGGAGGAACACTTTGTGTGCTAGCAAACATCACAACGTAAATGGGTGATTAGAAAGGTGCTCTACAGGTGTCTCTGAAGGTACTTGTTGGGTTGGCGTATTTCGATATTAGGATTTGTCACTCCGATTGTCGGAGAGGTATCTCTGGGCCCTCTCGGTAATGCACATCACTATAAGCCTTGCAAGAAATGTAGCTAATGAGTTAGTTACGAGATGATGCATTACGTAACCAGTAAAGAGACTTGCCGGTAACGAGATTGAACTAGGTATTGGATACCGACGATCGAATCTCGGGCAAGTAACATACCGATGACAAAGGGAACAACGTATGTTGTTATGCGGTTTGACCGATAAAGATCTCCGTAGAATATGTAGGAGCCAATATGAGCATCCAGGTTCCGCTATTGGTTATTGACCAGAAATGTGTCTCGGTCATGTCTACATAGTTCTCGAACCCGTAGAGTCCGCACGCTTAAAGTTTGATGATGGTTATATTATGAGTTTATGTGTTTTGATGTACCGAAGGTAGTTCAGAGTTCCGGATGAGATCGGGGACATGACGAGGATTCTCGAAATGGTCGAGACGTAAAGATCGATATATTGGATGACTATATTCGGACATCGGAAAGGTTCCGAGTGATTCGGGTATTTTTTGGAGTACCGGAGAGTTACGGGAATTCGCCGGGAGTATATGGGCCTTATTGGGCTTTAGGGGAAAGAGAGAGGAGAGGCTGGGCGCCCCCCAAGGCCTAGTCCGAATTGGACTAGGGGGAGGGGCTGCGCCCCCTCCTTCCTTCTCTTCTCTCTCCCCTTTCCTTGACTCCTACTCCTACTACTTGGAAGGGGGAGAATCCTACTCCCGGTGGGAGTAGGACTCCTCCTAGGGCGCGCCATAGAGAGGGCCGACCCTCACCCTCCTCCACTCCTTTATATACGGGGAAGGGGGCACCCCTTGGAGGGACAACAATTGATCATTTGATCTTTTAGCCGTGTGCGGTGCCCCCCTCCACCATAGTCCACCTCGATAATACTGTAGCGGTACTTAGGCGAAATCCTGCATCGGCAGAACATCATCATCGTCACCACGCCGTCAGGTCGACAAAACTCTCCCTCAACACTCGGCTGGATCGGAGTTCGAGGGACGTCATCGGGCTGAACGTGTGCTGAACTCGGAGGTGCCATGCGTTCGGTACTTGATCGGCCGGATCGTGAAGACGTACGACTACATCAACCGCGTTGTGCTAACGCTTCCGCTTTCGGTCTACAAGGGTACGTGTTCAACACTCTCCCCTATCGTTGCTATGCATCACCATGATATTGCGTGTGCGTAGGATTTTTTTTGAAATTACTATGTTCCCCAACAGCTTCTCCACCCCAGATGTCGCTATGGACGTCGAAGACACATTCTCCAACGATGACTTCTTCCAAAGACATTGGCAACCTCTTTGGCAACAAGGGCGACAACATCGCGAATGGCGCCGCCCCTTCTCCTGTCTAGGACGTGTTCACGTCTCCTGTATTTAATATGTTTTTCCTAATTCTAGTTCAATTTCTTGTTCTAGCAATTGGACTAGATATGCCATATTCAAATTCACTACTACATATGTTATTTTTGAAGGAAATATGCCCTAGAGGCAATAATAAAGTTGTTATTTATTTTTCCTTATATCATGATAAATGTTTATTATTCATGCTAGAATTGTATTAACCGGAAACTTAGTACATGTGTGAATACATCGACAAACAGAGTTTCACTAGTATGCCTCTACTTGACTAGCTCGTTGAATCAAACATGGTTAAGTTTCCTAGCCATAGACACGAGTTGTCATTTGATTAACGGGATCACATCATTAGAGAATGATGTGATTGACTTGACCCATACCGTTAGCTTAGCACTTGATCGTTTAGTATGTTGCTATTGCTTTCTTCATGACTTATACATATTCCTATGACTATCAAATTATGCAACTCCCGAATACCGGAGGAACACTTTGTGTGCTACCAAACGTCACAACGTAACTAGGTGATTATAAAGGTGCTCTCTGGTGTGTCTCCGATGGTACTTGTTGAGTTGGCATAGATCGAGATTAGGATTTTTCACTCCGATTGTCGGAGAGGTATCTCTGGGCCCTCTCGGTAATGCACATCACTATAAGCCTTGCAAGCAATGTGACTAATGAGTTAGTTGCGGGATGATGCATTATGGAACGAGTAAAGATACTTGCCGGTAACGAGATTGAACTAGGTATTGAGATACCGACGATCGAATCTCGGGCAAGTAACATACCGATGACAAAGGGAACAACGTATGTTGTTATGCGGTTTGAGCGATAAAGATCTTCGTAGAATATGTTATGACCATCCATGTTCCGCTATTGGTTATTGACCGGAGAGGTGTCTCGGTCATGTCTACATAGTTCTCGAACCCGTAGGGTCCGCACGCTTAACGTTCGGTGATGATCAGTATTATGAGTTTATGTGTTTTGATGTATCGAAGATAGTTCAAAGTCCCGGATGTGATCACGGACATGACAAGGAGTCTCGGAATCGTCGAGACATAAAGATTGATATATTGGGCGACTATATTCGGACACCGGAAGTGTTCTGGGGGTTACCTGATAATTATCGGAGTGCCGAGGGTTATCGGAACCCCTGGGGGAACTAATGGTCCAACATGGGCCTTGTGGGAGAGAGAGGAGGGGGCCTTAGGGCTGTCCGCGCGCCCCTGATAACCCACAAGTATAGGGGATCAATTGTAGCCTCTTTCGATAAGTAAGAGTGTCTAACCCAACGAGGAGCTAAAGGTAGAACAAATATTCCCTCAAGTTTTATCGACCACCGATACAACACTACGCATGCTTGACGTTCGCTTTACCTAGAACAAGTATAAAACTAGAAGTGCTTTGTAAGTATAAAGAGCAAGTAAATAAAAACTAGGGGCTGTTTAGGTAAAGAAGCAATAAGGTTAGTATAGCGAGTGTGGAAAAGTGGTGGTAGGAGTTCTTGAAATTGTCCCTAAGCAATTGACTACTTTACTAGACTGATAGCAAGTTTTATGTGGGAGAGGCCGCTGCTAGCATGTCATCCCTGACTTGGAATTCTATGCACTTATGATTGGAACTATTAGCAAGGATCCGCAACTACTAACGTTCATTAAGGTCAACCCCAACCATAGCATTAAGATATATTGGTCCCCCTTCAATCCCGTATGCATCAATTTATATGCTAGGTTGAAGCTTCTGTCACTCTTGCCCTCCAATATATAGTCCTATGAACATACAACTAACCCTATGGTGTGATTGTGACGCCCGGGTTATTACGCTACAGTAATCCCCGCTAATGATGCCACGTCACCTCGGTTACTGTGGATAAACTCGCGCTAGTTCGAAACCTGTTCGAATTCAAATCCAAAATCAAGCAAACAATTAAGGTTTTTGAATATTGAAACTAAAATGTTGAATGAACCAAATAATGCATAGGTAATTGTGGTGACGAAACCACATTTTTATAAAAGGTTTAAATGCACTTAAGTAATTAAGGTAGTAGGTAAAACAATTACTTAAATGCTTTTAAAAATAATAAACTATTACAAACCATTTTATTTTTGAAGAGCTAAATTATTGGTGGCAAAGGCACAATTTGTAACACTAAATTAGGTGCCACTTTGTAATTTTGTAAAGCTAAAATAAAAGAGGAACTAAATTAAAACAGTAAAAAGAAAAGAAAAAGGGACCAAGAGAGAAGCCCCCTCCCCCCACTGGGCTTCGGCCCAAGGCCAAGCCCACGGCCCACTGCAGCCCCGGCTTATAGGCCACCCACACCCGAAACCCTAGCCTATCGCCCCACTCACTCCTCGCCATCCCTCACACAGATGCCCAGAGGCGAATCGCCTCGCGTCGACACCCCTCGCACGCCTCCTCCCTTTCCCCGATCCCGATGGATCGGGATGAAACCTCCCCGACCCCGTTCCCCCTCGGATCCCGACATCGCCCGGCCCGCCGTCGTCGCCACGTCGCCCGAGCCGCCACAGCGCCGTCTCTCGTCGCACTTGGCGCCTCGGCCACCGCCGTCGCCGCCCGTCTCCGCCTCCTCCTCCACGGCCGGAGCTCCTCATTCGCCGGACCGCCCGACCCCCATCACGGCCGTGCCGGGCGCCTCTCGTCTTCCTCCACGCCGCCTTCCCCAAGCCTCGGCGCCTCTCCCGCTTAACGCTTGGTGAGGCCATCGGCCTCCGCCTCCCCTACTCCCTCTCTCTCTCCAGACGCCTCGCCGCCCCGGGCCTCCCGTCGCCGGTTCCACGCCGTCCGCGGCCAGCCCGCCCGGCCCGTTTCCCCTGGCGGCGCCCGCGCGCCACACGGCCTCGCCGCGCCCAGCGTGCCTCGCGCGTGGTGCCCTTGCCCCGTGCCTGGTTACACGGCCCCGCCCGCCTCGACCTCGTCGTTCCGGCGTCCCTCGCGGCGCCGCCCGGCTGGCTTCCTCGTCGCCGACGGCCTCGCCACTCCCGGCTGGGCGCAGCCTCGAACGCAGGCGCCCTCCCGCTAGCCACCGCCTCCGTGGCGGATGAGCCTTGCCAGTGAGGCCCCACCGGCCCCGCCCCCGAACGCTTCACAAAAAAAAAGGAGAAAAGAAACTGAGGGAAAGATAAATAATTAAAATAATTAAAATAATAATTAAAATATTAATTAAATAATTAATTAATTAGAGAATTAATTAACTTAATTATTACTGTTAATTAACCTGCTAATTACCTAATTAGTCAAATAGTCAAGATTAACAGAACCGACATGTGGGTCCCCTTTCTAGTTGACGATCAAGCTGGTCAACAATTGACCTGGTCAACGGGGTCCACTGTCACCTCTGGTTCAGCCCTCTTGTGTGCACTCGCTGGGTGCACATAGCAATTTCACCTTTAATTCGAATTAATAATAAATTTCAGAATATTGTTTAAACTTTAATAAATCATATCTTTTAATCCGTAACTCGGATTAAAATAATTTCAACATGAAAGTTGCTCAGAACGACGAGACGAATCCGGATACGCAGTCCGTTCGTCCGCCACACACCCCTAACCTATCGAACCTGCAAACTTTCCTCTCCGGTTCATCTGTCTGACAGACGTCCGGAACCGGGAAAACTTTCCCGGATGTTTCCCCCTTTGCCAGTATCGCCTAGCGCTGCGTTAGAACACGTCTACCTCTGTCTGTTGTCCTGTTATGCACTTGCCTGCTATGTATTTACTGTTTCTTCCCCCTCTTCTCTCCGGTAGACTCCGAGACCGATGCTGATGTCCCTGTGATCGACTACGTCACCGACGACCCCTCTCCCTTGCCAGAGCAAACAGGCAAGCCCCCCCCCCCCCCCTTTGATCACCAGATATCGCCTACTCTTCTCTATACTGCTTGCATTAGAGTAGTGTAGCATGTTACTGCTTTCAGTTAATCCTATCTTTCTTTGCATAGCTTTGTCCTTGCTACTACTGGTGTTACCTTACCTGTAATCCTATATGCTTAGTATAGGATGCGAGTACTTTCCTCTGTGGCCCGACATCCTTGTCAAAATGCCGCGTGCTATACCATCGGGCCGTGATCACTCGGGAGGTGATCACGGGTATATACTATATGCTGTACACTATTACATTACATGTGGTACTGTTCGGAGATGGGGGCTGAAAGGACGGGTGGCTCCATCCCGGTAGAGGTGGGCCTGGGTTCCCGACGGCCCCGATCGATACTTTGTGGCGGGCGGCGGCAGGCGAGTTGAGACCGCCTAGGAGAAAGGTGGGCCTGGCCTGTTCAGCGTTCATGGATACTTAACACGCTTAACGAGGCCTTGGTATTTGATCTGAGTTGGCTACGAGCTTATACGCACTAACCATCTACGGGAGTAGTTATGGGTATCCGCCGTCGTGGTATCGGCGAAGCACTTCAGACGTCGTGACGAATGGCGGCGGCCGGATTGGACCGGAGCGCTGATGGGCTAGGTACGCTTCCGGCAGCGTCACGCATAGCGTGCAGTGTGCTTTCGGCGATGGGCCTGGACCCTGCGGCGCTTAGGTTTAGACCGGCGTGTTGGCCTCTCTGTTGTGCCTAGGTGGGGCTGCGGCGTGTTGATCTTCCGCGGCCGGGCATGACCTGTGAAAGTGTGTCCGCCAAATGGGATCAAGCGTCTTTGGGTAAGATGGTGCACCCTGCAGGGAAGTTAATCTATTCGGATAGCCGTGATCTTGATAATGTGACGACTTGGAGTTGTACCTTGAGCTTATGACAACTAGAACCGGATACTTGATAAAACACACCTTCCAAGTGCCGACATAACCGGTGGTTGCTCTCGCTCGAGGATATGAGCAGGGGATCGCGGGTAGGATTATTGCTATGTGATGTTACTTGGAGGACTTCAGCTCGTCCTCTCCTACTGTTGCAAGGCGGTGTCCGTAAGCGTAGTCTTCGTTAAGAGTAGCTATCCCCTCTTATCTTTGGCATTCTGCGATTCAGTCCCATCGATATGGCCCTTTACACATATATCCATGCATATGTAGTGTAGTTCCTTGCTTGTAGTACTTTGGATGAGTACTCACGGTTGCCTTGTTCCCCTTTTCCCTATCTCTACTCGATTCTGCAATCGCACGATGGAGCCCAGAGCCAGACGCCACCGTCGATGGCGACTACTACTGGAGGTGCCCTTCATCGCTACGCAGCAGCCACGATTTACGACCAGTGAGTAACCTAGGAGGATCCTGCAGGAGGCCTGCTCCTCTTCGATCTCAGTATCCCAATTTGTGCTAGCCATCTTATGGCACCTTGTTTAACTTATGTCTGTACTCAGATATTGTTGCTTCCGCTGACTCGCCTATGATCGAGCACTTGTATTCGAGCCCTCGAGGCCCCTGGCTTGTATTATGATGCTTGTTTGACTTATTTTTATTTGTAGAGTTGTGTTGTGATATCTTTCCGTAAGTCCCTGATCTTGATCGTACACATATGCGTGCATGATTAGTGTACGATTGAATCGGGGCGCCTGTTGGTATGTCGAGCCGATTGCTGTAGGAATCCCCTTCCCAACTCCTTGGCAAGTCGAGTCTAGGCATTGCAAAACTTTTACTAACTTGGCTGTGTGCCTTATGGGCACACGCCGCCATTGGGTGGTATTAGGATCTTTTACTCCTCGATCTTTACTCGGGATTACGAACTCTCTTACATTGGGTTAAATGATTTTGCTAAAAACAAAACTAACTTTAGGTTCTCGCAAGTACTTTCTCCCGGAGAGCCCCTCACTTCAGGATGATCGATGCGCTAATCGGAAGGTTCGAAGATACTCTCGATGTTCTCTCGAGACGTTGTGCCCATCACTTTTGCTATTCCTGACCACCGATAAATCCGTATGGATAACTACTTACACTTGCCATTCATACGATCATTCCCCATTGATCTTGTTATTACAAGATACCCCGAAGTTTTCTCTATTGTTCCGAGAATACTTTGTGCCTACTGCCTAGCAGTTCTATGCCACATGGATACCCCTTCAAATATAAATACTCGCACTTGTCGAGTATCCGCTCATCCCCAGCTGTTCATGTGTTTCACAAAAGCCCTCAAAATAATATTCGATCTTCCGAAAATCCTCTAGAGCCTTTGGCTCTTGAAATTCTTGCTTGCTTGCATTATGGTTAATCCCATAAGTCTCGTAGTCATATTGACATTCCTTGTCATTATCATTTTGGGTCTGTTGACTCAATATGTTTGCGAATACCCGCAATCATCATTGATCCTTATAAATTACCTTTCCGCTGAGCTGCCATTCTTTAAGCTGGAATTGGTTCTCGACCAATCCAATTGTCGTTGATTGTACCCTAAGGCTGTTCAACTTATCCATCCCTAATCAGAGCATTGCTTCTGATCCCTTGATTTGGGAATCATAATTCCTTGCATTTGACAATTGAGTTAGTCAGTTGTTTCTATAATTTGATCCCCTTGCATTCTTCTTCCTCTAGTAGAGTACTGATGCTCACGTCAGATCCATTGTGGACCACCAGATCCTTTGTTGGATTTTATCTGACAACGCCCTTCATATTCAATAACCTTGTGAGCCTTTCCTCTGATACATAATCCCTTTGGTAAATTGTATCCTCTGCTTCTCAACCTCGCTCTGCCTTCGAGCTTGAGTTAATTATTTCTAAAGATTCTGGTATATGATTCCAAGAAGCCCCTTGGGTTGAACATATGCCTTCACCAAACCGTATGAACTCGAAAGTTTTCACGAGTCGTACTCTTCTGGTATTTTGCCAGATAAAATTTCAACGTTATAACTTCATCGAAAGCGAGAAGTGAATGAAAGGGTATGCATTGGAGAAGTGGGGGTCGACCTTGAACCTTGTGTTCATGCCCATGGACGCGATATATATCCTACCATGGAAGCTTCTTGTAACAATAACTATTTCCTTGATAGCTAACATATGGTATATGTGAATTGATCCCTTGCAACCGTGGTTCCGACCATGATTGTTCTTCTTTGATCCCATTTCTCGGACAAGTTAAAACAATTGTCTTCTATGGATCAATACACCAGTCCAACCTTTACTTTGATCTTGTGTCGAGTATTACCCCCCTGGTATATCGAGATTATCATGGAACTGCATAAATTTTTATGAGTTCCACGTCAAGCGCTACCTTCCCACTGATTCCAACTTTTCGCGGGCTCTGAGTTGTTAAACACTCAAAGACACAGATAACTGAACCGAGTCTGCACTACGGTTCAACAACTCTTTTGTAAGCTTCTATAAGTACGAGTTTGTACCCGATCACGTCATTCCTAGCCTGTTTGGCTATATCATTGTCGTGATGATTTTAACTGTGCTACCCGGCCCTTCTTCTCGGAGCACAATTTTCGACGAAGAACTAACCTTACGTCGATCCTCGTAAATCTTATCATTTCGCCTTGAACAACAAGCTTGGTTTCGAGTTTGTATCGTACCCTTGGTTCCAATACCCCTTTCACTTCATCATTACTTTGAATTGATGTCGTCGCCGACCGATTACATCTTCATGAACTCTCGCGACAAAGGTGTCGTGATCATCAACATTCTGAGCTCATCCAGGATATCAATTAAATTCATGATGAGAAATACCATCCTTTCCCTCGATGAATTGTATTATCATCGACCACTTTATTGCCTTCCCACCAACACCAGCTGGTTCTTGTTTGGTGTTATACCTTGAGTTCCTTGCTATCCAGCAATTGTTCTTCCTTACCTTGGAGTATTACCATCCTTTATGTCAAGAATGTGCTGAGAATTGTTCCACCTCTTGAGAATTCTTGACATAGAAATACTTCTCACCATCACCCCTCTTTCTTGGTCCCCGTGTTAATACCATCAAGTGAACGATGTTGTTTGAGTTCTGGACTTCTAGCAACCCTATTGCTTTGAAGTTAACGATCGAAAGTTCATTCTTAGGTTACTGATTATTGAATCACCCTTCTGACAGTGGTCGTGCAACCCAACCCATATTTGGTAGCACCTTTCAACCAATGTTTAATTGTGTATGTTTTCCTCGAGCATACTTCCTTATATCATTTGAGCTGACAAATGTTATCTCCTTGTTCACTTAATTGTGGAAATCCATCTTTTGAGAATCTCGGTGAATTGTCGTTGAGTTCACCAGAAACCTCCTTGTCCTCTCCTTGGGTTAATGATGGACTCTTGTTAACGGAAATCACTCCATAGTTCATTTCCCCGAGAAACTTACAATGGCATCTCGTCAATTTGCGTTGCACCTTTTCTTCTCAGGTATCCTAAGTCTGAGGTATCCTGACACCAATCGGATCTGAAACTCGGTCAGCTATGATGGTTGGGACAACTTTCCAAGAGTTATGATGTTGATCCTTTGATGACCCGGTAGTATGATGTCATGCCTAGCACCCCCCCCCCTCCCCCCTGCTGGAGGACCTATCATTATAGTTTCCTTTTCAGCAAGGTTATCCGTTCATCCATGAGGAAATTGTAAGACTTATTCTACAAGTTATTCCTGATGACTCCTTCGTGATTCCAAAGTCTGATCTTCACCTGAAGACCATGTCAATGCTACCTCGAAACATGTCTGTGATACTCTGATTTTCAACAAGAACATTCGAAGCCCAATGCTAAATGTTTCCTGCTCAATTATCCGAACACCGTTGTATGGGTAATGTCATGAAATTTCTCTCCCCTTACCTAGAGGGTTTTCTACATTATATCCTGTCATGGATATCATGCTCTGCTAATCCTTGGGAAGGATATACCCCTGAAATATGTGTTTAAACACATTTTGCCTTTCCATTGTTCTGTTTAACCTAATGATCACATTTTCCTTTCCATGGGTCTGTTTGACCCTTCTTGGGATCCATATAATCTAAGCAGTGATAATCCCCTGCTTAGGTAAGCACCTCGTTGTACCACTCTGTAAGTAAGACCCTATTACTATTTGTTGATGACATTCCGGTAACCACCGATGGACGAGAACCTTGCCTATTGGTCCGCCTCGCTCAACGAAAGCGTGAAAATGGTTCTCTTCGTCCCTCGCCCTTGGTACCTATGTTGTTGCCGAGATGACCCTCAGACTCTCCTCTGACTTGCCTTGCTTACATGATCGTGCAGGGTGTCAACAACCTTCTACTTTTAACCACATGGTGGGCCCATAACCCACAAGTCACGTGGATCGAAACCTCGATCATCCTGTACACCCCGATTTCCAAAGTTATTCCTTGCACGTGGCCTCGTATGTAATTCACGGGCCACCGTCATAGTGATCTATTCTGGTATCAGACGCAATACTTACTCTCGCTACTCTGAACCCCTTTCTCACTCTGGTTCAGGCTTCGAGCCGCCACCTACCCGCTTGGAGCCTATTATGGTACCTTCGTACCTTACTCTCGAGGTATTTCATATGTTCAACTCGAGAGATAATTTTATACTAATTCATGGGTTAACCCCCAGATTGTTCCCTTAAAAGCATTATGTCGTAGTAAGCTGCCCCTTACCTTTCGTAAGTACGATAGAGTTCCCGAAGAAATGATGACCAGTTTAACATGATGCATCGGAATAAAGGATTGAAGACATCAACGAGAAGGATTAACTTCTTCGAGAAGATCCGTTAGATTATCGTAACGGACCTTTCCCCTTGCTCCTCTTAAATCTCGGACGAGATTTCTTGTAGTGGAGGAGAATTGTGACGCCCGGGTTATTACGCTACAGTAATCCCGCTAATGATGCCACGCCACCTCGGTTCTTTGTGGATAAACTCGCGCTAGTTCGAAACCTGTTCGAATTCAAATCCAAAATCAAGCAAACAATTAAGGTTTTTGAATATTGAAACTAAAATGTTCGGACTGAACCAAATAATGCATAGGTAATTGTGGTGACGAAACCACATTTTTATAAAAGGTTTAAATGCACTTAAGTAATTAAGGTAGTAGGTAAAACAATTACTTAAATGCTTTTAAAAATAATAAACTATTACAAACCACTTTATTTTTGAAGAGCTAAATTATTGGTGGCAAAGGCACAATTTGTAACACTAAATTAGGTGCCACTTTGTAATTTTGTAAAGCTAAAATAAAAGAGGAAATAAATTAAAACAGTAAAAAGAAAAGAAAAAGGGAACAAGAGAGAAGCCCCCCCCCTCCCCCCCCCACTGGGCTTCGGCCCAGCAGGCCGGCCCAGCCGCCCCACGGCCCAGCCGGCAGCCCCCTGGCTTATAGGCCACCCACACCCCCCGAAACCCTAGCCTATCGCCCCCCCACTCACTCCCCTCGCCATCCCTCGCGCCGCCGCATGCCCAGAGGCGAATCGCCTCGTGCCCGACACCCCCTCGCACGCCCCTCCTCCCCTCTCCCCCGATCCCGATCTGGATCGGGGATGAAACCTTCCCCGACCCCGTTCCCCCCTCGGACCCCGACATCGCCCGGCCCCGCCGTCGTCGCCACGTCGCCCCGGAGCCGCCCACGACGCCGTCGCTCGTCGCACCTCGCCGGCGCCTCGACGCACACCGCCGTCGCCGCCCGTCTCCGCCCTCCTCCACGACCGGAGCTCCTACAGCTCGCCGGACCGCCCCGACCCCCATCACAGCCGTCGCCGGACGCCTCCTCGTCTTCCTCCACGCCGCCTTCCCCAAGCCTCGGCGCCCCCTCTCCCCGCCAACGCTGGTGAGGCCATCGGCCTCCGCCTCCCCTTACTCCCCTCTCCTCTCCCGTACGCCTCCGTCGCCCCCGGGCCTCCCCGTCGCCGGTTCCACGCCGTCCGCGGCCAGGCCCCGCCCCCCCGGCCCCCGTTTCCCCCTGGCCGGCGCCCCACCGCGCCCGACGGCCTCGCACCGCGCCCCAGGCCGCGTGCCTCGCGCCGTGGTGCCCTTGCCCCCCCCGTGCCTAGCCGGTTACACCGGCCCCGCCCCGCCTCTGACCTCGTCGTTCCCCGGCGTCCCGACCTCGCCGCGCCGCCCGGCGGGCTTCCTCGTCGCCGACGGCCTCGCCACTCCCGCTCGGGCGCAGCCCCCCTCGGGCACGGGCGCCCTCCCCGCTAGCCACCGCTCCCGTGGCCGGGTGAGCCACTGCCAGCAGGGCCCCACCGGCCCCGCCCCAGAACGCTTCACAAAAAAAAGGAGAAAAGAAACTGAGGGAAAGATAAATAATTAAAATAATTAAAATATTAATTAAATAATTAATTAATTAGAGAATTAATTAACTTAATTATTACTGTTAATTAACCTGCTAATTACCTAATTAGTCAAATAGTCAGCACTAACAGAAACTGACATGTGGGTCCCCTTCCTAGTTGACCAGTCAACTGGTCAACAGTTGACCTGGTCAACGGGGTCCACTGTCAGCCTCTGGTGGCCCTGCTGTGTGCACTCTGCTGGGTGCACATAGCAATTTCACCTTTTAATTCGAATTAATAATAATTTCAGAATATTGTTTAAACTTTAATAAATCATATCTTTTAATCCGTAACTCGGATGAAAATAATTTCAACATGAAAGTTGCTCAGAACGACGAGACGAATCCGGATACGCAGTCCGTTCGTCCGCCACACACCCCTAGCCTATCGAACCTGCAAACTTTCCTCTCCGGTTCATCTGTCTGACAGACGTCTCGAATCGGAAAACTTTCCCGGATGTTTCCCCTTTGCCAAGATCGCTTAGCGCCTGCGTTAGAACACGCCTACCTCATGCATTGTCTGTTATGCACTTGCACGCTATGTATTTCTTGTTTCTTCCCTCTTCTCTCCTAGAGACTCCGAGACCGGCGTCGATGTCCTGTGATCGACTACGCCACCGACGACCCTCTCCCTTGCCAGAGCAAACAGGCAAGCCCCCCTTTGATCACGGATATCGCCTACTCTTCTCTATCGCTTGTATTAGAGTAGTGTAGCATGTTCTCGCTTTCGATTAATCCTATACTTCGCATAGCTTTGTCCTTGCTACTCTTGTTGTTACCTTACCCGTAATCCTATATGCTTAGTATAGGATGCTAGTACTTTCATCTGTGGCCCTACATCCTTGTCCGTCTGTAGTGCTATACTATCGGGCCGTGATCACTCGGGAGGTGATCACGGTATATACTATATACTTTACACTATTACATTACATGTGGTATCGTTCGGAGATGGGGGTGAAAGGACGGGTGGCTCCATCCCTAGAGGGTGGGCCTGGGTTCCCGATGGCCCCGATCGATACTTTGTGGCGAGCGGCAGGCGGGTTGAGACCGCCTAGGAGAGGTGGGCTGCCTGCTCGGGCGCTCATGCGGATACTTAACACGCTAACGAGGTCTTGGTATTTGATCCGAGTTGGCTACGAGCTTATACGCACTAACCATCTACGCGGAGTAGTTATGGGTATCCGGCGTCGTGGTATCACCAAGCACTTCAGACGTCGGCTGACGAATGGCGGCGCCACGGATTGGACTGAACGCCTGATGGGCTAGGTGCGCTTCCGGCCACAGACGCATAACGTGCAGGTGTGCTCAGTGGCGATGGGCCTGCACCCTGGCGCTTAGGTTTAGACCGGCGTGTTGGCCTCTCTGTTGTGCCTAGGTGGGGCTGCGGCGTGTTGATCTTCCGCGGCGGGCATGACCCAGAAAGTGTGTCCGGCCAAATGGGATCAAGCGTCTTTGGGTAAGATGGTGCACCCTCAGGAAGTTAATCTATTCGGATAGCCGTGATCTTGATGCAGAGACGACTTGGAGTTGTACCTTGAGCTTATGACAACTAGAACCGGATACTTGATAAAACACACCCTTCCAAGTGCCAGATACAACCGGTGGTCGCTCTTGCTCAGGGATATGAGCAGGGGATCGCCGGGTAGGATTATTGCTATGTGATGTTACTTGGAGGACTTCACTCGTCCTCTCCTACCATTGCAAGACAGGTGTCGAGCGTAGTCTTCGTTAAGACTAGCTATCCCCTCTTATCTTTGGCATTCTCATTCGATCCTTGATATGGCCCTTTACACATATATCCATGCATATGTAGTGTAGTTCCTTGCTTGCAGTACTTTGGATGAGTACTCACGGTTGCCTTGTTCCCCTTTTCCCCTATCTCTACTCGATTGCTGCAATCGGACGATGGAGCCTGTGGAGCCAGACGCCACCGTCGATGGCGACTACTACTGGAGGTGCCCTCATCGCTACGCAGCACCGACGGCATTTACCGGGAGTAACCTAGGAGGATCCCGAGCAGGAGGCCTGCTCCTCTTCGACCAGATCCCGCTTTGTGCTAGCCATCTTATGGCACCTTGTTTAACTTATGTACGTACTCAGATATTGTTGCTTCATTGACTCGCCTATGATCGAGCACTTGTATTCGAGCCCTCGAGGCCCCTGGCTTGTATTATGATGCTTGTTTGACTTATTTTTATTTGTAGAGTTGTGTTGTGATATCTTTCCGTAAGTCCCTGATCTTGATCGTACACATTTGCGTGCATGATTAGTGTACGATTGAATCGGGGGTGTCACAGTGATCCACACGCGCGCTCATATGATGGGCACCAAAGGACAGCAACATAATTAACCACAAGCAAATTAAACCAATCATAGCAATTCACCAATTACCGGTAGGACAACGAAAATCTACTCAGACATCATAGGATGGCAACACATCATTGTATAATACTATGAAGCATAAAGCACCATGTTCAAGTAGAGGGTGCTACCTCTTGATCACTGCGTTGGTTTTCCCTTGAAGAGGAAAGGCTGATGCAACAAAGTAGCGTAAGTATTTCCCTCAGTTTTTGAGAATCAAGGTATCAATCCAGTAGGAGGTTACAGGCAAGTCGCCTTATACCTGCACAAACAAATAAGAACCTTGCAACCAACGCAATAAAGGGGTTGTCAATCCCTTCATGACTACTTGCAAAAGTGAGATCCGATAGAGATAATAAGATAAATATTTTTGGTATTTTTTATGATATAGATTGGAAACTAATGATTGCAAAGTAAAATAAAGCGGAAACTTATATGATGGAGAATAGACCCGGGGGCCATAGGTTTCACTAGTGGCTTCTCTCAAGATAGCATAAGTATTACGGTGGGTGAACAAATTACTGTCGAGCAATTGATAGAAAAGTGCATAATTATGAGAATATCTAGGCATGATCATGTATATAGGCATCACGTCCATGACAAGTAGACCAAAATGATTCTGTATCTACTACTATTACTCCACACATCGACCGCTATCCAGCATGCATCTAGAGTATTAAGTTCATAAGAAAAGAGTAACGCATTAGGCAAGATGACATGATGTAGAGGGATAAACTCAAGCAATATGATATAAAATCCATCTTTTTATCATCGATGACAACAATACAATACATGGCGTTTCCCCTGCTGTCACTGGGATCGAGCAACGCAAGATTGAACCCAAAGCTAAGCACTTCTCCCATTGCAAGAAAGATAAATCTAGTAGGCCAAACCAAACTGATAATTTGAAGAGACTTGCAAAGATAACAAATCATACATAAAAGAATTCAGAGGAGATTCAAATATTGTTTATAGATAATCTTGATCATAAACCCACAATTCATCGAATCTCGAGAAACACACCACAAAAAGAATTACATCGAATAGATCTCCAAGAAGATCGAGGAGAACTTTGTATTGAGATCCAAAGAGAGAGAATAAGCCATCTAGCTAATAACTATGGACCCGAAGGTCTGTGGTAAACTACTCACACATCATCGGAGAGCCCATGGTGTTGATGTAGAAGCCCTTCGTGATCGATTCCCCCTCCGGCAGAGCGTTGGAAAAGGCCCCAAGATGGGATCTCACGGGTACAGAAGGTTGCGGCGGTGGAAATAGGGTTTCGTGGTGCTTTCGGATGTTTTCGGGGTATGTGGATATATATAGGAGGAAGAAGTAGGTCGGTGGAGCTGCGAGGGGCCCACGAGGGTGGGGGCACGCCAGGCGGCGCGCCTCCCTGCCTCGTGGCCTCCTCGCTTCTTTCTTAACGTCCACTCCAAGTCCCTTGGATCACGTTTGTTCCAAAAATAACTCTCCCGAAGGTTTCATTCCGTTTGGATTCCGTTTGATATTCCTTTTCTGCGGAACACTGAAATAGGCAAAAAGAAATAGCAATTTGCACTGGGCCTTTGGTTAGTAGCTTAGTCCCAAAAAATATATAAAAGTGCTTAGTAAAGCCCATTAAACATCCAAAATAGATAATATAATAGCATGGAACAATAAAAAATTATAGATACGTTGGAGACGTATCAAGCATCCCCAAGCTTAATTCATGCTCGTCCTCGAGTAGATAAATGATAAAAACAGAATTTTTGATGTGGAATGTAATGTCTACTACACAACCTTCTTCTTGTAGACGTTGTTGGGCCTCCAAGTGCAGAGGTTTGTAGGACAATAGCAAATTTCCCTCAAGTGGATGACCTAAGGTTTATCAATCCGTAGGAGGCGAGGGATGAAGATGGTCTCTCTCAAGCAACCCTGCAACCAAATAACGAAGAGTCTCTTGTGTCCCCAACACACCCAATACAATGGTAAATTTTATAGGTGCACTAGTTCGGCGAAGAGATGGTGATACAAGTGCAATATGGATGATAGATATGAGTATTTGTAATCTGAAAATATAAAAACAGCAAGGTAGCAAGCGGTAAAAGTGAGCGTAAACGGTATTGCAATGCTAGGAATCAAGGCCTAGGGTTCATACTTTCACTAGTGCAAGTTCTCTCACCAATAATAACATAGTTGGATCATATAACTATCCCTCAACATGCAACAAAGAGTCACTCCAAAGTCACTAATAGCGGAGAACAAACGAAAAGATTATTGTAGGGTACGAAACCACCTCAAAGTTATCCTTTCTTATCGATCTATTCAAGAGTCCGTAGTAAAATAACACGAAGCTATTCTTTCCGTTCTATCTATCATAGAGTTCGTACTAGAATAACACCTTAAGATACAAATCAACCAAAACCCTGATGTCTACTACACAACCTTTTTCTTGTAGACGCTGTTGGGCCTCTAAGTGCAGAGGTTTGTAAGACAGTAGCAAATTTCTCTCAAGTGGATGACCTAAGGTTTATCAATCCGTGGGAGGCGTAGGATGAAGATGGTCTCTCTCAAACAACACTGCAACCAAATAAAAAGAGTCTCTTGTGTCCCAAACACACCCAATACAATGGTAAATTGTATAGGTGCACTAGTTCGGCGAAGAGATGGTGATACAAGTGCAATATGGATGGTAGGTATAGGTTTTCGTAATCGGAAAATATAAAAACAGCAAGGTAATTAATGATAAAAAGTGAGCACAAACCATATTGCAATGCATTGAAACAAGGC
This sequence comes from Aegilops bicornis, assembly GCA_021605145.1. Classification (NCBI taxonomy): domain Eukaryota; kingdom Viridiplantae; phylum Streptophyta; class Magnoliopsida; order Poales; family Poaceae; genus Aegilops; species Aegilops bicornis. Next base: position 627,228,859 of record CM038674.1, read on the forward strand.
CTAGGGTTCATACTTTCACTAGTGCAAGTTCTCTCAACAATAATAACATAATTGGATCACATAACTATCCCTCAACATGCAACAAAGAGTCACTCCAAAGTCACTTATAGCGGAGAACAAACGAAGATATTATGGTAGGGGACGAAACCACCTCAAAGTTATTCGTTCAGATCGATCTATTCAAGAGTTCGTACTAGAATAACACCTTAAGACACATATCAACCAAAACCCTAATGTCACCTAGATACTCCAATGTGACCTCAACTATCCGTGGGTATGATTATACGATATGCATAACACAATCTTAGATTCATCTATTCGACCAACACAAAGAACTTCAAAGAGTGCCCCAAAGTTTCTACCGGAGAGTCAAGACGAAAACGTGTGCCAACCCCTATGCATAGGTTCATGGGAGGATCCCGCAAGTTGATCACCAAAACATACATCAAGTGGATCAATAGAATACCCCATTGTCACCACGGGCATCCCACGCAAGACATACATCAAGTGTTCTCCAATCCTTAAAGACTCAATCCGATAAGATAACTTCAAAGGGAAAACTCAATCCATTACAAGAGAGTAGAGGGGGAGAAACATCATAAGATCCAACTATAAAAGCAAAGCTCGCGATACATCAAGATCGTATCACCTCAAGAACATGAGAGAGAGAGAGATCAAACAAATAGCTACTGGTACATACCCTCAGCCCCAAGGTTGAACTACTCCCTCCTCGTCATGGAGAGCGCCGGGATGATGAAGATGGCCACCGGTGATGGATCCCACCTCCGGCAGGGTGTCGGAACAGGGTCCCGATTGGTTTTTGGTGGGTACAGAGGTTTGCAGCGGTGGAACTCCCGATCTATTCTGTGCCCCGATGGTTTTAGGTTATATTGATATATATAGGCGAAAGAAGTCGGTCAGGGGAGCCACGAGGGGTCCACGACAGTGGAGGGCGCGCCCAGGGGGGGTGGGCGCGCCTCCTGCCTCGTGCCTCCCTCGTTGATCCCCTGATGTGCACTCCAAGTCTCTCGGATTGCTTTCTTTCCAAAAAATAACTCTCCTGAAGGTTTCATTCCGTTTGGACTCCGTTTGATATTCCTTTTCTTCGAAACACTGAAACAAGGGAAAAACAGGAACTGGCACTGGGCTCTGGGTTAATAGGTTAGTCCCAAAAGTGATATAAAAGTGTTTAATAAAACCCATAAACATCCAAGATGGATAATATAATAGCATGCAACGATCAAAAATTATAGATACGTTGGAGACGTATCAACATCCCCAAGCTTAATTCCTGCTCGTCCTCGAGTAAGTAAATGATAAAAACAGAATTTTTGATGTGAAATGCTTCTTAGCATAATTCTCAGTGTAAATCTTTTTATTGTGGATTGAATATTTAGATCCGAAAGATTCAAGATAAAAGTTTAATGTTGACATAAAAACAATAATACTTTAAACATGCTAACCAAGCAATTATGTCTTATCAAAATAACATAGCCAAAGAAAGCTTATCCCTACAAAATCATATAGTTAGGCCATGTTTCAATATTGTCACACAAACTTTCTCATCATGCATGACCCCGATGACAAGCCGAGCAATTGGTTCATACTTTTAACGCGCTTCAACCTTTTCAACTCTTAGGCAATACATGAGCGCAAGCCATGGATATAGCACTATGGGTGGAGTAAAGTATAATGATGGTGATGACGGGAAAATGGCGGGCGTGAGAATACGCGTCCACGTCATTTATACAGAATTAATATATTTAAATGCGTAAATGCATAAAATAGAAAGGAGATCAAACATTGCAGGTACATTATTTCCAGAACTCTTACATTTACATAAAAGATCTGTTAATTACATCTCCGAAGAGAAAACCCCTGATTAAGAACTCCAACATAGCTATTACATAAGATTGCAACACATTCCTATTACAACATGCTACAAAAAAGAAATTCCTCCTCGCGATCGTCGACGCCGGCATGCTCGGGGGAGCCTTGGACTTTGTTGATATTGTCATGTGAGACGACTTTCATTTATATTTGCTTTCATTTGACTCGTACTGGTATTGGAAGTACGTGTGTGCATGCTTGAATGACTTCACTTACTTTTCCTTGTTGATTAACCAATGTATAGACTCTGATTTATTTTCTTTACTTTGTATGAGAAAGTCATCTTAACGGTTAACCAATCTGTTAAATGAGTCTTCAAACATCATGATGCATGCGTATGGGACATATAGTCATGCACGTGTTCTGTGCAATGCAACTACTTTAGTACTAGCAATTTTAGTACTCTTTGTTTTATGAGTAGATGACATCTACATTTTCTTAATAATTGCAAGCCGTATGGGGGATACATGATCTAACTTTCATGTTATGCGAAGATAAGCTAGATGCGACCTTTTTTAGCATACACATACATGGAGCAGATAAAAGATATTTAATTTGTTTTGGTGGCATATGCAAGTGCACTACAATATTTCGAGTGCGATCAAACTCAGATTATGACTCTGGTCATCTTTTAGTTTTTTTAATGTATGTCCATATGAAGGGACCATACAATTTATTTTGGTTGGGTGGATGTACACCAATTCACCTATAATTAGCTAGGTAGGACGTGTCCATTTTACTTTGCATGCGCCTACACTAGATTCGCCAATATCTAGTTATTTATCGATGATGACGGCTAGCATTATTTAGGGCCAACACATTTTTCTAAAGTGCACCCATTTAGTCTATTTTAGAGACATTTGGTTAATATAATAGCATTTATGATTTGGGCGGTATTTTGTTTATGCACCATGAAGTGGGATGTCAATTTTCTACGCACCCAACTTTGAACATGGTTAATTAAGTTTTGCTACATGACTCAATTTTAGCATATCATGCACACATGTGATCATCGAACATGTGACTAAGTATGGTGTCTTTTGACGAGCACCTATTGTTTTGCAATATTTTTATATGCATCTTATAGTATATAGTTTGTTCCTCATTTTTTTATGTTGATTTTCCCCGAGTCATACCTTTGTCGTGACTTTGTTGAGAACAAAGCCTTCACTCTACATAAGGGAAGAAATACCTTGATTTGTGTCAATATGACCAAACCAGAGGAACTCATCATGCAACTTGTATTTCTTGACATGTGTCAACATGACCATGGCAAGAACAAACTATAAAATTTAGAGAATACCTCTTGACATGTGTCAATATGACCGTGCCAAGAGTAAGATATTAAACTTGTGAGAATACTACTTGACATGTGTCAACATGACCATGCCAAGAGTGAGCTCTTGAATATGGTGAAAATACTACTTGACATGTGTCAATATGACCATGCCAAGAGTAGAATGCCAAATTTGTGGAGGATGAAGGACACTTGGGATGTGTCAATATGACCAAGCCAAGAGCAAGAATCATGTCACTTGGAGAAAAAAAATTCAAGATCTATGTCAATATGACCAAATCAAGAACCATCATATGGAGGAAAAAACAAGGATCATGCTAATTGAAGAAAAGTCCTAGATCTATGTCAATATGACCAAATCAAGAACCATTATATGAGGAAAAAAGCTACTTGACTCATGTAAATATGACCAAGCCAAGAGCAAAAATTGGGCAACATGGAAAAGAATTCATGATCTATGTCAATGTGACCAAATCAAGAATCATCATATGGGGAGAAGCTACTTGGCTCATGTCAATATGACCAAACCAATAGCAAAGATTGAGCAAGCATAGGAAGATCACCAATCAGAGAAGCAAAGGGATTAGGAGAGAACCATGAATCTCACCTTCTTGCTGAACTCCTCCAAATCTCCCTCTCCTCACGTATGTGTGTGTGGAATTTTTCTTGTAGCAGTATATGTGTGTAGCAGAGCAGAACAAGAGAGAATGAGCAGTCCAACCTCCTTTCCTGAATGCTGGAGGGGAGTATCTATAGGAGGGGAGAGCAGCAGGAGCGACAGAGCCCTCTGGCGTGCACGCCCAGGTTTCCAATCATGGGATCATGCATGAAATCGTGGGAGCGTGCGGGCTGGCCCTTTTCTTTAATGTATTTCCTTGATTAATTGCTAGTTGACCGAGGTTTGAACCGGCAAGCCCGTAATCAGCCCCTGTATTTCTTAATCACTGTGTGGGCTTGAATTCTTTAAATCAACTTGTGGGCCTTGGCACCACACCCCTAACATGCATGCATAGCGTTCTGCATCCATGCAATCAAGTAGCTGTATTTTTTTAATTGGCTAAGCCTGATTAACCATTAATGATGCATTAAGGTTTTTTTATGAGGGTGTGCACACTTAATTATTTCCTACACAAATTAAAGTTCAATATCATACATGAGATGAGTACGTCGACAAAATATTTCCCAACTGTATATATGTGTCGACACCTCATCGAAAGCATTTATTTATTTCTATATAACGTGTGTATATTTTGTTTGCGTGATATATTTTTTTATGCGTCGCGTTGATATTTCTTCTCGGCGACGGAACAAGGACTCAGAAATATTATGATTTCATGTTGATATTTGACATCCGCCGTAGGTGGCGGCCTGCATGGATGAAAGTTATGTATTATTTTAGTCGGGACGAATTTTTCATGGAGATTTTTATTCACTTTGCAAAATTTCCAAATATCGACTCTTTTTATTAAATTATTTTGTGTGCCTGTTGTATTGTATTAAGCGATGGAAATTCACCATGGTCGTTTACACGCAATGGTGTACTTTATCATTTTCACCATTTAAAGTAATTCATTTGTTTTAATCGCATTATATTTCCTTCGGCCAAAATTGGTGTCAACAGATGGGGGTTATGAGAGAAGACAAAAAGGTAGAAGATAGTCTCACATCAACTAGGTGTATCAATGGGCTATGAAGATGCCCATTAATAGATATCAATGTGAGTGAGTAGGGATTGCCATGCAACGGATGCACTAGAGCTATAAGTGTATGAAAGCTCAAAAAGAAACTAAGTGGGTGTTCATCCAACTCGCTTGCTCACGAAGACCTAGGGCATTTTGAGGAAGCCCATCATTGGAATATACAAGCCAAGTTCTATAATGTAAAAATTCCCACTAGTATATGAAAGTGACAACATAGGAGACTCTCTATCATGAAGATCATGGTGCTACTTTGAAGCACAAGGGTGGTAAAAGGATAGTAGCATTGTCCCTTCTCTCTTTTTCTCTCATTTTTTATTTGGCCTTTTCTCTTTTTTTATGGCCCTTTTTTTAGTCCGGAGTCTCATCCTGACTTGTGGGGGAATCATAGTCTCCATCATCTTTTCCTCACTTGGGACAATGCTCTAATAATGATGATCATCACACTTTTATTTTCTTACAACTCAAGAATTACAACTCGATACTTAGAGAAAAATATGACTCTATATGAATGCCTCCGGCGGTGTACTGGGATGTGCAATGACTCATGAGTGACATGTATGAAATAATTATGAACGGTGGCTTTGCCACAAATATGATGCCAACTACATGATTATGCAAAGCAATATGACAATGATGGAGCGTGTCGTAATAAACGGAATGGTGGAAAGTTGCATGGCAATATATCTCGGAATGGCTATGGAAATGCCATGATAGGTAGGTATGGTGGCTGTTTTGAGGAAGATATAGGGAGGTTCATGTGTGATAGAGCGTATCGTATCACGGGGATTGGATGCACCGGTGAAGTTTGCACCAACTCTCAATGTGAGAAAGGGCAATGCACGGTACCGTAGAGGCTAGAAAACTATGGAAGGTTGAGAGTGTGTGACGCCCCTGATTTAATCATACACTAATCATGCACGCAAATGTGTACGATCAAGATCAGGGACTCACGGGAAGATATCACAACACAACTCTACAAATAAAATAAGTCATACAAGCATCATAATACAAGCCAAGGGCCTCGAGGGCTCGAATACAAGTGCTCGATCATAGACGAGTCAATGGAAGCAACAATATCCGAATCTGAGACATAAGTTATACAAGTTGCCATAAGATGGCTAGCACAAATCGGGATACAGATCGAAAGAGGCGCATGCCTCCTGCCTGGATCCTCCTAAACTACTCACAGTGGTCGCGGTAGGGCCTGACGTAGTAGTAGGCACCTCGGTGTAGTAGTAAATCATCGACGGTGGCGTCGCTCTGGGCTCCATCGTGCAGTTGCAGCAATTGAGTAGAGGTAGGGAAAAGGGGAACAAGGCAACCGTGAGTACTCATCCAAAGTACTGCAAGCAAGGAGCTACACTACATATGCATGGATATATGTGTAAAGGGCCATATCGGTGGACTGAACTGCAGAATGCCGAGAATAAGAGGGGATAGCTAGTCTTATCGAAGACTACGCTTCAGTCACTGTCTTGCAAATGTAGAAGAGGGCAGGTTGAAGTCCTCCAAGTAACATCACATAGCAATAATCCTACCCGGCGATCCCTCCTCGTATCCACGAGAGAGAGCGACCACCGGTTGTATCCGCACTTGGAAGGGTGTGTTTTATTAAGTATCCGGTTCTAATTGTCATAAGGTCAAGGTACAACTCCAAGTCGTCCTGCTATCAAGATCACGGCTATTCGAATAGATTAACTTCCTGCAGGGTGCACCAACTTACCCAACACGTTTGATCCCATTTGGCGGACACACTTTCTCGGGTCATGCCCGGCGCGGAAGATCAACACGTCGCAGCCCCACCTAGGCTCAACAGAGAGGTCAAGACGCCGGTCTAAACCTAGGCGCCTGTGGGTCTGGGCCCATCACCTGAACACACACGCATGTTGCGTGGGCGGCGGAAGCAGACCTAGCCTAGTGGCGTTCGGTCCAATCCGGCCACGCCGCTCGATCGGCGTCATGAAGTGCTTGGTGATACCACGACGCCGAGTGCCCATATCTTTCCCACGTAGTTGGTTAGTGCGTATAGGCTCGTAGCCAACTCGGATCAAATACCAAGATCTCATTGAGCGTGTTAAGTATCCACGAACGCCCGAACAGGCCGAGCCCACCTCTCCCTAAGCGGTCTCAACCTGCCCTGCCAGCTCCGCCACAAAGATCCACTCGCGGGTGCTCCACCAAAGACCCGACTTTTAGTCTCCACATGTATCATGTATAAGTATATAGTATATACCGTGATCACCTCCCGAGTGATCACGGCCCGATAGTATAGCACGGCAGACGGACAAGAATGTAGGGCCACAGATGAAAATACTAGCATCCTATACTAAGCATATAGGATTGCAGGTAAGGTAATAACAGTAGTAACAAGGGCAGGCTATGCATCAGGATAGGTATAATGTAAAGCAAGAACATGCTACACTACTCTAATGCAAGCGATATAGAGTAGAATAGGCGATATCTGGTGATCAAAGGGGGCTTGCACAGTTGCTCACGGCAAGAGAGAGGGGTTAAATCAACTCCGTAGGTCGAATCAAAGGCAGCGGCTTGGTCTCGTAGTCTACCGGAGAGAAGAGGGGGAAGAAACAATGAATACCATGTAAACAGATGCATATCGATGCATGACATGACAATTAACGGTGCTAGGTGTGCCCGAACGTGGTATGAGGTGGTACCGGTTAAGGGGGGGAAACATCCAGGAAAATATCCCCGGGGTTTCGTGTTTTCGGGCAGAGGAGCCGGAGGGGGAAAGTTGCGAGTTCGATATGTTAGGGGTGTGTGGCGGACGAACGGACTACATATCCGGATTCGTCTCGTCGTTCTGAGCAACTTTCATGTTGAAAATATTTTAATCCGAGTTACAGATTAAAAGATATGATTTTCTAAAGATTTTATTAATTTCTGGAATTTAATTAATTATTTAATTAATTCCAAAATGGATTTATGACATCAGCATGATGTCATGCTGACGTCAGCAGTCAACATAGTTGATCGGGTCAAACCGACACGTGGGTCCCAGCTTGTCATTGTCTAAGACTAACTAATCAGCTTTAGTTAGTCTAACTAAAATGATTAAGTTTATTAACTATAATTAATTAGGCTAACTAATCAGGATTAGTTAAGTTAATTAATTCTTTAATTAATTAATTAATGTTTTAGTTATTTTAATTATTTATTTATTTTTTTATTTATTTTTTTAAATCTGTTTTTAATCCTGCTTCAAGGCGGGCCCCTAGTCGATGGGTCGGGGGCCTTAGCGGATCGGGCGCTAGCGGCACAAAGTGGGCGATCGCCCGGCAACAAGGCGTCGCATGCTGAGGCCGACCTACCGGGCAAGGCGAGGCCGAGGCCGAGGCGAGGAGGGAGGTGGACTGAGCGGGGCCAACTCGTCAGAGGCGGGCGCACCCATGCGCTGGGGTGCAACCCGCCCGGTGCAAGGCGAGGTCGCCGGCGGCAGAGCAGGGGCTTGGGGAGGCGCGGCGAGGGGACGATAGAGAAGCTGCGTGGCGGCGACGGCGGCCCTCAAAGGCAAGGCAGCGGGGGCAGGGCTCGTGGTGGCGAGAGAGAAGCGCGCGGCACGGGCTAACTGAAAGCGGTGCCGAGGCGAGCGCCAAGGCGAGGCAGGAGGCAGAGGAGAAGAAGCGGGGCGAGGCGAGGAGGACTCGGGCGCAGCGGGCGATCGCGGTGGTGAGCCCGCACGCCGACGGGCGAGCGGAACGGGGAATGGAGAGGAAGCCCGTAGCCTCACCGGGGGCTGAGGGGTCCGGCAATGGGGTCGGGAGGAGACGGAGACGGCGTGCGTAGGGGGGAAAGGCAGGCCGGTGGGGGAGGAGAGGAGGCAGGCCGGCGATGTAGCTCGGCGACGAAGGCGTCGGGCGGCGGGGATCGTCGACGTCGGGGGTGGAGGGGCGAGGGGATCGGGATCCCGATCCAGGTCCAACCGACGAGGGGGAGTTGGGGGGGTGAGTGGGTGTCGGTGGGGTTAGGGTTAGGGTAGTGGGGGGATAAGGTGAGTGGGAGGGCGGTTGGGCCTGGCCGGTTGGGCCTAATGGGTTGACCAGTGAGCCTTCAGCCCGATTGGCGAGGAGGCCCTTTCTTCTTTTTTTTGTTTGTTCTGTTTTTTTCTTTTATTTATTTACTTTTCTGTTTTAAATAATTTTAAATTATTTAGGCCTTTTATAAAAATGTGTTTATTTCACGATAATTTCCTATGCAATATTTGGCAACCCCCGAACATTTTAGTTTTAAATTTTTGAAAACTTTTATTGCTATCATAAATTTAAATCTGAATTTCGAAACAGTTTTGAATTAACCCGTGGTTAACTACAGTGGCAAAGGTGACGTGGCACCATCAACGTGAGATTACTGTAGCATGATTATCCGGGGGTTACAGAGTGCGTATAATCCATGGACTCACATTAGTCATAAAGAACTCATATACTTATTGCAAAAGTTTATTAGCCCTCGAAGCAAAGTACTACTACGCATGCCCCTAGAGGGATAGATTGGTAGGAAAAGACCATCGCTCGTCCCCGACTGTCACTCATAAGGAAAGCAATAAAAGAACACCTATGTGTTAACAGTGTTACACAACTTTTACCATACGTGCATGCTACGGGACTTACCAACTTTAACACAAGTATTTCTCAATTTCACAATTACTCAACTAGCATACTCTAATATTACCACCTTTATATCTCAAAACACTTATCAAGTATCTAACTTCTCATGATATTCAATGAACTCAATATGGAAGATGAATTTCAAAATAAAAGCAAATTACCATGCTGTTTAAGACTCTCAAAATAATATAAGTGAAGCATGAGAGTTCATATATTTCTTCAAAATGAAACTACCGTCGTGCTCTAAAAGATATAAGTGAAGCACTAGAACAATCGACAAACTACTCTAAAAGATATAAGTGAATATCAATGAGTAGTCGAATAATTATGCAACTATGTGAAGATTCTCTAACATTTAAGAATTTCAGATCTTGGTATTTTATTCAAACAGCAAGCAGAACAAAAGAAAAATGAAATGACGCTCCAAGCAAAACACATATCATGTGGTGAATAAAAATATAGCTCCAAGTAAAGTTACCGATGGACGAAGACGAAAGAGGGGATGCCTTCCGGGGCATCCCCAAGCTTAGGCTCTTGGTTATCATTGAATATTACCTTGGGGTGCCTTGGGCATCCCCAAGCTTAGGCTCTTTCCACTCCTTATTCCATAGTCCATCGAATCTTTACGCAAAACTTGAAAACTTCACAACACAAAACTTAACAGAAAATCTCGTGGGCTCCGTTAGCGAAAGAAAACAAAACACCACTTCAAGTTACTGTAATGAAATCATTCTTTATTTATATTGGTGTTAAACCTACTGTATTCCAACTTATCTATGGTTCATACCCTCCGATACTACTCATAGATTCATCAAAATAAGCAAACAACACACAGAAAACAGAATCTGTCAAAAACAGAACAGTCTGTAGTAATCTATATGAAACGTATACTTTTGGAACTACAAAAATTCTAAAATAAATTGGTGGACCTGAGGAATTTGTCTAGTAATCATCTTCAAAAAGAATCAACAAAATAGCACTCTCCAGTAAATTGTTTTAGCTAATCTCGTGAGCGCTAAAGTTTCTGAGTTTTACAGCATGATCATAAAGACTTCACCCAAGTCTTCCCAAAGGTTCTACTTGGCACAAACACTAATTAAAACATAAAACCACATCTTAACGGAAGCTAGCTGTGTTATTTATTACTAAACAGAACCAAAAATAAAGAGACTAAAATAAAATTGGGTTGCCTCCCAACAAGCGCTAACGTTTAACGCCCTAGCTAGGCATGATGATTTCAATGATGCTCACATAAAAGATAAGAATTGAAACATAAAGAGAGCATCATGAAGAATATTACTAGCACATTTAAGTCTAACCCACTTCCTATGCATAGGGATTTTGTGATCAAACAATTTATGGGAACAATAATCAACTAGCATAGGAAGGTAAAACAAGCATAACTTCAAAACTTTAAGCACACATAGAGGAAACATGATATTGTTGCAATTCATACAAGTATATATTCCTCCCTCATAATAATTTTCAGTAGCACCATGAATGAATTCAACAATATAACCATAATATAAAGCATTCTTTTCATGATCTACAAGCATATAATTTTTATTACTCTCCACATAAGCAAATTTATTCTCATGAATAGTAGTGGGAGCAAACTCAATAAAATAACTATCATATGATTGAAAATTAAGATCAAGATGACAAGTTTCATGGTTATCATTATTCTTTAAAGCATACGTGTCATTACAATAATCATCATAGATATGAGGCATGCTTTCATCATAGTAAATTTTCTCATCAAAGCTTGGGGTACAAAAAATATCATCTTCATCAAACATAGCTTCCCCAAGCTTGTGGCTTTGCATATCATTAGCATCATGGATATTCAAGGAATTCATACTAACAACATTGCAATCATTCTCATCATACAAAGATCTAGTGAAAAACATTTTATAGATTTCTTCTCCTAGCACTTGAGCACAATTTTCCTTTCCATCATTCTCACGAAAGATATTAAAAACATGAAGCGTATGAGACAAACTCAATTCCATTTTTAGTTTTCTTTTATAGACTAAACTAGTGATAAATCAAGAAACAAAAAGATTCGATTGCAAGATCTAAAGATATACCTTCAAGCACTCACCTCCCCGGCAACGGCACCAGAAAAGAGCTTGATGTCTACTACACAACCTTCTTCTTGTAGACGTTGTTGGGCCTCCAAGTGCAGAGGTTTGTAGGATGATGAAAATTTCCCTCAAGTGGATGACCTAAGGTTTATCAATCCGTGGGAGGCGTAGGATGAAGATGGTCTCTCTCAAACAACCCTGCAACCAAATAACAAAGAGTCTCTTGTGTTCGCAACACACCCAATACGATGGTAAATTGTATAGGTGCACTAGTTCGGCGAAGAGATGGAGATAAAAGTGCAATATGGATGGTAGATATAGGTTTTTGTAATCTGAAAATATAAAAACAGCAAGGTAATTAATGATAAAAGTGAGCACAAACCGTATTGCAATGCGTTGAAACAAGGCCTAGGGTTCATACTTTCACTAGTGCAAGTTCTCTAAAAAATAATAACATAATTGGATCACATAACTATCCCTTAACATGCAACAAAGAGTCACTCCAAAGTCACTAATAGCAGAGAACAAACGAAGAGATTATGGTAGGGTACGAAACCACCTCAAAGTTATTCGTTCGGATCGATCTATTCAAGAGTTTGTACTAGAATAACACCTTAAGACACGTATCAACCAAAACCCTAATGTCACCTAGATACTCCAATGTCACCTCAAGTATTCGTGGGTATGATTATACGATATGCATCACACAATCTCAGATTCATCTATTCAACCAACACAAAGAATTTCAAAGAGTGCCCCAAAGTTTCTACCGGAGAGTCAAGATGAAAATGTGTGCCAACCCCTATGCATAGGTTCATGGGCGGAACCGACGAGTTGATCACCAAAACATACATCAAGTGGATCAATAGAATACACCATTGTCACCACGGACATCCCACACAAGACATACATCAAGTGTTCTCAAATCCTTAAAGAATCAATCCGATAAGATAACTTCAAAGGGAAACTCAATCCATTACAAGAGAGTAGAGGGGGAGAAACATCATAAGATCCAACTATAATAACAAAGCTCGTGAGACATCAAGATCATATCACCTCAAGAACACGAGAGAGAGAGAGACATATCAAACACATAGCTACTGGTACATACCCTCAGCACCGAGGGTGAACTACTCCTAAATCGTCATGGAGAACGCCGGGATGATGAAGATGGCCACCGGTGATGGATACCGCCTCCGTGTGCGGAACAGGGTCCCGATTGGTTTTTGGTGGCTACAGAGGCTTGCGGCGGCGGAACTCCCGATCTATTCTGTGCCCCGATGGTTTTAGGGTATATTGATATATATATAGGCAAAAGAAGTCGGTCAGGGGAGCCACGAGGGGCCCACGAGGGTGGAGGGCACGCACAGGGGGTGGGCGCCCCCTGCCTCGTGCCTCCCTTGTTGATCCCCTGACGTGCACTCCAAGTCTCCCGGATTGCTTTCTTTCCAAAAATAACTCTCCTGAAGGTTTCATTCCGTTTGATATTCCTTTTCTTCGAAACACTGAAACAAGGGAAAAAATAGGAACTGGCACTAGGCTCTGGGTTAATAAGTTAGTCCAAAAAGTGATATAAAAGTGTTTAATAAAGCCTATAAACATCTAAGATGGATGATATAATAGCATGGAACAATAAAAAATTATAGATACGTTGGAGACGTATCAAACCCTAATGTCACCTAGATACTCCAATGTCACCTTAAGTACCCGTGGGTATGATTATACGATATGCATCACACAATCTCAGATTCATCTATTCAACCAACACAAAGAACTTCAAAGAGTGCCCCAAAGTTTCTACCGGAGAGTCAAGACGAAAACATGTGCCAACCCCTATGCATGGTCACGGAACCCGCAAGTTGATCACCAAAACATACATCAAGAATCAATAGAATACCCCATTGTCACCATGGGTATCCCACGCAAGACATACATAAAGTGTTCTGAAATCCTTAAAGACTTAGTCCGATAAGATAACTTCACAGGAAAAACTCAATCCATTACAAGAGAGTAGAGGGGGAGAAACATCATAAGATATGCTACCTCTTGAGCACTGCGTTGGTTTTCCCTTGAAGAGGAAAGGATGATGCAACAAAGTAGCGTAAGTATTTCCCTCAGTTTTTGAGAATTAAGGTATCAATCCAGTAGGAGGCTACGCGCGAGTCCCTCGTTCCTACACAAAACAAATAACTCCTCGCAAACAACGTGATAAGTGGTTGTCAATCCCTTCACGGACACTTACGAGAGTGAGATCTGATAGATATGATAGGATAATATTTTTGGTATTTTTGTGATAAAGATGCAAAGTAAAATAAAAGCAAAGTAAAAAGCAAAGGAAATAACTAAGTGTTGGAAGATTAATATGATGAAGATAGACCCGGGGCCATAGGTTTGATGGTGGCTTCCCTCAAGAGCATAAGTATTTTACGGTGGGTGAACGAATTCTTGTTGAGCAATTGTGAGAATTGAGCATAGTTATGAGAATATCTAGGTATGATCATGTATATAGGAATCACGTCCGAGACAAGTAGACCGACTCGCCTGCATCTACTACTATTACTCCACTCATCGACCGCTATCCGGCATGCATCTCGAGTATTAAGTTCATGAAAACAGAGTAACGCCTTAAGCAAGATGACATGATGTAGAGGGATAAATTCATGCAATATGATAAAACCCCATCTTGTTATCCTTGATGGCAACAATACAATCGTGCCTTGCTGCCCCTCATCCTTTGGGAAAGGACACCGCAAGATTGAACCCAAAGTTAAGCACTTCTCCCATTGCAAGAAAGATCAATCTAGTAGGCCAAACCAAACTGATAATTCAAGAGACTTGCAAAGATAACCAATCATACATAAAAGAATTCAGAGAAGATTCAAATATTGTTCATAGATAATCTTGATCATAAACTCACAATTCATCGGTCTCAACAAACACACCGCAAAAAGAAGATTACATCGGATAGATCTCCACAAGAGAGGGGGAGAACATTGTATTAAGATCCAAAAAGAGAGAAGAAGCCATCTAGCTACTAACTATGGACCCGAAGGTCTGAGGTAAACTACTCACACTTAATTGGAGAGGCTATGGTGATGATGTAGAAGCCCTCCGTGATGGATGCCCCCTCGGTGAGCTCCTAACAGGCCCCAAGATGGGATCGGTGCATGAAGGTTGCGGCAGTAGAATTAGGTTTTTGGCTCCGTCTCTGATCATTTGGGGGTATGTAGGTATATATAGGAGGAAGGAGTATGTCGGTGGAGCAACAGGGGGCCCACGAGGGTGGAGGGCGCGCCCGGGGGGTGGGCGCCCCCCTGCCTCGTGCCTCCCTCGTTGATCCCCTGACGTGCACTCCAAGTCTCCCGGATTGCTTTCTTTCCAAAAATAACTCTCCTGAAGGTTTCATTCCGTTTGATATTCCTTTTCTTCGAAACACTGAAACAAGGGAAAAAACAGGAACTGGCACTGGGCTCTGGGTTAATAAGTTAGTCCGAAAAGTGATATAAAGTGTTTAATAAAGCCCATAAACATCCAAGATGGATAATATAATAGCATGGAACAACAAAAAATTATAGATACGTTGGAGACGTATCAAACCCTAATGTCACCTAGATACTCCAATGTCACCTTAAGCACCCGTGGGTATGATTATACGATATGCATCACACAATATCAGATTCATCTATTCAACCAACACAAAGAACTTCAAAGAGTGCCCCAAAGTTTCTACCGGAGAATCAAGACGAAAACATGTGCCAACCCCTATGCATAAGTTCACAAGGTCACGGAACCATAAGTTGATCACCAAAACATACATCAAGAATCAATAGAATACCCCATTGTCACCATGGGTATCCCACGCAAGACATACATAAAGTGTTCTCAAATCCTTAAAGAATTAGTCCGATAAGATAACTTCAAAGGGAAAACTCAATCTATTACAAGAGAGTAGAGGGGGAGAAACATCATAAGATATGCTACCTCTTGAGCACTGCGTTGGTTTTCCCTTGAAGAGGAAAGGATGATGCAACAAAGTAGCGTAAGTATTTCCCTCAGTTTTTGAGAACCAAGGTATCAATCCAGTAGGAGGCTACGCGCGAGTCCCTCGTTCCTACACAAAACAAATAACTCCTAGCAACCAACGTGATAAGTGGTTGTCAATCCCTCCACGGACACTTACGAGAGTGAGATCTGATAGATATGATAGGATAATATTTTTGGTATTTTTGTGATAAAGATGCAAAGTAAAATAAAAGCAAAGTAAAAAGCAAAGGAAATAACTAAGTGTTGGAAGATTAATATGATGAAGATAGACCCGGGGCCATAGGTTTGATGGTGGCTTCTCTCAAGAGCATAAATATTTTACGGTGGGTGAACGAATTACTGTTGAGCAATTGACAGAATTGAGCATAGTTATGAGAATATCTATGTATGATCATGTATATAGGAATCACGTCCGAGACAAGTAGACCGACTCCTGCCTGCATCTACTACTATTACTCCACTCATCGACCGCTATCCAGCATGCATCTCGAGTATTAGGTTCATGAAAACAGAGTAACGCCTTAAGCAAGATGACATGATGTAGAGGGATAACTTCATGCAATATGATAAAAACCCCATCTTGTTATCCTTGATGGCAACAATACAATACGTGCCTTTGCTGCCCCTCATCACGGGAAAGGACACCACAAGATTGAACCCAAAGCCAAGCACTTCTCCCATTGCAAGAAAGATCAATCTAGTAGGCCAAACCAAACTGATAATTCGAAGAGACTTGCAAAGATAACCAATCATACATAAAATAATTTAGAGAAGATTCAAATATTGTTCATAGATAATCTTGATCATAAACCCACAATTCATCGGTCTCAACAAACACACCGCAAAAAGAAGATTACATAGGATAGATCTCCACAAGAGAGGGGGAGAACATTGTATTAAGATCCAAAAAGAGAGAAGAAGCCATCTAGCTACTAACTATGGACCCGAAGGTCTAAGGTAAACTACTCACACTTCATTGGAGAGGCTATGGTGATGATGTAGAAGCCCTCCGTGATGGATGCCCCCTCCGGCGGAGCTCCGGAACAGGCCCCAAGATGGGATCGGGTACAAAAGGTTGCAACAGTAGAATTAGGTTTTTGGCTCCGTCTCTGATCATTTGGGGGTATGTAGGTATATATAGGAGGAAGGAGTATGTCGGTGGAGCAACAGGGGGCCCATGAGGGCGGAGGGCGCGCCCGGGGGGTGGGCGCCCCCCTGCCTCGTGCCCTCCTGGATCATAATCTTCCTAAAAATCACGTTCCTGAAGGTTTCATTCCGTTTGGACTCCGTTTGATATTCCTCTTCTGCGAAACTCTGAAATAGGCAAAAAACAGCAATTCTGGGCTGGGCCTCCGATTAATAGGTTAGTCCCAAAAATAATATAGAAGTGGATAATAAAGCCCAATAATGTCCAAAACAGTAGATAATATAGCATGGAGCAAACAAAAATTATAGATACGTTGGAGACGAATCAAGCATCCCCAAGCTTAATTCCTGCTCGTCCTCGAGTAGGTAAATGATAAAAACAGAATTTTTGATGCGGAGTGCTACTTGGCATAATTTCAATGTTATTCTTCTTAATTGTGGTATGAATATTCAGATCTGAAAGATTCAAGATAAAAGTTCATATTGACATAAAAATAATAATACTTCAAGCATACTAACTAAGCAATAATGTCTTCTCAAAACAACATGGCCAAAGAAAGTTCATCCCTACAAAATCATATAGTTTAGTCATGCTCCATTTTCGTCACACAAGAATGCTCTCATCATGCACAACCCCGATGACAAGCCAAGCAATTGTTTTATACTTTAGTAATCTCAAACCTATAAACTTTCACGCAATATATGAGTGCGAGCCATGTACATAGCACTATGGGTGGAATAGAATATGATCATGGGGGTTATGTGGAGAAGACAAAAAAAGGAGAAAGTCTCACATCAATGAGGCTAATCTATGGGCTATGGAGATGCCCATTGATTGATGTTAATCAAAGGAGTAAGGATTGCCATGCAACAGATGCACTAGAGCTATAAATGTATGAAAGCTCAACAAAAGAAACTAAGTGGGTGTGCATCCAACTTGCTTTCTCACGAAGACCTATGGCACTTGAGGAGGCCCATTGTTGGAATATACAAGCCAAGTTCTATAATGAAAAATTCCCACTAGTATATGAAAGTGACAAAACAAGAGACTCTCTATCATGAAGATTATGGTGCTACTTTGAAGCACAAGTGTGGCAAAGGATAGTAGCATTGTCCCTTCTCTCTTTCTCTCTCTCTTTCTTTTTTTTGGGCCTTCTCTTTTTTTATGACCTTTATCTTCTTCTTTTTTATTCCTCACTTGGGAAAATGCTCTAGAAAATGATGAGCATCGCACTTCTATTTATTTACAACTCAATGATTACAACTCGATACTAGAACAAAATATGACTCTATATGAATGCCTCCGGCGGTGTACCGGGATATGCAATGGACCAAGAGTGACATGTATGAAAGAATTATGAACGGCGGCTTTGCCACAAATACTATGTCAACTACATGATCATGCTAAGCAATATGACAATGATGAATGTGTCATGATAAACGGAATGGTGGAAAGTTGCATGGCAATATATCCCGGAATGGCTATGGAAGTGCCATAATAGGTCGGTATGGTGGCTGTTTTGAGGAAGATATAAGGAGGTTTATGTGTGAAAGAGCGTATCATATCACGGGGTTTGGATGCACCGGCGAAGTTTGCACCAACTCTCAATGTGAGAAAGGGCAATGCACGGTACCAAAGAGGCTAGCAATGATGGAAGGGTGAGAGTGCGTATAATCCATGGACTCAACATTAGTCATAAAGAACTCACATACTTATTGCAAAAATCTACAAGTCATCAAAAACCAAGCACTACGCGCTTGCTCCTAGGGGGATAGATTGGTAGGAAAAGACCATCGCTCGCCCCCGACCGCCACTCATAAGGAGGACAATCAAAGAACACCTCATGTTTCAAATTTGTTACATAAAGTTTTCCATACGTGCATGCTACGGGACTTGCAAACTTCAACACAAGAATTTCTCAAATTCACAACTACTCAACTAGCACGACTTTGATATTATTACCTCCATATCTCAAAACAATCATCAAGCATCAAACTTCTCTTAGTATTCAAAACACTCATAAGAAAGTTTTTACTAATCTTGTATACCTAGAATATTAGGATTATTTAAGCAAATTATCATGCTATTTAAGGCTCTCAAAATAATCTAAGTGAAGCATGAGAGGTCAATAGTTTCTATAAAACAAATCCACCACCGTTCTCTAAAAGATATAAGTGAAGTACTAGAGCAAAACTATATAACTCAAAAGATATAAGCGAAGCACAAAGAGTATTCTAATAAATTCCAAATCATGTATGGCTCTCTCAAAAGGTGTGTACAGCAAGGATGATTGTGGTAAACTAAAAAGCAAAGACTCAAATCATACAAGACGCTCCAAGCAAAACACATATCATGTGGTGAATAAAATTATAGCTCCAAGTAAAGTTACCGATGGAAGTAGGCGAAAGAGGGATGCCTTCAGGGCATCCCCAAGCTTTGGCTTTTGGTGTCCTTAGATTATCTTGGGGTGCCATGGGCATCCCCAAGCTTAGGCTCTTTCCACTCCTTGTTCCATAATCCATCAAAATCTTTCACCCAAAACTTGAAAACTTCACAACATAAAACTCAACAGAAATATCGTGAGCGCCGTTAGCGGAAGAAAACAAAAGACCACTTCAAGGTACTGTAATGAACTCATTCTTTATTTATATTGGTGTTAATCCTACTGTATTCCAATTTCTCTATGGTTTATAAACTATTTTACTAGCCATAGATTCAACAAAATAAGCAAACAACACACGAAAAACAGAATCTGTCAATAAAACAAAACAGTCTGTAGTAATCTGTAACTAACGCAAATTTCTGGAACTCCAAAAAATCATCCAAAATAGGAAGACCTAGACAATTTGTTTATTGATTGGCAGAAATTGGAATCACTATTTTATCACGTGCTGGTGATTTTTAACAATTATTTTCTTGAACAGAAAGTTTCTGGAAATTACAGCAAGATCAAATAACTATCATCCAAGAAGATCCTATAGGTTTAACTTGGCACAAACACTAATTAAAACATAAAAACACATATAACCAGAGGCTAGATCAAAGATTTATTCCTAAACAGAAGCAAAAAGCAAAAAAAACTAAAAATAAAATTGGGTTGCCTCCCAACAAGCGCTATCGTTTAACGCCCCTAGCTAGGCATGAAAAGCAAGGATAGATCTAGGTATTGCCATCTTTGGTAGGCAATCCATAAGTGGCTATCATGATAGATTCATATGGTAATTTTATTTTCTTCCTAGGGAAGTGTTCCATGCCTTTTTTTACTGGAAATTGGAATCTAATATTCCCTTCCTTCATATCAATAACACCAACCGTTCTAAGGAAAGGTGTACCAAGAATAATAGGACATGAAGGAGTGCAATCTATATCAAGAACAATAAAATCTACGGGCACATAATTACTATTTGTAACAATAAGAACATCATTAATTCTTCCCATAGGTTTCTTAATAGTGGAATCCGCAAGGTGCAAGTTTAGAGAGCAATCATCAAAATCAAGGAAATCTAGCAAATTGCACAAAGTTTTGGGAATAGTGGAAACACTAGCACCCAAATCACATAAAGCATAGAACTCATGATCCTTAATCTTAATTTTAATAGTTGGTTCCCACTCATCATAAAGTTTTCTAAGGATAGAAACTTCCAACTCAAGCTTTTCTTCATAAGATTGCATCAAGGCATCAATGATATGTTTAGTAAACGCTTTATTTTGACTATAAGCATGAGGAGAATTTAGCACGGATTGCAACAAGGAAATACAATCAATCAAACATCAATTTTCATAATTAAATTCCTTGAAATCCAAAATAGTGGGTTTAGCAACATCTAGGGTTTTAATTTCTTCAATCCCATTTTTATCAATTTTAGCATCAAGATCTAAAAACTCCGAATTTTTGGAACGCCTTCTAGGTAAAGGTGGATCATATTCAGTCCCATCATTATCAAGATTCATATTGCAAAACAAAGATTTAATAGGGGACACATCAATAACTTTTAGATATTCATCTTTATTTTCGTAGTAATTTGAAGAACACACTTTTATAAAACAATCTTTCTTAGCACGCATCCTAGCGGTTCTTTCTTTGCACTCATCAATGGAAATTCTCATGGCTTTGAGAGACTCATTGATATCATGCTTAGGTGGAATAGATCTAAGCTTTAAAGAATCAACATCAAGAGAAATTCGATCAACACTCCTTGCCAAATCATCAACTTTAAGCAATTTCTCTTCAAGCAAAGCATTGAAATTCTTTTGCAAATTCATAAATTCCTTAACACTATTCTCAAATTCAGAGGGCATCTTATTAAAATTTCCATAAGAGTTGTTGTAGGAATTTCCATAATTATTAGAGGGATTACTAGGATAAGGCCTAGGATTAAAGTTTCCTCTATACGCGTTGTTACCAAAATTATTCCTACCAACAAAATTCACATCCATAGCTTCATTATTATTCTCAATCAAAGTAGACAAGGGCATATCATTAGGATCAGAAGAAACACTCTCATTAGCAAATAATTTCATAAGTTCATCCATCTTTCCACTCAAAACATTAATTTCTTCTATCGCATGCACCTTTTTATTAGTAGATCTTTCGGTGTGCCATTGAGAATAATTAACCATAATATTATCTAGGAGTTTAGTAGCTTCTCCTAAAGTGATTTCCATAAAAGTGCCTCCTTGGCCGAATCTAAAATATTTCTAGAAGAAAATTCAATCCGGCATAAATTTTTGTATAATCATCCACAAATTCAAACCATGAGTAGGGCAATTATGTATCATTAATTTCATCCTCTCCCAAGCTTGTGCAACATGTTCATGATCAAGTTGCTTAAAATTCATAATATCGTTTCTAAGAGAGATGATCTTAGCGGGAGGAAAATACTTAGAGATAAAAGCATCTTTACACTTGTTCCAAGAATCAATACTATTTTTAGGCAAAGACGAAAACCAAGCTTTAGCACGATCTCTAATGTAATGCGGGAGATAAGGTATTTGTGATGGGTACTTGGTATGTTGACTTTTGCGTAGACTCCCGACAGCGGCGCCAGAAATCTTCTTGCTACCTCTTGAGCACTGCGTTGGTTTTCCCTTGAAGAGGAAAGGATGATGCATCAAAGTAACGTAAGTATTTCCCTCAGTTTTGGAGAACCAAGGTATCAATCCAGTAGGAGGCTAAGCGCGAGTCCCTCGTACCTACACAAAACAAATAACTCCTCGCAACCAACGCGATAAGGGGTTGTCAATCCCTTCACGGTCACTTACGAGAGTGAGATCTGATAGATATGATAGGATAATATTTTTGGTATTTTTGTGATAAAGATGCAAAGTAAAAAGCAAAGGAAATAACTAAGTGTTGGAAGATTAATATGATGAAGATAGACCCGGGGGCCATAGGTTTCATCAGTGGCTTCTCTCAAGAGCATAATTATTGTACGGTGGGTGAACGAATTACTGTTGAGCAATTGACAGAATTGAGCATAGTTATGAGAATATCTAGCTATGATCATGTATATAGGCATCACGTCCGAGACAAGTAGACCGACTCTGCTGCATCTACTACTATTACTCCACACATCGACCGCTATCCAGCATGCATCTAGAGTATTAAGTTCATAAGAACATAGTAACGGTTTAAGAAAGAGGACATGATGTAGAGGGATAAATTCATGCAATATGATAAAAACCCCTTCTTGTTATCCTCGATGGCAACAATACAATACGTGCCTTGCTGCCCCTACTGTCACTGGGAAAGGACACCGCAAGATTGAACCCAAAGCTAAGAACTTCTCCCATTGCAAGAAAGATCAATCTAGTAGGCCAAACCAAACTAATAATTCGAAGAGACTTGCAAAGATAACCAATCATACATAAAACAATTCCGAAGATTCTAATATTGTTCATAGATAAACTTGATCATAAACCCACAATTCATCGGTCTCAACAAACACACCGCAAAAGAAGATTACATCGAATAGATCTCCACAAGAGAGGGGGAGAACATTGTATTGAGATCCAAAAAGAGAAGAAGCCATCTAGCTAATAACTATGGACCCGAAGGTCTGAGGTGAACTACTCACACATCATCGGAGAGGCTATGGTGTTGATGTAGAAGCTCTCCGTGATTGATGCCCCCCTCGTGGAGTTAGGAACAAGCCCGAGATGGGATCTCGTGGAGTCTGAGAAGGTTCTTGGCGGTGGAATTAGGTTTTGGCTCTGTCTACGATCGTTTGAGAATGCGTGAGGTATATATAGGAGGAAGGAGTACGTCGGTGGAGCAACATGGGCCCACAATGGTGGAGGGCGCGCCCTGGGGGGGGGGGCGCCCCCTAGCTCGTGGCCTCCTCTTTTGTTTCTTGACGTAGGGTCCAAGTCTCCTGGATCATAATCTTCCTAAAAATCATGTTCCCGAAGGTTTCATTCCGTTTGGACTCCGTTTGATATTCCTTTTCTGCGAAACTCTGAAATAGGCAAAAAACAGCAATTCTGGGCTGGGCCTCCAGTTAATAGGTTAGTCCCAAAAATAATATAAAAGTGGATAATAAAGCCCAATAATGTCCAAAACAGTAGATAATATAGCATGGAGCAACCAAACTTATAGATACGTTGGAGACGTATCAAGATCCAACTATAATAGTAAAGCTCGCGATACATCAGGATCGTGCCGAATCAAGAACACGAGAGAGAGAGATCAAACACATAGCTACTGGTACATACCCTCAGCCCCGTGGGTGAACTACTCCCTCCTCGTCATGGAGAGCGCCGGGATGATGAAGATGGCCACCGGTGAGGGATCCCCCCTCCGGCAGGGTGCCGGAACAGGTCTAGATTGGTTTTCGGTGGCTACAGAGGCTTGCGGCGATGAAACTCCTGATCTAGGTTATGTTCTGGGGTTTCTGTATATAAAAGAGGTTTTGGCGCCGGGAACAATTCAGGGGGGTCTCCGAGGCGGCCACAAGGTAGGGGGCGCGCCTAGGGGGGTAGGGCGCGCCCCCACCCTCGTGGGTGCCTCGAGACTCTTCTGGCCCATCTCCGGTGCTTTGTGGGCTTCTTCTGGTCCAAAAACGATCTCCGTGAAATTTCAGGTCAATTGGACTCCGTTTGGTTTTCCTTTTCTGCGATACTAAAAAACAAGGAAAAACAGAAACTGGCACTGGGCTCTAGGTTAATAGGTTAGTCCCAAAAATCATGTAAAATAGCATATAAATGCATATAAAACAACCTAGATGGATAATATAATAGCATGGAACAATAAAAAATTATAGATACGTTGGAGACGTATCAACATCCCCGAGCTTAATTCCTACTCGTCCTCGAGTAGGTAAATGATAAAAACAGAATTTTTGATGTGGAATGCTACCTAACACAATTATCAATGTAATTTTCTTTATTGTGGCAAGAATATTCAGATCCATAAGATTCAAGACAAAAGTTTAAGATTGACATAAAAATAATAATACTTCAAGCATACTAACCAAGCAATTATGTCTTCTCAAAATAACATAGCCAAAGCAAGCTCATCCGTACAAAATCATATAGTTTGGCCATGCTTCATTTTCGTCACACAAAATGCTCTCATCATGCACAACCCCGATGACAAGCCAAGCAATTGTTTCATACTTTAGTATTCTCAAACCTTTTCAACTTTCACGCAATACATGAGCGTGAGCCATGGACATAGCACTATGGGTGTAATCGAATATAATGATGGGGGTTGTGTGGAGAAAACAAAAAAAGGAGAAAGTCTCACATTGGCGTGGCTAATCAACAGGCTAGGGAGATGCCCATCAATTGATGTCAATGCGAGGAGTAGGGATTGCCATGCAACGGATCCACTAGAGCTATAATTGTATGAAAGATCAATAAAAGAAACTAAGTGGGTGTGCATCCAACTTGCTTGCTCATGAAGACCTAGGGCATTTGAGGAAGCCCATTGTTGGAATATACAAGCCAAGTTCTATAATGAAAATTCCCACTAGTATATGAAAGTAAAAACATAGGAGACTCTCTATCATGAAGATCATGGTGCTACTTTGAAGCACAAGTGTGGTAAAAGGATAGTAGCATTGTCCCTTCTCTCTTTTTCTCTCATTTTGTTTTTGTTTTTGTTTTTTTGGGCCTTCCCTTTTTTTATTTGGCCTTTCTCTTTTTTTTTCTTCGTCCGGAGTCTCATCCCGACTTGTGGGGGAATCATAGTCTCCATCATCCTTTCCTCACATGGGACAATGCTCTAATAATGAAGATCATCACACTTTTATTTACTTAAAACTCAAAGATTACAACTCGATACTAGAACAAAGTATGCCTCTATATGAGTGCCTCCGGCGGTGTACCGAGATGGGCAATGAATCAGGAGTGACATGTATGAAATATTATGCATGGTGGCTTTGCCACAAATACGATGTCAACTACATGATCATGCAAGGCAATATGACAATGATGAAGCGTGTCATAATAAACGGAACGGTGGAAATTTGCATGGCAATATATCTCGGAATGGCTATGGAAATGCCATAATAGGTCGGTATGGTGGCTGTTTTGAGGAAGATATAAGAAGGCTTATGTGTGATAGAGCGTATCGTATCACGGGGTTTGGATGACCAGCGAAGTTTGCACCAACTCTCGAGGTGAGAAAGGGCAATGCATGGCACCGAAGAGGCTAGCAATGATGGAAAGGTGAGAGTGCGTATAATCCATGGACTCATCATTAGTCATAAAGAACTCACATACTTATTGCAAAAATCTACAAGTCATCAAAAACCAAGCATTACGCACGTGCTCCTAAGGGGATAGATTGGTAGGAAAAGACCATCGCTCGTCCCCGACCGCCACTCATAAGGATGACAATCAAAGAACACCTCATGTTTCAAATTTGTCACACAACGGTTACCATACGTGCATGCTGTCGGTGTCAAAACCGGCGGATCTCGGGTAGGGGGTCCCGAACTGTGCGTCTAAGGCGGATTGTTACAGGAGGCGGGGGACACAATGTTTACCCAGGTTCGGGCCCTCTTGATGGAGGTAATAACCTACTTCCTGTTTGATTGATCTTGATGATATGAGTATTACAAGAGTTGATCTACCACGAGATCATAGAGGCTAAACCTTAAAAGCTAGCATATGATTATGATTGTTCTTGTCCTACGGACTAAACCCTCCGGTTTATATAGACACCGGAGGGGGCTAGGGTTACACAGAGTCGGTTACAAGGGAGGAGATCTACAGATCCGAATTGCCAAGCTTTCCTTCCACGCCAAGAAGAGTACCATCCGGACATGGGATGAAGTATTCAATCTTGTATCTTCATAGTCTAACAGTCCGGCCAAAGTATATAATCCGGCTGTCCAAGGACCCCCTAATCCAGGAATCCCTCAGTAGCCCCTGAACCAGGCTTCAATGACGATGAGTCCGGCGTGCAGATTGTCTTCGGCATTGCAAGGCGGGTTCATCCTCCGAATACTCCGTAGAAGCTTTCGAACACAAGGATAGTGTCCGACTCTGCAAAACAAATTCCACATACCACCGTAGAGAGTACAATATTTCCACAAATCTAATCTGCTGACAACCTTTCATAACGTGACATCACGCCATGGCCCGGTCATTATTCAAACCGTCTTTCTCAACCAGCCACTGCACATATTGCGAGGCGGTTTTCTTGGCACGTCTTGGCGAAGCATAGATCGTGTCCCCTTATCACGGGATTCTCATCAATACGGGTGTGGGTAACCCAACCGCGCCATCAATCATGGCGCTTGGGGAATAAGCGAGTTTACCAGGCAGGTGGGGAGGCACACAGTTCCTTCCGCCCTTATAAAGGGAGAAGGACTCCTCCTTTTCACCCACGCCTTCTTCTTCCCTGCCCATCCATTCTCGCGCACTCGAGCTCCAGCGCCCAAGTTCGCATTTTGTCTGCAAAACCACTCCAAACATGTCCGGAGGGGGAGGCAAGTGGATGGTCTCCTCCGCCACGGAGGAGAACATTGCGAAGCTCTGGGAAGCCGGATACCTGGCCGCAGATATCGCGCACCGGCTCCCAGACGCGGGGCAGATCGTCCCTACCCCGAACCCCACAAAAGGGTTGTATTCCTTACCCATTTCGTCCGCGGGCTGGGATTTCCCCTCCACCCATTCGTCCACGGGCTCATGTTCTACTACAGGCTGGACTTCCATGACCTGGCCCCTAATTTCATCCTCAACATCTCGGTGTTTATCATTGTGTGCGAGGCCTTCCTCCGCATCAAGCCCCACTTCGGCCTGTGGCTGAAGACCTTCAACGTTAAACTGAAGGTGGTGGTCGGCCAGCAAGCGGAGTGCGGAGGCGCCATGGCGGGCAAAATGCCCAACGTCACTTGGCTCGAAGGCTCCTATGTGGAGACCGTAAAGGGGTGGCAATCAGGGTGGTTCTACATCACTGAGCCGTGCGACACCAACTGGGTGGCGGCCCCCGAATTTTGATCCAGCATCCCCATGCGACTCACCTCCTGGAAAGAGAAGGGCCTATCCTGGGGTTCATCGGTGGAGCTGACCGGACTCCAAAACTACGTCAAAAACATGATAAGCAAGAAAATTAAGCTTGTCAACGTGGTCCAAGTCATGCTCTTCCGCCGGATCCTCCAATGTCAAAGACGGGCATTCAATTTATGGGAGTTCGACCCGGCTAAGCACCAGACGCTGCGAGAGCTCTTCGACATGACACACCAAGATATCTGGAAGGTGCTGTTCAAGTCCGCCGAGGTACCTCCTCCCCTTACCGAGGATCGCAGACTCAGCGGGAAGCGCCATGCCAATCCGGTAAGCTCCTTATATCTCAGGAGATGTTCCTTTCCCCAGTATAATCATACGAGGGATCTAAGCCTCCATGCCATTTAACAGGACTGGGTCGCGACAGCGGAGCAGATTGATTGTCCGGCCCCACTGCCCGAAGATCCAGCAAGGGCTCTCCTAACGGAGATGCTGGTTCCGGCGCCCTATGAGGAGCCGGAGAAAAAGGCCAAGAAGAAGTCCACGGGGACTAGGAAAGGTCTCCGGCGCAAGGTCGTATCGGACTCATCGTCCGATAACACCGAGGCGCCCTCCTCCCATGAAAACGAGGAGGAGGAAGAGGAAAGTCCCCCCCCCATCCGGGGGAGACAAGAAAAGGAAGGCCGCCCCGTCATGGGAGGCCGAAGGGTCCAAGAAGGGAAGGACACTGTAACATCCCAAAATTCTAAATTTTGGAATGTTATAAACAAATAGATAGATTTGATTGATTGCTTGATTGATTGACTGAAAGTGAGTGAATTCGAAACTTTTGAAAGTTAAATGAGAGGGAATAAATTGACTTTCCCAAACTTTCATTTTGCTTTTATGAACTTCGAATTCAAATTCTTTTCATCACAAAACCCTGGAGAGAAGATGACATGACTTCTTCCATTTATTTAAATGACAAGGGTGTTGAAAATATTTGAATTTCATTTGGAAAATATTTCCAATTCTGAAACTTTATGCAACTCAATGATTTTCACGAGAGAAGATAAAATGACTTCTTCAAAACATATGAAATATGAGTTGGGAGTTTCAAAGAATTAAATTCAAAGTTCATTTGAATTATTTTTCAATTTTGGAGTTATTTGAGTTTTATTCAAATTATTTTTCTCCAAAAATAAAATATATGGAAATAGGGTAACATGATTCCCTACATCAGAAAATTGGAGAGAAATTAATTTGAAATCATTTTGGTATTTTAAAATGATTTTCCGTGGATTTTATTAGGGCAGTAGCACTGTTTGTTTTATTTGAATTTTGTGTATTTTATTTGAAGCTAGAATAATGTTCATGTTGTAGGAAATTCTTTTCTGAAAATTTTGATATATTATATGCCTATATAATATATTTATTTATTTGATTTTATTATTTCTATTTGTCTCTTTTAAAATTATTTTTTTTTTTAAAAAAAAAGGAGCGCAGCGCCTTGGGCCAAAGGCCCAAGCCGCCAAAGCCAGCGGCCGGCCGAAGGCCAAAGCCAACGCACGCACCACGCACCTAGGGGAGCCAGGGAGCCTCAAGTTTCCTATTCTATTACGATTCCTAGTAGAATTATACCCCGTTTTGTTATTCCATTTTTTATTCCTAGGATTCCTAATCCTAATCAATTTCTTGTGCCCTACCCCAAGCAAAACCCCTCCCTCCCCAATATAAATACCAAAGCACGCCCTCCAACACATCAAATCAACTCTCCTCTCCTCTCCTCCTCCTCCGCAGCAGCAGCAGTGCCGCCGCCGCCATAGCCCTGCCGCCGCCGCCCTACGCCGCCGCCCCTCACCAGCGCCGCCGCCGCCCCTCACCCGCCGCCGCCGCCCCTCCTGGCCCGCCGCCGCCACTTACCGCCGCCGCCACCATGAGCCCCTCGCCTCTTGAGGTACTAGCCTTGCAGCGTCACGTTTCTAGATCGGTTTTCTAAATCGGTTTCCGTTCCGTTTTCTAGATCGGTTTTCGTTTCGGTTTTCTTTCGAAACCCTAGATCGATTTTCTCGCGGTTTTCTTTCCGGTTTTGTTTAGCGGCGTTAAACTCGATAGATTTTCTTTTATTTTTAATTTCCGTCATGGACCTATCCGTAGTGTCCCTAATCTTCAAGCGGCTATAACTTTTTACTCGTAAGTCGGAATCCAACGAAACCAACGCCCACTTCTTCGTTCTGATCCCTCTATCCAGTAATACAACTCAAACATGTTTTTGAAAGTTTTAAAATTTGTATTCAAACAGATTTGTATTTGAACTTCGTTTGATCATAACTTGAGTTTAGTAACTCCGATTTAGTTGATTCTTTTTGCTAATCGAAGCTCTTGACCTAAACTTTCTGATAAGGCCAAATTCACATAATTTTGGTACTGTTAGAAATTGTTTTATGCTGCAAGAGTTATTAGATTTGGTTTTGACGTTTTCCGAATTGTTTCTTCGATCTTTCCGATCTTTTGAGTGATTGCTTATGTGTGGTTACTATTGCTTGATTACGATAGATTGACCGGAGTGTGACGAGTAGAGCTATCAAGAGTTTTGAGTGCGAATCATCTTCATCAACTTTGCAGGCAAGTAACACTTTGATCATACCCTTCTCATACCCAGTTTTTATGCATTAGATCTATTCCTCAAGCACTTGCATGATTAGGATCTAATTAAATTGTGGGATGGGAAGTAGATTGAGGTAGTACCTATTACCTGTTTTACTTATGAACCTTTGGGAGTTACTTCTCGTTTGCTTATTACGCCATGCTATGCTCGTGAGACGTGGATTGGGTTTAAGTGAATATCCATGACAGATGTGAGATTGATAATTAATGGTTTATCTAAGGTGGCAACTTAAACACACATCTGGGTGGATTGAGGCACTGGCTATTCCAGGACTTGCCTGTCAAGGTACTGGGTAGACAGGATTTGCCTGTATTTTCTTGGACCGCCACCCAGGCCCAAAGGGATCATAAGATTATTCAAACTAGAAACTTCCGTGTGCAGCCACAAGCCATTATGGGCTCTGGCATAGTTGAGTAAGTTGTGCGAACTCTTACGGGTAGGCTAGCTGATGTAGGGGATGTAGGTTGGTACGGTCTACCCACATGTAAGGAGCTAGCGCACGAAAGACTATGTCTCGGTCATCCGTTTCTCAAACACCATGTAGTGCGAGAAACCAAACGGAGGCGATCGAGTCTTGTGGGGAAAAGTGCGCAAACCTCTGCAGAGTGTACAAACTAATCATGGTTAGCCGTGTCCATCCTTAGGTCATACGGTGAGGTTCAACCCAGACCCGTTTTTCCCCTTGTACACGGCAGTTGTTGCCAACCGTAGGTCATACGGTGAGGTTCAACCCAGACCTGTTTTCTGCAGGAGAAACCATAAATCGTTGACCACCATGAGATATCGATAGTTGTTTAGAATTGGCGCCAGACCTGTCAGCTAAGAAGACCCAGTCTCGGAATAACCTTACCAAGAGGAAAGGACAAAGGAATTGAGGAAAAGGTTATGCCACTACCGGAAGAGCCCAGAGAAGGTATTATCCTTAATACCTGAGAAGACCGACACTGTCAGCAATAAGGATGGAGTATCTGAGTTTTGATGGAACCTTAACAAGCTTGTACACTCTGCAGAGGTTTGCGCACTTTTCCCCACAAGACTCGATCGCCTCCGTTTGGTTTCTCGCACTACATGGTGTTTGAGAAACGGATGACCGAGACATAGTCTTTCAGAAGCGCTAGCACCTTACATGTGGGTAGACCGTACCAACCTACATCCCCTACATCAGCTAGCCTACCCGTAAGAGTTCGCACAACTTACTCAACTATGCCAGAGCCCATAATGGCTTGTGGCTGCACACGGAAGTTTCTAGTTTGAATAATCTTATGATCCCTTTGGGCCTGGGTGGCGGTCCGAAGAAAATACAGGCAAATCCTGTCTACCCAGGTACCTTGACAGGCAAGTCCTGGAATAGCCAGGTGCCTCAATCCACCCAGATGTGTGTTTAAGTTGCCACCTTAGATAAACCATTAATTATCAATCTCACATCTGTCATGGATATTCACTTAAACCCAATCCACGTCTAAGAGCATAGCATGGCGTAATAAGCAAACGTAGAAGTAACTCCCAAAGGTTCATAAGTAAAACAGGTAATAGGTACTACCTCAATCTACTTCCCATCCCACAATTTAATTAGATCCTAATCATGCAAGTGCTTGAGGAATAGATCTAATGCATAAAAACTGGGTATGAGAAGGGTATGATCAAAGTGTTACTTGCCTGCAAAGTTGATGAAGATGATTCGCACTCAAAACTCTTGATAGCTCTACTCGTCACACTCCGGTCAATCTATCGTAATCAAGCAATAGTAACCACACATAAGCAATCACTCAAAAGATCGGAAAGATCGAAGAAACAATTCGAAAACGTCAAAACCAAATCTAATAACTCTTGCAGCATAAAAAATTTCTAACAGTACCAAAATTATGTGAATTTGGCCTTATCAGAAAGTTTAGGTCAAGAGCTTGATTAGCAAAAAGAATCAACTAAATCGGAGTTACGAAACTCAAGTTATGATCAAACGAAGTTCAAATACAAATCTGTTTGAATTCAAATTTTAAAACTTTCAAAAACATGTTTGAGTTGTATTACTGGATAGAGAGATCATAACGAAGAAGTGGGCGTTGGTTTCGTTGGATTCCGACTTACGAGTAAAAAGTTATAGCCGTTTGAAGATTAGGGACACTACGGATAGGTCCATGACGGAAATTAAAAATAAAAAAAAATCTATCGAGCGAACGCTCGCTAAACAAAACCGGAAAGAAAAACCGGCGAGAAAACCGATCTAGGGTTTCGGAAAGAAAACCGAAACGAAAAACCGATCTAGAAAACGGAACGGAAACCGATTTAGAAAACCGATCTAGAAAACGTGACGTGGCGCGGGGCTAGTACCTCGAAGAGGCGAGGGCTCGGCGGTGGCGGCGAGGGCGGCGGCGGCAAGTGGCGGCGGCGAGGCGGCGGGCGGCGCGCTGCTATGGCGGCGGGCGGCACTGCTGCTGCGGAGGAGAGGAGAGGAGAGGAGAGTTGATGTGATGTGTTGGAGGGGGGGTGCTTGGGTTTTTATATTTGGGAGGGGAGGGGTTTTGCTTGGGGTAGGGGACAAGAAATAGATTAGGATTAGGAATCCTAGGAATAAAAAACGGAATAACAAAACGGGGTATAATTCTACTAGGAATCGTAATAGAATAGGAAACTTGGGGCTCCCTGGCTCCCCTAGGTGCGTGGTGCGTGCGTTGGCTTTGGCCTTCGGCCGGCCGCTGGCTTTGGCGGCTTGGGCCATTGGCCCAAGGCGCTGTGCTCCTTTTTTTTTTAATTTTTTTTAAAGAGAGACAAATAGAAATAATAAAATCAAATAAATAAATATATTATATAGGCATATAATATATCAAAATTTTCAGAAAAGAATTTCCTACAACATGAACATTATTCTAGCTTCAAATAAAATACACAAAATTCAAATAAAACAAACAGTGCTACTGCCCTAATAAAATCCACGGAAAATCATTTTAAAAATACCAAAATGATTTCAAATTAATTTCTCTCCAATTTTCTGATGTAGGGAATCATGTTACCCTATTTCCATATATTTTATTTTTGGAGAAAAATAATTTGAATAAAACTCAAATAACTCCAAATTGAAAAATAATTCAAATGAACTTTGAATTTAATTCTTTGAAACTCCCAACTCATATTTCATATGTTTTGAAGAAGTCATTTTATCTTCTCTCGTGAAAATCATTGAGTTGCATAAAGTTTCAGAATTGGAAATATTTTCCAAATGAAATTCAAATATTTTCAACACCCTTGTCATTTAAATAAATGGAAGAAGTCATGTCATCTTCTCCGTGGTTTTGTGATGAAAAGAATTTGAATTCTCAAGTTCATAAAAGCAAAATGAAAGTTTGGGAAAGTCCTTTTATTCCCTCTCATTTAACTTTCAAAAGTTTCGAATTCACTCACTTTCAGTCAATCAATCAAGCAATCAATCAAATCTATCTATTTGTTTATAACATTCCAAAATTTAGAATCTACGGCGGCCGCTTTTAGCGACGAGGAGTGGTTTCCCTTGGTGAAGTCGTAAGTATCCGGATACCATAATAGTTCTTGGTATGTTTTATTTTATTGCTTCTTATCATGCCGAACATGATCATGCAGTCCATCCAAAGCCCATATCGACGTATCCTCTTCGGAGGAGTATTTGGGCCCGTCGGAGATGAACAGCGATTCACTCCCGACCGCCTCCTCTCCCCGCCCTACGAACGATGTCGAGGTGTTGTCTCAAAGGGCACTGAACCAAGGGGAGACAACTCTGGAGGCGCCCCAAGGTGACATTCCAGGCGCTAGGCGCACGAGGGGCAAGACTCCCATGGGCCCTAATGCCGGGGGCAGCAAGTCTAGCGCCCAGCCGAATTCTGCGCAGGAACCTCTAGTGGTTTCGGATTCTGTTAGGTGACCCCTCGCCAAGGGGGGCAAGCCATCTGTGCCGATGGCCTCTGTCCATCCAGAGGCATCTGACAATTTGCTGGAAGCGCTTCGCGGCGCTTCAATTGACGAAGAGCACCACACTATCATGAGTGCGGTGGTCAAGAAGGTTCGGTTCGCCAAAAGCGGACTGACTGAAGCCTGTGCCAGCCTCCTAACAGGCTTTGAGGTAAGTAATCAAGTTATGAGAAAATGTTACAGCATAGACAGTAGCCGCTGATGCTCTGTTTGGTGTTCCTGAAGAAAGGCCGAACAGAGGATCAAATAGTAATCACAGGAGTCTAATCAGAATATGTCTATGTGAATAAGCAGGCTTCACTGCTGGCCGCTGCCGCCCCCACGGCGGAGGTCGCCGCACTGAAGCGGGACCTTAAGCGGTCCGAGGAAGAGCTCGGCCTTACCAAGAGGCAGCTCGAAGAGAAAAGAGGTAAGTAATACCTCGTCTGTGTGTTGATAAAGAAAGAGGAAACTGGTTGTTAGATCACAGGATCGTCATGAATTTTGCTAGGGGCCACGACCGAAGTGGCGGCCCTGAAGAAGGCGTTGTCCGAGGCCGAAGGCAAAGCGGCCAAGGAGCGCGCCGAGCGCGAGAAGCAAGAGGCCTGAGTCGGCGAGGTTCAGCAAGAGCTCCAGGAGTTATTCAAGAAGTACGAGTCCTTGGAGCGTGGCTCTAAGACGCAAGGGTCCGAGCTTGCGAAGGCCCTCCAGAACACACAAAATGCCAAGGACGAAGCCCAGAAGGCCCTCCAGGAGATTGAGGCGGTCAAGAAGATAGCGGCGGGTAACGCATTCATTATGCAAAGCAAGCATGTGAAAGAAAATTTCCTTTTACTTACCCGAATTCGGAGCTCTCCAGGAGCGTTCGCAGATCTACCTAGCGGTTAGCCGGGATCTTGGCGGAGTTCTACCGGGCCGAGGAAGGGAGCTCGACGGAGAAGCTGTTCTGGTATCAGTATACTGGGACCGAACATCCGATGCCCTTGAGCGACTAGTTGAAGCAACTGGTCGAGCAACAGGGCGGTCGACCTGGCCATGAAGGGCCTCATAGTCCGGATGTGGCCTTGCGAGCCCCTGCCTGGCAGCTATTTCAGCCTGGTAAGGCGGCTTGTGAACGCCTGCCCATGGTTTGAAGTCATAAAGTGGTCCGTCTACATTGAGGGTGCGCGCAGGGCTTTTGCCCAGGTGAAAGTGCATTGGGCGAAGATGGACGCCGAAAAGCTGGTGAAGGAGGGGCCGCCG
The DNA here is from genome assembly GCA_021605145.1 of Aegilops bicornis. Lineage (NCBI taxonomy): Eukaryota > Viridiplantae > Streptophyta > Magnoliopsida > Poales > Poaceae > Aegilops > Aegilops bicornis. Next base: position 627,263,908 of record CM038674.1, read on the forward strand.
GAGGGCAAGGAGCATCGCCACCCTGAAAAGTGTTATGACAGTGTCCTGAAGGGTGCTCGCCTTGTGGTAGAGGAATGTGCTAAGGATTTAATATTTGAATGAATGTACTCATGTGATCGTGTAATGTGAAACGAGTTCATGTGCGTTATGTAACGCTTGTTAATTTAAAATATTACCTTTTGTGCGGCCGTTTATAAAATTTTGAGAGTTGGCCAGTTGTCGGCTTCTGCCCTCATGTAACTAGTACTGAGGTGTTCGGGATAAACCTGATCACTCTTTATCCCAGTTTTGGGTCCTTCGAAGGAGGTGTTCAGCACAACGAACCAGGCAATCGGACTATAAAGCTTTATCACTCTCACTTAGCCATAGAAGTCTACAATTTTAAATTTTGGCGAAGCCCCTAGTATTCGGAAGGCCAAACTTGGGGCGCTATGTACACCTAAATCGGACAAGGCCGATTCCTCGCCCAAAGCGGAAAAAATCTTTAAGGATTTGAGACCTCTCGAACAGCGACCAGCTCCCGCCGCATCATGACAGTCAGTTTTCGGCTTTCTCTACTGAGGTGCTCGTCCGGAAGAACCGAGACACAATCACAGTAGTTCTCCCAGTGCTACCTTAGCCGATATAGCGGAACATAAGGTACAAAAACATGGGAGCCGGGCAAATCCAACTATTGACCCAAGACATGATTCTGAGCTGATGCATATAATGCTATAAGTTCGGGGTGCCGCACTATCGAAAGTGTTCGGACTTTTCTGCCGTGTTTTGGGGTACACTGAAGCCCCTGGCGTACTGGACGTACCAGAATGTACGGGTGCGATTTGTCATAAATAAGTAGACAAGGAAAAAAAGATAAGGGAATGCAATAATGAGCTAATGCTGTACATTGTTATTTAAATGATAATACGTCAAAGCGTATGCATACATGTAGTGCAATAAGTAAAAAAATAGGACTATTTGACATGTCCTATCCAAGGGCAAGCTGCGTGTGGGTATGCAAAACAGGTATATCGATCGTTATGAGAGACCACCTGTGGATTCCCTTGTACGTCAAAGCTTCTTGCTTCCTTGGTGTTTCCTTCCCGTGACGGGTCCGATAATCATATGATCGGAGAGGGCCTTCATATAATAGGGGCCTGAAAGGAAGAAAATGTTAAAGGTATGCGGATCCTGAGGCGGTTAAGCCGCATTGTGGGCCGTGCCATGGTCATGCCTCCGCCTGTGCCCATGGTATCTTGAGTGCGTAATTATGTACGCGCGGCGCAAATTTTGCCGCTTGACTGGGACTAGGCAGAGCCCGTATTGCTAGGCGAGCTCTAAACGTGCCTGGCGATCCTCTTGCGGGGTACTCCGGACTCGCTTGAAGGTGTTCGGGGTCTTTTTCGCCGAATTAGCGGTTTGCTTCATAAGGCTGCTTTGCGCTTCTGCTGCGAGGGCCGCAGTGTGCTCCTCTGTGCGGAGCGAGCGTTCTGTGTTTCCGTTAACTGTTATAACCCCGCGAGGTCCTGGAATTTTGAGCTTGAGGTATGTATAATGCGGTACCGCATTGAATCCGGCAAATGCGGTCCGTCCGTGCAGTGCGTGATAACCACTGCGGAAGGGGACGATATCGAAGATTAACTCCTCTCTTCGGAAGTTGTCCGGAGATCCGAAGACCACTTCCAGTGTGATTGAGCCCGTGCAACAGGCCTCCACACATGGGATGACACCTTTAAAGGTGGTTTTGCTAGGTTTGATCCTCGAGGGGTCTATACCCATTTTGCGCACTGTATCCTGATAGAGCAGGTTCAGGCTGCTGCCACCGTCCATAAGGACTCGAGTAAGGTGAAATTCGTCAATGATGGGGAAAGGACCAATGCGGCAGAACCGCCATGACGGATACTGGTGGGATGGTCCCTGCGATCGAAGGTGATCGGACAAGAAGACCATGGGTTGAACTTTGGGGCGACTGGCTCCATCGCATAGACGTCCCTCAGTGCATGCTTCCGTTCCCGCTTGGGAATATGGGTTGCGTATATCATGTTTACCGTTTTCACTTGGGGAGGAAATTTCTTCTGTCCTCCTGTGTTCGGCGGCCGGGGCTCCTCCTCGTCGTCGCTATGCAGCCCCTTTTCCTTGTTTTCGGCATTCAACTTGCTGGCCTGTTTGAACACCCAGCATTCTCTGTTGGTGTGGTTGGCTGGTTTATCGGGGGTGCCGTGAATTTAACATGAAAGATCGAGTATGCGGTCCAAGCTGGACGGGCCCGGATTGCTTCTTTTGAATGGCTTTTTCCGCTGACCGGATTTAGGGCCACTGAATCCGACATTAACTGTCGTGTCTTCAACGTTGTCGCCGTTGTTGCGGCGCTTGTGTCTGTTCTGACGTGGCCCGCCGTTGCTAGCTTTGGCGTCGAGGTTGTGGTTTCTTGATGTCTTTATTCTTGCCGCAAGCCATGACTATCCTCGCCCGCACAAAAGCAGGTCATGAGTTTCGTGAGGGCTTCCATGGACTTCGGCTTTTCTTGGCCGAGGTGTCGGGCGAGCCAGTCGTTGCGGATGTTATGCTTAAATGCCGCTAAGGCCTCGGCATCCGAACAGTCGACAATTTGGTTCTTTTTAGTTAGGAACTGAGTCCAGAATTTCCTGGCTGATTCCCCTGGCTGTTGGGTTATGTGACTCAAGTCATCGGCATCCGGTGGTCGCACATAAGTGCCCTGGAAGTTGTCAAGGAATGCGTCCTCCAAATTCTCCCAACTGCCAATGGAGTTTGCCGGCAGGCTATTGAGCCAATGCCGAGCAGGTCCTTTGAGTTTTAATGGGAGGTACTTGATGGCATGTAGATCGTCACCGCGGGCCATGTGGATGTGGAGGAGGAAATCTTCAACCCATACCGCGGGGTCTGTTGTACCATCATATGATTCAATGTTCCCAGGTTTAAATCCTTCTGGGAATTCGTGATCCATTACTTCATTAGTGAAGCATAGGGGGTGTACGGCGCCTCTATGCCGGGCTATATCACGACACAGTTCATACGAGTCTTGTCTGCTGTATTCGGCCCGGCCGGATTTGCTTTTAGTATGTCCGGCGTGACGGTCGTCGTCACGCGTTGGGGCGCGCCCGCGTGATCCGTAGATCGATCTTGCATGTCCTGCTTTGTTTTCCAATACGTCTCGCAGGTCCTGCGTGTTACCCCGGGCCTTGGTATTTTTGTTTGACTGGCGGCGGGGTGCGGGCTGGACTTCGGCCTGATATGCCGCTTTGTCTCGGCCACGAGGGGCCGGTCAGCCGCATCATTGATACGTCTCCAACGTATCTATAATTTTTGATTGTTCCATGCTATATTATATTCTGTTTTGGATATTATTGGGCTTTATTATCCACTTTTATATTATTTTTGGGACTAACCTATTAACCGGAGGCCCAGCCCAGAATTGCTGTTCTTTTGCCTATTTCAGAGTTTCGCAGAAAAATAATATCAAACGGAGTCCAAATGGAATGAAACCTTTGGGAACGTGATTTTCGGAACGAACATGATCCATAGCACTTGGACCCTACGTCAAGAAAGCTACCAGGAAGCCATGAGGTACGGGGGCGCGCCTACCCCCCCCCCCCCAGGCGCGCCCTCCACCCTCGTGGGCCCCATGTTGCTCCACCGACGTACTCCTTCCTCCTATATATACCTACGTACCCCCAAACTACCAGATACGGAGCCAAAAACCTAATTCCACCGCCGCAACCTTACATGCACGAGATCCCATCTTGGGGCCTGTTAGGAGCTCACGAGGGGCATCGATCACGGAGAGCTTCTACATCAACACCATAGCGTCTCTGATGATGTGTGAGTAGTTTACCTCAGACCTTCGGGTCCATAGTTATTAGCTAGATGGCTTCTTCTCTCTTTTTGGATCTCAATCCAATGTTCTCCCCCTCTCTTGTGGAGATCTATTCGATGTAATCTTCTTTTCGGTGTGTTTGTTGAGATCGATGAATTGTGGGTTTATGATCAAGTTTATCTATGAACAATATTTGAATCTTCTGAATTCTTTTATGTATGATTGGTTATCTTTGCAAGTCTATTCGAATTATCAGTTTGGTTTGGCTACTAGATTGATCTTTCTTGCAATGGGAGAAGTGCTTAGCTTTGGGTTCAATCTTGCGGTGTCCTTTCCCAAAGGATGAGGGGCAGCAAGGCACGTATTGTATTATTGTTGCCATCGAGGATAACAAGATGGGGTTTTATCATATTGCATGAATTTATCCCTCTACATCATGTCATCTTTCTTAAAGCGTTACTCTATTCTTATGAACTTAATACTCTAGATGCATCTTTGGATAGCGGTCGATGTGTGGAGTAATAGTAGTAGATGCAGGCAGGAGTTGGTCTACTTGTCTCGGACGTGATGCCTATATACATGATCATACCTAGATATTCTCATAACTATGCTCAATTATGTCAATTGCTCAACAGTAATTTGTTCACCCACCGTAAATACTTAAGCTCTTGAGAGAAGCCACTAGTGAAACCTATGGCCCCCGGGTCTATTTTCCATCATATTAATCTTCCAACACTTAGCTATTTTCATTGCCTTTTATTTTACTTTGCGTCTTTAGCATAAAAAATACCAAAAATATTATCCTATCATATCTATCAGATCTCACTCTCGTAAGTGACCGTGTAGGGATTGACAACCCCTTATCGCGTTGGTTGCGAGGATTTATTTGTTTGTGTAGGTGTGAGGGACTCGTGCGTAGCCTCCTCTTTGGATTGATACCTTGGTTCTCAAAAACTGAGGGAAATACTTACGCTACTTTGTTGCATCACCCTTTCCTCTTTAAGGGAAAACCAACGCAGTGCTCAAGAGGTAGCAATAAGGATTTCTGGTGCCATTGCCGGGGAGGTCTACGCAAAAGTCAACATACCAAGTACCCATCACAAACCCTTATCTCCCGCATTACATTATTTGCCATTTGCCTCTCATTTTCCTCTCCCCCACTTCACGCTTGCCGTTTTATTTGCCCTCTCTTTACCGTTCGCCTTCTTCTTTCCTTTTTGCCCCTCGCTCTTTCTGCCGTTATGTCTGAAATTGGGGAAATTATTGTCGATATGGAAAATAATAATATCATGGAAAATTCTGATGCTCCTGCTGAAGAACCCCCTACCTTGCATACAAAAAAATTCAAATTGGTAGTGGTAATATTATTGTAAAAGGGGTTATTCAAGATTTCTTTACTTGTGCCGGTGCTTTGCCTTCTATGGGCAGTTCCATTCTTCATAGAACTAGTAGTCTTGCGGACGCTATTGCCATGCTTATAGTTGAACTTGAAAGGCAATTTATGCACTTGCACCCTTGCATACAAAGGATTTTCCAACAATTTTCTAATATAGAGCACTCTTCTGTTAAGCGTGCCGCTACTATCTTTTTGGCTCATGAGTTCAGATTTATAATAAAAGGGGCCAAAGAAATCTTTGCGCATTATAGGGTGGACTCTGGCCGTCCTCCCATAGAGGCTATCCTCTTTGATCAAGAAGAAATAATGCGTTTTCAATCTCTAGACTATGTTGCTTTCAATGAAAACCTTAGAAAAAAGGTCCCTACCAATGTTATAGTTGATAGAATTTCTGAACTTAATGATGATTTGGCTATTCGAAATAATGAGCTAGGATATTCTCTGGAGTATAGGCTCACAAAGTTCTGTCAAAAGAATGCTTATAATGATGAATTGGTTGTGCAATACGAAGGACCGAAAGAGGAACCTATACCTCCTAAAATTGATCTTGGGGACTTTTGTCCCATTAAATTTAGCCCTTTTGATTACTTTTGCTTGCCTCAAAGGAAACTTTCTGCTGAACGTAGAGAATATGAAATGAGTTTTAATGATCTATCCTATTACTATGGCATTAGCTAGATCTATCCTTGCTTTTATGCCTAGCTAGGGGCGTTAAACAATAGCGCTTGTTGGGAGGCAACCCAATTTTTATTTTTAGTTTTTTTCTTTTTGCTTCTGCTTAGGAATAAATATTTGTTCTAGCCTCTGGTTAGATGTGTTTTTATGTTTTAATTAGTGTTTGTACCAAGTTAAACCTATAGGATCTTCTTGGATGATAGTTATTTGATCTTGCTGTAATTTCTAGAAACTTTCTGTTCACGAAAATAATTGTTAAAAATCACCAGAACGTGATAAATATTGATTCCAATTGCTGCTGATCAATAAACAAATTGTCTAGGTCTTACTATTTTGGCTGATTTTTTGGAGTTCTAGAAGTTTGCGTTAGTTACAGATTACTACAGACTGTTCTGTTTTTGACAGATTCTGTTTTTCGTGTGTTGTTTTCTTATCTTGATGAATCTATGGCTAGTAAAATAGTTTATAAACCATATAGAAGTTGGAATACATTAGGTTTAACACCAATGTAAATAAAGAATGAGTTCATTACATTACCTTGAAGTGGTCTTTTGTTTTCTTTCGCTAACGGAGCTCACGAGATTTTCTGCTGAGTTTTGTGTTGTGAAGTTTTCAAGTTTTGGGTGAAAGATTTGATGGATTATGGAACAAGGAGTGGCAAGAGCCTAAGCTTGGGGATGCCCATGGCACCCCCAAGATAATATAAGGACACCAAAAAGCCAAAGCTTGGGGATCCCCCGGAAGGCATCCCCTCTTTCGTCTACTTACATCGGTAACTTTACTTGGAGCTATATTTTTATTCACCACATGATATGTGTTTTTCATGGAGCGTCTTGTATCATTTGAGTCTTTGCTTTTTAGTTTAAACAATCATCCTTGCTGTACACACATTTTGAGAGAGACACACATGATTCGGAAATTATTAGAATACTCTATATGCTTCACTTATATCTTTTGAGTTATATAGTTTTACTCTAGTACTTCACTTATATATTTTAGAGCACGGTGGTGTATTTGTTTTATAGAAACTATTGATCTCTCATGCTTCACTTAGATTATTTTGAGAGTCTTAAATAGCATGGTAATTTTCTTAAATAATCCTAATATGCTAGGTATACAAGATTAGTAAAAACTTTCTTATGAGTGTGTTGAATACTAAGAAAAGTTGGTGCTTGATAATTGTTTTGAGATATAAAGATGTTGATATTAGAGTCATGCTAGTTGAGTAGTTGTGAATTTGAGAAATACTTGTGTTGAAGTTTGTGATTCTCGTTGCATGCATGTATGGTGAACCGTTATGTGATGAAGTCGGAGCATAATTTATTTATTGATTGTCTTCCTTATGAGTGGCGGTCGGGGACGAGCGATGGTCTTTTCCTACCAATCTATCCCCCTAGGAGCATGCGTGTAATACTTTGCTTTGATAACTTGTAGATTTCTGCAATAAGGATATGAGTTCTTTATGACTAATGTTGAGTCCATGGATTATACGCACTCTCTTCCTTCCACCATTGCTAGCCTCTCTAATACCGCACACTTTTCGCCGGTATCATACACCCACCATATACCTTCCTCAAAACAGCCACCATACTTACCTATCATGGCATTTCCATAGCCATTCCGAGATATATTTCCATGCAACTTACCACCGTTTCATTTATTATGACACGCTCCATCATTGTCATATTGCTTAGCATGATCATGTAGTTGACATCGTATTTGTGGCAAAGCCACCATTCATAATTCTTTCATAAATGTCACTCTTGATTCATTGCATATCCCGGTACACCGCCGGAGGCATTCACATAGAGTCATATTTTGTTCTAAGTATTGAGTTGTAATTGTTGAGTTGTAAGTAAATAAAAGTGTGATGATCATCATTCTTAGAGCATTGTCCCACGTGAGGAAAGGATGATGGAGACTATGATTCCCCACAAGTCGGGATGAGACTCCGGACTAAAAAATCAGGCCATAAAAAAAGAAGAGGAAAAGGCCCAAATAAAAAAATGAGAGAAAAAGAGAGAAGGGACAATGCTACTATCCTTTTACCACACTTGTGCTTCAAAGTAGCACCATGATCTCCATGATAGAGAGTCTCTCATTTTGTCATTTTCATATACTAGTGAGAATTTTTCATTATAGAACTTGGCTTGTATATTCCAATGATGGGCTTCCTCAAAATGCCCTAGGTCTTCGTGATCAAGCGAGTTGGATGCACACCCACTTAGTTTCTTTTGTTGAGCTTTCATATACTTATAGCTCCGAAGGTGCATCCGTTGCATGGCAATCCCTACTCACTCACATTGATATCTATTGATGGGCATCTCCATAGCCCGTTGATACGCCTAGTTGATGTGAGACTATCTTATCCTTTTTTGTCTTCTCCACAACCACCATTCTACTCCACATATAGTGCTATGTCCATGGCTCACACTCATGTATTGTGTGAAGATTGAAAAAGTTTGAGAACATCAAAAGTATGAAACAATTGCTTGGCTTTTCATCGGGGTTGTGCATGATTTAAATACTTTGTGTGGTGAAGATAGAGCATAGCCAGACTATATGATTTTGTAGGGATAACTTTATGTAGCGACCCGACCTCAGACGGTCAAGTCTCTGTGTGTCTGTGCCATCCTTGGATCAGTATGCTGGCACACACAGTACATCAATGTATATATCAAAGTGCAATCACATGTATAAATAACGTAAAATGATATATACCTCATAATACTCAGCGGAAACAATCAAATGTGTGTGGAGTCCCATCAACGCCATCGGCAGGTTGAGTGTAGACCGTAACCCTGTAACGTATTCTTACTCGTCGGAAGAAAGTATCTGCAACATGATATGTTGCAGCCGTTTAGGTCAGTAAATTTTATGTACAGGAAAGATAACAACATGTGAATACAGATGATTAAACTATACTATATGCAATATGGCTTTATGGCTCGTGTCCGAGTTTTGTTTGCGTAAAAGCTGATTTATTTTCCCTACATCAAAGGAATAAATGAAGTCTGTACTATGGAGTTTTCTATCATGACATGGTTCCGCCAACCGATGTCTCATAGCCCAAAATCATCATAAGTTGCCCACAATTAAGTTATCAATCCGGTGTTGAGAGTTCGAGATAGATCCAAGTCCATAGGCTCAAATTGTCCGTAACTGAGGACACGGCTAATCGATTAGGTTTAAACCCTCTGCGAGAGGTTTGTACACTTTACCCGCAAGATTCGATCCCTCTCTTTACGTTCTCGCACTTCGTGGTGTTTGAGAACAAGATGACCGAAACATGGTCTTAGTAGAGTTCCCCTGACCACTGTCCGGTGCTCATCCAATCCTACCGTAGTTCTACATTTGCTAGCACCGTCCTAGCCAGAGTCACAACTAAGGTCAACCAAGCCAGAGCCCATAGTGACTTGCGGTTGCACAGGTAAGCTTCCGGGCATGAAGTATTCTTCCGTCTCTTTGAGTCTGGGTGAAGCTTTCCAAGATGTCATGGCGCTTCTCCATGCATCCCGGCCAACCACTGGTTTCTCCAGGGTGCCCGTCAACCATCCTTCACCCAGTAGTGTGTATTGAATTCTTGTCTCGAGTCTTGAAGTCTTGAGGCCTTGAAGATGCAGTCCTTGCAAATTCCATTATGGAGTTGTCGTCATTGACGTAGATCCTTCATTCTCACACCACTCCCGAGCACTCATACCAACCCCGTCTACTATAGCGTAGCATTAAAATAAATAACGTCCCGGGCTTGGTAACAGGTGATGGGTTCCTACCTCATGCATACTACTCAACTTCAAGAATCAATAACACTCTTTGGAGGTGGTTGCAAAGATGTCACTAAATGCAATAAAACATAGGTACGAAAGCATGGTCAAAGTGAACTTGCCTGGTAATACTTGATGAAGATAATAACACTCTCGAATAATGACTTGGTAGAACTATTCGTCACTCCGTTGAAAATCTATATAGTCAAACATAGCATTCATATAAGCAAACATCCTAGCAAACAATTCTAACACTCATAATAAAACCAACAAATAAAAATGCAAATCAAGGGACACCAAATAAAAACAAGGGAAAACTACACCACAAAACTACTAAAGAAAACTCTAAGACATAACACAAAATAGTGTTGTCCTAAGTAAAAACTTAACAACAATTAAAACACTAAAGCAAAAAGTTAATAGAAAATAAAATGTAAAACAACTAAGTTAACAAAAAGTATTTTTCATAAAATTTTATTTGCATAAAGAAACAAATAAAAGCTTTTATAAAACACTAACTATGACCTAAACAAGTTTTCATACTGAAACTAACAAAATAAATTTTTAGAATAGGAATAAAATTGTCTACATTTAAATAACAGAAACAAAACTAAATTTGTCAAAAGAGACAAAAAGAAATAATTTAAAAACAATTAAAACTATAAGGAAAAGGTTAAAACAAAAGTAAAACTAAAACAGTACTGTTTTGACTAAAACTCTAATTTAAAATAAACTAAAAATAAATCACTATATGCTACTGGATAGATAAAACAATAACAAAACCGTAGCAAAAGGAATCAATCAAAAAGTTATTTTAGAATAGAAGTTATTAGCAATCTAGTGTTTGTAACAAATCTGTTTGAAATCAAAATTTAAAGATTTCAAAAGTATTTTTCGTTGGTTTCTCTGGATAGATGGGATTTTTCTAAAACTACAGAAAAAAGAATTACTCAATTCGGATTAAAACCCTAAAAGATATAGATTATCTAAGATTGAAACTTTTCTGTTAAAAAAAAACAGAAACGAAAATAAGAAAAACAAACAACGTGGCCTATTGCTACTGGGCTAAGCGATGGGCGATTAGTAGTTATACTACGCTAGGACGAAGACTAGCAAAAAATGTGCGCGTACGTTTTAACAGAAGACCGACGAACCGATTTAAATCTAAACCGAAACAAAACCGTAAACTAAAAACCGATCTAATGAAAAAAAAACCAACTTACTAAACCGATCTAATCGAACACGACGATTCGATCTAAAGAAAGAAAAAAAAAGAGGAGGAGCGCTCGCTTACAGAGAAGAAACGTGCGTGGCAGGAAGAAGAGGCGGTGGGTGGCGAGGCTCCGGTTGTCGGCGGCGTTAGCTAGGATGTCCAGCGATGCAGAAGGTCGAGGGCGTCCGATTTTACGTGGATGGTGAGGCGAAGGGACGTCGGGTCGGCGTGGCGTCGAGGTGAACCGTGAACTCCGGCGACGTTGTGAGCTCGAGGCGGTGACTCCAAAGGTTCTCGGACGTCCAAAAGATGTCAAAGAAGATCGCAACAACGAGGGATAATAAGCCATGGAAGGAACAGTTTGAAGATGCTTACACGTCGGAAGCGACCGATGAACTCCGTGAATTTCGGCGAGATCCAAACGGTGAGGGCGTACGGTACGGTGGGTTTTGGCGAATGGTTTCAGAGGGAATCGGTCGAGGAGCCTCATGGCTATTTATAGGACAACTTGCTTGGACGAGGGGAAGGTTTTAGCTAGGGTTTGGGAGAGGCACGGACTCGGCCGGCGTTGGTGCGTGAGATACATGCGAGATACATACGCGTATCTTGCGGTAGGTTGGGGATGGAGTGGGGTCCAATGATCAGAGGGAGTTAAGGAAAAAGAAAGAAGAAAAAAAAATGAGAGAGAGGGGGTTACGTGAGGGAGAGAGATCCAAGCGAGCGAGGGGATCGGCGTGCTTGGGAGCGGCGTTGGTGGCGGCTCTTGTTGGCGGCTGGGCTGGCGCTTCTTTGGTGGGCTGTGGCTCGTATTTGGCTGGGCAGTTGGCCTGGCTGGCGCCTTGGATTTTTTTTTGAAATACCACAGAGATAGAAAACTAATTATAGATAAACCTATAATATTTTTATAGGTGACATATACATATCAATAAAATCATAAAAGTAAATCCTACAACGAGAACATATTTTTCCAGAGGAAAAACAGAAATAAAATAAAATCGTTTTTTTGTAGATTCCAAATGAAATCAAATTTGAATTCAAACTTTTTTTGGCAATATTTTCTTCTGACATTTTGGAGTGTCATGTTAGCTCCTCTCATACTTTTAAACAAGTATTTGTCAGGGGTATATGAAATAAATTTGAATGCCAAGTTGAATCCAAATTCAAATAAAATTCAAATGCCTCTGAAATTTCCAAATGCCACTCAATTTTACACAATCAGTCACACAACAATCAAACAAAAAATCATAAATATTTATTTAATATAACATTCCAAAATTTAGAATTTTGGGATGTTACAAACCTACCACACTTAAAATGAATCTCGTCCTCGAGATTCGAAGAGGCTAGAAAGAAAAGGTTAGGGTTTGGAGGTCTTCCAGCAAATCCATCGACCAGAGAGGTCTGGGGTGCTACCACGCTTATAAGCAAGGCTATGGTTCTGACAAAATTCATGTACTCCATCCTTTGTGTTGATGGTGTCGGTCTTCTCATATTCTTGGGATAAATCTTTCCTTTGGTGCTCTTCCGGTCGGGGCATGACTTTTCTCAAAATCTCGTGTCCTCTCAATCCTGATGAGGTTCTTCCGAAGAGTGGATCTTCATATCTGACATGTCTGTCGTTAATACTAAGAGACTATCGGAACTTCCTGGCGGTCAACAATTTATGGCTTCTCCTGCAGGAAAAAATGGTCGGGGTTGAATCTCACCGTATATCCTACGATTGGCAACGGTTGCCTGTACATGGATCAACCGTCCTACCATTCTAGGGTTTAAACAAGGCTTTGACATCGTCGTCTCTCTACTATGGGTAAGTCTCTCAGATTTACCATTCCAAATAGCAAGAGCGAATGATACGAGTAAGTCGGTATGGTGATCAATCCATTCCGCACCCAGATCATTACCCTGTATAAGGTTTAGCGAATCTCGTATTTCTAACACTCGGGCATTCTCACAAGCATTGCAGAATTTCTCCTGTATTGAACAGGGATCGGGTAAATCCTTTGGTTCTGCAAGCCAAACAAAACATCTATCGTTTCTTCACAACTCTCGGGTTTTTGCGTAACCTCCTACGAAACATCTGCTGATCAAATCATAGCTTGTTCCAAAATTTCTTCTTCTAGTGGGTACTTGACCCTTATTAATTCCTGGGCCTGTGGGTTATGAGCCCACTTCAATACTTATACAAATTTCACTCATCATTGGAGTTACAATTGCTCCATTTTCCAACATTACACCACTTTAAATCCAATAACATTTCATTTCTTCATACCATCATATCAAAGATAAAACTCCAACTCATTTTTTCCAAACTCCAACCTGTGGGACACATTTCCATTTCCATTGGTCTAGTGTTCTTCATAGGGTACTATCACCCCTAAAATGAAATTCACAAATCCATCCATAGACCATATTTCTCATATCCTCGAAAATGGTCAAAATCCGTGTTCATAGAGTAACAACTCATACAATTAAACATATGAAAACATGTCACCTTAACTTAATTGATTTCATGAATCCATTACAAACTCTGAGCACCCATTACATAACTCAACTTATTCTACTCCAGAAAAAAAATTGGTTTCTACCACTCTTATTATCCATATCAAAATTCCAACTACTCAACTCCAGCTTCCTTCTTGTAGGAACATTTAGTAGCATAATGTCCTGCTTCCTTGCAATGAAAACAAATAACTTTCGATAAGTCTTTGGGCTTCTTGGAGATGGTGCCTGCTCCTTGAGTTCCTTGCTTCCTTTCGAGACAATGATTGGCATAATGCCCGGCGTCCTTACATTCAAAACAGGTAATATGACTCTTGTCCCTCTTTGCAGAAATTGGGTTGTTCTTTGGGTGTCTTTGTTTTCTCTTCCGGGGTTTCTTCGTTCTGATCAAACCTTTTATTCCCTGTGGATCAAACTCTATTGCTTCCATCGGGAAGTATCCCAGATACTCTTTTCTTTCCTTGGTGCAATACTGTGAAAAATGTCCTTCTTCTCCACATGAATAGCAGGCATTGGAGTAAAATCTGTTGAGGCCTTCTCCATCAGGGTCTTCAACACATTCCTTCATCACAGGTTCTTTCATAACTTCTCGAGCGCTTCTTTCATTCCTTCTTCCTGCTCCTGAATAGTTTGTTGCACCATGGGGTAAATGTGACCTTGAGTCGGGTAGTGGGTGGTTCCTTCACACAAGAAACAAGTCATCGACTAGTTGGGCATTCCTCAGTGGGTGTTTCTCCTCACAATGAGGGCATCCATCCTTGTGTTCCTCCTGGGTGTGTCCTATTTCTCCATAAATCTTGCAGGCACAAGGTTTATTTCTTGGTGTATCATGGTGCTTCCGGATAAGGCGAGATCTTGTCGAGTCTTCTTGAATTCTTCCCAAGTCTTTGCTCCATTAAATCCTTGTATGGCTTGATGCATTTTCCACAGGTTGCAGCACTTTACGTAAAAGCAACAAGAGCGTATTGAACCTCATACTTCCTTGGAATCAATTTTTTTCTAAATTGATCCTCCATGTTTTGAATCCATAGCTCGCCTCCAACCGAGTCATCGGTCCAGAGAATAGCAGACAGTCTTCCTTTATCATCTATTGGGTCCAAGGGTTTTGGGATGAGATAGGAGAGAAGAAAAGGAGAGATACACACAATACAAACAATAGTTTTGAAGAAACGAAGTTTTATTTTGGGGCTGTCGGAAAGCATCAAACAAATGACAACTCACAATCATCGCATCTAACATAGGTGTATAACAGGGTTTGGTCTTCTAAAGGTCAAATAATTCTTCAGAACTTCAAATTCTTCAAGTCTTCAGAGTCTTCAATTGTTGCAGCTTCAACTCTTCTAATGCATGGTGAAATCCTGGTTACTTTGAAGGGGTCATCAGCTGTCCGATATCTTTCTTGGAGCGGCTTCAGTTGATCCTTCATGTGGTCAAAAGGGAAAAGGGGTATATTCTAACTATTTGAGGTGAGAGTGTCTATTTGATAAAATCAGAAAGGATGAGAAGTAAGAGTCTTTTTGAAAATAAAGTTTTAGAAATTTCCTGTCCTAGGGCTTTCCGGTTTCTAGGGTCACGTCCTACAGTCAACATGTGCTCTGATACCATATCTGTAGCGACCCGACCTCAGACGGTCAAGTCTCTGTGTGTCTGTGCCATCCACGATCAAGATCGGTATCTTTGGCACACAGTACATCAATGTATATATCAAAGTGCAATCACATGTATAAATAACGTAAAATGATATATACCTCATAATACTCAATGGAAACAATCAAATGTGTGTGGAGTCCCATAAACGCCATCGGCAGGTTGAGTGTAGACCGTAACCTCAGAACGTATTCTTACTCGTCGGAAGAAAGTATACGCAACATGATATGTTGCAGCCGTTTAAATCGATACATTGAATGTACCGGCAAGATCACAACATGAGAAAAGCAGATGATAAAACTATACTATATGCAATATGGCTTTGTGGCTCTGGTCGAAGTTTTGTTTGCGTAAAAGCTGATTTATTTTCCCTACATCAAAGGAATAAATGAAGTCTGTACTATGGAGTTTTCTATCATGACATGGTTCCGCCAACCGATGTCTCATAGCCCAAAATCATCATAAGTTGCCCACAATTAAGTTATCAATCCGGTGTTGAGAGTTCGAGATAGATCCAAGTCGGAGGCTCAAATTGTCCGTAAAATCGGGGACATGGCTAATCGATTAGGTTTAAACCCTCTGCAGAGGTTTGTACACTTTACCCGCAAGATTCGATCCCTCTCTTTACGTTCTCGCACTTGAGGTGTTTGAGAACAAGATGACCGAAACATGGTCTTCCGTAGAGTTCCCACGACCACTGTCGGTGCTCATCCAATCCTACCGTAGTTCTACATCTGTTAGCACCGTCCTAGCTGAGTCACAACTAAGGTCAACCAAGCCGAGAGCCCATAGTGACTTGCGGTTGCAGGTAAGCTTCCGGGCATGAAGTATTCTTCCGTCTCTTTGAGTCTGGGTGAAGCTTTCCGCAAGATGTCATGGCGCTTCTCCATGCATCCCGGCCAACCACTGGTTTCTCCAGGTGCCCGTCAACCATCCTTCACCCAAAGAGTGTGTATTGAATTCTTGTCTCGAGTCTTGAAGTCTTGAGGCCTTGAAGATGCAGTCCTTGCAAATTCCATTATGGAGTTGTCGTCATTGACGTAGATCCTTCATTCTCACACCACTCCCGAGCACTCATACCAACCCCGTCTACTATAGCGTAGCATTAAAATAAATAACGTCCCGGGCTTGGTAACAGGGTGATGGGTTCCTACCTCATGCATACTACTCAACTTCAAGAATCAATAACACTACTGGAGGTGGTTGCAAAGATGTCACTAAATGCAATAAAACATAGGTACGAAAGCATGGTCAAAGTGAACTTGCCTGGTAATACTTGATGAAGATAATAACACTCTCGAATAATGACTTGGTAGAACTATTCGTCACTCCGTTGAAAATCTATATAGTCAAACATAGCATTCATATAAGCAAACATCCTAGCAAACAATTCTAACACTCATAATAAAACCAACAAATAAAAATGCAAATCAAGGGACACCAAATAAAAACAAGGAAAACTACACCACAAAACTACTAAAAGAAAACTCTAAGACATAACACAAAATAGTGTTGTCCTAAGTAAAAACTTAACAACAATTAAAACACTAAAGCAAAAGTTAATAGAAAATAAAATGTAAAACAACTAAGTTAACAAAAGTATTTTCATAAAATTTTATTTGCAGAAAGAAACAAATAAAAAGCTTTTATAAAACACTAACTATGACCTAAACAATTTTTCATACGAAACTAACAAAATAAATTTTTAGAATAGGAATAAAATTGTCTACAGTTAAATAACGAAAACAAAACTAAATTTGTCAAAAGAGACAAAAAGAAATAATTTAAAAACAATTAAAACTATAAGGAAAAGGTTAAAACAAAAGTAAAACTAAAACAGTACTGTTTTGACTAAAACTCTAATTTAAAATAAACTAAAAATAAATCACTATATGCTACTGGATAGATAAAACAATAACAAAACCGTAACACAAGGAATCAATCAAAAAGCTATTTTAGAATAGAAGTTATTAGCAATCTATTGTTTGTAACAAATCTGTTTGAAATCGAAATTTAAAAATTTCAAAAGTATTTTTCGTTGGTTTCTCTGGATAGATGGGATTTTTCTGAAACTACAGAAAAAAGAATTACTCAATTCGGATTAAAACCCTAAAAGATATAGATTATCTAAGATTGAAACTTTTCTTTAAAAAAAAACAGAAACGAAAATAAGAAAAACAAACAACGTGGCCTATTGCTACTGGGCTAAGCGATGGGCGATTAGTAGTTATACTACGCTAGGACGAAGACTAGCAGAAAATGTGCGCGTACGTTTTAACAGAAGACCGACGAACCGATTTAAATCTAAACCGAAACAAAACCATAAACTAAAAACCGATCTAATGAAAAAAAACCAACTTACTAAACCGATCTAATCGAACACAACGATTCGATCTAAAGAAAAAAAAACAAAGAGGAGGAGCGCTCGCTTACAGAGAAGAACGTGCGTGGCAGGGAAGAAGAGGCCGGTGGGTGGCGAGGCTCCGGTTGTCGGCGGCGTTGGCGAGGATGTCCAGGCGATGCGGAAGGTCGAGGGCGTCCGATTTTACGTGGATGGTGAGGCGAAGGACGTCGGGGGTCGGCGTGGCGTCGAGGTGAACTTCGTGAACTCCGGCGACGTTGCGAGCTCGAGGCGGTGACTCCAGTGCTCCCTGGACGTCCAAAAGATGTCAAATAAGATCGCAACAACGACGGATAATAAGCCATGGAAGGAATAGTTTCGAAGATGCTTACACGCGTCGGAAACGACCGGTGAACTCCGTGAATTCCGGCGAGATCCAAACGGTGAGGGCGTACGGTACGGTGGGTTTTGGCGAATGGTTATTTATAGGACAACTTGCTTGGACGAGGGGAAGGTTTTAGCTAGGGTTTGGGAGAGGCACGGACTCGGCCGGCGTCGGTGCGTGAGATACGTGCGAGATACGTCTGGCGTATCTTGCGGTAGGTTGGGGATGGAGTGGGGTCCAATGATCAGAGGGAGTGAAGGAAAAAGAAACAACAAAAAAAAATGAGAGAGAGGGGTTACGTGAGGAGAGAGATCCAAGCGGCGAGGGATCGGCGTGCGTGGGGAGCGGCGCTGGTGGCGGCCTGCGCGGGCGGCTGGGCTGGCGCCTGCTGGTGAGCTCTTGACTCGGCGCTGGCTGGGCAGTTAGCCTGGCTGGCGCCTTGGATTTTTTTGAAATACCACAGAGAGATAAAACTAATTATAGATAAACCTATAATATTTTTATATATGACATATACATATCAATAAAATCATAAAAGTAAATCCTACAACGAGAACATATTTTTCCAGAGGCAAAATAGAAATAAAATAAAAACGTTTTTTTGTAGATTCCAAATAAAATCAAATTTGAATTCAAACTTTTTTTTGGCAATATTTTCTTCTGACATTTTGGAGTGTCATGTTAGCTCCTCTCATACTTTTAAACAAGTATTTTTCAGGGGTATATGAATAAATTTCGAATGCCAAGTTGAATCCAAATTCAAATAAAATTCAAATGCCTCTGAAATTTCCAAATGCCACTCAATTTTACACAATCAGTCACACAACAATCAAACAAACAATCATAAAATTTATTTAATATAACATTCCAAAATTTAGAATTTTGGGATGTTACACTTTCTTTGGCCATGTTATTTTGAGAGGACATAATTGCTTAGTTAGTATGCTTGAAGTATTATTATTTTTATGTCAATATTAAACTTTTGTCTTGAATCTTTCAGATCTGAATATTCATACCATAATTAATAAGAATTACATTGAAATTATTCCAAGTAGCATTCCACATAAAAAATTCTGTTTTTATCATTTACCTACTCGAGGATGAGCAGGAATTAAGCTTGGGGATGCTCGATACGTCTCCAATGTATCTATAATTTTTTATTGTTCCATGCTATATTATATTCTGTTTTGGACATTATTGGGCTTTATTATCCACTTTATATTATTTTTGGGACTAACCTATTAACCGGAGGCCCAGCCCAGAATTGCTGTTTTTTTGCCTATTTCAGAGTTTCACAGAAAAAGAATATCAAACGGAGTCCAAACGGAATGAAACCTTCGGGAATGAACATGATCCAGAGGACTTGGACCCTACGTCAAGAAAGCTACCAGGAAGCCACGAGGTAGGGGGCGCGCCCTCCACCCTCGTGGGCCCCATGTTGCTTCACCGACGTACTCCTTCCTCCTATATATACCTCATGCCCCCAAACTACAAGATACGGAGCCAAAAACCTAATTCCACCGCCGCAACCTTACATGCCCTTGAGATCCCACCTTGGGGCACATTAGGAGCTCCACCGGAGGGGGCATCGACCACGGAGGGCTTCTACATCAACACCATAGCCTCTCCGATGATGTGTGAGTAGTTTACCTCAGACCTTCGGGTCCATAGTTATTAGCTAGATGGCTTCTTCTCTCTTTTTGGATCTCAATACAATGTTCTCCCCTCTCTTGTGGAGATCTATTCGATGTAATCTTCTTTTGCGGTGTGTTTGTTGAGATCGATGAATTGTGGGTTTATGATCAAGTTTATCTATGAACAATATTTGAATCTTCTGAATTCTTTTATGTATGATTGGTTATCTTTGCAAGTCTCTTTGAATTATCAGTTTGGTTCGGCCTACTAGATTGATCTTTCTTGCAATGGGAGAAGTGCTTAGCTTTGGGTTCAATCTTGCGGTGTCCTTTCCCAGTGATGAGGGGCAGCAAGGCACGTATTGTATTGTTGCCATCGAGGATAACAAGATGGGTTTTTTATCATATTGCATGAATTTATCCCTCTACATCATGTCCTCTTTCTTAAAGCGTTACTCTGTTCTTATGAACTTAATACTCTAGATGCATGCTGGATAGCGGTCGATGTGTGGAGTAATAGTAGTAGATGCAGGCAGAAGTCGGTCTACTTGTCTCGGACATGATGCCTATATACATGATCATACCTAGATATTCTCATAACTATGCTCAATTCATCAATTGCTCAACAGTAATTTGTTCACCCACCGTAAATACTTATGCTCTTGAGAGAAGCCACTAGTAAAACCTATGGCCCCCGGGTCTATTTTCCATCATATTAATCTTCCAACACTTAGCTATTTTCATTGCCTTTTATTTTACTTTGCATCTTTATCATAAAAAATACCAAAAATATTATCCTATCATATCTATCAGATCTCACTCTAAATGAAGTGACTGTGTAGGGATTGACAACCCCTTATCGCGTTGATTGCGAGGATTTATTTGTTTGTGTAGGTGCGAGGGACTCGTGCGTAGCCTCCTATTGGATTGATACCTTGGTTCTCAAAAACTGAGGGAAATACTTATGCTACTTTGTTGCATCACCCTTTCCTCTTCAAGGGAAAACCAACGCAGTGCTCAAGAGGTAGCAATCATACGCTGGAAGCGTAGGCTTTAATGCTTCCTCCTCGAGTTGGGGTAGCAACCTGCGCTTTGGGTAACTTTTGGTTGGGCGCTCGAGTTCGTATTCCTCGGCCGCCAGGACCTCAGTCCATCTATCTGCTAGCAGATCTTGGTCAGCTTGAAGCTGCTGTTGGTTTTTCTTCAGGCTTTTTGCTGTGGCTATAAGCCGGTGCTTGAAGCACTCCTGTTTGACGGGATCCTCAAGCACGATAAATTCTTCGTTGCCGAGGCTCACCTCGTCTTCGGAGAGAGGCATGTAATTGTCATCCTCTGATTCTCCATCTGCTGCCTGTTCCTTAGGGCTAGCTTGCCCATCCTCCTGCTCGAGGCCTAGCTGGAGGGGATTGTCTTCGTCTTCGGCACTATCCGCAGCGTTATTGTTTGTTGGGCCGGTATCGCTGCTTTTGCTATGGCAGGGCTTAGAGCTGCGCCGATGATGCCGGTGCTTAGATTGCTTCTCGAGGGGATTATCCTTTGTTGCCTTATTGCCATCGCTTTCTTTGGGCGTGTCCACCATGTATATATCATATGATGAGGTGGCAGCCCAGCGCCCTGTGGGCGGTGGTTCTTGTCCTTCTCCTACATCGTCGTCCATACCATCGATGTCTTCGGAGCAGAAATCAAGCATGTCGGTTAAGTCGTCGACAATGGCTATTAAGTGGGTGGTGGGTGGGGAACGAATTTCTTCGTCGTCCGCTTCCCACTCGAGCCGGACATAGTTCGGCCAAGGGTCTCCTGACAAAGAGAGAGACTTTAAAGAATCTAGCACGTCGCCCCAGGGCGAGTGCTGGAAAATATCCGTGGAGGTAAACTTCATGATCGGTGCCCAGTCAATTTTGATAGGCACTGACGCAGGCGGTTCAGAGCCCGTGGTCGGGGACGAATCCGAGAGTCCGGCGACACAGGTGTCATAGGAGGTGAAGTCAGTATTCGGCTCTATCGCCACTGAGTGTGCGGCCTCCACGGCGGGGTCCATCCACCCGTCCTCGGACGGCGCAATCTACTCCGGACTGAGAGCCGGAGTAGCCACAGGTGTCATCTCCCGAACACCGTCTGATGGCAGAGCTAAGTCATGCTCGTCGTGACTGTGCGGCGCACCTGACATGGGCTCGAATCCGTCAAAATCTAGTCTCCGCGGATATCGGCAGTATAGTTTAAGCTTCCAAACCTGACTTGACGGCTAGGGGCGTAGCTTTCGATCTGCTCCAGATGGCCAAGCGAGTTGGCCCGCGGTACGAAGCCGCCGAATACGAAGATCTGTCCGGGGAGAAAAACCTCACCCTGGATCGCATCGTTGCCAGTGATGGAAGGAGCCATCAAGCCTTGTGGTGACGACACAGTGGAACTCTCAATGAAAGTACCAATTTCGGTGTCAAAACCGGCGGATCTCGGGTAGGGGGTCCCGAACTGTGCGTCTAAGGCGGATGGTAACAGGAGGCGGGGGACACAATGTTTACCCAGGTTCGGGCCCTCTCGATGGAGGTAATACCCTACTTCCTGCTTGATTGATCTTGATGATGTGAGTATTACAAGAGTTGATCTACCACGAGATCGTAGAGGCTAAACCCTAAAAGCTAGCATATGATTATGATTGTTCTTGTCCTACGGGCTAAACCCTCCGATTTATATAGACACCGGAGAGGGCTAGGGTTACACAGAGTCGGTTACAAGGGAGGAGATCTACAGATCCGAATTGCCAAGATTGCCTTCCAGGCCAAGGAGAGTCGCATCCGGACATGGGACGAAGTCTTCAATCTTGTATCTTCATAGTCTAACAGTCCGGCCAAAGTATATAGTCCGGCTGTCCGAGGACCCCCTAATCCAGGAATCCCTCACATGCTACGGGACTTGCAAACTTCAACACAAGTATTTGTCAAATTCACAACTACTCAACTAGCATGACTCTAATATTACCATCTTCATATCTCAAAACAATTATCAAGTATTAAACTTCTCATAGTATTCAATGCACTCTATATGAAAGTTTTTATTATACCCATCTTGGATGCCCATCATATTAGGACTAAATTCATAACCAAAGAAAATTACCATGTTGTTATAAAGACTCTCAAAATAATATAAGTGAAGCATGAGAGTTCATATATTTCAAAATAAAACCACCGCCGTGCTCTAAAAGGATATAAGTGAAGCACTAGAGCAAATGACAAACTACTCCGAAAAATATAAGTAAAGATCAATGAGTAGCCGAATAGTTATGCAACTATGTGAAGACACTCTAACAATTAATAATTTGAGATCTTTATATTTTATTCAAACAGCAAGCAAAAAATAATAAAATAAAATGACGCTCCAAGCAAAACACATATCATGTGGTGAATAAAAATATAGCTCCAAGTAAAGTTACCGATGAACGAAAACGAAAGAGGGGATGCCATCCGGGGCATCCCCAAGCTTAGGCTCTTGGATGTCCTTGAATATTACCTTGAGGTGCCTTGGGCATCCCCAAGCTTAGGCTCTTGCCACTCCTTATTCCATAGTCCATCGTATCTTTTACCCAAAACTTCAAAACTTCACAACACAAAACTTAACAGAAAACTCGTAAGCTCCGTTAGTATAAGAAAATAAATCACCACTTAGGTACTGTTGTGAAATCATTCTAAATTCATATTGGTGTAATATCTACTTTATTCCAACTTCTCTATGGTTCATACCCTCCGATACTACTCATAGTTTCATCAAAATAAGCAAACAACACAATGAAAACAGAATCTGTCAAAAACAGAACAGTCTTTAGTAATCTGTCTCAAACGTATACTTCTGGAACTCCAAAAATTCTGAAATAAATTGGTGGACGTGAGGAATTTATATATTGATCATATTAAAAAAGAATCAACCTAAAATCACTCTCCAGTAAAAAATGATAGCTAATCTCGTGAGCGCAAAAGTTTCTGGTTTTTACAGCAAGATTGCATAGACTTCACCCAAGTCTTCCCAAAGGTTCTACTTGGCACAACCACTAATTAAAACATAAAACCACATGTAAAAAGAGGCTAGATGAATTATTTATTAATAAACATAAGCAAAATGCAAAGAACAAAAAAAAAATTGGGTTGCCTCCCAACAACGCTAACGTTTAACTACCCTAGCTAGGCATGATGATTTCAAGGATGCTCACATAAAAGATAAGAATTGAAACATAATGGGAGCATCATGAAGAATATGACTAGCACATTTAAGTCTAACCCACTTCCTATGCATAGGGATTTTGTGAGCAAACAATTTATGGGAACATGAAACAACTAGCATTGGAAGGTAAAACAAGCATAACTTTAAAACTTTAAGCACATAGAGAGGAAACTTGATATTATTGCAATTCCTACAAGCATATGTTCCTCCCTCATAATAATTTTCAGTAGCATCATGAATGAATTCAACAATATAACTATGACATAAAGCATTCTTTTCATGATCTACAAGCATAGAAATTTTATTACTCTCCACATAAGCAAAATTCTTCTCACCAATAGTAGTGCGAGCAAACTCAACAAAATAACTATCATGTGAAGCATAAAACAATTGAAAATTAAAATCATGATGACAAGTTTCATGGTTATCTTTATTCTTTATAGCACACGTGTCATCACAATAATCATCATAAATAGGAGGTATGCTTTCATCATAATAAATTTGCTCATCAAACTTGGGGGACTAAACATATCATCTTCATCAAACATAGCATCCCCAAGCTTGTGGCTTTGCATATCATTAGCATCATGGGTATTCAAAGAATCCATACTAACAACATTGCAATCATGCTCATCATTCACATATTTTATGCCTAGCATTCTATGTAATTCTTCTTCTAGTACTTGAGCACAATTTTCCTTCCCATCATTTTCACGAAAGACATTAAAAAGGTGAAGCATATGAGGCAACCTTAATTCCATTTTTTGTACTTTTCTTTTATAGACTAAAGTAGTGATAAAACAAGAAACTAAAAGATTCAATTACAAGATCTAAAGATATACCTTCAAGCACTCACCTCCCCGGCAACGGCGCCAGAAAAGAGCTTGATGTCTACTACACAACCTTCTTCTTGTAGACTTTGTTGGGCCTCCAAGTGCAGAGGTTTGTAGGACAGTAGCAAATTTCCCTCAAGTGGATGACCTAAGGTTTATCAATCCGTGGGAGGTGTAGGATGAAGATGGTCTCTCTCAAGCAACCCTGCAACCAAATAACAAAGAGTCTCTTATGTCCCTAACACACCCAATACAATGGTATATTGTATAGGTGCACTAGTTCGGCGAAGAGATGGTGATACAAGTGCAATATGGATGATAGATATGAGTATTTGTAATCTGAAAATATAAAAAAAGCAAGGTAGGAAGTGGTAAAAGTGAGCGTAAACGGTATTGCAATGCTAGGAAACAAGGCCTAGGGTTCATACTTTCACTAGTGCAAGTTCTCTCAACAATAATAACATAATTGGATCATATAACTATCCCTCAACATGCAACAAAGAGTTACTCCAAAGTCACTAATAGCGGATAACAAACGAAGAAATTATTGTAGGGTACGAAACCACCTCAAAGTTATCCTTTCAGATCGATCTATTCAAGGGTCCGTAGTAAAATAACACGAAGCTATTCTTTCCATTCGATCTATCATAGAGTTCGTACTAGAATAACACCTTAAGATACAAATCAACCAAAACCCTAATGTCACCTCAAGTATCCGTGGGTATGATTATACGATATGCATCACACAATCTCAGATTCATCTATTCAACCAACACAAAGAACTTCAAAGAGTGCCCCAAAGTTTCTATCGGATAGTCAAGACGAAAACTTGTGCTAACCCCTATGCATAAGTTCACAATGTCACGAAACCCGCAAGTAGATCACCAAAACATATATCAGGAATCAATAGAATACCCCATTGTCACCACGGATATCCCACGCAAGACATACATAAAGTGTTCTCAAATCCTTAAAGACTCAATCCGATAAGATAACTTCAAAGGGAAAACTCAATCTATTACAAGAGAGTAGAGCGGGAGAAACATCATAAGATCCCCAACGATGAGTTCTTGTAGGACATCGACAACCTCTTCGGTAACAAGGGCGATAGCATCGCGAATGGCGCCACCCTACTCCTGTCTAGGACGTGTTCACGTCTCCTCTATTTAATATGTTTTTTAATTCAATTTCTTGTTCTAGAAATTGTACTAGATATGCCATGTTCAAATTCACTACTACATATGTTATTTTCTCACTCGTTGATAGACTACATGACTAGTTTAATCTTTACTATTATGGTCATGTTTTATCTACTATTTTTATGGATTAAATCATATGATAAACTGCTCATATTTCCAACATACGCCATGTACATGTATGTGTTGGGTAACGTAGCATGCAATTTCAAAAAATTTCCTACGAGCACGCAAGATCTATCTAGGAGATGCATAGCAATGAGAAGGGGTGAGGGAGTCCCGGACTAGGGGGTGTCCGGATAGCCGGACTATCGTCACGGCCGGACTCCAAGACTATGATGATACAAGATTGAAGACTTCGTCCCGTGTCCGGATGGGACTTTCCTTCGCGTGGAAGGCAAGCTTGGCGATACGGATATGTAGATCTCCTACCATTGTAACCGAATCTGTGTAACCCTAACCTATCCGTGTGTCTATATAAACTGGAGGGTTTTAGTCCGTAGGAAAAACAACAATCATACCATAGGCTAGCTTCTAGGGTTAGCCTCCTTGATCTCGTGGTAGATCTACTCTTGTACTACCCATATCATCAATATTAATCAAGCAGGAGTAGGGTATTACCTCCATCGAGAGGGCCCAAACCTGGGTAAAAACATCATGTCCCTTGTCTCCTGTTACCATCCGCCTAGACGCACAGTTCGGGACCCCCTACCCGAGATCCGCCGGTTTTGACACCGAAATTGGTGCTTTCATTGAGAGTTCCTCTGTGTCGTCACCGATAGGCCCGATGGCTCCTTCGATCATCAACAACGACGCTGTCTGTGGTGAGACTTTTCTCCCGGATAGATCTTCAGATTCGGCGGCTTTGCTGCGGGCAATTAATTCGCAGCCATCCGGAGCAGATCGAAAGCTATGCCCCGGCCATCGTGTCGATTTGGAAGTTTGAACTATACGGCTGATATCCGCGGGGACTTGATCTTCGACGGATTCGAGCCGCAGCCAAGCGCGCCGCACTGTTTCGATGGGCATGATCTAACTCTGCAGCCGAACAGTGTCCTGGAGGCCGCACTAGTATTTGCTCCGATTCTTAATTCGGAGCCGGATTCCCCGATCGAGGACGAGTGGTTGGACGCCGCCTCGGGGGCTACAATCTCTACGACGATTGAGCCGAACTCCATCCCTGTCCTTTGCGAAGACCTCGACTCCAGGGTGCCGGACTCCTCTCCGGACTCACGAACCCTCCGCCCCGCCAATCGAATCCGATTGGGCGCACATCATGGAGTTCTGACGCGGACATCTTTCAGCACTCGCCCTTTGGCGACATCCTGAATTCACTAAAGTCTCTCTCTTTATCAGGAGAGCCCTTGCCGGACTATGGTTAGGAAGGTTGGGATGCGGACGACGAAGAAATTCAACGCCCACCCACCACCCACTTCAGAGCTAATCGTAAAAAGCTTACACGGCGTGCTCGATTTCGACTCAAGACATCGACGGTATGGACGACGATGTAGGAGACAACAATGAGCCAGCACACAGAGGATGCTGGATAACCACCTCATCCCATAATGTATACATGGTGGATACACCTAAAGGAAATGAAGACGAGGAACAACGGGACGCTACGAAGGATAAATCCCTTGAAAAGCAGTCAAAACGGCAACGTAAACGCCGAACCAAGTCCCGCCTCAACAAAGACCCAGCCATAGAGCAGGGCGAACCGGCGGATGGCGAACAAGCTATCGAGCAACCGTCCGAACAAGACAACATCGATAAACAATCTGTCTCCGGCGAAGACAACAGTCCGGACGATCTCACGCCGGACAAACTATTGGAGCAAAATGACCTCCAGAAAAGGCTCGTTGCCACTGCGCGCAGCCTGAAAAAGCAGAAGCGGAAGATCAAAACAGCGGAAGATGCACTCAGGATTAGATGGAGCAAAGTATTCAGCACCGCAGACAAGTACGGCGACAGCCGCCGAACAAAGAGCTACTCGAAAAGAAAGCTACTGCCCGAATTCGACGAGGAGGCCTTAGAGCCCCCACAATTAAAAAGTAAGAAGGCCACCCAGTCGGATGGACGACCCCACGGCAAAAAGAGAGCGGCAAATGGCGCCAAGACACAAACCAATATGCGATCCGCATAAGGATTCACAACAACAGGATGGCCCGATTAGGTCCATCTATGGGCCAAGAAAGCAGGCTCTTCAAAGCAATGCAACACGCCAAAAATCGGAACATCACGGCACACCCAAATATAGGGGCGCCGCACATCCCCTATGTTTCACCGATGAGGTGTTGGATCATGAATTTCCAGCGGGATTCAAACCCGTAAACATGGAGGCATACGACGGAACAACAGACCCTGGAGTCTGGATAGAGGACTACATCCTCCACATACACATGGCTAGAGGAGAGGATCTCCACGCCATAAAATACTTACCCCTGAAACTCAAAGGGCCGGCTCGGCATTGGCTCAAGAGCCTTCCCGAAAATGCCATTGGAAGCTGGGACGAGCTCGACGATGCGTTTCGGGCAAATTTTCAGGGGACCTATGTCCGCCCTCCGGATGCAGACGATCTAAGTCACATAACTCAACAGCCCGGAGAGTTAGCCCGGAAATTCTGGAACAGGTTCCTTACTAAAAAGAACCAAATAGTCGACTGTCCGGACGCTGAAGCCTTAGCAACCTTCAAGCACAACGTCTGAGACGAATGGCTCGCCAGACACCTCGGCCAAGAAAAGCCAAGAACAATGGCCGCATTAACAAGCCTCATGACCCGCTTTTGCGCAGGAGAGGACAGCTGGCTAGCAAGATGCAGCACCAGCGACCCAAGCACATTCGAAGTCAGGATGGAAACGGGAAACCACGGAGCAACAAGGACCAGCGCCGGATCAAAGGGAACAGTCCAAAGAGCGCGGCGGTCAACGCCGGATTCAAAAGCTCACGGCAGAACAGCAAAAAACTGCCCCTTAAAGATGATAGCGATGAGCTATCCAACTTCAACAAAATCTTGGACAAGATATGTCAAATCCATAGTACTCCTGGGAGGCCTGCAAAACATACCCGCAGAAATTGTTGGGTCTTCAAACAGTCCGGCAGACTCAACGCCGAACACAAGGGGCTCGACACACCAAGTGAAGATGATGACGAGCACCACAAGCAGAGCCCCGGAAAACAAAAGAATTTCCCGCAAGAGGTTAAAACAGTAAACTCACTTCACGTGATCAGAGGAAAAAAAAGAGCGGCGCCCACTAAAAGGCACGCCGCACACTGGTTGTCAAAACCAATCACCTTCGACCATCAGGACTATTCCGAAAATATCCGGAACGCAGGATGGACTGCCTTGATATTGGATCCTATAATCGACGGATTCCAATTTACACAAGTCCTCATGGATGGCGGGAGTGACATAAACTTGATATATCAGGACACAATCCGCCGGATGGGGATAGACCCAACAAAAATTCGCCCTAGCAACACCTCCTTTAAAGGGGTAGTGCCAGGCCCATATGCCCATTGTACGGGCTACATACTGCTTGAAGTTGTGTTCGGCTCATCCAACAACTTATGTCGCGAAAGGTTAACCTTCCATATCGCCCCATTTAAAAGTAGCCATCAAGCACTATTGGGATGCGAAGCTTTCGCCCGCTTTAACGCAATACCGCACTATGCATCTCTTACACTTAAAATGCCCGGTCCACGCAGCATCATCTCATTAAAAGGGAGTATTAAGTGTCACTCGAGCACGGAAGAATGCGAGGCTGCCTTGACAGCCACACACCAATCCGGCTCTGCTAACCAAAGAACCTGAATAGGTAATTCGAACCCCGGACACGGTTAGACGAGTCCGGCGCCTGATAGCGGCACACCCCCATACGAGGGGCTGCACGCATGTATCACACGAGACACTAAAGCTCAATTTTATTAACTTCTTCGAATCGTACTCTATTTATTTACTATAAAGTACATCTTTCGCACGATCCTTTTTCTTTTAAAACTAAGTTCCTCTCTTTTACAAATGAACAACGTGCTACACCCTTCCAGGATACGGCACAACGGAGACACAGGCGCAGACGTGCAGTCGGGACCCGTTGCAAGGATTCTTTTCAGATTAAGACCCTGCGTAAACCTTTTTTACTGTCTCTTGTTGATATACATCCCCCGGTTTCTTACTATAACCAAGGAGGAGGCTGGCGTTTTGGCATTGGCCGCACCAGAATTTTTGCGCGTACCTGGACACCAGGGGCTTAGGGCATTATTCTGCCCGTTTTTATAAAGACCGAATACCTTAGGGAGTGTTCGGCGTCTCGAGTTAGGCCTTATATGCATCATCTCCGAATCATGTCTTTGGTCAAATGTTGGGTTGCCCGGCTCCTGTGTTTTGCTGCCTTACGTTTCGTTTTCACGGCTAACGCGGCACCAGGAGAACTACTGCGATTGTGCCCCGGTTCGGCCGGGTGAGCACCTCAGTAGAGAAAGCCGAAAACTGACTGTCATGATATAGCGAGAGACTGGTCAACCACTCGATGACTCACTGGAATGTTTAGGATTCCTCCGCATTAACGAAGGACCGGTTTTCGGTCAGGCACATACGCACCCCAAATTCGGGAGAGTGCGGTGCCCCCAGGGGCTATATAGTAGCCCCACCCTCGAACTCCTATGGCTAAGTGAAAGTGATAAAGCATTATAGTCCGGTTGTTCGGTTTGCTACGCTATCACCGCTTAACAGGACCAAGACGTTGGATTAAGTGTGAAAAAGCGCTTTCTTTGCAAACACCCGCACTATGTGCGTGGAGGCTGAAGCCAAGGACTGCCATCTTCGTGTTATATACACATATACATAAACGGCCGCGGGGAGTAGTTTACTACTTGAACGCACAAGTATAAAAAGCTCTTATATTATATTGAAACATTGTTTTCACAAATCATACATGTCATTTAAACATAATATCCTTCGAGCACTGCGTCTCTATTAAACGAGCGCCCGGTAGGACTTCTTCAAAGTAGTGCTCGGCAGGTACTCGACTTCTATCCGAATCTTGGGATGCAACGTCGGTGGCCTTCATCTCTGCCCAGTATGTATTGACACGGGCGAGAGCCATCCGCGCTCCCTCAATACACGCCGATCGCTTCATTGCGTCGATACGCTGTACCGCACCAAGGAACTGCTGCACTAAACCAAAATAGCTCTTAATTGGGGTCCGCCCGGCCACAAGTGAGTCAAGACATGCTTCATGGCAAATCCGGACAACCTATTCAGCTCGGCCCATTTGGCCAACCGATCGGTCAGCGGCAGAGGACGCTCCGGACTATGGAATTGCGACCAATATAGCTCTTCCCTTCGATGCCCCTTCTGGCCCCGGAAGTGCTCAACCGCGTCCGCAGCGCTCGCCGCCAAGTCTAGATAAGCATCCTCCGAACTCCACAACTTATCCAACTGAGCATACTTCGGATCTGTATATTTCCTCCGCAGCAGAAACAGTTTTCCAGCCGCAATTGCCCCGGCCTGACTTAGCTCCTCCTTGGCAGCTCTCAAAGCCGACTGGGCATTCTTGGATTCGGCGGCGGCCTTTTTCAGGCCCTCTTGTTCCGCTTGACTTTCTTTTTCAAGAACCTCGCAGCGATCGGTAATATTCCTCAACTTTTTGGCCATATGGGCCATTTCCTCTTTGCTTCGGCAGTGAGCAACCCGTTCGGCTTCTAGCTCTTCGGCCGCCTTTAAAGCGGCCGCACTACTGACCCTGGCTTGCTCTTTCGCTCGGGCGAGTTCCGCCCGCAGCTCCTCCACGGCAGCGGCACCGTCTGCATTAAGCATACGAATAGTAAGGCATGGGCGTCAAGCTCCCTTACAAGGTGTCCGCATAGAAGTCGCATAACTTGTGACTCGTCCAACTGTTTATTGACCAGCGCGATGTCCGCATCCGCCTCATCAAGTTGCCGCTTTAGTTCGGCATATTCATTAGTCTGGCTGGCCTCCGGACGCCCCACCACCTGTTTAGAAGCGGCGACATGTTATAACTGAGAATTTGATCCTCGGCACGTTGTCAATTTTGACAACATACCGAGTCTCAGGGGCTACTATCTATACAGGGCGCATTTTATATGCATAACTCTGAGAAGGTACATCATTTTTGCGTACCTAAAACCCCGTCAGTAAGCTTCTGACGGCTTCATGCAATCCACTCTCCGCGGATGCAATTCTTTCAATCACCGTACCCATTAGAGCACGGTGATCTTCTGAAATAGCCGCTCGCCCCAGCAGATCCTTCACTCCTTCGACCGCACACCACTTGGCGCCGGACCTTCCGCCCCGCGGACTTAGGAACCCTCCGCGACAACACCTCCGGGTCGTCCGCTTCACATGAGGGTGTGACAGGTGGAGGCGTTCGCTCTCCATCATCTCCGGAAGAAGATCCCCGAAGACGAGCTCTGGCGAGAAGGGCTGAGATCCGAACTACAAGGTACAATTTCGGTTATCTTCGTAAATAAATCTGAGGATGTTGCTTATTTACAGGACTCCTACTTTTTACTTACGGCTCACTGGAGGGCTGATCCCCTGGGGCAAATAGTGCGGCTGGGCTACTTCCCAGCGCCGGACTCTCTGACTAAGATTTCTTCCCCCTCTTCGAGGCCTTGACCTCCAGATCTTCCAAAGCGGTCCTCTTCTCTCCTTGGAGGGTGGGATTCTTGATCCCTCCCTCCTCAAAGACCTCCTTCGTGGAGGCAGTTGCCTCCCCGCTCCCCTCGCCTTCTTTAGAAGGCGCGGCATGCAGCATCTTAGCCAGCATGGGGTCCGGCGTGTTCTCTGGGAGGGGAGCCGGACACCTTATTAACTTTGCCTTGGCTATCCACTCCTGTTCAAGAAACGTCTCCTTTAAAGGGCATATCTATGATAAATAAATGAACAGCTTGTCCGGTTGCAGGACTACTTACTTGAGTATCTGGGCGATTGCAGCTTAGTCTTGCGTCCTCAGTCAGGTCCAGACACTTCTCTTGTGATCCGAAGAACAGTTTATACATCTCCACGGGCGTTGTGCCCATAAAATTTTGGAGAGCTCGTGGTCCCTCCGGATTAAATTCTCACAGGCGAAGGGGGCGACGTTTGCAGGGCTGAAGGCGCCGGATCAACATAACTTGCGCCACTGCAACTAGATTGATCTCTCTTTCTTGGAGGTCCCGAATACGGCCCTGCAGCAAAGGAACGTCCTTGGACGGCCCCCAATCGAGCCCCTTGTTGACCCATGATGCCAGCCGCTGTGGTGGACCTGAGCGGAAGGCAGGGAGCGCCGCCCATTTGGTGCCCCTGGGAGCGGTGATATAAAACCACTCCCGTTGCCACAAACCAAGCTCCCCTTGAAAAGAGCCCTCGGGCCACGGAGCATCAGCACATTTGCTTATGACCGCCCCTCCGCACTCTGCTTGTTGCCCCCCGATCTCCTTTGGCTCCACCTTGAAGGTCTTGAGCCACAATCCAAAGTGGGGGGTAATATGGAGGAAGGCCTCACATACTACAATGAATGACGAGATATGGAGGATGGACTCCGGATTCAAGTCATGGAAATCAAGCCCATAATAAAACATGAGCCCTCGCACAAAGGTATCCGTCGGGAAGACTAAACCCCGAAGGAAGTGAGACACGAACACCACGTTCACGCCGGGCTCGGGAGTGGGAATGACCTGCCACGAGCAGGCAGCCTATCTGAGATCTCGCGGTTAGATACTGGCGTCTCGCAGCTTTAGCACGTCTTCTTACGTGGACGGAGGAAGACATCCATCGGCCGTGCATGGTCGGAGCCGGACATCGTCGAAAGTCCGGCGCTGAATCTGAAGCTTTGGGTGTTGGAACTCGGCGCAAAGCGAACTCGATGGAGGGTGTAAAGAAGAGGGCCTTGGTCTCATTATAAAGAGGTTGAATACCAAGAGCCCACCCCGTGGCCGATTAGGACTCGCCTTCGATAGAGGAGGCATGCCAACGGGCGCGGTTGGGTTACCCACGTCCGTATTGATGAGAATCCCGGAATAAGGGGGCACGATCTACACTTTGATAAGACGTGCCAAGGAAACCGCCTCGCTAAACGCGCTAAGGTGGAAACGGTAAAAAACGATTCATATAAAGGCCTGGCCGTGGTGTGATGTCACGCCGCGGAATACGTCAGCAGATCTGTGCAAGAGTTATTCTCTCTACGGTGGTATGTGGAACTTGTTTTGCGAGCGGACACTATCCTTGTGTTCAAAACCTTCTATGAAGTATTCGGAGGAGGAACCCGCCTTGCAATGCCGAAGACAATATGCGCGCCGGACTCGTCGTCATTGAAGCCTGGTTCAAAGACTCCGAGGAGTCCGGACTAGGGGTGTCCGGATAGCCGGACTATCGTCACGGCCGGACTCCAAGACTATGATGATACAAGATTGAAGACTTCGTCCCGTGTCCGGATGGGACTGTCCTTGGCGTGGAAGGCAAGCTTGGCGATACGGATATGTAGATCTCCTACCATTGTAACCGACTCTGTGTAACCCTAACCTATCCGGTGTCTATATAAACCGGAGGGTTTTAGTTCGTAGGAAAAACAACAATCATACCATAGGCTAGCTTCTAGGGTTAGCCTCCTTGATCTCGTTGTAGATCTACTCTTGTACTACCCATATCATCAATATTAATCAAGCAGGAGTAGGGTATTACCTCCATCGAGAGGGCCCGAACCTGGGTAAAAACATTGTGTCCCTTGTCTCCTGTTACCATCCGCCTAGACGCATAGTTCGGGACCCCCTACCCGTGATCCGCCGGTTTTGACACCGACAAGGGGAGAGTGTGTCCACATACCCTCGTATACTGAAAGCAAAAGTGTTATGTTAACGCGGTTGATGTAGTCGAATGTCTTCACGATCCAACCGATCCAAGTATCGAACGTACGGCACCTCCATGTTCAGCAAACCGTTCAGATCGATGACGTCTCTCGAGCTCTTGATCCAGTAGAGGGTCAAGGGAGAGTTTCGTCAGCACGATGTCGTGGTGATGGTGATGGTGATGTGATCCGTGCAGGTCTTCGTCTAAGCACTACAACGCAATGTCCGGAGGAGTAAACTGTGGAGGGGGCACCGCACACGGCTAAGACAAATCTTGGTATGCCTTTGGGGTGCCCCCCGCCCCCGTATATAAAGGAGGGAGGGAGGAGGTGGCCGTCCAGGGGAGGCGCGCCAAGGGGGGGGTCCTACTAGGACTCCACTCCTAGTAGGATTCGCCCCCTTCCTTCCAACGGAGGGGGAAAGGGGAAAGAGGGGAGAGGGAGAAGGAAAGGGGGGCCGCGCCCCCAGCCCTTGTCCAATTCAGTCTGGGCAAGGGGGAGGCGCGCGCCACCTCCCATGGCCTGCTTCCTCTTCTCCACCATGGCCCATGAGGCCGATTAACTTTCCCGGGGGGTTCCGGTAACCTCCCGGTACTCCAAAAAATTCCCGATCTTCTTCGAAACCATTCCAGTGTCCGTATATGACCTTCCAATAAATGAATCTTTACCTCTCGATCGTTCGAGACTCCTCATCATGTCCGTGAACTCATCCGGGACTCCGAAACAAACTTCGGTCACCAAAACACATAACTCATAGTACAAATCGTCATCGACCGTTAAGCGTGCGGACCCTATGGGTTCGAGAACTATGTAGACATGACCGAGACACATCTCCAGTCAATAACCAATAGCGCAACCTGGATGCTCATATTGTCTCCTACATATTCTATGAAGATCTTTATCGGTCAAACTTCATAACAACATACGTCATTCCCTTTGTCATCGGTATGTTACTTGCCCGAGATTCGATCGTCGGTATCCTCATACCTAGTTCAATCTCGTTACCAGTAAGTCCCTTTACTCATTCCGTAATGCATCATCCCGTAACTAAATCATTAGTCACATTGCTTGCAAGGCTTATAGTGATGTGCGTTACCGAGAGGGCCCAGAGATACCTCTCTGATACTCGGAGTGACAAATCCTAATCTTGATCAATGCCAACCCAACAAATACCTTCGGATACACCTGTAGAGCATCTTTATAATCACCTAGTTACGTTGTGGTGTTTCATAGCACACAAGGTGTTCCTCCGGTATTCGGGAGTTGCATAATCTCATAGTCAGAGGAATATGTATAAGTCATGAAGAAAGCAATAGAAATAAAACTTAACGATCATTATGCTAAGCTAACGGATGGGTCTTGTCCATCACATCATTCTCTAATGATGTGATCCCGTTCATCAAATGACAACACATGTCTATGGTCAGGAAACATAACCATCTTTAATCAATGAGCTAGTTAAGTAGAGGCATACTAGGGACACTCTATTTTGTCTATGTATTCACACAGTACTAAGTTTCCAGTTAACACAATTCTAGCATGAATAATAAACATTTATCATGATATAAGGAAATATAAATAACAACTTTATTATTTCCTCTAGGGCATATTTCCTTTAGTCTCCCACTTGCACTAGAGTCAATAATCTAGTTCACATCGTCATGTGACTTAACACCAATAGTTCACATCGTCATGTGACCAACACCCAAAGGGTTTACTAGAGTCAATAATCTAGTTAACATCTCTATGTGATTAACACCCAAAGAGTACTATTGTGTGATCATGTTTTGATTGTGAGAGAAGTTTAGTCAACAGTTTTGTCACAGTCAGAGCCGTATGTATTTTGCAAATATTCTATGTCTACAATGCTCTGCATGGAGCTACTCTAGCTAATTGCTCCCACTTTCAATATGTATCCAGATTAAGATTTGGAGTCATCCGGATCGGTGTAAAAGCTTGCATCGACGTAACTCTTTATGACGAACTCTTTATCACCTCCATAACCGAGAAATATTTCCTTAGTCCTCTTAGGTAACTAAGGATAACTTTGACCGCTGTCCGGTGATCCACTCTTGGATCACTATCGTACCCTCTTTCCAAACTCATGGCAAGGTACACAACATAGCATGTCATACTTTATAGAACCTATGGCTGAGGCATAGGGAATGACTTTCATTCTCTCTCTATCTTCTGCCGTGGTCGGGTTTTGAGTCTTACTCAACTTCATACCTTACAACTCAGGCAAGAACTCCTTCTTTGGTGATCCTATTTTGAACTCCTTCAAAATCTTATCAAGGTATGTACTAAATCGAAGAAGTCTTATCAAGCGTCTTGATCTATCTTTATAGATCTTGATGCCCAATATGTAACTAGCTTTACCGAGGTCTTTCTTTGAAAAACTCCTTTCAAATACTCCTTTATGCTTTCCAGAAAATTCTACATCATTTCCGATCAACAATATGTCATTCACATATACTTATCAGAAAGGCTGTAGTGCTCCCACTCACTTTCTTGTAAATACAGGCTTCACCGCAAGTCTGTATAAAACTATATGCTTTTGTCAACTCATTAAAGCGTATATTCCAACTCCGAGATGTTTGCACCAGTCCATAGATGGATCGCTGGAGCTTGCACACTTTGTTAGCACCTTTAGGATTGAGAAAACCTTCTGGTTGCATCATACACAACTCTTCTTTAAGATACCCATTAAGGAATGCATTTTTGACATCCATTTGCCAAATTTCATAATCATAAAATGCGGCAATTTTTAACATGATTCAGACAAACTTAAGCATCGCTACGGGTGAGAAGGTCTCATTATAGTCAACTCCTTGAACTTGTCAAAAACGTTTTGCAACAAGTCGAGCTTTGTAGATAGTAACATTACCGTCAATGTTAATCTTCTTCTTGAAGATCCATTTATTCTCTATGGCTTGCCGATCATCGGGCAAGTCAACCAAAGTTCACACTTTGTTCTCATATATGGATCCCATCTCAGATTTCATGGCCTCAAGCCATTTCGCGGAATCTGGGCTCATCATCGCTTCCTCATAGTTTGTAGGTTCATCATGGTCTAGTGGCATGACTTCCAAAATAGGTTTACCATACCACTCTCGTGCAGAACGTACTCTGGTTGACCTACGAGGTTCGGTAGTAACTTGATCTGAAGTTTCATGATCATCATCATTAACTTCCTCACTAGTTGGTGTAGGCATCACTGGAACTGATTTCTGTGATGAACTACTTTCCAATTCGATAGAAGGTACAATTACCTCATCAAGTTCTACTTTCCTCCCACTCACTTCTTTCGATAGAAACTTCTTCTCTAGAAAGGATCCATTATTAGCAACAAATATCTTGCCTTCGGATCTGTGATAGAAGGTGTACCCAACAGTTTCCTTTGTGTATCCTATGAAGACACATTTCTCCGATTTGGGTTTGAGCTTATCAAGTTGAAGTTTTTTCACATAAGCATCGCAACCCCAAACTTTAAGAAACGACAACTTAGGTTTCTTGCCAAACCACAGTTCATACGTTGTCATCTCAACGGATTTACATGGTGCCCTATTTAGCATGAATGCAGCGGTCTCTAATGCATAACCCCAAAACGATAGTGGTAAATCGGTAAGATACATCATAGATCGCACCATGTCTAATAAAGTACTGATTCTGACGTTACGGCAGACCATTATCTTTGTGGTGTTCCAGGTGGCGTGAGTTGCGAAACTATTCCACATTATTTCAAATGAAGACCAAAGTCATAACTCAAATATTCACCTCCACGATCAGATCATAGAAACTTTACTTTCTTGTTACGACGATTTTCCACTTCACTCTGAAATTCTTTGAACTTTTCAAATGTTTCAGACTTATGTTTCATTAAGTAGATATACCCATATCTGCTCAAATCATCTGTGAAGGTAAGAAAATAACAATACCCGTCGCGAACCTCAACACTCATTGGACCGCATACATCAGTATGTATTATTTCCAATAAGTCAGTTGCTCGCTCCATCGTTCTGGAGAACGGAGTCTTAGTCATCTTGCCGATGAGGCATGGTTCGCAAGCATCAAGTGGTTCATAATAAAGTGTTTCCAAAAGCCCATCAGCATGGAGTTTCTTCATGCGCTTTACACCAATATGACATAAACGACAGTGCCACAAATAAGTTGCACTATCATTACTAACTTTGCATCTTTTGGTATCAATATTATGAATATGTGTATCACTACGATCGAGATTCAATAAACCATTCACATTGGGTGTATGACCATTGAAGGTTTTATTCATGTAAACAGAATTACAATTATTCTCTGACTTAAATGAATAACTTTATTGCAATAAACATGATCTAATCATATTCATGCTGAACGGAAACACCAAATAACATTTATTTAGGTTCAACACTAATCCCGAAGGTAGAGGGAGTGTGCGATGGTGATCGTATCAACCTTGGAATCACTTCCAACACACATCGTCACTTCGCCCATAACTAGTCTCTGTTCATTCTGCAACTCCTATTTTGAGTTACTAATCATAGCAACTGAATCGGTATCAAATACCCAGGGGTTACTATGAACACTAGTAACGTACACATTAATAACATGTATATCACATATACCTTTGTTCACTTTTCCATCCTTGCTATCCGCCAAGTATTTGGGGTAGTTCCACTTCCAGTGACCATTTCCTTTGCAGTAGAAGCACTCAGTCTCAGGCTTGGGTTCAGCTTTGGGCTTCTTCACGGGAGTGGCAACTTGATTGCCATTCTTCTTGAAGTTCCCTTTCTTTCCCTTTGCCCTTTTTCTTGAAACTAGTGGTCTTGTTAACCATCAACACTTGATGCTCTTTCTTGATTTCTACCTTCGCCGATTTCAACATCGTGAAGAGCTCGGGAATCGTTTTCGTCATCCCTTGCATATTATAGTTCATCACGATGTTCCAGTAACTTGGTGATAGTGACTAGAGAACTCTGTCAATCATTATCTTATCTGGAATATTAACTCCCACTTGATTCAAGTGATTGTAGTACTCGGACATTCGAGCACATGCTCCTTTGGTTGAGCTATTCTCCTCCATCTTGTAGGCAAAGTATTTGTCAGAGGTCTCATACCTTTCGACATGGGCATGAGACTGAAATACCAATTTCATCTCTTGGAACATCTCATATGCTCTGTCGCATTCAAAACAATTTTGAAGTGCTGGTTCTAAGCCATAAAGCATGTGCACTAAACTATCAAGTAGTCATCATACCGAGCTTTGTCAAACGTTCATAACATACGCATACGCTCCTCGCAATAGGTCTCATCACCTAGTGGTGCATCAAGGACATAATTCTTCTGTGCAGCAATGAGGATAATCCTCAAACCACGGACCCAGTCCGCATCATTGGTACTATCATCTTTCAACTTATTTTTCTCTAGGAACATATCAAAAATAAACGGGGAGCTACATCCCAAGCTATTGATCTACAACATAGATATGCAAATACTAATAGGACTAAGTTCATGATAAATTAAGTTCAATTAATCAAATTACTTAAGAACTCCCACTTAGATAGACATCCCTCTAGTCTTCTAAATGATCATGTGATCCATATCAACTAAACCATGTCCGATCATCACGTGAGATGGAGTAGTTTTCGATGGTGAACATCTCTATGTTGATCATACCTACTATATGATTCCTGTTCGACCTTTCAGTCTCAGTGTTCCGAGGCCATATCTGCATATGCTAGCACTACTGCAGGATGCTGCTAACGCGACACTATGATCAGAGACCCTTCGAGAAACTGTGTGCGATGCCATAATCGCAAACAGTGTTGTATGAAAACCGTCAGAAATCTGTAAAACGTTTGCGATGACGGATGCATCAAACACGGTTCAGGTTTTAGTTGTGTGTGCGATGAAGGGCATACGATTCATTTCAACGAACTATTTGCGATGAGGAGGAACAAAAGAAACGGGCAGCCAGATGGAGGCATGTGCGATACACAGCATATGGTTCACTCGGATGAACTGTTTGTGATTAGGCAACACAAAAGAAATCGGCGGATCAAAGGTGTGTGCGATATACGGCATGCGGTTCACTCGGATGAACTGTTTGCGTTGAGACATGAGAACAGAAACGGTTCAACTTAACAAGATGTGTGTGATACGCGGCAAACAGGTCTGTAATCAGAAATATGTATGAAGACCGATAAGAGCACAGACGATTGCTGCTAATAAGACGTGTGTGTTGTGAGCAAACGGTTTCTGGTATACAATTGTGAGTGATTGATGAAAACATCACCGACGAGTTCCATTGTTTAGTCCGTGTGTGATGTGATTTTCTTTGTCCGGACACCATCTACATTTTGTCTACAGAGCATCAACATATATACTTATAAAGACAGCATTGCATAACAAAATTGAGCATACTATTACACAAGTGACTACACACATAATATTTGCACAAACCAAAGTAATAAATTACATGCATACTAAAGTAGGAGAAACAAGGATCTAATCATCTACTTATTGTTGCGACGACGCTTGCCATTGCTCTGCTTCCGGCTGGATCCCTGGCCATTTTGGGGAAGGAGGGACTTCGTCATGTCAACGATCCACCGGTACATGTCGTAGCTCGTGTACGCCTCCTTGGCCGCGTACACGACGTGAGCTTTGTCGAGTTTCTCCATACAGGCCGAGTGTCAGGCACGCTTGTCCTTGTTGCATGAATCCTTCATGTCTCTATAGTAGGGGTCGATGATGGCCTCGGTGAGGTGAACCAGTGAGTCATTCTCATTCTCCTTGCTGCCCCAGATCTCGTATTGTCCCTGGATGTCGACAAGATTCTGGCAGGTGATGCCCGAACTCTCAAGCGCCTTTACATCGTTGGTGATGTCCACAGTAGCGAACATGTAGTGGGGGCTGTT
This sequence comes from Aegilops bicornis, assembly GCA_021605145.1. Lineage (NCBI taxonomy): Eukaryota > Viridiplantae > Streptophyta > Magnoliopsida > Poales > Poaceae > Aegilops > Aegilops bicornis. The sequence goes on from CM038674.1 coordinate 627,305,274, forward strand.
GACAAACCTGGCGAAACGCTCGCGAGGCCTTGTGGCTACGCAGTAGTGGTAGACGAGGACGTGGTGGCGCACGCACATCTGGGCGATGGCGACCTTGGGACGAGACCCGGCACGAGCGCGGGTGTACTCGAGGTCGAACCCGACCACCTTTTACTTCTCCTCGGCAAGCAACAGCTCCATGATGTGGATGGAGTGCTCCACCTAGACCGGGTCGTTGGTGTACACCAACGAGAGGTCGATGAACCTTCTGTGGGCGTCCACCACGACACACATTGTGAACTACTGCTCGTCGTTGGCAGCCGCTCGGAGGGCCATTAGAGCCGCGCAGGATACCCTCTAAGAATTTTTCATGGTGGGTGTGCCTCTTGCAATGGTGGGGCGCGATCGAAAGGTTGAAGAGACACAAGGGTAGGTTAAATGGCCGCTGAAATAATAAATGGGGGCTGGCCGGCCTGTAATCGTCACATCTTGTCACGGCGTTCATAGCGGAGGATTCTAGAATCCAGTGCATGCTTGACAACACTGCACCCCGCATGGACACTCGAGTGCGATAATTAATTCTGCGCTCTATAGTGCACATGATGGAAGAAACCAACTGTGTGCAATAATGTCGAAGATTGCAGTCGAGTTAGCTATACAGATCATGTGTTGTGAGATCGACAAGTTAAACTGATTTGAGAATGGTTAATAAAATCTAAGACCATTGCATATTAAGGTCAAAGTAGTGCTAGCAATATACGAGTCTCATACGATGCCATTTCAATGATTGTACCACAAAAGCTCGAAATGTTACAAGGTTCAAATTCGAGTTATATGGCTCAAATTCAAAGATTACAAGGTTCAAACCGATATTAGAAATGAAATTCAGCTCATCACCAGAACGCTTTCATACCGATCAAGGCTGAACATGGATATCAGAGAGGTTCAAACTAATATCACAACTTCTAAGTCTGGCTTCGAAACCTCAAAAATTTTGCAAAGGGGTCAGCCACTGAGAAGTCATGTATGGGGTTGACCCGATGACTTCCGATTACTCTATCATATAAAGTTCCAAAATGAAATTCAACATTTTTGGAGCCTACTCCATTCTGCCGCAGGCACCAGCGCTGATCAACAGACCATTCATTTTTGCGAATTAAATGTAGGGCAAACCTCATTTCCTTCAGCACCCTTGCTCTGAGAACAAAGAACCTAGCGAATATAATCTCCGTAAGGTCCCTTGGTAGGAGTTCAAAGTAATTTCTGAGAGATGCAGATCTAGGCATTCGACGTGATTGTTATATTGTATCACATTATCCACCACTGGGCCTAATCTTATCTGCAAAAGAAGAAAAAGTGTTAGTGCCTACATGCAGTTTTGAACATTACTACATGACTAGCTATTTGGTTTGCAGGATTTGTAAAATGCACTAACATGCCATCTTCGATCTGACATGATTAACATGGGCGTTTGATTACATTCTAGAAAAATGTTGCCTTCTTCACAAGAGGTTGGAGTGGATGAAAAGTTCCCTAAGAAAGCTAGTATGGATGAATCCAAAGGAGTAATGCTTATTGATTGTAACCATATGGATCAAGCAACCAATATGGGGGGGGGGGGGCATGTATGTACTGTAATCCTCCAAAAGAACCTTCAGAAATCGTAGTACATTGTCATTGTAAACTTGGAAAAAGATGTCACAAATTGAACTCCCTTATGGTTAACATTTAACATGAAAGGAACATCACCTCGATATATAGCTTCTCCAGGCACGGAAAGCATCTCAGGAAACTGACAACTTGCTCCAGGTCGGGCCCGATAGATTCTACTACCAAGACCTTCACTGTGCGCAGTTTCGGGGTCAAGCTTGTCGGAATCATTTTCTGAATGAAAGATGAAGAAACATCTTCAAAATTAGAAATAATGTTAATTTGTAGAAGGAGAGGTAGAAGGCGGCTGTTGTACCTGAACGGGTGTGGATCCAATAACAAGTTCGGAGTATTTGTCAGACGAGTAGCCCACCACTGTCAATTTTGGTGCAGAAATGACATTGATTCTTGTTGGACCTTCTTGATCAACTACAAGTATTCTCTCAAGTGCAGGTGTGTCCTGGATGAACATACCGTGGTCCACCTTTTGTGATGTCTTCCTGCCGCACCAGCAACAAAAATAAATAGTCCGGAGAGTCATGGAGGTGATGTGGAAGGTACTCAACCCATTGATCGCCTGAAGACGAAGGTACTCGAGTGTAGTACAACCATGGAGTAGGCGCTCCATGTCACACTTTGAGAGGCAGACGGCGACGAGCTCGAGGTGCTTCAGTTGTGGTAGAATAAGAGCGGGCACGTCATTAAGGGGCGGGAAATGGCAGTTCCTGAACTTGGTGACGCGCAGCGTGGGCGTGAGGCAGAGTGCAGACGTTGGCAGCGACCGCATATGCCCATAATCAAAAGTGAGCTCCTCGAGCTGATCTAGGGCAGGGGATCGGAACTAGTCGTCAAGCTTGGCTCGGTTCTTGCCGTTGGAATGGAACTTGCCCATTCTAAGGCCTTTGGTTGGGCCAAGGTGACTGTCGAGGATCTTGGAGAACGCATCCAAGCTTTTGCGATAGCCATGGCAGAGCTCGTGGGTGTCGATGAGGTCGAAAGGGTTGGAGTTCCATAGGGGGCTCCACCGCCGGGAAAGGAGGGTTGTCTGTGCCCCATATTTGATTGGGAGGAGGAAGATGATGACTCTCAACATATCATCGGGGAGGCTGCTGATTAAGTCTAGGCCTGCTAGAGTCGCTTGTTGTTCTAGCTCGCCCCGCGTCCACTTGTTGGCAGCCCCGTTCTCCACCTCCGGAGTCTCCTTGTCAGCGGTGCTTTCTGATAGAAATGGGAGTACATGGAATATTTAGTTAAAACAGGGCAATAGAGAAGTGTATTTGTAACTAGAAGTTATTAGGTAGGAATATAGTAAGATAAGGGAATAACAATTGGTTTCTTAAATACTACACAATTCATTTGACATTGCTGGGTAAGTCAACATATGCAGATAGTTGAAAAGAAAACTTACTTCGAACAAAGTTTGGATGGATGATTTTGTCAGGGAAGTTAGCATATATCTCATGACACTACAAGAAATATGTCAACTAGTGACCTTCTGTTAGTGACCCTGGAAGAATTGGTCATAGATCTATGACCATTTCAGACCAATTGGTCAAAAGCTGTTCGAGGGGCTCCAAACCCTAAACCATTGCGACCATTTTGGTGGAAGGTCGTAATTTCCTTACACAAAAAGGTCATAAAGCAAACAGCGCTAGTCCATTGCCTTATTTCTAGTTGTTAACGACCAATATAGATGGTCATAGCCTTGTAAATTGTGGTGGGTTGCTATGACTAGGCGCCACCTCATCGATTTTGCCTATGTGTCATGTCCATGTGGCGGTTTTGCCCTAGGTTGTGAAGCAACCTATATTTCTATCATTCCCAAAATTCCCAAAAAATCTCATAAATTCTTTGGGTCATATCTTCGTCAATATGTAAAAACCTTCCTTGCCTAGTTCAAAATAATTCAAAAATATTCATTTTCCTATTACATGCAGAACAACAGTTTGTGAAGGAAGTACCACTTTGGCATGTCCAAATAGTATCCATTTTCTCTGATTGCTTTTCTATGCCCAAATAACCATCCTCCACCAAATGCCAGCTCAATCCATTCATTATTTTGAGCCGAGCTTCAACATTCATATTTATGTCCAGTGTGGTAGTTTGCAAAGCAAGTACCACATAGGCTCCTCCTTCTGAGCTGAAAAATTCTGAAGATGATCTTCTTAGTAACTGATCATCCTCAGCCAAAACTCACTCCCATTAGCCATGTGCATTTCCCGTACCGCAAATCTAACTCTTGGCTGCTTATTCATGTTTGAGTATCGATCGGTCTCCTCGTGAGAATCTTATGTTGTGATTTTCTTCTTAGCACCTACCTGGAGAGTTCCCAACCCACTAGACATACCTAGGCCGCCCAGAACACATGGCAACGCCACGGTCACACGGTGACCACGGGGCGGGCATGTGAGTTTACGCGCTCTAGAGTTGGGGCCCTTGGCCACCGCCCAAACCTCGACTTATCACCACCAAACCATGTATTTATGATTAAATAGGTACTTATGTAACTAGAATGATTTTTGGAAAAAATAAATAGCAAACTATGAGGAAGCTGCAGTTCAAATTTGACCGCTTCCGGTGAATCATGAAATTTGTCTTTTTCACGAGAGGTGGATCAAAACTTTTTGCACCCAACCATTTTGTCAATTGTGCATTAAATATGTCCTAGTATTTTAGAAAATTGATTTGGTCCAATTTTGCAACAATTATTTGGTAGTTCCTTCACAAAAAAACCTCCTTTTGGGTACTCGGAAAATGAAAAATGAATTTTCCGTGCAAAGAAAATGAAAACTCCCTTAGGAAAGATTGTTTGGAATTCCAAGATGCACCCTTGTGCACAATATGAGATCATTTGAACAAACTATGCCATGAATGTGGCCATAAGATTGATCATTTGGCTTGAAAGCCATGAATCTTCACGCATGATAGCTCATTTCTGATAACACTTTTTAAAGATAATTACTGTATTACAAGTTTATTATTTTTCTTGGAAACTTGGTCACATATAATGACACAATGCGAAGGTTTTCCAATTTTTTGATTTTTTTTGAATTTTTTATGCCCGTTTCAAAATGTGGTCAAAACGGCGGGCTTGACCGTTCCTAGCTAGTGGTTGAATCTTGGAATTTTTTTGGTGTTTCTATGATTAAATAGATACTTATTTACCTAGAAATGATTTTTGGAAAAAATAAAGAGCAAACTATGAGGCAGCTACAGTTCAAATTTGACCCGTTTCCAACTAAATCGACGGCAATTTGTCTTTTCACGGAGGTGGATCAAAACTTTTTCACCCAACCATTTTGTCAATTGCATTATATATGGCCTAGTATTTTATAAAATTGATTTGGTCCATTTTTGCAACAATTATTTGGTAGTTCCTTCACAAAAAACCTCCTTTTGGGCACTCGGAAAATGAAAAATGAATTTTCCGTGCAAAGAAAATGAAACCTTCCTTAGGCAACATTGTTTGGAATTCCAAGATGCACCCTCGTAAACAATATGAGATCATTTGAACAAACTATGCCATGAATGTGGCCATAAGATTGATCATTTGGCTTGAAAGCCATGAATCTTCACGCATGATAGCTCATTTCTGAGAACACTTTTTTAAAATAATTATTGTATTACAAGTTTATTATTTTCCTGGAAACTTGGTCACATATAATGACACAATGCGAAGGTTTTCCAATTTTTTGAATCTTTTTGAATTTTTTATGCCCGTTTCAAAATGCGGTCAAAACGGCGGGCTTGACCGTTCCTAGCTAGTGGTTGAATCTTGGAATTTTCTTGGTGTTTCTATGATTAAATAGATACTTATTTACCTAGAAATGATTTTTGGAAAAAATAAATAGCAAACTATGAGGCAGCTGCAGTTCAAATTTGACCCGCTTCCAGCTGAATCGACGAGAATTTGTCTTTTTCACCAGAGGTGGATCAAAAATTTTGACACCCAACCATTTTGTCAATTGTACATTATATATGGCCTAGTATTTTATAAAATTGATTAGGTCCAATTTTGCAACAATTATTTGGTAGTTCCTTCACAAAAAAACCTCCTTTTGGGCACTCGGAAAATGAAAATGAATTTTCCGTGCAAAGAAAATGAAAACTCCCTTAGGAAACATTGTTTGGAATTCCAAGATGCACCCTTGTGCACAATATGAGAACATTTGAACAAACTATGCCATGAATGTGGCCATAAATTGATCATTTGGCTTGAAAGCCATGAATCTTCACGCATGATAGCTCATTTCTGAGAACACTTTTTTAAAATAATTACTGTATTACAAGTTTATTATTTTTCCTGGAAACTTGGTCACATATAATGACACAATGCGAAGGTTTTCCAATTTTTTGATTTTTTTGAATTTTTTATGCCCGTTTCAAAATGCGGTCAAAACGGCGGGCTTGACCGTTCCTAGCTAGTGCTTGAATCTTGGAATTTTGTTGGTGTTTCTATGATTAAATAGATACTTATGTACCTAGAAATAATTTTTGGAAAAAATAAAGAGCAAACTATGAGGCAACTACAGTTCAAATTTGACCCGTTTCCACCTGAATGGACGACAATTTGTCTTTATCACCAGAGGTGCATCAAAACTTTTTTCACCCAACCATTTGATCAACTATGCATTAAATATGACCTAGTATTTTATAAAATTGATTTGGTCCAATTTTGCAACAATTATTTGGTAGGTCCTTCACAAAAAAACCTCACTTGGGGCACTCGAAAAATGGAAAATGGCTCTTTTGTGCAATGAAAATGAAAACTCCCTTAGGAAACATTGTTTGGAATTCCAAGATGCACCCTTGTGCACAATATGAGATCATTTGAACAAACTATGCCATGAATGTGGCCATAAGATTGATCATTTGGCTTGAAGCCATGAATCTTCACGCATGATAGCTCATTTTTTAGAACACTTTTTAAAAATAATTTCCGTATTACAAGTTTATTATTTTTCCTGGAAACTTGGTCACATATAATGACACAATGCGAAGGTTTTCTATTTTTTTGATTTGTTTTTGAATTTTTTATGCCCGTTTCAAAATGCGGTCAAAACGGCGGGCTTGACCGTTCCTAGCTAGTGGTTGAATCTTGAATTTTTTTTGTGTTTCTCTGATTAAATAGATATTTATATACCTAGAAATGATTTTTGGAAAAAAATAACGAGCAAACTACAAGGTGCAATGGTTTTTGAAAAACTCATTTTGGGCACCCGAAAAATAAAAATATTTTTTAAAAGAAAATGAAAACTTATGGTTTAATTTTTTTGAAAATTGACGCGGTCCAATTTTTTGAAAAGAGTTGGTAAGTTCTTAAAAAATATCCATTTTTGATGCTAAAAAAAGAAAATAATTTTCTTGTGAAAAAACACTTATTTTTAATCGATTGCGACCAATTAAGGATGTCATAACGTCTCTAAAGTGTTTACTGCGTTCTGAGTGGTTTATGAGCATCTCACGCGGATCATGCGTCGAACACCGTCGGATTCTCTCAGATCCGACGGCAGCCCTCGTCCCCTCACCCTCTCACCGCTCGGCCCTCTCATCCCCCTGCTGGATCGACGCATCTCCCTCTCACCCTCGTCCAAACCCTAGCCTCCCCATCGCGATCCCCACTTTCCCTCGAGCGCCGCCTCTCCCTCTCGCTATCTCTCTCCCATCTCTCCGCGCGCATCTGCACCGCAGTGCCACCGCCAAAGCATCCTTGTCTCCCCCAACCCCGGCGGCGACCTTGTTTCCATCAACAACCACCGCCAGATCGGTGCCCACCACTACACGTGCATAATCCGTTTGGAGTATCGTCGCCAGCGCGGCAAGGAGCAGCCGGTCCCAGGGCGGCGACCAACGCGGGAGCCGTCGCCCGCCAGGTCCTCGAGCGCCTCCCCGGTGGCGGCGCCGACTGCCACGTCTCCTACACCCAGGACCGCTGCGTCCTCCACGCCAAGCGCACCGACGACATCACCGCCCTCTGCGTGGTCAACGACTCCGCCAGATGTAAGCGCCACCAGCCCCCCGCCCCTCCCCTCTCTGCCCCCATCTGCTCTAGTGGTCCGTCGCGCCGGAGCGCCGCGACTCTATTTTTTTAATCAAAGCGGCCGGGGTGAAGGGAATTTCGAATCTCTCTGGAGTTTTAGTTTCGTCACCGGGGGAAATAACGGAGATCCTGGGGAATTAATGTGTTGTGCTGTGCTGTGCTGGGGTTTCTCAGTACGCGCGTCTCTGGTCTCTGTCTGCTGCTGCTCTAGTCGCAGGCCTGTTTTTGGGGATTGCTAGATCGGGTCAAACGGAGCAAATTGTTCAGATTGATTCAGGGCTCGCCAATTGTTGTGCGTTCAGGCTGCCCGCCTGGATACATGGAGTCCAGGCTGCCCGCCTGGATTTTGACCTCGAGGTCAAACACATTAGATGTCGTGAAACTGCTACTAGTGTTTATAGCTTGTCAGGTCTCACTCAAGGTTTTGGTGTTTAGAGTGGATTGGGTTGTCTGATGACTTCTTAGCTGACACTATGCTTGCCGTGTTTGGAGGTTAATGCCCTTTTGGTGTATGTCCAGTTTAAGTTTTTAGATGTCTAGCCTTTGCATGTACTCCCTTCATACACTAATGTAAGGCGTTTTCCAGATCAAAAAATAAATAAATGTAAGACGCTTTTGCAGTTCTAGTGGCAGATTAATTCTGTTCCATCGTTGCCTGGTTGTTATTACCAATGTCAGTTGGTTTTGCGTTTGCTCACATGAAGTGACATGATTGTTGTAGTACACGCATGACTATCTAGGAAGTTTTTTCTATTGGATTGACATGTAACTTCAGTTTCTGTATATCTGATGAAGTTGCCCTGGTTGGTTCCTATTCTACTTGATTTGCTAATGCCATTTCATTCCAAACATGATACACTCCGGATTTTGTTTTAAACAAGTTGTATGTGTTCGTTTCAAGGTTAAGTTGTTATTCGAGGAGAACAGAGCTCTTGTGAAGCCAACAAGAGGCTGCTGTAACTTCTTTGGAGAAGGAGCAGAAACATTAGTCCGAAAGGAAGCACTCTGCCAACAATTCCACCAAGGTAAAAGCACCAACCAACCCAACCATAAAAGCTAAAGTGTTTACTGATTTTATTTAATTTAGTACACACACACCACAGGCAGTACAACTATTAGTCGAAACCTGAATTACCCTACTGTCTGTCTACCTTGACTACATTAACAATGTCATTCTTGGTGCTGCAGCAGAAGCGCAAGTCATTGAGCCTGAAGGACACGAGCCTTGTCGACCTGGCCATTGATTTCAACAACAGGCAGTCGATGTCCCCCTTGCAGCCAAACTCCCCAGACTGCAGGGTGCACAAGAAGTGAACCCAGCCGGTCGTCCTAACATTCTCTTCTGGATAGGTTGAACTGAAGTGAACTGAACAATCCACCCTTCTGCATCTGGGCTGCTTGCCTCATCTGAATAACTTGCTGGGTTAATTTGGGTTGTTCTTCTCGGTAGAACCTCGATCATGTAGCCTGCATTTTCCATTTTCCTCTTCCTGTTGGTAGCTACCTGTGTCTATCATGATCCTTTCATGAGAAAAATTAGGAGTGTTATCTTGGTAACGCCACACATCCGTCTCCTCCCCCCCTGCAATCTAGTCTAGTTTAAAATATCCATTTATTTCTCTGCTCTTGTGAGATCTTCCCATTGGGAAACTTGGCTAGCTGCCCATATCAATTGATGAACTATACTATACTATTTAGTTTGGCTGATTTTGTTAGATACATACATGGCTTTGTTTTGGTCTGGCAACTCAACTGTGATGCCATTGTCGCTTCTTTGTAAAACTTCTATATGTTTAGAGCATGCATCCTATTTGTCAATCTCAAGTCTGCATACGTATGTTTTTGATGTGAAACACTTATGCATGACTAATTGTTAAGTTGATACGATTTCTTTGGTAGACAAGCATGAAATATGTATTAACTTTCCTGAAAATTGAGCTCTTCTTAACTAATCAAGAACTCCCCTCATTATGTGAAACACCTATGCATATGACTAATTCTGCATGGCAATTCTGTTCAATTCCGATTTCTTTGCTATTCAATTCTGTTCAATTATGAAACACCTATGCATATGACTGTGAAAGCATGTCTACATTAGTACAACTTTGCATGCATATTTTATTGACTAGATATATACGTGTTGATTGTTTATGCATTCCTATGTACTGCGTATTGTGTAATGGAGTTTGCTTGTATGATGTTTGTGAAAATGTTTGTATTAAAATAATTGACATAGGTGACAGCTTACATGGCCATTAGAAATAAGCTCTCCAGGATTCACTGGACCAACAACTACTTGTTCTAGCATGTTTATTTCAAGCAATTTGTGATTCATGCTGTTTGATGAACCAGTACCCATGTCGGGAGACTAGTAGAATTTGCAAAGCTCAGTTTTCTCACTAGTAGTCACTTATCCTGCTGTTCGTGTCCATACAACATTTGTATTGGTTCTATGTTACAGCTGCTGCAAACAATTTATTAATGTGGGATGTGGCTCTATGTCCAGTTCTGTTTCTTTTCTAAAGAAATCCCCTCTGCCTCTAGTGTGCAACAAGTTGATTGTTCTGTCTCTATTATTGTGTAGATTGGCCAAGTGTTCGTCGATCTGCAAGCCGGTTTAAGAGCTGGATTGGCCGGTCCAATTCAACACAGAGCTGAGTGTGTTGAAACTTTTCGTCCATCAAGCGCCGCCTCCGGCTACCCCGACGAAGCCCTTGCCTTCGCCAACCTCCACTCCTCCATGAGGTACACATACATTTCCGTTGCTATTGCTTGCACTTTGTTCCTGATGTATTCCTTTGACTAATGAACCTAGCAGCATCAAAGTCTAGAATATCCACACCAAAATGCATTGGCTTGTGAACCCTTGTCTTTGGTTAGAAATGCAGAATTGTGATATTGTCTTTGGGAGCACTCTTGCTACTGATTATCGGTTAGATTTCAGCTTTGCATCTTTTCAGGTTTAACAGTTGGTTTACATTGAAACTGTTAAGCAAGTATCAAAGTGAGTGCATAGTGTGCAATTTGTGTTTATTAATCTAGTAGCTCATAAGCATCAGACCATATGTTTTCTTATAAGCAAATTATATTGATGGTTGCAAGACAAGTTAAAATATACTAGTGCTACCTTGATTTTTTATCTTTGCTTGCCATTTATTTCTTTGTTTGATGTTTTATATGCTTCTGATGCGTGATCCTTCTAATGCTAGGTGATTTATTTCTTGGAATTTGGAAGAGGAAGACGATGAAGCGTGGTGGTTATCTATCAATATGCCTTGTGTTCTGGTTGTACTTCATAGCTAGTTACATTGTATTACACTGCCGTCTTGTTGTTGAACACTATGTAAAGATTGTAATAGGCTAATTTTGGCTATCATTTCAAGTATATAGTTCTGTTTCATTTGAAATATTTGTCATTTGTGTCTTTGTGAAAATGTGAGAAATAGAAAGTTGATGAGTTGGACCTACTTATTGGTAGAGGCCAAGGCCCAAACCGTGAATAGCATGCAAAAAGGCTGAGGCCCAAAAAAGAAGTCAACTTTTAAAAGGCTGAGGCCCAAAAAGAAATGGACCGTAAAGTTCTGTGTCTTAGAAACAAAAAATGACGAACTGCTGGGCTTGGCCCATGTAGCTAGCGTAAATTGACAGGAAAAAACATATATAAAAGGCTGAATTAATGGGCTAGGCCCATGTAAAACACTCAATCGGACCGGGCTGATTCTTGTCAGTGACCTTTTCAATTGGTCGTAGTTTTGCCACGTCAGATTGCCACGTCGGATCCGACGTGGCCTGGGCAGACAGCCAGTGACCAAAACAAAAGGTCATGGGTTCAACGACCTTCTGTTTTGGTCGTAAACGTCCACGACCTTCTCACAGAGAAGGTCGCTATAGTCAGTTAACGACCCTCAGCTTTTGACCTTCTATTTTTTCGTCAAAAAAAGGTCGCAAATGAAAAACAATGACCTTTCAGTGACCAATAGTCAAGGTCACAAGTTGACATATTTCTTGTAGTGTGACCAGGCCCTTCTATGTGTAGTGCAATTTGAGTGCCAGCTTTTAGTACATAAAACTTTGCAATTTCATTCCAAAAGCCAATGCCAAAATAGGATTCACCACGTTCATCAAGTCTTACAGTAGAAACGATTGTAAATCCATGGTTTGTGCGCAGTATGACATTCCTGGAGCCTTGATGTATGTAAAGGGAAAAATTATGCACTACATAATCTGTTGCATAGCGAGGGATGTCCTGCAGAAAATGGTAGGGTTGTTAAAGAAAATATGGTAACATAAAAATATGGGCCCAAATTGAAAGAATTGTACATCAGTTCAAATTGAAGGACAAAAGTCTATAATTAAACAGATAGGGTAAACATGATGTCATGGAAATATGATAGTAACCGAAAGAACAATACATCATTAATTTGCCTAATATAGAAAGAAGAGGGGAAAATCCCCTTTGACGTATATGGTGCATGTGGCACCTTTTATCCAAATGTAGCAATATTTAGAATATGTTCAGGAAAGTAGGCCATGCCAACCGATTTAGGGTGAGATTGAACATACCGCGCGCGTCCTCAAGTTATCTAGTACGATGAGATGGAATCTCTGGCGGCGGTCGCCAAGTCCTGAAGTCTCGGCGCACTGTACATTCTATGAATGAAATAAAACCCTCAAATCAGCTCGAATAAAAATGAATTCACGGTGATTTCCATGATTAAAGGAGGCAGATCAACTGGGATAAGAGATGAGATAATATCTCGTTAAATTAGTTACCTTGTCGTCCATGAGAAAGAACCCTCAGCACAGCAGATTCCCCAATCGAGCGGAGCTGGGTCGACCGCGAGTAGCGTTGAAAAAGTTGATGGCGATAGGCGGCGGAAAGCGGAAGTGGCAAAGTGCGGTGGGCTTTGCCGGCAGCCTGGCGGCGGCGGCAGGCGGCGAGCTAAGTGTTTACCGCCGCGATAGGCGGTGCCATGGCATAGACGCGGAGGAGCTTGTGCAGGTGTGAATGGGGAACGTACCGGAGGGGCTGAGGTGGGTGGCGGGCGGGGTGAGTGTATTTGTGACATGGGGATGATGAGGTTTTTCTTTTTTTCTTTTTTGAATTGGGTGGTGAGGGTTTTCTGTCCCACAAAGAATTTTGGGGGCGACGGTTTGCTAGAGCAAACTGTGTGTGATTGACGCAGCAGGAAAAGTGATAGTCATTGCACACGGTTCCAATTTTGGGAACCGTGTGTGATTGACGTACTACCTCCGTCCTGGTTTATTGGTCCCCCATTGTAATTTTTACCAAAATTTGGCAAAATATTTAACTTTTTTGCGAAATCGGCGAAATATTTAACATACTCAGACATAGATAATAAGCGTACACATACATAAGAATATTTCAACCATAAGTACATAGTTCAACCGTCATTAAGCATACTCAAGCGTACATAGTTTGATCCATCCCACATCTCATCTCACATGCGGCCGACACGATCCTGAAGCTTCTCCAGATACTCGGCGTACGCGTCGTGCGCCACCCTGCGAGAATACTTCTGGTTGAAGGAGCCAACGGCCCGTCCTCTTGCATGCGCAAGAACACTTAGATACGCGTAATGAATCTTGTGGTTGCAAAATGGGCATCCATAACCATTGTTCCAGGTCCTAATACGTCTGTTATGCATTCCCGCATAAAGCTCCCTCAGGATTCGCCTCTTGTACCTCCTCTGGGCATCTTCATCCTCGCTGTCCACATCGTCAGACAGCACCTATACATATAGTAAAACAAATTTGGCATCAAATCACTGATTACATGCTGTGAAGTAGGATTAGGAATTTATGGATATTTATTTATACATATTCAGAGATTATGGCTCAATTTTTAAGCACAGTCGTCTATGTACAGACCAATCTTGAAGAAAATAATGGCACAAACATATGTAGGTCATTCAAAATCAATTGTCAAGTCCTGGCTAGGAATTATTAGCATGAACGCTAACCCTAGTCGGATTACTAGCAGAAATCATTTGCACAGATGAAACAACTAATCACTTATCACCTGTACCATTCAAACAATCAATACACTACATGGATCTAACAAAACTTACTCAGATTTCATGGATTGGGAGAACATAACCACATGATTTCTATTCCAAAAAGGGGGAGGCGGGAGTAACCAAAGAAACCATATGATCTATTTGACACATAAATGGGTATAGATGACTAACCAGCTGTCCGTCCTTGTCGGAGTCGTCACCGGAGTGGTCGTCAGAGTCGGTGTGGAACTCCGTCTCTGGCTGTGGAAGCTCGACACCGTCGACGACGTCAAGGTGCAGCAATAACTCACCGGCGGTGACGTCAACCTCTGTCTCCATCTCCATGCCATGCTCCGGTGCTTTAGCAGCCCCAGCGTCGCCACTCCGTCCGATGGGGCGCTTGGGCGACATCCTCATACACTAACGGCTTTGAGGGACTGATAGCGGCGTCGAGGATGCAAGCGGAGAGTGAGGATTGTGTGTGGGTAGCAAGGATGGGGGGTGCGGACGCTCGGGCACACCATTAATATGGAATAGTGGGAGTTGTGGGAGAGAGGCGGGCGGCGGTCAAACCGATGGCTCGCTTCCTGGTGAGCCTGCACACCGGACTGCTGGCATGCCTACCAAAGTTTCACACAGCTACCCGCACGCCTCCCGATGACACTGCGTAGCGAGCACGCCTCCGCCAATTCACACACCTGCACGCACTCCTCCCCGTCTGCCTATGTGGCGTCCCATCAAATCACTCCTGCTCGCACGCCACATGGGTCACGCGGCGGCACGTCTATTGTTTTTCTATTTGGATGATTAATGCTCCCGCTTTATTGCTTAACCGAAGCTTGGCAAGTATCTGTTGGTCTAACGCTCACGGTTCCCAATTATTAATAATCTCCTATCTGTAATTAGATAACGATTACATCAAAGCTGGTCTCAAATTTGACAAAAAAAGTACAATGCCACTTTGTATTGGTGTCCATATGACAACACGATAAGTTTCATGAACTTCAAATAAGTTTTGGATGTACTAAAATTTAAAAATCAAGATTCTCAATGTTTGAAATTTGTTGCATGGGGAGTAAACATGCACCCAGTGAGACACATGTGTTTTTGCAATCCATTTAGGTGCACTGTCACGTGTGCATGTAGCTCAAATTTGATTTTTGCACATTATACCCATAGAAAATCAATCAATCAATGTACTGAAACGTCTTAATGATCTCTGTGAATTTTTTGAAATTAAAACTTCCCTCCTTTGGTAGCATGTATGTTCACCGCGGGATAATTAATTTAACATGCATCGTAGTTGCGGTGGATTCACGGTGTGTGCCGTGGTTTTGTCATGGCAGATGTCCTCATGAAAGGACTTAGTCGTGGAGCCATCGCTACGGGTAAGCTTGAAGGGGTTAAAATGGACACAAGGACGCAAGAGAGTTTATACTAGTTCGGCCCCTTCGATGAATGTAAAATCCTACGTCTAGTTGTGATGGAATTGATGGGGGTTTCGATGACTAGGGAGCAAACAAGCTTCGCCTAAGTCTCGAGTTGTTGTCTGTTCTCCTGAACCGCCGGCGGGTCGCCCCCTTATATAGATGGGTGACGCCCGTCGGTTTGCAGAGTCCCGAGACCGGCTCATAGACGTGTCTGGTTCGGTCTCTAAGATTTCTAACTTACAACACAAGTTACATACTAATACCGGTTCATGGCTACAAGCCTTAAACCGGTTCTGGGCCTTGGGCCCTTATAGAATATCCTCACGGGCTTCAAGCATACTTGACTACTGATGAAGTTAACCCGGCCTGTCCTGGCCGGTTTACGCCCGGTAGTAATATCCCCAACATTAGGCCCCAGATTGATTTGAACAGGTTCATGTCAATCCTTAGTAAAAAGCTTCATCTTCAACATCTTCTTGGTTAAACCGCCGTGACGTCATCTTCCCAGATTGTGGTGAACCGGCATGACGTCATCTGTCATAAAGAACTATATATAACATATTTTCATTAATGGGTCTGCAACAATCGAGGTGACAGCTCCGCTTCCAAACTTGCGGCCCCTTGATTTTCGCGCCTGACACACATATCCCTTGACTTTATAAATAGGACCGAAGGGTCATTCTCCTTTCCCCTTCGTGCCCTTCCGCATCGTCTTCCTTGCGCCGCCCAGCTCGTGAAGCTCCGCCGCCCCCGTCAACCATTGTCTCTGCATCAACCTTGGCCGCTGCATCACCCTGAACGTACCAGAGCATCGCGGCGACCTTCCGCCTCTTCCTCAGCTCCGGTAAATCTTCTGCTCTTTCCGCCCCAGATCTATTCTAGGGTTTCTAGGTTTTTCAGTGTTCATCCTTTGTTCTTCGTTCATATAATGGTTCTCAAAAGAACTCCTGAATCTCTATTCTATGTAATGGTAGCTTTTAACCTCCGTTTTCACTTACGCATCTCAAGATCATAAATCTTATTTACATCCTTGCTCATTGATTTAGTACCGCTCCGTTTTGGACCTTGAATATTTATTTCTTTTCTGAACATGCTCCAGATCCAAAACTGTGAAATACTTTTGTGAAACTTGTTTTCGCACATCCACCTTGATTCTTCAATGTTTCAGACCAGGCGGTTTAACTTTGTAAAAAAATTGTCAACTCGGCATATACCATTAGTCCCCTTGTTGAACCGCCAGGATTTCCCAGCTATGTATTGCCACCTTGCAGAACTCCGGTTTATAAGCAACTTCCTCCGGTTTAACAATGAATGTATCAATGTATAACCTTCCAACATATTCTTGAACCGGTATTATTGCTTTGCAGGTTGCACCATGGCCAAGCAAGTGTACGAGTGTAATTGGGTCCCTTCTCGAGTGACTGAAACTCAACTGGATAACTTAGTCCGCACCGGCGCTTTTAGGCAAAAAGATGTCATTCCTTTGGAGGGTCCCCGCCCGAGAGTCCTCCAGAACCCAAGGATGGAGAGGTTGTTGTTTTTGCTGACCATTTAGCCCGGGGCTTCAGTCCGCCCGGTTCAAAGTTTTATCGGGATGTCTTGGCCAACTTCCAACTGCGTCCACAGATATCGGCCCCAACTCCGTAACCAATATTTGTCACTTTCAAGTGCTCTGTGAGGTGTTCTTTCAAGAGGAGTCCACAGTTGAATTGTTCAAAGATTGCTTCCATCTAAACCGCCGAACCGAATTTTCTGACTGTCCCAACACCGAGTTGGGTGGTATGGCGATTCAAAAGCGGAAAGAGGTCACTTACCCTCATGCCAAACTGCACAGCCATCCCAAAGAGTGGAATTCAACATGGTTTTACTGCAAAGATACCTCTCCTGATGGAGAAAATCCTTTACCGGGTTACCGTCCGGAGCGGCTAAGCAACACACATCCCCTCCCTCACAGACTGACTGCTAAGGAAAGAAGAAAATATGCCCCTCAACTATCCAAGCTCCGGGCCTTCATGGCCAACGGGTTGACAGGAGTTGATCTTGCTCGCTGCTGGATATCTTGGAGTATACTGCCCCTAAGCCTGCGCTCCGGTTTAATGTGCAAATACACAGAAGATGTGAAAGACCCTCTACGGCATATTGAGATCCAGCTGACAGACGATGAAGTTACTGAGGCTGTTAAGAGGATGTTAAACGAACCGGAAGCTGCTTGCTCTCAAACCGGCATGCCTCCCTTTTCTTCCATTAACAAACCGCCAGTCGTAAGACTCATATCTTATGCGTTTATGAAATCTGACTATGTTTAAGTACCCTTTGTTGATATTAACATCTTTCAAACAGGGTGATGATCCATTTTGGAGCAAGAAGACTCCACAAGAGAAACCGGTGGCAATAACCCGGCCCAAGACCAAAGTTGTGAAGAAACCAGCAAATAGAAAGAAAACCACTGCCTCCTCTGATCCACTAGCTGACGATGATGTGGGTAATCTGGATCTTTTGGTAGAACTTGACTCACTTGGTTTATTTTTTAACACGCCTTATTGATAATGATTATTGCCAGGATGATGCTGAAGTCAGTCATGCTGATGTTGTAGAGGTAATCGCTCTTTCTTCCGATTCAAACCCTTTACCTTCAGTAAAAATCCGCCGGCAAACCGGAAAGTTAAATTTTCTCATCCTCTTGCTTACTTGGATCGAAACTTTCTTATGAAGACACAACAGCATGAAGCTCGTCGCGCAACCCGCAAGACCTGCCAGTAGTCACCTCCGCCGGTTTACCGAACAGTCCGGTTCGGAAACGCCGCTCAGAGGTCTCTAACTGTTTCGTCAATGCTTATCCTAAAGCGGGTTGCATTCGTCAACCTCTTAATCCATCTGACTCCGATTATCAGGTGACTTCTCATTCTTCCTCTGGCGAGTCGACAGGCACCCAACTCCCACCACTCAAGACAGTGCTTGGGTGAGCCATATTCCTGATAATGTTGTTTGATATACCACTTTCAATGTTCATTGGACTGATCCATCTTTTTCCTTTCAGGGCCAAGCCTAGGCCAAGCAAGAAAGCTCGCCTGGACAAAGCGGCAGAAGACGATGCTCCTGAACCGACCCAAATACCAAATCCAGAGGAACACATCCAGGATGACATGCTGAACGACCCACCATTGCAAGATCATGATGCTACTGTTGAAGAAGCACATGTTGATGCCACAGGCCCTTCAAATCAACCCACGAGTCCTGCTAAAACAGCAAGTCCACCAAAGCATACGGATAAACCGGCGACCCCAGTGCGAACCGGTGAAGCCAAGGATGGTGATGTTAAAGACATCGGCTTTGGCCATTCCGAGCCGTGTAATCTGCCGCTTTGTCCAAGCATACTTCAAAGGATGACTTTACTGCGTTTGGTAAAGGCAAGTGGAATGCCAATTTGGCTACTTATGCCGCTTTGAATCCCCAAGATCTTCATTCCAGTTATCTGAATTGGTTATATACCAGCCGTGATTATGAAGCCGGTCTGGTAAATATGCTGAAGGACAAATATGAGGTAAACTCCATATGACTCTCTGCTTGTATATTTTAATCTGTGAACTCTAATAGCCCTCAAGTGACGGTTTTAAGATGTGAACTTAAACCGGGACTTCCCAATATAATCCTGAGCAAAGCTGTACTTTTGGGAAAGTAGCCCCCAAGGGCCGGTTCAACTTAATGTATTTAAAACGGGACTTTTATACCATAAGAAATCCAGTATCCCTCAAGGACAAAGCAAATAGGCATTAGCCCCCAAGTGCCAAACTGAATACTTGTATTGAGCTTGGGACTTTATATTGAATTTGTAGGATGAAAAGCAAATATGCATTAGCCCCCAAGTACCAAGGACATAACTTGTTATGGGGTTGGTACTTCAACTCTGCTCCTTAATCTTGATCCAATGATTATCTGTATGTAGGCTGGTCTGAGCAAGAAAGAAAATCAAATCACTGACCTTCAAGAAAACCTGAAATCCCAGCAAGCTGAAACCTCCAAAGCAAAGAATGAATTAACCAGCGCTTTAAGCGTCATGGAAAAGCTTAAGGAGCGTTTCAACAAGGAGCGGGCGGATTGGGCCACTAAAAAGGCCGCTTTAACTCAACAGGCAGAGAATGTTGAGGCTGCACTCAAACCGGTGGTTGACGAACTGACCAGTGTAAAGCGGCAAGTGCATTCCATGACCGCTGCTGTTTTTGGTAAGTCTTTTTGATTTTTGACGTAATGAAGCCTTCTCATGTAATTGCCGGTTTATTAACCCATTGAATGATACAGGGACACGTATTGGCCACTTGGGATCAGACGTGCGGAAAAAATTGAAAGCCTCTTACACATTGATAGAGCAACTGTATACTGGCGCGCAGTGGATCATCAGCACTGCTTCCCACAACAACCCGGCACCAACCTTGATCCAGGACACCATTAAAAGGTTGTCAATGCTTCCTGCCCGGGTTGAAGAGTTAAAGAAATCTGCTGCTAGAACCGGTGCCATAAACGCCTTAATCCGGGCCAAAGCATGGGTGCCAAATTTTGATCCTGTTGAAGCGGCCCAGGGCTTCCCAAGCTTGAAGGAAGACGTGACAGAATTCAGCGAAGAGGATCTCCGAGCTATAAACCGGGAAGTGCGCCCTTTGGCTTGTCAATTGGCTGAAGA
This sequence comes from Aegilops bicornis, assembly GCA_021605145.1. Taxonomy (NCBI): domain Eukaryota; kingdom Viridiplantae; phylum Streptophyta; class Magnoliopsida; order Poales; family Poaceae; genus Aegilops; species Aegilops bicornis. Next base: position 627,325,068 of record CM038674.1, read on the forward strand.
GGCAAATCTATCTCACTATCAAGCCCAATATGATGGTGAAAATAAACGAGTGTCTGCACCGATTCCTGAAGCGGAGAACCTTATACCTCCAATTCGTAAGCATACTTACGCTCATGATATTGAACCGTCGTTGCTGATCAATGATGAAGCTGTATTCCAAGCATTAATGGGGATCGACTGGACAACTGTTGATTTCAAATTACCGGGTAGGGAGTCGGCTGAAGCGGCACAGGATGACCCACAACCATCGTGCCAAGGCTGGCGACCAAGCATGAACCGGAGGCGGTTTACATTATCGCTTCCTTATGTTATGCGTAAAAACAATTATCTTATCCGGGCACCGTGTTGCCTTGTAATAGACTAGCTGCCACACTTTGTGTTGATATGCCTTCGTGCATATTTATTGCAACTTATGCTTCCGTTGAATCACCAATGCTAAACCGTTGTCTCAGATCAAAAAGCTTAAAACGCCATTGTGGTTGTATAACCAAAGCGGGTCATCATATCTATGTATGTGAAATCAGAGATAATACCTTAGATTAAACACATGATAAAATATGGGAATGTATGATACCTGCCATCGTCGGGCATGAAGTTGGTTGTGCCAATATTGAAGCGGAGTTGTAAGAAACCTACTCTGCTGGAGGAGAGAACAGCTCCTGTGTATATAGGGTCGGTTTATCAGGTAAACCATTCCGGGTTACGATGAACACCGGTGTTACTCCATAATAGGATGCTTATCAAAAATCAAACCGGGCAAAGCGTCTCCGGATGAAGAACAAACCATAGTCGAATCGGTTTAATAATTGTCGGTTTAAGAACACAACAAGAGAAATATGCAAAAAGAGAAACGTATTTCAAGCAAAGGCAAAGATAAAATCATTTGCGAAAAGAGGCTGTTTTGAGCCGATCAAGTGGCATTACCATGGTCGGACACGACCAAGCCCCCGATAGGCGTAGCTATGGTTCATGTCAGCCAAGTCCCCAAATGATGCAGTGGCATTACGCCGATCAAGAGGTGTAGCAATGGTTCGGGTTCGACCAAAGCCCCCAAGTGATTATGTGGCCTTAGGTCGATCAAGAGGCGTGACTGGTTCAGACGTGACCAAGTCCCCAAGTGATCTCGTGGCTTTCGCCTATCAAAAGGTGTTGCATTGGTTCGAACACGACCAAGCCCCCAAGTGACATGATATAAAGCTTTGTTAAAAAGCTAACTCAAGGGGTAAACCGGAGACCGCTTTAAGATAAAAACTCCGTGTAACCACTCATGATGTAAAAATAACAGAGACCCCGCTTTAGCTAAGGCTCCGGTTTATTGTATTGATCATAATATATACATTGTCATAATATGTACATAAGTAGAGCCTATGGCTCAAGTATAGTGGGGCCGAAGATGAGCTATGTTCCACGACCTGTTGGTCTCCTCCTCTGATGTACGTGAGTCTTTATGCTCTCGAATATCAATCAGATAGTACGACCCGTTGTGCAGATTCTTGCTGACCACGAAAGGTCCCTCCCAAGGTGGGGATAGTTTGTGCATATCAGTCTGGTCTTGGATGAGCCGGAGCACCAAATCTCCTTCTTGAAAGGTTCTGGTTCTAACTCGGCGCCTGTGATAGCGACGAAGATCCTGCTGGTAGATCACCGAACGAGCAGCTGCAATGTCACGATCCTCATCCAACAGGTCCAAAGTGTCTTGCCGTGCTACCTCGTTGTCCGCTTCAACATAAGCTGCTACACGAGGTGAATCATGACGGATATCACTGGGGAGAACCGCCTCCGCTCCGTAGACCATGAAGAACGGTGTGTATCATGTCGATCTGTTGGGTGTAGTATTGATGCTCCATAACACAGATGGTAACTCCTCAACCCAACAACCCGGCGTCCGCTGCAAAGGAACCATAAGCCGGGGTTTGATGCCTCGTATGATCTCCTGGTTAGCTCTCTCTGCTTGGCCATTGGACTGTGGGTGAGCCACTGATGAAACGTCAAGCCGGATGTGCTCACGTTCATAGAACTCCTTCATAGCACCCTTAGACAGTTTGGTACCATTATCAGTAATGATACTGTGTGGAAAGACAAACCGGAAAATCACCTTCTTAATGAATTGAACCGCCGTGGCTACATCACACTTGCTGACGGGCTCCGCTTCCACCCAGTTTGAAAACTTGTCAACCGCCACCAAAAGGTGGGTCTTCTTGTCCTTGGACCGTTTGAAAGGCCCAACCATATCCAGCCCCCAAGTCGCAAACGGCCAAGTAATTGGTATCATCCTCAATTCTTGAGCCGGCACATGAGCGCGTCTTGAGAACTTCTGACAGCCGTCACATCGCCTAACCAGGTCCTCCGCATCAGCATGAGCAGTTAACCAATAGAAACCGTGACGAAACGCCTTAGCCACCATAGATTTTGAACCGGCGTGGTGACCACAATCTCCTTCGTGGATTTCGCGCAAGATCTCACAACCTTCCTCCGGTGACACAACGTTGAAACACTCGACACATCGCAATGATGCAACTCGCCATTGACAATAGTCATGGACTTGGATCATTGGATTATCCGTCTGCTAGCGTCTCATCCTTCCGGTAACTTCGCCCGGTTCATGTACGCTAGATAAGGAACCGTCCAATCCGGAATAACATGCAGAGCCGCCACCAACTGAGCCTCCGGATCAGGAATAGCCAAATCCTCTTCGCCAGGGAGCTTGACTGACGGATTATGCAGGACATCCAAGAAGACATTAGGCGGGACCGGTTTACGCTGAGAGCTCACCGGCTTAAAGCGTCCGCCGCTTCGTTCTTCCGTCATCCACGTGATCCATTCGATATCCCTTGAAGTGGCCTGCAATAATATCCACCTCACGACGGTATGCTGCCATGAGCGGGTCCTTAGAATCCCAAGTACCGGACACTTGTTGGGCCACCAGGTCCGAGTCACCGAGCATTAGCTGCCACATAGAGTAGCAATGGTTCTTTGTCAATCGGAGAAGCAAGAACAGGCGGATTGGCTAACTGCCGCTTTAAATCCTCCAACGCTTTATCAACAGCCGGACTCCAGACAAAGGGATCTGCTTTCTTCAGCATCTGATACAAAGGGATCGCCTTCTCACCGAGCCGGCTGATAAACCGGCTCCACGCGGCAATCCGGACTGCCAAGCGCTGGACATCATTGACGCATTTTGGTTTAGCCAGGGAGGTGATAGCTGTGATCTTCTCCGGATTAGCCTCAGTTCCCCTGTTGGACACCAGAAAACCCAATAACTTGCCTGCCGGTACACCAAAAACACACTTGGCCGGGTTGAGCATCATCTTGTCTGTCCTGAGGTTTTCAAAGGTTTCCTTCAAATCATCAACCAGAGTCTCCTTCTCCCTTGACTTAACCACAATATCATCCACATAGGCATGTACATTACGGCCAATCTGCTTATGAAGGCAATTTTGTACACACCGTTGATAAGTTGCCTGAGCACTCTTGAGCCCAAAGTGCATAGATACATAGCAGAAGGCTCCAAAGGGAGTTATGAACGCCGTCTTCTCCTGGTCCTTAATCGCCATCTTGATCTCGATGATAACCAGAATATGCATCCAGAAAACTCAAACGCTCACAACCCGCCGTAGCATCAATAATTTGATCGATGCGGGGGAGGGCAAAAGGATCTGCTGGACAAGCCTTATTAAGATCTGTGTAATCCACACACATGCGCCAGGTGTCGTTCTTCGTAAGGACCAGCACCGGATTAGCCAGCCATTCAGGATGGAACACTTCCACAATAAAGCCAGCCGCTAAGAGCCTGGCCACCTCCTCTCCAATAGGTTTGCGCCTTTCTTCGTTGAACCGGTGGAGAAACTGCTTCACCGGTTTGTACATAGGGTCAACATTAAGAGTGTGCTCAGCGAGTTCCCTCGGTACACCTGGCATGTCAGAAGGCTTCCATGCAAAAATGTCCTGGTTCTCACGGATGAACTCGATGAGCGCGCTTTCCTATTTCTGATCCAAGTTGGTACTGATACTAAACTGCTTGGACGATTCACCAGGTACGAAGTCAACAAGTTTAGTCTCAGCTGCCGATTTGAACTTTAGAGCCGGATAGAGGAACCCAGTTTACCTCAAAGTTCCGAGGAGCATTGTATCAGATAGAGGAACCCAGTTTACCTCAAAGTTCTGGAATCAGTTGCACGAAACTTTGGGTACCCGACTAGAGTTCAGTACAGCCTTTCATCCGGAGACAGACGGACAGACCGAGAGAGTAAATCAGATTTTGGAGGATATGCTGAGAGCTTGTGCGCTAGATTATGGATCTAGTTGGGATGACAAATTGCCATATGCGGAGTTCTCTTACAACAACATTTATCAATCCAGTTTGAAGATGGGCCCTTTCGAAGCCTTGTACGGAAGGAGGTGCAGAACCCCGCTGTTGTGGGATGAAGTTGGAGACCGCCAGTTGTTTGGACCGGATTTGATTAAAGAGTCTGAACGGAAGGTGAATTTAATTCGCGATAGGCTCAAGGTAGCCTAGTCCAGGCAGAAGAGCTATGCAGATTCTAAACGCAAGGAGACAGTGTACGAAGTCGGACATAGAATTTATCTTCGTGTATCTCCTCTTCGAGGACTTAAGCGCTTTGGAGTTAAGGGAAAATTAGCGCCACGTTTTGTGGGACCATACAAAGTTTTGGAGCGTATGGGAGAAGTTGCTTACAAGTTGGAGTTGCCCGAAGGATTGTCAGGAGTTCACGATGTGTTCCACGTTTCCCAGTTGAAGAAGTGCCACGCAGAGATGGCTGATATACCGCTAAGAGATACAGTGCCGCTGGAAGCGATTCAGTTGGATAGTGATTTGACCTATGAGGAGAAACCAGTCAAGATTCTTGAGTATGCCAGCCGAGTCACCCGCAGCAAGGTTATCAAGTTTTGCAAAGTTTATTGGTGCCACCACACCGAGGATGAAGCTACCTGGGAGCGAGAGGAAGATCTGCTGAAGGACCACCCTCACCTATTTTCTAGCCAACCCGAATCTCGAGGGTGAGGTTCATCTTAAGGGGGGTAGGTTTGTAACATCCCAAATTTTCAATTTGGAATGTTATACATTAGATCATCATTGCATATCATATTTTTATTGCATTTTGGCCTGATCCAGAAATTCTACACAACTCAAACACCCACGGAGAGAGTTGGGGATTTCGTTATTTTCATATTTGAGTCTTCTCAAATTTTGAAAATAGGATAATTTGATTTTAATCATTTTATCTTCAATTATTTCTATTATAAAAATATGAGAGAGGGAATAAAATGACTTTCCCAAAATAAAGAAATATTGAGGATTTAATAATAAAATCAATAAGATTTTATTTTGGAGTTTATTGCTATTTTATATGAATTTAGGAAAAATGCGTGTTTTTCAAAATTGAATTTAGCCCTCAAATAGATGTTCATCTTGTTTGGCTTGATTTTATAAGTCGGTGAAAATATATTTCTGGATTTTTGGAGTCCGTTTAGTATTTCTTTTATCTGTTTTGCTGCGCGTAATGTTTTAAAAAAACGCGAACCGACCTAACCGGGCCGTGTCCGCCTAGGACTCTAGGCCCGGCCGGCCTTTATAAGCCGGGGAGCCCGAGCCGCAGCCCAGCCCCCTCGAAACCCTAGCCCCAGCCGACCACGCCGCCGATCCGCGCCGCGCCGCCGCCGCCGCATCGCCTGCGCCCATTGCCGCGCCGCCTCGCTGCCGCCGCCCGACCCCACCGCCCCTCTCCGGAGCCCGCCGCCTCGCCCGGAGTAGCCGCCCGCCGCTGCCTTCTTTTCTACTCCCTCCGTTCCTTGATATAAGGTGTATAGATTTTTGAGAAAAATCAAATATAAGGTGTATTGCAATCGCACCACTCACTTGGATAATTTTTTTAGGGATTTCTTTACATTTCCTTATATCGGGCAAGCTCCTCTATTTCCTCATGTCAATTAGTCAGGTGTAATATCGCCCAAAACTTGTGAAATTTTCCCTCCACGTGCATTCTTTAATTTCCGTGCCAAAAACTATACACCCTATATCTAGGAACGGAGGGAGTACCTTTTAATGAAAAAAATCATTAGAAGAGATCTTGTCCGCGTCGCCTGCGCCGCCGCCGACCACGCCGCCTCGCCGGCTGGAGCCTCGCCTCGCCGGAGTAGCCGCCGCCGCTGCCGTCACGCATCCCGAGGCAGCCGCCGGTTTTGAAAAAAAAATTAGGTGTTCGGTTTTTAACAAAAACCGATATCTCTTTTTTATATCGGTTTATTTTTTCCGGTTTAGTTTATTTAGCGGGCGTTCGTCCGTACGTTCATTTCAACGAACGGTTTTCGTCGTTTAGCCGCAAATAGCGAATGTTCGTTCGTTAGCCTGTTCGTTTGTTTTTTCTTTTTCTCGGATTTTCCGCGATTATTTTCGATCGCGATTTCTGATCCGATTTTTGTTTTAGTATAACTTTTCGCTCATTTGTCGGAATCAGGCGATTCAAGCGCCTAGAGTTTCGTCTCGAAACCCTCTTTCTGTTTAACCAACTCAAACAAGTTTTTGTTACTGTAAAATTTGACTTAAGTCCAGATTAGTAAACGAAGCTTGTTTCTTTCGCCGTTTGACTTTCGTTGCTTCGTTTGATTTGATTCTTTTTGCAGACCGGAGTTCTTAAGTTGAACTTTCTGGTTAGATCTCTTATTTGAGTTTTACCTGTGCATTAGATGAGTGCTTATTGTATGCTTGTTTGTTTGCGATAGAGTACCCGGAGTGTGCCGCTTGCTACTTCGAATCTCTAGGTTTCACGGATCATCAGCAAGGCAAGTAACACTTTGATCATACCTCTTTACTACCCAGTTTTATTGCATTAGATCAATCCTCAAACAATTGCATGATTAGGATCTGATTAATATGTGGGTTTTGGGAAGTAGATGAGGTAGTACCTATTACTTGTTTTATTATCAAACCCTTGGGAGTTACTTCTAGGTTTGCTTATGCCATGCTATGCCAGTAGACGTGGATTGGGTGAGTGTATCCATGACAGATGTGAGATGGTAATTTAATGGTTTACTTAAGGTGGCAACTTTAATACACATCTGGGTGGATTGAGGCACCTGGGTATTCCAGCGATTGCCTGTTTTTCTTTATGGACCGTCACCCAGGCTCAAAGGGATCATGAGATTATTCATGCTAGAGACTTCCGTGTGCAGCCACAAGCTACTACGGGCTCTAGCATAGCTGATTAAGTCGTGCGAACTCTTACAGTGGTAGACTAGCAGGTGTAGGGGAAAGTAGGTGTAACTGTCTACCCGATCGTAAGGTGCTAGCGCTTCTCAAAGACTATGTCTCGGTCATCCGTTTCTCAAACACCATGTAGTGCGAGAATACCAACGGAGGAGATCGAGTATTGTGGGGAAAAGCGCGCAAACCTCTACAGAGTGTATAAACTAATCATGATTAGCCGTGTCCCCGGTTATGGACGTTTTGAGTATCTAGTACTTGGATTATCATGTGAATCTCATCATGTTACTTTAATTAATATTGTTGGGTTTAATGATGATGTTTAATTGGGATTGAGAGGGTGTCTACACTCTCAATGTTTAACAACCACCAGATAGTTAAATAAAATTTATTCCTTTGCAGCAGGGAAAAATTGGCTTTACGCAAAACTGTAACCATAGAGCTTTCCACCAGCCATATATGCATGTTGTATAGCCTATTTCAGTTCATTACTCTCTATGTGTTACATTGCCAGCATATTCCATGTGCTGCCCGTTTTTGGGCTGCAACGTTCATGTTGCAGACTTTTCAGACGACGAGTAAGGTGCTGTAGGTCGTGGTTCCATACTCAGTGATGCCGTTGGAGTTGATGGACTCGCTTAGCTTCCAAGCCTTCCGTTGTTATCGTTTTTAGATGGCCTTAAGCCATATTTATTGTAATAAGTTCTCTTTTGAGACATTCGATGTAATAAGTGTGTGATTGCTACTCTGTTATAAATCCTTCAAGTATTGTGCGTGTCAGCATTAGTGATCCAGGGATGACACTAAAGCACAGAGATCAGACTGTTTGAGGTCTGGTCGCTACATATCGATGAGCCAGCATCAAGTGAGGAAGCTGATAAAGATTGTTAGTAAAATGGGTCCAAAGATGGCAATTAAACTATTTGTTTACACTTAATCCAAGACAACAGCGAACTACAGGATGGTAAGTGAGGGAGTCCCGGATTAGGGGGTGTCCGGATAGCCGGACCACCATCATCAGCCGAACTATCATCAGCCGGACAATCATCATCGACCGGACTCCAAGACTATGAAGATACAAGATTGAAGACTTCGCCCCGTGTCCGGATGGGACTTTCCTTGGCGTGGAAGGCAAGCTTGGCGATACGGATATGTAGATCTCCTACCATTGTAACCGACTCTATGTAACCCTAGCCCTCTCCGGTGTCTATATAAACCGGATGGCTCTAGTCCGTAGGACACAACAACAACCCTTACAATCATACCATAGGCTAGCTTCTAGGGTTTAGCCTCCTTGATCTCGTGGTAGATCCACTCTTGTAAACATCCACAATATCAATATCAATCAAGCAAGACGTAGGGTTTTACCTCCATCAAGAGGGCCCGAACACGGGTAAAACATCGTGTCCCTTGTCTCCTGTTACCATCCGCCTAGACGCACAGTTCGGGACCCCTACCCGAGATCCGCCGGTTTTGACACCGACATTGGTGCTTTCATTGAGAGTTCCTCTGTGTCGTCACCGATAGGCTTGATGGCCTCTTCAATCAACAACGACGCAGTCCTGGGTGAGACTTTTCTCCCCGGACAGATCTTCGTATTCGGTGGCTTCGCACTACGGGCCAACTCACTTGGCCATCTGGAGCAGATCGAAAGCTACACCCCTGGCCGCCAGGCCAGGTTTGGAAGCCTAAACTTCACGGCCGATATCCGCGGGGACTTGATCTTCGATGGATCTGAGCCACAGCCGAGCGTGTCGCGCTGTCACGATGGGCATGACCTAACTCTGCCGCGGACGGCACCTTGGAGGCCGCTGCACGAATCCGCTCCAACCCATAGTCCGGAGCCGATCGCTCGGATCGAGGACGGATGGCTGGACACCGCCTCGGGAGCTGCAACTTCTACGGCGATGGAGCCGAACACTTACCTTGTCCCGCATAAAGCTCATGACTCCGAGGTGCCGGACTCTCTCCCGGACTCCGAACCTCCTGCGCCCCTGCGAGTCGAATCTGATTGGGCGCCGATCATGGAGTTCACCGCTGCGGACATCTTTTAGCACTCGCCCTTCGGCGATATCGTAAATTCACTGAAGCATCTCTCGCTATCCGGAGAGCCCTGGCCGAACTACGGCCAGGATGGTTGGGACGCGGACGACGAAGAAATTCAGAGCCCACCCACCACCCACTTCAGAGCCACCGTCGGCGATTTAACCGGCGTGATTTCGACTACGACTCCGAAGACATCGACGGTATTGTCGACGATGTCGGAGACTACCAAGAACCAGCACCCACAGGACACTGGAAGACCACCTCGTCCTACGACATATACATGGTGGACACCCCAAAGAGAAGCGATAACGAGGAACAACGGGACGCGGCAGAGGATAACCCCGCCGATAAACAACCAAAAGCGGCGACGTAGACGCCGCCCTAAGTCGCCTCGATCAAAGCAGCATTCCTAACGACCCAGCGATAGAGCAGGGCAAACCAGCGGACGACGAACAGGACGAGCCGGATAATCAACCCCTTCACGGAGCAATCAACAGTCCGGACACAACACCGGAGCATAAGAACATACACAAAAGACTAAATCGCCACTGCAAGAAGTTTGAAGAAGGAGAAACGAAAGCTCAAAACAGCAGAAGACACGCTCAGAATGAAGTGGAGCAAAGTATTCAAGAGTGCAGACAAATATGGCAGTGGCCATCAAAGAAAGAGCTACCCGAAGTGCAAGTTGCTGCCAGAATTTGACGAGGAAGCCATAGAGCCTTCACAGTCAAAAAATAAAGAGGCCACCTGGCCGGATAGACGGCCAGATGACAGGCCAAAAGCGACAAGCGGGGCCGCACACAAGCCGAATTATAATCCTGGGAAAACGGACGGCCCAACTAGGTCCATCTACGGGCCAAAAAAGAGGGCCCCAGGAAGTAACACAACACGACAAGTGTTCAAAGACAGCGGCACACCCAAATACAGGGGCGCCGCACACCCGCTATGTTTTACCGATGAGGTGCTGGATTATGAATTTCCAGCAGGGTTCAAACCCATAAACATAGAGGCATACAACGGCACAACAGACCCCTGAGTCTGGATAGAAGATTACATACTACACATACACATGGCTAGAGGAGATGATGTCCACGCCATAAAATACCTACCCCTCAAGCTCAAAGGGCCGGCTCGGCATTGGCTCAAAAGCCTCCCAGAAAACACTGTTGGAAGTTGGGAAGAGCTTGAGGACGCGTTTAGAGCAAATTTTCAAGGGACTTATGTCCGTCCTTCGGATGTAGACGATCTGAGTCATATAACTCAACAGCCCGGAGAGTCAGCGCGCAAATTCTGGAATAGGTTCCTTACCAAAAAGAACCAAATAGTCGACTGTCCCAACGAGGAAGCCTTAGCAGCTTTTAAACACAACGTCCGAGACGAATGGCTCGCCAGACACCTCGGCCAAGAGAAGCCAAGAACAATGGTCGCGCTAACAAGCCTCATGACGCGCTTTTGCGCAGGAGAAGACAGCTGGCTAGCAAGATGCGGCACCAATGACCGAGTACATCCGAGATCGAGATGGAAAGCGAGAAAGTCACGCGAGGAAAGATCAGCGCGGAATAAAGAAAAAGCCCAAAGGGCACGGCGGTCAACGCCGGATTCAAAAGCTTCGCGCCAAACAATAAAACACGGCCTCTTAAGGACAACAGAGACGAGCTATCAAATTTAACCAAAATTTTAGATCGGATATGTCAAATCCTGATACCTCCGGAAGGCCTGCAAACCATACCAACCGAAATTGTTGGGTTTTTAAACAGTCCGGCAGACTCAACGCCGGACACAAGGGGCTCGATGCGCCAAGCGAGGACGATGACGAACCCCACCAGCAGAGCACCGGAAGTCAAAAGACTTTCCCACAAGAAGTCAAAACAGTAAACTCGCTTCACGTGATAGTACGGAAAACCAACACGGCACTCGCTAAGACAAGTGTCGCACGGTCCACCCCAGTGGAACACCGAGATTGGATGTCAAAACCAATCACTTTCGACCATCTGGATTAGTCCAGAAGTATCCGGAACGCAGGATAGACTGCCCTGATATTGGATCCCATAATATACGGACTGCATTTCACGCAGGTTTTGATGACGGCGGCAGTGACTTAAACCTGCTATATCCGGACACAATCCGCAAGTTGGGATAGACCCTACTACAATTCGGCATAGCCGCACTTCCTTCAAAGGAGTGGCGCCAGGCCCTTACGCCAGGTGCACAGTTTCATTATTACTAGAAGTTGTGTTAGGGTCACCTGACAACTTCCGACGAGAAAAGCTAACCTTTCATGTCGCCCCATTTAAAAGTAGCTATCAAGCATCACTGGGACGGGAAGCTTTCGTCCGCTTACATGAAATACCACATTACGCGTCTCTTACGCTTAAAATGCCCGGTCCACGTGGCATCATTTCATTAAAAGGTCATTTGAGACCCCGGACACGGCTGGACGAGTCCGGAATAAATAAGCTAGGGGCTACCTAGCCGCACACCCCTTCACAAGGGTTTGTACATATAAGCCATAATGAGCTAGCATAGGCTCAGCTTTATTAATCTATATTTCAATTTTTATGTACTTTCTCGCATACGATTTCTTTTCCAACTAAGTTCCTCTCTTTTACAGATGAACAGCGTGCACACCCGTCGAGTGATACGGCACAACGGAGACACAAAGCGCAGACATGCAAGAGGGACCCGTTGCAAGGACTCTTTTTAGACTAAGACCCTACGTAAACCTTTCTTCTTGTCTCTTGTTGCTATAATCCCTGGTTTATCATTATAACCAGAGTGGAGATGGCGTTTTGGCATCGGCCGTGCTGTAAGAACCTGCCTGCACGGACACAAGGGGCTTAGGGCTTTGTTTTGCCCGCTATTGTAAAGACCGAACACCTTCGGGAGTGTTCGGCGTCTCGAGTTAGGCCTTATATGCATCAGCTCGAATTATGTCTTTGGTCAAATGTTGGGTTTGCCCGGCTCCTGTGTTTTGCTGCCTTACGTTCCGTATCATCGGCTAACGCGGCACCAGGAGAACTACTGCGATTGTGCCCCAGTTCGGCTGGGCGAGCACCTCAGTAGAGAAAGCCAAAAACTGACTGTCATGATACAACGAGAGACTGGTCAACCACTTGATCGACCATGGGAATGTTTAGGATTCCTCCGCTTAGACGAAGGGCCGTTTCCCGACCAGGCACATAAGCGCCCCAAATTCGGAGAGCGCGGTGCCCCCAGGGGCTATGTCGTAGCCCCACCCTCGAGCTCCATGGCTAAGTGAAAGTGATAAAGCATTATAGTCCGGTTGCCTCGTTTGCTACGCTACCACCTCCTTTACAGGACCGAGACGTCGGATTAAGTGTGAAAACGCGCTATTTTTTGCGAACACCCCGCACCTTGTGCGTGGGGGGCTGAAGCCGACGATCGCCATCTTTCAGGTTATACACACGTATACATGAACGGCCGCATAGGAGATATTCTATTACTTGAACGCACAAGTATAAAAGGCGCTTACATCATAAATATTGTTTTACATCATAAAAACGTTCATTCAAACGTAACTTGAGCACTGCGACTCTATTACACGAGCACCACGCAGCACTTCGCCAAAATAGTGCTCGGCGGGTAACCGGTTATCATCCGAACCCGGGGTCGCAACAGCGGTGGCATCCATTTCTGTCCAATGTGTCTTCACACGGGCGAGTGCCATCCGCGGACCCTCTATGCAGGCCGACCGCTTCATTGCCTTGATATGCGGCACCGCCCCAAGAAATTGCTGCAATAAGCCAAAGTAACTCTTCGGCTCGGGCCTATCCGGCCGGATATGGGTCACTATATCCGTCATAGCAAGCCCGGACAACCTATTTAGCTCAGCCCACTCGGCCAAACGGTCGGTCAGCGGAAGTGAACGCTCCGGACTATGGAATTGAGACCAAAACAGCTCTTCCGTCTTGTGATCCTTCCGCTTCGAAAATGCACAACGGCATCCGCCGCACTCGCTGCTAAGTCCATATAAGGGTCCTCTGGAGCCCACAGTTGGCCCAGCTGAGCATACTTTGGATCCGTAAACCTTCGGCGCAGCAGAAAAGGCTTGCCAGCCACAATATCTCCGGCCTGGCGCAGCTCCTCCTTTATAGCCCGCATTGCAGAGCGGGCATCCTTGGCTTCGGCGGTGGCCTTCCCCAGGTCTTCTTGCCCCGCTAGGCGCTCCTTCCCAAGAGCCTCATTGCGATCGGTAGCATCTTTTAACTTCAAGGCCATTTCGCCATCTCTTCCCTACTCGGCGGTAGCGACCCTTTCGGCCGCTTAACTCCTCGGCCGCCCTCGAGGCCGCCAGACTCCTTCCGCCTGCTCCTTGGCTTGAGAAAGTTCGGCCCGAAGGCTCTCCACAGCAGCGGCACTATCTGCATTTCACGAACGTGTTGTAAGGAGCTGGCTTCGGCTCCCTTACCAAGTGACCGCACAGTAACACTTACCTTGCAACTCATCAAGTCGCCTGTTGACCAGCGTGATGTCCGCATCCGCAACAGCGAGTTGCCGCTTTAGTTCAGCAACTCCGGCTACCCGACTGCCCCGGACAACCCGCCACCTGCATCGGCACGGCGGAAATTTAAACCTGCGATTTTGATCCTCGGCATCTTTGTCGATTTCGACAACCTACCGAGTCTCGTGGGCTACTATCCATACAGGCGCATTCTATATGCAAAACTGTTAAACGGTGTGTCATTTTACGTACCTCAAACCCCGCCAAAGAAACTCGACGGCATTGTAAACCGCCTTCCGCGGACGAAATCCTTTCAATCACCATGCTCATCAATGCGCTGTGATCTTCTGAGATAGACGCCTTCTCAAGCAGATCCTTCAGTCGTACACCAGTTGGCGCCGAACTATCCGGCTTTGCCAAACCCGGGGGCTCCCTCCGTGACGACACTTCAGGCTCGTCCGCCCTATCCGACGGCGCCCCGGACGGAGGCGTCTCACTCTCCATCATCTCCGGACGAAGGTCCCCCGAAGACGAGCTCATTTGCGAAGGACGGAGATCCGAACTACAAGGTAAAAACTTTAGTTATCCTCAGAAGCACAAATAGGGATGTCCCTTATTATAAAACTCCTTTCTTTCTACTTACGGCTCGTTGGAGAGCTGACTCTTTAAGGGAGATTGTGCGGCCGGGGCCTCCCAGACGCAGGACCTCTGGCGAAGATTTCTTCCCCGTTTAGGGGCTTTGCCCAGGTCCTCGGAGGCAGTCCTCTTCTCCCCTTGGAGGGAGGATTCTCGATCCCCCTCTTTCAAGAGCCTCCTTAGGCGAGGCGGTAGCTTTCTGCTTTCCCCTTCGTCTTCCTCTGAAGGCGCAACCTCAAGCATCCGGACCAGCACGGGATCCGGCGCGGTCTCGGGGAGGGGGGCCGGACACCATATCAATTTTGCTTCCGCTATCCACTCCTGTGTAGAAGGAAGTTGGTCATAAGGCGAATCATCGAAAGGCAAACAAACGGTATGTCCGGACTCGGAACTACTTACTTGAGTATCCGGGCGATTGCAGCTTAGGCCAGCATCCTCGGTCAATTCTGGACGCACCTCTTGCGATCCGAAGAATAATTTGTACATCTCCAGGGTGTCATACCCATGAAGTGTTGAAGAATCCGTGGGCCCTCCGGATTGAACTCCCATAGCCGGAGAGGGCGGCGTTTGCAGGGCAGGAGACGCCTAATCAGCATAACCTGCATCACCACCACCATATCAACCTCCCTCGTTTGGAGATCTCGAATCCGGCCCTGCAGTAGGGGCACGTCCTTTGACGGCCCCCAGTTGAGCCCTTGGTTGACCCACGACATCAACCGTCGTGGAGGTCCCGGGCGGAATAAGGGCGGTGGCTTTTGTCTGCGGCCCCTCAGAACGGTAATATAGAACTACTCTTGCTGCCACGGGCCGAGCTCCTCTTGGAAGGAGCCAGCGGGCCACGGGGCATCGGCCCTCCTACTTATGGCCGCCCCGCCACACTCCGCTTGACGCCCCCCGATCATCTTCGGCGCCACATTGAAGGTCTTCAGCCACAGGCCGAAGTGAGGGGTGACGCTGAGGAAGGCTTCGCAGACAACAATAAATGCGGAAATATGGAGGATGGACTCCGGAGCCAAATCGTGGAATTCCAACCAATAGTAAAACATGAGCCCTCTCACAAAAGGATCCATCGGGAAGCCTAAACCCCGACGGAGGTGGGATACAAAAATGACATACTCGCCGGGCTCGGGGGTGGGGATGGCCTGCCCTTGGCGAGGCAACCTGTGTAAATCTCATAAGCCGTACTTGGCATCCCGCAGCTTTAGCTTACGTCCTCCTCCGTGACGGAGGAGGGCATCCACCGGCCCTGGAGGTCGGAACCGGACATCGTTGAAAGTCCGAAGCGCTCGAATCTGGAGCTCTAGGTGCTGGAACTTGGAGCGCGGAGAGGATTCGATAAAGGATTGAAGAAAAGAAACGAGCCTTGGTCCAGTTATAAAGAGGGAGAATACCAAGAGCCGTCTCCGTGACCGTTTGGGACTCGCCTTCAATAGAGGGGGCATGGCGAACGGGCGCGGTTGGGTTACCCACGTCCGTATTGATGAGAATCCCAGATTAAGGAAAACACGATCTACGCTCGACAAGACGTGCCAAGGAAACCGCTTCGCTAAATGCGCTGAGGTGGTAGAGTAAAAAATGATTTAAATAATGGCTTGGTAGTGGTGTGACGTCATGCCACAGAAAACGTCAGCAGATTGAACTTGTGTATATATTATTCTCTCTACGGTGGAATGTGGAATTTATTTTGCAGAGCGGACACTATCTGGTGTTCACAATCTTCTATCATTCGGAGGAGGAACCCGCCTTGCAATGCCAAGCAATATACGCGCCGAACTTATCGTCATTGAAGCCTGGTTCAGGGGCTACTGAGGGAGTCCCGGATTAGGGGGTGTCCGGATAGCCGGACCACCATCATCAGCCGAACTATCATCAGCCGAACTATCATCAGCCGGACTATCATCATCGACCGGACTACAAGACTATGAAGATACAAGCTTGAAGACTTCGCCCCGTGTCCGGATGGGACTTTCCTTGGCGTGGAAGGCAAGCTTGGCGATACGGATATGTAGATCTCCTACCATTGTAACCGACTCTATGTAACCCTAGCCCTCTCCGGTGTCTATATAAACCGGATGGCTCTAGTCCGTGAGGGACACAACAACAACCCTTACAATCATACCATAGGCTAGCTTCTAGGGTTTAGCCTCCTTGATCTCGTGGTAGATCCACTCTTGTAAACATCCACAATATCAATATCAATCAAGCAGGGGCGTAGGGTTTTACCTCCATCAAGAGGGCCCGAACCTGGGTAAAACATCGTGTCCCTTGTCTCCTGTTACCATCCGCCTAGACGCACAGTTCGGGACCCCCTACCCGAGATCCGCCGGTTTTGACACCGACAGTAAGTAAGAACTCTGTAGCCTTCTTTTTACTGCCCATAATGAGTTGTGTTAGATGACAATGTCTGAAATCTTATTCCTTTGAAGTGGTTGCCAAAGCAGTTTACTCAAGATTACCTCTCAAACTACATGATTCGTGGGCATGCAAAGGTTAAAGTATTTCTACCAAAACACGATGATTATCTAGATGTTTTCATGAAGACCGTGAAGGTTGGGCGGTCGGCCATCACAACGGGTTGGACTAGATTCGTGCGTGCCTTCTGCATGGAGGAGGGCACAATATGGGCATTCCGCTTCACCTTGTTCAGCAACCAGAATATATTTCGCCTCTTTCTTTACCGTCTTTAATAGTACAAGTATACAACTGTGGTTCATCATTCTTTATTTGGTTCTTATGTAATTCTTGAACATATGTACCTATGAATCGAAGCATTGGTTGTTTGAACCTGATGGATATGAATAAAGCTATAGCATACATTCAAATTCAAATCCAAATCCAAATCCGGTACAATTTGGAAAAGCAGCAATTAAATTACGGTGAAATTACGCTCTCCAGGTTGTTATATCACACACGGTTGGTAAAACACAAACGTTTGCGATATGCACCATAATCTGAGACGGTTCACAGAGAGGAAACATGTGCAAGCATGCACATAGTTGCCGTTTGCAAAGCGTGTGCGATGTCAGACAATATCACAAACGGTGCAGGCAAACTAAACATTTGTGTTAGTTGCCTTATCGTACACGATTCGCAACCATGAATTGTTTCTGATGAAGTATGCATTGTAAATGTTGCACCACAGAATAGCGTGTGCGATAGTTGTCGTGTACGACGATGTTACGACGGTCCGACGTTTCATAATCTTGTCCGACACTCGTACGACGATTAGCTAATCTTCTTAATAGTGAACCGTTTGTGATGGGCCGCGCATCATACACGTTCTATAATAGTGAACCGTTTGTGATGGGCCGCGCATCGTAAAGGTAGCACCACAGAATACCGACTGCGATGACAATGCGAGCAGAAACGAGTAGGGGTACTATAGGGGCCCTATCCCAGACGGTTTCTGGATCGTGTGGGAAGGACCCCCCTATCACCCACACTCACTGGGCGACAGTTCCAAATGCCGTCGCGGAAAGGGGTTTTAATCCATTTATTTAGGTCCAACGCGCACCAGTGTAGGCTCGTCAAGTTTAACCTGAGTATTCTGCACGTGCAAAACTGGCTTGCACCCGTTGTATGTGAACGTAGAGCTTATCACACCCGATCATCACATGGTGCCTCGACACGACGAACTGTAGCAACGGTGCATACTCAGGGAGAACACTTAAACCTTGAAATTTAGTGAGGGATCATGTTATAATGCTACCGCCGTACTAAGCAAAATAAAATGCATAAAAGATAAACATCACATGCAATCAAAATATGTGACATGATATGGCCATCATCATCTTGTGCCTTTGATCTCCATCTCCAAAGCACCGTCATGATCTCCATTGTCACCGGCTTGACACCTTAATCTCCATCGTAGCGTCGTTGTCATCTCGCCAATTATTTCTTCCACGACTATCGCTACCGCCGTGATAAAGTAAAAGCAATTACATGGCGATTGCATTCCATACAATAAATCGACAACCATAAGGCTCTCGCGATTGCCGATAACTTATACAAAACATGATCATCTCATACAACAATTTATATCTCATCACGAATTGACCATATCACATCACAACATGCCCTGCAAAAACAAG
The DNA here is from genome assembly GCA_021605145.1 of Aegilops bicornis. Taxonomy (NCBI): domain Eukaryota; kingdom Viridiplantae; phylum Streptophyta; class Magnoliopsida; order Poales; family Poaceae; genus Aegilops; species Aegilops bicornis. The sequence continues at coordinate 627,343,525 of CM038674.1, forward strand.
TTAGAAGTCCTCTACTTTGTTGTTGCAAGTTTTACGTGGCTTCTACGGGCTTCTAGCAAGAACCGTTCTTACCTACGCATCAAAACCACAATGATTTTTCATCAAGTGTGTTGTTTTAACCTTCAACAAGGAGCGGTCGTAGTCAAACTCGATTCAACTAAAGTTGGAGAAACAGACACCCGCCAGCCACCTGTGTGCGAAGCACGTCAGTAGAACCAGTCTCATGAACGCGGTCATGTAATGTCGGTCCAGGCCGCTTCATCCAACAATACCGCTTAATCAAAGTAAGACGTTGGTGGTAAGCAGTATGACTATTATCGCCCACAACAATTTGTGTTCTACTCGTGCATATCATCTACGCATAGACCTGGCTTTGATAACACTGTTGGGGAATGTAGCATGCAATTTCAAAAAGTTTCCTACGATCAGCAAGATCTATCTAGGAGATGCATAGCAACGAGAAGGGCAGAGTGTGTCCATGTACCGTCGTAGACAGAAAGCGGAAGCGTTATGTTAAGGCGGTTGATGTAGTCGAATGTCTTTACGATCCAACCGATCCAAGTACCGAACGTACGGCACATCCGTGTTCAGCAAACGTTCAGCTCGACGACGTCCCTTGAGCAATTATCCATTAGAGGGTCGAGGTAGACTTTTGTCAGCAGAAGAGCGTGGTGACGGTGATGGTGATATGATCCGCGCAGGGCTTCGCGTAAGCACTACAACGCTATGACCGTAGGAGTAAACTGTGGAGGGGGCACCGCACACGGCTAAGATAAATATTGGTCTGCCTTTGGGGTGCCCCCGCGCTCGTATATAAAGGAGGGAGGGAGGAGGTGGCTGGCCAGGGGAAGCGTGCCAAAGGGGGGAGTCCTACTAGGACTCTACTCCTAGTAGGATTCGGCCCCCTTCCTTCCAACGGAGGGGGGAAAGGGGAAAGAGGGGAGAGGGAGAAGGAAAGGGGGGTGTAGGACCTTGAAGTATGTCTAGAGGGGGGGTGATTAGACTACTTGACCAATAAAAACTTAACCTTTTCCCAATTTTAGAGTTTGGTAGATTTTAGCTATTTTAGGACAAGTCAAGCAATCATCACACAATTCAAGCAAGCATGCAAAGAGTGTATAGGCAGCGGAAATTAAAGCATGCAACTTGCAAGAAAGTAAGGGGAAGGTTTTGGAGGATTCAAACGCAATTGGAGACACAGATGTTTTTGGCGTGGTTCCGATAGGTGGTGCTATCGTACATCCACGTTGATGGAGACTTCAACCCACGAAGGGTAACGGCTCTTGTGAGTCCACGGAGGGCTCCACCCACGAAGGGTCCACGAAGAAGCAACCTTGTCTATCCCATCATGGCCGCCGCCCACGAAGGACTTGCCTCACTAGCGGTAGATCTTCACGAAGTAGGCGATCTCCTTGCCCTTACAAACTCCTTGGTTCAACTCCACAATCTTGTCGGAGGCTCCCAAGTGACACCTAGCCAATCTAGGAGACACCACTCTCCAAGAAGTAACAAATGGTGTGTTGATGATGAACTCCTTGCTCTTGTGCTTCTAATGATAGTCTCCCCAACACTCAACTCTCTCTCATAGGATTTGGATCTGGTGGAAAGAGGGTTTGAGTGGAAAGCAACTTGGGGAAGGCTAGAGATCAAGATTCATATGGTAGGAATGGAATATCTTGGCCTCAACACATGAGTAGGTGGTTCTCTCTCAGAAATGGTAAGTTGGAAGTGTAGGTTCGTTCTGATGGCTCTCTCCACGAATGAAGAGGAGGTGGAGGGGTATATATAGCCTCCACACAAAATCTAACCGTTACACACAATTTACAAAACTCACCGAATCGTTAAACTTGGTCGGACCGATTTAGTAAACCTAGTGACCGTTAGTGATTTTCGGTGGGACTGACATGCATCTCGGTGAGGCCGATTCGGTTAGGGTTAGGGCATAACGTAATCTCGGTGAGACCGATTACACAAACTCGGTGAGACCGATTTGGTAATAAGCTTTCCAGAGAGTTGGTCAGGTAAACTCGGTGGGACCGATTTGCTCTTTTCAGTGAGACCGAAATGTTACAAAAAGGAAACAGAGAGTTTAGATTGCAATCTCGGTGGGACCGATCGCTCACTTCGGTTAGACCGAAACGTTACGAAGGGAAACAGAGACTGCAACCCCATCTCGGTGAGACCGAGATCCATATCGGTAAGACCGATTTGCTTAGGGTTTGTGGCAGTGGCTATGACTTTTGAAATCGGTGGCGCCGGATAGAAAGAATCGGTGTGACCGATTTTGGCTTTAGGTTTAGGTCAATTGTGGATGTGGGAAAGTAGTTGAGGGTTTTGGAGCATATCACTAAGCACATGAAGCAAGAGGCTCATTAAGCAACACCTCATCCCTTCTTGATAGTATTGGCTTTTCCTATAGACTCAATGTGATCTTGGATCACTAAAATGTAAAATGAAGAGTCTTGAGCTTTTGAGCTTGAGCCAATCCTTTGTCCTTAGTATTTTGAGGGATCCACTTTCATCATCCATGCCATGCCATTCATTGAGCTTTCGTGAAACAATAGTCTTGGAATAGCATTAGCTCAATGAGCTATATGTTGTTATGAATTACCAAAACCACCTAGGGATAGTTGCACTTTCAGGGGGGAGTCGTGCCCCCACCCCTTGTCCAATTCGATTTGGGAAAGGGGGAGGCGCGTGCCACCTACCGTGGCCTGTCTCCTCTTCTCCACCATGGCCCATGAGACCCATTAACTTTCCCGGGTGGTTCCGGTAACCTCCTCGTACTCCAAAAAATCCCTGATCTTCTTAGGAACCATTCCGGTGTCCGTATATAACCTTCCAATATATGAATCTTTACCTCTCGACCATTTTGAGACTCCTCATCATGTCCGTGATCTCATCCGGGACTCTGAGAAAACTTCGGTCACCAAAACACATAACTCATAATAGAAATCGTCATCGAACGTTTAGCATGCGGACCCTACGGGTTCGACAATTATGTAGACACATGACCGAGACACATCTCCGGTCAATAACCAATAACGGAACCTGCATGCTCATATTGGCTCGTACATATTCTACGAAGATCTTTATCGGGCAAACCGCATAACAACATACATCATTCCCTTTTTCATCGGTATGTTACTTGCCCAAGATTCGATCGTCGGTATCCTCATACCTAGTTCAATCTCGTTACCGGCAAGTCTCTTTACTCGTTCCATAATGCATCATCCCATAACTAACTCATTAGTCACATTGCTTGCAAGGCTTATAGTGATGTGCATTACCGAGAGGGCCCAGAGATACCTCTCTGATACTCGGAGTGACAAATCCTAATCTTGATCTATGCCAACCCAACAAATACCTTCGGAGACACCTGTAGAGCATCTTTATAGTCACCCAGTTTTGTTGTGACGTTTGATAGCACACAAGGTGTTCCTCCTGTATTTGGGAGTTGCATAATCTCACAGTCAGAGGAATATGTATAAGTCATGAAGAAAGCAATATCAATAAAACTTAACGATCATTATGCTAAGCTAACAGATGGGTCTTGTCCAACACATCATTCTCTAATGATGTGATCCCGTTCATCAAATCACAACACATGTCTATGGTCAGGAAACATAACCATCTTTGATCAACAAGCTAGTCAAGTAGAGGCATACTAGGGACACTCTGTTTTGTCTATGTATTCACACATGTACTTAAGTTTCCAGTTAATATAATTCTAGCATGAATAATAAACATTTATCATGATATAAGGATATATAAATAACAATTTTATTATTGCCTCTAGGGCATATCTCCTTCAGTATGGGTGTAACAAACACATCCTATGTGGTCAGTCTTCCTTCATCAAAATGTTCCATGGCAATCCAATGAGATTGATGCCTCTAATACCTATGTTTATCAGAAAATATAAGTTTATTCAATTATTGGCATCAGTACAAAACATTGCATTGCATAAGCTGAGAAACTTTGTGGCTCTCATTTTAACATGGAACCGAACTGTCTACAACAGCACTGAAGATGATGGTGGTTGGTTTCGCATTCCAATTGATAAGGTGGGGCGAAAGCCTCTTTCTAAGAAGTCACTCTGGAAGGACTCATGAGTGCAACCCTCTAAATCTCTGCATAAGCGTCGTTTAACTACAATGCAATAAATCACATAAGAAAAAATTTAGTAATACAGTCCATAAAACTAAAATCTTTGCTGACAGATTAATTAATTTCAACATTTGGAAACTCCATGTAAGATATAAATAATGTTGATTACTTGCTTGGCAGGACGACAACGTTGAGAACACGAACACAATGACCAATAAAGCAACACCTATGTTGTACATGACCATCCTTGTGTTTCTCTTGATGACTGCCATGAGGAAAAATGTGACTTATGTTCGGTCTTTGTTTTTCACTTCCAACCTCCTTTACAGGTGTTTATATAGACGCACGATAATTTATTAGATATCAGTTGGTTGATTTCATGTATTTATGTACCTCCCCTAATTAGTATCAGCGTATCTTGCTAGTTTTACATAAATACCAAATATTTTATTTTGCAAAAAATTATATATTTCATCATTATGGTATTTAACGTTGAAGATAACATATTGAGCCAAAATAAAATCTTTAGGTATCGGCACTGCATTTATGTCTCCATTCTAAAATAGTACCCATATCGATCTTGTTGGCTATTTTGTATCAGCCACACTTATGTAAGTATATCTTACATTTATTTTACATTATTTTTTGTGTGTTATATTGTTGTAGTATATACAGAGGCTTGCACAATCAAATCTTATGCATTGATGAATCTTGCATATACATGATCTCAAAAATAAGTATTGTTGGAGTACGCCATACTCATGAATATTAGGTATCAGTATTGCACTTTTTCTGCTAAATTAATGTTGATGTATTTTACTGAATCTTAATAATATCATGCAATCGTTTGTATATGTTATAATTATTGATATTGCTTTTTTGCGGCATTTATTGACCTCTATTATATGGTGGCATGCATAATTATTGATATTGCTTCTTTTCGTTTCATTTGTATTATACATTGTTATAAACTTTGCATTTATATTCTATCAACAATAAATAAATGCCTGGACAAACGTAAGCTTGTACTTACTGACGAGTATGCAGCCCGTCAGTGGTATACTGGTGGTTCTTAAAACCATCATGTTGGGGAATGGGTAGGCTACGCTAGTAGTATGAAATGATTGTCAATTGCTTATTTGACCTTTTTTTCATAGGATAATTAAGTACTTCAGATTCAGAAATATTGGTTCCTAATGTCTTTATTTGTCTTGACAGATTTGGCGGATCAATGGAAGGTAGTAGGTATGTTTTCTTTCTTGGATTCATAATTTTGTTTACTTGACTGAATCAATCAAATGAAGTTTTCAATTATCTTTTTTTAAAAGCGGTCCCCTAGGGCCCGAATCATCAAAAAGGCCAAGGAGAGTTGTCCAGTTAATTAATGAAAAACCGAACAAAAACTATCACATCATGCCTGCAAAAGCAAGGCACACAGGGCGACCTAGCAACCGACATAAAAACACACACACGTCGTCGAGGAGAAAAGCGTCGTCGACGCTGCAGCCCAGTGTCATCGTCATCACGCCTCCGTGAGGGCGACTCCAACTCCACCATCGATGTCCATCGATGTAGCTCTCACCACAAACAAGCACAGAGGCCTGCATCGGCCGATGCCAAATAGTGAACCGCACATGCCGATGACCAGGCAGCTCAGACTTTGTGGATGAGCATTGTAGGAGAAAAGCGTTGGGCTTGCGCTGAGCCAACGCCAGAACTGACCACCCGTCTCATGTCATTGTCACTGCAAGGGCCCCTCCTCAGCAACTCTGACTTTAGAAAAACAAAGTGAGGCACGATGAGCCCTCGAACACGGCAGAAGAGACCAATTACCAAGACCCATATGCAAACCAACTCCACCCAAAGACGCTATCATTGCCACACAAGAAGCCGCGCAGAGCTACCACATCGCCGGACGGACATCTGCTGACCGCAATGCCGGGAGCGTCCAACCAATGGAGCACGCGAACAGGATCCAAAGCCCTTCCAAACAACGCCTCAAAGAAGGAAGCGATGATGCCGACACCGTCACCCGACCCCAACCCGGGCCAAGCTTTCACCAAGAACCGGCTCGAGCAGGGGTGGACTCCATGGCGATGCCTCTAAGGAGGTGAAATGACGTTCCACAGACACCGATGCGTCGGCCAAAGCCTGAAAGGCTTTCGCTGAGCACCCCCAACACCACACCCTCATGCAAAGCACCTCCGCTGGCCCACACGCCCGGCGTCGTGGCAGCGCCTTGATCGCCACCACCATGCCGAAGCTATCCACCTCATTGCCGCACGCTGCCGAACCAGAATCGGCGCCCATGCACAAGCACAAAGCATGAAGGAGGCAGCACCCCCTACCGTCGATCCGCAACCAGCCCGCAAGACAGGAGAAGGGCCGCCACTCCACTCCATCTCGCTGGAATGAGATGCCACATCCAAATCCCGCTGCATCCCGGTATCGCCGCCGGCGCCACGCGGGTCGGACCGAGAGGCACCGCAGACGGGCCGCCAGACGAGGTCACCGGAAGCCACCAACAGACTCGTGCAGCGCTGGTAGAAGGGCCGAGCATACCATAGCCGAGGACACCCGCCGCAGCTGCCCAAGCGCAAATCACCTCCGAGCTAGAAGCACCAGATCCATGCCACTTGGGCACCACTGTGCTTGCACGCCCACCACCCCACGCCAACCGAGCATCGGCGCCCCACCACAACCTTCCACCGCGGGAGTGAGAGCACAGGGACCTCCTCCCGATGCCCAGTCTCACATTGCAAACCACGCCGTCTAGGGTCAGCCGCCAGCCACGGGCGAGGAAGTCCCGCCGTCGCCCGGCTGTCACAAAGGCTTTGCTCGGTGGCGTCACCCGACAGCGGTGAGGGGAGGGGGATGAGTGGGGGATTCTTGGCGGCGCGATGAGTTTCGCCGCCGCCCCTGGAGGTCTGTTGTCGTTAAATTCTCATTTCAAAATAGTACGCTATCTGACGGTGCATTGCCTGCAACTTTGGAACCTGTTGTTACCCAAAATACTAAATAAAATTTTGAATTTCCATTTCCTAATACACATGGTGAGGTTTATTTACACATTCCCCTATCAAAAGGCTAGCACCTTCTGCTCTTGCATAGAAAAAACTCTGCAAGCAATGGAACTATTATTAATTGAGGAAGGTTGGAATAATAAGATATTTTGGGGAGGGGGGGGGGGACTTAAACATGAATTACCAATCATGCATTTGATCCAACCGAGTGTGCATGATTTCTTTGATCAACCATGGATATGCAAAGAGAGCCTCTTAATAAGTTGAGAAAGTATCATTTCAAACAAGACACAGTAAGAAAATTAAAGCCTAGTTGATGAACGCGGGGGAGGGGAACTTAAACATGAATTAGCAATCATGCATTTGATCCAACTGAGTGTGCATGATTTCTTTGATCAACCATGGATATGCAAAGAGAGCCTCTTAATAAGTTGAGAAAGTATCATTTCAAACAGGACACAGTAAGACAGAATGCTAAGCAATTGGAAGATTACGTGATCAAAATTAAAGCCTAGTTGATGAAACATGTGACCTTTTGTACGTACAAAAGG